>JBAJFG010000384.1:2075000-2800000 GCA_037903475.1 Ancylostoma caninum | reverse complement strand
CTTACTCCCTCGCCGAATTGTCACCCGAGGATAACAACTGTAGGTGCGGGGAAGGGTTTAAAAATCTGATCGGACCAACAGCGCCAAAACAATGGGTACTGGTTGATTTTTGGGGGATAGGTTTTAGCGTCGTTGATGCAAACGCCACAAGTAAACGATATGCACGAAAATTAATGTTGCTTCAGCGGCGCAGGATGCCATGCTCCACTAGAAGTATAGCAGCAACCGTAGTTTCTCCTTCCACTGAAGTGAAACACGGGTCAAAATTATACAAGCGATGTGATTGTCGTTTACCCCTTGCACTTTGTTACATGGTTCCTCCTTCCGGTCAGGCTTTGTTACCTTCTTTGAATTACAGCGCGTACGCAAGAACACTAGCATTTTGGTAGCTTTCTTTCTAACTCATTCATTGATAGATTTACGTAACCTCACCGTTGGAGCACCACCAGAGCTGGCTGTGCAGGGCGGTACCGCTTCCATGCGTTCGCCGCATCTTCGTATTGTTGGTAAAGTAAATCCTGTGGCCTGCGAAGCCATTCTTTCTGGATTCTCAAAAGGTGTGCCTTGTATGTTGTTGCCAAGACTACAAAGAAGACAATTGATTTGAAATGTGGCTTCAATTTCATTATATTTATTTATTTATTACGCTGCAATGGTGTGCCATCTTTTGTCATATAAATGCAGACAATATATAATAAGGATCCAGCGTAAGATGTAAATGACAAATAACGCTAGAAACTTGGAACCCAAACCAGTTGACTCCCACTTATGCGGGCGATAACATCTCGTTAACCTGGTGAATTTCATTGTACATAGACCTAACTCTGTTAGCATGACAAATGTAAGGCGGAACTTACGCAGCAAATCTTTTTGAGAACTCTCGGAAAAAGGCAAGTACTCTAGCAACAATGTCTCTTGTCTGTTCGCACAGATGCCGAGGTCGGGAAGGCTGAATGTAAAGAGATTGTAACGATTAAGAAACATGAATCCTAATCCTGTGTCTAAACATGGAATTGAATGCGCAAAAAAGCTTTCTTTCTACATCAATTGAGCCCATTCTCAGTACTCCTTTTCCATGCTCTGTTTTCCGCAATAGGTGACACATCATTTGATGTCTTTAACGTTATAGGAATCTGAGCTGTTTCAACAAGAGAATATCAAATGCCGACATTTAGTGATTTCATGCTCATTGTCAGTAGAACACTATGGAGCAAAGTCCTTTCGGACCACACGAATAGACAAGCAATGGTTAACGTTTGGCAGCTGGCTGAACGCCAATTCCTGGCTCATTAGCGTTGAAACACCCACGGGTAGTCATTTACTTACGCGACAGACTCCACGCTAAACATGTGCAGTAACGGCAAATTTGGTATGGTAATGAGACAATCGAATTCTTTGCGACTATAAATCTGATTTGAGCGCCCGAAAAGGAGTATGTGAATATGGTGAGGTTGGACAAGAGCAGTCCTCAGAACACTGATGAACTTCAACAGACACAACTTTTGAAAAAAAATCACGGTATTTACACTCCAGATTCACCATTTTTTCCAAAATGCTCGTTTCAATTTGACAGTACTATATTCCAGCCGGAAAGAGGATTATTTAAACTCTTTACAGCGCGTATTTGAGCAATTTGCTATGAAAGTAGTGTTTTGCAAGTGCGTTTGCTTTAGACGAAAAATGAGATTACACCCCTGAAACGTATCCGAACTACCGAGCAATACTATCAAGTTTTCTTCTGCATGTAATGAATTTGACTTGAGGTGAGGAGGAACAACAGCAAAACACCGGGATCAAATCATAACAAACAGATTGCAAAGAGTTCTAAAAGAAGTGAACAAAGTAAAAGTACCGCTTTAACATCTGGACGACGTCGAAAATTTACATCCGCCATGTTCGGGTACTTAATAATCGAAAGATAAGAAAGCGGTCGCGGTTTTTCACGATTTATAACCTGAAAGTGTGCAGATCTAGCCAGAATCAAAAATAGGATGTGGAGGAGAAGATTTCTCACGTACATCTGAGTTCAAGGCTTTCAGGGGCGATCTGGGAGAAGGCAGAGACGGGTTTGAGGTGAGGCCTGCCACTGACACTAAAACAGCTACCTTCTAGTATGCACAAGGAATTTGCGCGCAATAAAAGAAATTCACAAAAACCGTGAGAAAGTACATTATTGTACGGGTAATGATTGCACCAGTGGAAATAAACGAAAATAAACAACTCACTCTCGAAATTCTTCACGCTATTCCGCACAAGGACATCGATAGTTTGAGATCTTTTCCTAAAAAATGCAGAGAATTTCTGCTCATGGGAATAGTAGACCACTATATCTTTCTCAAGAAAAAAAGCTCATCAATTCCTATTGTGTTCCTGAAACACTTCCCATTTCCATTTCACAAGATTTCACATTTTTTGAAAACTGCTAGGAGCCTAGGAGGTGTATAGTTCGCGTTCAGTTGACAAATATCTCCGAAGAAACTACTGAACAATCACTCGCGGCCAATAATTATCTCCAAAAAATACGGACAACATACTTGGTGTAGTAAGCGTGTTTTGCAAGATTCATTCCCAGCCGATGAGGAGCTGGGAAAATCGCCAGGTCTTCTATGCTCTTAATGACTGGCTCGAACGACTCAGTCGCCCCGCCTTGAGCTGAAATTACAGAGAAGAAATAAAACGAAAAATCACGGTAACAGAGGAAGATACTCTATATGGAGTTTCATTTTTGTAGCTCGTATAAGATTTAGCAAATAGAGCAGCAAAAAAAGAAGAGAGCACCATTTGAGGACAAAGGTTTGTGCGCAGGAGCATGAGGAATCGTTGAAGGGCACACCTGCACTTCGTCTTCGTTAACCTCCTTAAAAAGTTACATCAAAAAAGTTATTCAATCCACCGGGCACAACGACAAAGATGACCTGTAGGGGACATATAGTAGGTTCAAGTACTGGCGGACTACTCCTATTGATGGCTTCCTGAAGCTAAACAACATTACCACAATAACCATTGAAAATGTCGACCTTAACAAAAAAAAACACATTCAAACGGGAAGACTCACGCAGTTACCCTGGTCATCTTGGTTTTTTATAAGATCTTTCCCATGATCGTCAGAAGTATAGCCCGGAAAAAAAGGCAATTGGAATCTATTTACAATTAAATTTTGGCTTTCGCCTCTTCGAGTGTTTTCGTGCTGTTGGGAATGTTGTGCCTCCGTCGTCATCACATCATTTCCTATTATCAATGCGGTAGACTGAAAAAAAAAGCTGAATTCTCAGAGATTAAGTAACATTGACCAGTTTCTGGGCTCCTGTATGAGAAATATGTAGGCTCTGTGCCAACCCACTTGCTAAATGTTACTGCCAGTCGCCTGACTCTGAACCACTCGCTCTTATTGTTAACATTTCGAGGATCTATGAAACATGAGCTGCTTTTGCTTTAATTTCAATTTTGATTTCCAGCTGGGAAGGCCGTTTTTTGTCAAGAATTACCTCACAAAATATTACACGCTTATTACAACATGCTTACATGCACAGGTATTAGGCTGATGCATAAGAAATTCCGCTTTTTCATGGTGACTATTTTTTGTACAACTTTAATGAACGATAGCTTCGACAAACTATGAAATTCCTTTCATAAGAAGGATCCTGATGCCATCTTACGCCATATAAAGCGCAGACCCCCCCCCCCCATCGCCACGCGAGGGGCTGCCATTGATCGCCTCGCCTCGCCCCACCTCCTATGCCCGCCGCCACAGGCTCAACGGGGAAAATTGACACGCCCATGGTATAAGTATGTGTACAACATAGAAATCTTCAATTAGAACATCTAGCTTGCAATGAAAACGGAATATTTTGAATCTTTAAAGCAGAATGGGGGGAACCATTGATGAAGCGAGTGTGATTTCGCAATCAGAGCCGTGAATCATTCAAATACAGCACAGTTGAACGGAAATTTTTACTGCATTCCTTCTAAAGCGTTTAGTAGGAGCAATTAGAAATTAACGGTCAGGGGAACAAATGGAGCACTTCATGAGCTTAATAATGTGCTTACAAAAGAGGAATAGAACTCCTAGGCCGTTTTTTCCTGTTAAGAGCTAATTGTGCCCGAACCATAGAAATATGGACTTTCAGTTCTCAGGGTTTACCTAGCCCGGAGGTAACGTGGCACATGGTTCCAAGACAGACTCTGGCTCGGTATGCCTGTATCTCGAGTAACTGCAAAGCGAAGAGCATCGGGAACCTCGCTCTCATGAGAGTCTTCGGGTTTGGCGACTTTTTCTTGCGGAATAAGAGCCTCCCGAGTGGGGAGAAGTGGCAAAAAATACAATTTTCTTGAAGAATACGATGACTAGTCAAATGTTTCCCGTTTAAATTATCAAAGTCAAAGCCAGGTCTAGGAAGCAAATTTTGACAAGATTTTGGGGTGCCGAAAATGCTATTTCGAGCGTCTCGAACGTTTTTCCAGCAGACTTTCCGCTACTTTTTGCGGCCATTAACAGCAATAGGTATTGTTGAAGGTATTCTTTCCAAAAACCAGCTTAGAGAGAATCATCCCGCAAGAATCCTAGAAATAACGAAGCAAATGCTTCAATTATTACTCATCCACGTGTACCTAGAAGCGAAGCCGTTGCATCAGAGCTCACTTGTGGAGTAGATTGTGATGTCTTTGCCAAATACAAAGAAGGTATCTTGGACTGCATCACTTGTAGAGTTATAAAAAAACCAACAGAATTTGAAAAGTTGAGAACGAGGTTCCTGGACATTTTCGATTATCTCACTACTGGTAACTGCAACGGAGATCTCTTATATCTACTGAATAAAATGATTTCTTTGCTCTACAAGTGCGTCTCCATATCTCGATGTCATACTTTGTCCAAATAGAATCATATGTTTTTAAAAAAAGTGGCGCCATTTCTTTTGCATCAACCTAATAATAAGGTGGCTCTTGATAATCTAATTATAGGTTTCAAAAATCACCTGACCTTGGTGGTATTCACTGGATTCAAGTATTGCTGGTGTATTGGAAATGTTGAACAGTGCTGTGGCTGACTAAAGAGAGAATATGCAGAAAGGGTATCTGCCGCCAGGGAAGAGCCACATATAGAATGTTGCAGCGGAACAGTATCTGTACATAGCGTTGCTGATCCTTGTGCTGTACCAAAGATGCTGTAAAGAGGAAGAATAGATACAATTCTAATAATTCAATAAATAACTAGGATGGGCTGTTCATATGGAATTAAGGTATAAAATAACACCTCGGCGGACCGGATATGGTCGCGGCTGCTGCATGTTGCAAGAATTCCTCTGGTCGACGATGTGGCCCTTAAAAGGATGGTGATGGACAGAACAAGAAGGGAAACATGCGTACAGAAATGCAGAACTAACCCAATTGATAAGGAATGACGTTCGAATTGGCGTCATAGTTTTGATATGTTGGATTCAACGGCTGACTCATAGCGAATCCGCTGCTAATGTAGGACGGGAGTGGATCACGAGATGCATGGCTAGTCGACACCATAGGATACGAAGAAATCGACGTCGACGTGTGACCATAGCTGACCTCAGGTTGTTGAAGTAGGTAACTCGTATTAGTTGGGATAATTCCAGTTGGTTGCAAAACAGGCACTGTCAGAGGTATGCCACTGGTTGGAGGATAAATAGATGTGGTCTGGGGCTCACTCTTTCCAACATAGAACAGTTGCCTGTCACCTGAATGAAGACATGTACTCGTGAGAAATAGTTTCTTTTCTGCTTTGAATCGAGGAAAATTTGTCCAAGTCACAGCAAATGTTCTTCAATACAGGAACTTTCATAGCTTATAGTGACGCGCTTGCTTTCCATGTCTGAAAGTTTCTGTGTAGGTGAAACAAAATTCCGTGACTGGTCAGCGATGGTGATTATAAGATCAAATAAGAGCCAAGAAACGGCCGTGGTGTGGTGCGAGGCCGCGGCGCAGACCTAACCCTACCATGCACCTATTTTTCCGGATTTTCTCACGCCAGTGGTGAGCTGGGTAGGGGACCTGCTCCAGCCTCTGCATATTTTTTGACTTATCTGTTGTTACTCGTTCCCTAAGCATATCACATGTCCGTGAACCCCAAACCTGTTTTCCTAAAAATTCGTCCCAAAAGTCGGAAAAATATAAAATTTTGGTCTTCATTTTTCTGCTTCTCTTTTTAATCTGCAACAAGTTCTGCAAGTGTTCACATACCACTGGGTGACAACAAAGTCTTTAACCAAGGATTTTATTGCAATTATTTCCTGCGCTTGGTCAGGAAACCCATGACTTTATATCCACGTTGACAATCCAAATGTCTCAAACACACATGCAAAGTTTCATAATCCATAGCCCTATTTGAACCTTGTATCATCTGCAAACATGAAACCAAGTAGAGATGGAAATGGCCGCAAGTAGAGTCTCGGTGACATCTTTTCCTAGAACTTCCTTTAATTGGCTCTTCAAATCACCAGTTTTCTACCCAATATTGAAGAGGGTATGAGCTTTCTACCCTAAGAAGCTTTCTACCCCTCCACGTGTAAGCTTGTTCTATTGTCCGAAAATGATCAATAGACTGTCACCATCACTTTTTCCTACTAGAATGTACAAAACAAAGGGCAAAAGTGGGCGGAGCGAAACCCGGAGAGGCACATTATTTCCTAAGATTAAGCACACCTGACAGAAAGAAGGTGGGCTTTCGGCAAATGTTTTCCATCAAGTTTTAAAAGAAAAGGTAACAAAAAGGTGGTTCAGACTCTACAGTCCCTGATTTCACCAAACCATCATATTTGCTTAATAATTAACATGCTCTCGGAAAAAGAGACCCTGGATCTCTGAATTGCAGTCCCGAAAGCGCAGAAGTTGAGCTAATTCTCGCTCAAATACCAGCTTCCCTGATTTAGACCTAACGAGAAAACAGGATCATAAATTCTCGACCAGCTTGCGGCCCTCGTGCGTTGCAGTAGCCAAGGGTTTTGTTAACTCTACGGAGAAGCCAGAAGAGATATCCGAAATCCAAGAGTGGATTCTTCAAGCGCATGAATTCTACATAGCCCAGGTAAATTTCCAGACTGCTAGCCCATCTGATCCCAGTCTTACAATTTATTATATTTGGCCAAAGACTTTGTTGTCACCCTGTACTCTGTGCGACTCAACCCTTCTGCATTCTTAGAAATCCTGTGTGCGAAATCCGAGAAATCTTCTATTTTCAGAAGGAAATTTTCCAGTCCCTTCGATAAGCGGTCATATTGAGATACATTTGCCTAGTACTCTTTCTCTTATATCCTAGTATAGGCGGGCTTCTTCTCGGCTCTTCAGCATTCTGATCATTCTTGTGCGGAAAATGAAAGAAATTCTGAATGTTGAGAGCAAACCCTTTTATTTTATTCTTTATTGCGGCTGCAGTTCTGAACATTTGCTATGGGATTTCTTTTCGTCTGTACCTCTGCATTCAGCTCGCGACAACCTCTTTTTTCATGCCTTCGCCGCCCCCACCCACCCTCTCCAAAGGTGAAGGTCCACCCAGTTAGCTCGGCTTAAAGGCAATGTCCAGGCAAAACCTTTCAGCTTCAATGCTCATTAGATTATGATAGCGGGTCGACTCCACCGGCAAATGTCAACGTTCCAGCGAAAAAGTCGCAGAAATAAGCGAGATATCCGCCTTAGACCCAGTACCCAGTACCCAAACCCATCTCCAGTGCCCACCCCGCCCACTCGGCGTCTGCCATTTTGCGCGTGGAATTGGTGTAACATGGAGCATCGTTGGAAAAATCGGACTAATTGTGGCGGCGTTTCTCTATTGTGGTTGATTCACCTCCGTGTATGCGTCTCAAGTTTTTTTTTTTCAATCTAAATATCCAGGTACTGTTTCTCAACACTCCAGTTCTTCATCTTAACCCTTTGACGACCGCGCCCATTTTTGCGTGTCTGGCGCGTGGGACCAACGCCCCTTTCAAGAGTGCGGCGCCCGCAGAGTTCTACACCGTTACGATAAGCTAATTAGGACTAAAACGGAACTTTTTTGCAGAAATAGTTCGAAATCTAGTTCCAGAAGATTATTGGTATCATCGGACCAAAAAAGGAGAGAATCTAAACGCTTCTGGATTCCATTAGGGCCGAAGGAAGTTTGTATAGGGTGTTTTTAGTGTTATAAGGGAGTGTTCAGAAAGTATACACTTTCGTACGGCTCTAACCTGACGAATAAGGAAGCGCAGGATGTAATGAACGTGTTTCTTTGTAAGGAACGTGGCTTTTCTTCAGAATATTTCCATCCACTACACAAGAAATGTGAAGCAATCTTCCTCGATTTCAAAATCTCATCCTTTTCATGGTATTTGTCGCAATAAAGGAGAACTCTTTCTTGAACTACAGTTGCTTTAGATTTTTAGGAAGTAATGTACACAATTAATATGGAAATACTACAAAATAGTTCGAAAATAAGTTCCAGTACTTGATAATAGGGGCGCGGCTCACCGGTGAGCCGCGCGGTCCCACGCGACCAAAAAAGCGCGGCTCACCGGTGAGCCACGCGGTCGCCAATGGGTTGAATGATCCTGGATCTACAGGCTACGGGTCTATACTTGATGGAGTGTTCGACGATCACATCATGTGGGAGATGTCTATTCATACCGAAACTTACCTCTTGTTGTTAAAACTGGCCAAAAAGTGGTATTTTAGCAGAGATTCGGACTTCTGAAGGGAAAGGAACTGACTGGTTGAAGCTAAAATTGAGGCAGCGATATGGCGCTATCGACCGACAAAAATTTTCTCTGCGCCCTCTATGACGAAAGTGTTGTGGGACATCTCGTCCGCATCAGTCAGAAAGGTGCTCGGAAAATGGTTTATCCGAGTGTTTTGTGATCTTTCAAGTTCATACCTTGTATGAGTGAGCCAAGCTGGCTTAGAAACCACAGAAACCCAGTACTCGAAAATTTTGCCTGGAAATTGCCTTTAAAGTGAAGGTGTGTTGAAAACGATACTCAGGGTATTCCACCTATGACATCCAGTATTTTCAAAAGAAAATTGCATCAATCTCAAAGTTCAAAAAAGGATTAGAGATTCCAGCACGTGAGCTACAATCTTAGTTTGATATAGGTCGTACGCAATATTGACAGTATGGACTTAGAAAAAGGTGAGAAGAATAAGTCAAGAAAAAGGCAAGATGAACAAGTCACAATAAAACGCACTGCTAGTCCCAGCACTTGCGGACAGAAGGTTCACGGCATAATAAGACTTCCCTTGACTCTGTTGTATGATACCACGTGACGTTTCCTCTCCAACTTGGTTCATTTCATCTGCCCACACCGTTCCAGACTTTCTGAAAAAAAAAAACTTGAGTCTTGATAAAATCACAGAAAACTGCGTAGTTCATTCCGATGGACAAACCACTTCGGACACTTTGGAGCATCGTTTGGACTTTCTAGGTGAATGAAATCCACTACGACGATAACATGGCTTGACTGCAAATTGTCAAAAGAGCGAGGAAGATCAAGAAGCCAGAGACCACTGCATGTATTTTGACAGGAACCAAAAATCTTGTGGGGATCTCTCATTGCTAAGAAGTTCTTTCTCGAAACAGATTAGAATGACAGCACTTCAGATACGTGGCATGAAGTTTTATGTTCGAAGCATAACTCACATGCGACGCAAGCTTGCATGCAGCACGTGTAATTTTCACTGAATGTTTACATCTAATTACCACAAACTCCAATATTCTGACTGAATTTACTCAAGACCATCTACTCAGGTCCAACTCGCAAATGACGCGTGTTGTGGCGGCAAATCTTGGTCAAGGCTGTCGTGCAGGTAACGCGTGATGTATCATATTGACAGGTAATGTGCAATTTCCAGCTCTGCAACCTGAAGTAACTTCGACTACGAAGATACATCACATAGAATAACCAGGGCAGCAACGCAGAACGATCATTTACAGTGATATTCATTGGCATCCAGGCAATGTTTTATTAGTTAACCGAACGCAGAGTTGTGAGAACGGGTTCGCAAAAGTGAAGGCTGCCGAGAAAAATCGTGGATGGATAACTGGTTTAAGTGGTAAGTGACGGCCACTCGACGAGGTGCTGACAGGGTGAGAGAGGAGTGGTGGGAAGTCCCACGTTCCTCCCTTTCATTTCTTTCAAGTTTCTTTTTTTACAAGTCACCATGTCATGCTTACTCGTATGAGGATGACGCTTCTGAGGAGAGGTTCCGGCTCTGACTAGAAATGAGCGTTCAAATTTTTGAATATTTTGCAAAAATTAAATGTTTCTCACGTAAATTCTTACTCAGGCTTTCACTTTAGTGGGCATCTCTGAATATTTTCAAGTAGTACTTTTACTCTTCTACCGCAAAACTGCTAGTTTTGAAACTTAAAAAATCGAATTTTCACGACAATTCAACTCAGGCTTGCTTTTCGGGAACGCAAAAGATCTTCGAGTGGTATTCTTGCTTTCTGCCTTGGATAAACTTGGTTCCGTAAGTCTCTTGCATCTTCTCGAGAACAGTCTGCACCATCCCTTCTTCCTCTCAAAGGTGATGGTTCCTCCGGCCCTGTTCTACTCACTACTCATGGAGACCTTCAAATTTTTGAAGATTTTGCAAAAATTAAGTGATTTTAATGGAAGGAACGAAGCGAAATAAAGAGCTTCCTTCCAGTTCAACTCTACACGCAACAGTTTCAGCGAAAATTGAAATAGTGCCATTAAATGAAAAAATAGAGTAGAACAACAACGTTTTTTTTTTCAGTGTACATACAGCATTGTATTTCGATATTCAAAAATAATACAAAATAAAGAATTAGAAAAACAAAGTACAAAAGATGACATTTGCTCACGGACACGTGTAAATTGTCGAGTGTAAGTAAACACCTGTGATAATCAGCTTACTGGAGTTCTTGTTGATTTCCATGTGCAGTACGAAATAAATTCACGTCTGAAGAAACTGCATGTGCTAGTTCCTGCTCACAAGAAATTCCACAATGTAGAGGTTTGTCTGGAAGGAAAACAAATTAGAAACCAAAAGCATCACCAATACATGTACAATATATATATATATATATATATATACATGTACAATATATATATATATATCAGTGGCGGACGCAGGGGGGAGGGGGGGCGCGGGGGGGGCGCGCCCCCCCCCCGAGAATGGGTCGCCAAATTTTCGAAATCACTTTACAATACAAATAAAAATCTTGTGTTAGTTTATTTTTAATTGTTTATTTTTATTATTATTTTTAATATATTTTTTATTTATTGTTTATTATTATAATTAATATTATTATTAATTTTATTTTCCGTCTGGGTCCCCAAAACGGCGGAGACCCCACTTTTCTACCCACGCCCCCCCTCCCGCCCACTTTCTGCGTCCGCCACTGATATATATATATATATATATATATATATATATATATAACACCTGAAAATGCATACTTTGATCATAATCGCACTGTCGTGTGCTTGAGTTCTCTTGGTTTGAGAGGTCTCTATTTTCAGAATCGTCGGGATCGGGAGAAGCTGGACTTTCAGTTTGATTCAATTCTGAATTGGGCTGATTTAGCAGCCTCGAAGAGGCTAGCAAAGATAAAAATGTGAAGGAAAGAAGCATCTAATCCGAAGACAACATATGTCGTTGTACTGGAAAGAGACTTCCCTACACAAATTTATAAATTTTTGAACTCTAGGGAACGACTAATTCTGTCACACAAAACCTAACATAAAAGCTTAACCGTACGTTAGGGAGCTTCTCGTTTGGCTGGGTTCGTCAGGTCCTCCCACTTTCTCATTTCGGTTTGAAAAGAGCTAGCTTCTTTTAATCTAGTAGTTCTACCACTATTTTCTAGAAAGAAAAGAAACAGCAACTTACTCGCGTCTACGACAGTAGCCGTTTCGTTGGCCCCCACTTCCACTTCTGGATAGAACTCTCTGAAAAAGTCCCACTCTCGGGGCACATTGATTGACGTAGCAGAACAGCTACAGCTTGTTGAACGAGTTAACTAAATATTAGCAGAGACAATAGCAAACAATATATTTATTTTACACGATATGTTAATGATCTGCAATTGTTTTTTCTTTTCAATCAGTCAGATAGGGCTTGTTTTAGTATGCGTCCTCAGTCACCAGACGATTTGAGGAAAAATAAAACGATCATCACAGAAAAACAAAATTTTAGAACCAAGTCCATAGAAATAGCTTGTCGAAAAAGCAAAGAATTATCAGTTGAGTACACAAAAGTTTAATGGTCCACACCCTGTCCACCTGTTCGGCGAGTCGTCCACGTTGCACTATATCGAGCAACTGAGCAGTTGGACCTGGCTGGCATCGTTCAGACTCAGAATGTTACCAAGGTGAGGTGCCAGCCGACACAGCTAAATCGATAAGGAATACGCTCTAGTAATGAGGACCGCTGTGCCCGGAAACGGTAGTGGGGCCGAATTCAACGACTCGCCAACTCGACGAATTGGTAGATGGTCCAGCCTCAGCTGCATTGCGTTCTACAGGGGCAACACTCCACACTCCACAAGCGTCAGCATTTTGGGGGGGGGGGCCCCCCCCCCCCGCAGCAAGGTCTCGTAAGTTTTATGATATCAAACGAAAACAGCAAAAAACATGATTGAAATTATACCTTTCTTTATCTGTCGAAGATGCGTCCAAGTCGGTGTTGTTTAACCATACCACCTCTAGTCCGGTGCATATAAATTCTGCGCCAACAGCTTGATCACCATGTTCTTCGGATTCTTCTCCATCGAAGATGATATCCCGCTCACTAGCAGACTTGGAGAGTTCGGGCATCTGTTCGTCGAATGAGTGAGTCACATCAGAACCATTGCTGTCACATGAAAGTGACGCTAAATTGCTAAATTATACATTGTACAACGTGTTCTAATAATATTATCTTGTTCTCGGCTTGTTTGCTTCAGAAACTTGACCATGAAGAATTACAGAAAAAAACATCTCCAAGGGAGAAATGCTGAATTTCGTAAGTAAAAGAGGAAGAGAATAAATTGGCAAATAAAATGGCGAGTTGCGAATTAGTGGAGCTGTTGACTCGTTTAATTGGAACATAAATACGGGAACTTTTTCAGTGCACAACCTCCAGTCTTGACAACTGCGATAGCTAAAGCTGTATAGTGTGTTTCACCGGGGAACATACAGTCCTTGTCGAAAAGATAGACGGATTGCGCGTGCGGTTTCATATCGTCGCGGTCGCAGAATCGCGGTGGTACCGACCGGACCCTCTCACTTGGAGCATGCACTCTCCGCATCCATCGTTCAGGTCCCGCCGCGTTTCTGCAGTGACGGAATCCGTCTATCTTTTCGACAAGGGCTGTAGTTGTGAAGATATTGGAGAACGAGAGAGCGCGAGAAATAGTGCCGTATTCGCGGAAGCACCCGAGAAGCACAGGTCATGGACACAAATACTCAACTATCGTCGCTTTTGAACCGGACTATGTAAGTGTGCGTACCGATCACCATGACACACTGCTCCTCATCACGCGTATCTCGGATCGCCTTACCTTGCATTATCTTTTTAGTGACAGCGGCAGTTGCAACTGCAGCTAAAGAGATAATCACATCGTTAACAAGTGGATATGGAGAGGAAATAGCCAGCAAGCTTCCACATCATTTGTCATTACAGTTTTGTAGTTATTATGAAGAATGCTCATTCCAACTACACTTTTAACGAAGCTCACCTAATTCATAAAGAGAAGTAATCGAACTCACTTGTGGAGTGATCGTCCACCTGCTTCGGCAGAGTTCCACCTCCCATCATTTCTGTCGGCATCTATGTATGGGATTAGGACGTGATATTGGAGATGAGGTGATCTGAAATGCCACTATCGTAAAAGTACCGAACATCTGCACAAGCTTATAATAAGCTCCCACCATAATCCGTCAGAAAGCAAAGGACAAAGAGAGAAATGTTAGCAAAAGACAAAGAAAGAAATGTTATGGAGACTCATGAAATGCGCACATCCGCAGGAAATCGTCTGGTGCTGAAACCGACATGATTTCGGCTATCGATTTTGCAGATCTCATCGATGTGAGGAAGCATGAGGGAAAAAAGTTAATGAGTGCATTTTCCGTCCTTCTTTGTACGTACCTACTACATATATGATAGGAGAAGTCCCCTTATTTTATTCGAAAAAGTCTTCTGAGAATACTGAGAACTCGGCTTCTTGGCAGAAAGGCAAGGCTGGCGACGTTCATCGCTGGACCCACCTACTCAGGAATACTGCAGATCTTCAAACAATGTGCTGGGCAAGAGTTTGTTGGAATAGATAGCTGGTTCGGTTGAACAACTTTCCTTCCCGTCTCCGGTCACTGCTCCATTATTCTGCCAGTGTACTATTCTTGTCTTTATCGCACTGTCGGCACTCTAAGTACCAGACTGAACTTGAGCGTGCTAAAATCTAAGATCTGTGCTAAAAATCTTTGAACAAATTAGCAAATGCCAGTTGGAATGCACCAAGTT
Organism: Ancylostoma caninum; assembly: GCA_037903475.1. NCBI lineage: Eukaryota > Metazoa > Nematoda > Chromadorea > Rhabditida > Ancylostomatidae > Ancylostoma > Ancylostoma caninum. The sequence goes on along the minus strand of JBAJFG010000384.1, from coordinate 2,785,537 downwards.
GAATGCCTACGATGCGATGACAAGAGTAGAACGCTGGTAGAACAATAGAGCACTAATATGGGACGGAAACTTATTCAACTGGACCTGCAATCTATTCCAAACTCTTCCCCAACACACTTCCAGCGTTCGTGAGTGGGTGGATCCAGTGATGACGCTGCCAGCCTTCGCATTTGCCAACGAGCCGAATTAAATGTGTAGATATAGTCTCTACTTAAATTGAATAACCTGAACAACAAAGTAGGACAAAGAATAGATGCGAGTTATGTATATAAAAGAAGCTGAACAAAAGCTCAGAGGAGATTGGAAGCAAATACGACTCTGTAAGGCGCTATTTATGGTTGATGCGCGTCAAATCTGACGCGTCGGCCTGAAATTTCACGAAGTTTTCGCGATGCCCCGGTGCGGCGAAGCTCAGAATGCAGTTTGTTCGCGCGGACGTCGCGACGGCAAAACTAGGAACATTCGCGTCCTGCCAAGAACTCTCTTCTCCCCTTCGTTGGGCATTGTGTATCGCCGCGTCAATCAAGTCAAATGCATACCGTTGGCCACCCATTCTTCACGAAAAACTGCACATTTTCATGCGGTCGTCACTTCTGTCTAGCCACTGTAAATCAGGGCGTCGCGATGACCAAGCATGGAGAGAGCGATGTGTCCGCGATGCCATCGCACGGGATAGCTGCCACATTTTCACGAAAGGAGCGGCACAGCCGAGGCTGGTGTGAGCTAAAACGGCGGATTTTGAACAGATTGTGATTGCTCCGCGGCGCGATGGTCGCCAAGCATACCTTTCCCTATTCGGGCTTGTCGCACAGAAAAGTTAGCGCATTGCACCAACTCAGACAATGGAGCGGTCTGATCGCGGTACCAAAGTGTGTTCCGCGGGCTGATCGCGGTACCATGAGATGTGGAACGGGCTGACCGCGAACGGAAAGCTGGCTGCTCAGAAGTTTTCAAACAACTCAGAAGTTTTGAAACAAGATGTTTCCAACTTATCGGGCCCAAAACAAGTCGTATCCAACTTATCTAGAGCGGAAACAAGTTGTGTCCAACTTATCGAGGCTGAAAACAAGTTGGGAACAACTTATCTCCTCAAAGTTACAGGAAGCTCCAAATGTCCGCAGTCAAGAGGGACGTGGCCACGACGCGGCTTTAGACAGAGACACAGGCGCTCGGCATGCTGCCACTGGTTGGCTGCAGAGTCAGAGAAGCCAGAGGCAGCATAGAGAGCGCCTGTGTCTGATCAAGGAGCCGCGCCGTGGCCACGCCCTCTTGACTGCGGGCATTTGGAGCTTCCTGTAAGTTGTTTCCAACTTATCTGAGGCAGAGACAAATTGGATACAACTTATCTTCCCGGAAACAAGTTGTTTCCAACTTATCGAGGGCGATGCCTCATTTGTGACAAGCTGTTTCCAACTTTTCTGAGGCGGAAACAACTTGGATCCAACATATCTCGCTAAAGACAAGTTGTATCCATCTTATCAAAGGTGAAAACAAAGGGTAAAAAACGTGTCTTTTACACGTAGACATGTACATTCGGAAGCATTTGGTGTTTCAGTGCGTTTTGACCAGTAAATACATGTTTCCTCCACGTGAGCGCATACAAGGCGCGAGGACGCTCACTTTTGCTTCAGTGTGCACTGCTCCGCCGTTTGGGTTCGGGTCTCCAAATCCTTTGAAGCCTCTCTTGAAGGGTATTTCCAGGCTTTGTTACCAATTCATCCGTACAATTGCCATTATCTTTTGGTGGCAACGGTGATCATTGGTGGTAGCTGCGATTATGGTGAAGGGAGACAAAGTCTGGGGAACTACCTGATATTAGAAAAGTTATTTCTTTCCTGTTTTTCTTCATACTCACTATTTTCAGCTCTTCAAACATGATTTCGAGAGATCATGCGGATATCATAGGCGTGAAAGGCGCCAGTGGCCGTATCGAGAAGTACCATATCAATGACCGTTCACTAAACGGAACCTACAGGAAGCTCCAAATGTCCGCAGTCAAGAGGGCGTGGCCACGGCGCGGCTCCTTGATCAGACACAGGCGCTCTGTCAGTGCAGCCTCTGGCTTCTCTGACACTGCAGCCAACCAGTGGCAGCACGCCGAGCGCCTGTGTCTCTGTCTAAAGCCGCGTCGTGGCCACGTCCCTCTTGACTGCGGACATTTGGAGCTTCCTGTACATCAACGACCAAAGAGTATGTGCTTCCTTTCTCATTCGTTCCTGTTAGGTTTACGGTCTGCTTAGACTGAGGTGTAAAAGATGGCCTCACATTTGAGGAGTGGTACGTTAAGTTTTGAAACAATATCTGCCTGGCCACACATAGTCGACCACCTTAACTAGCTAACTTGATAAAATCATTTGTTGGTTCACTTAATTCCTGCGAACAGGAGATGCTATGATCAGTTCTGTGGAGGCAAACGATCTTATCGATTGCATGCGGAAAAAACGCGATGTGAAACTTGCTGTTCAGCAGCTTGACGGCACATCCTCACAGGCTGTCAGGAGGTAGTGAGGAATTCTCCATGATATCAGAACGAATGTACATAACAAGCATTTGCAGGGAAATTTCGATTTCTCCATTTATCTGATTTTCTCAGCGCGCTTGATCTGGGATGGCTTGAACATGTAGCAACCGCTCTGCAGTACAGCCGTCATGCAGTTTCGCTGCGTTGGCCCAAATTTTCATCATGTTTCCACAAGTATCACAAAGGTGCAAACGGATTAATACGAATTACAACGGTTAAAACGCGTTAGAACACATGTGATGCGTTTCAGAACTTGTAGGTAACAAATCGCCGCATTGAAACAGCGGCACAGATTCTACTCAGAAAGGGATGCTGGCGGAGGAACGAACAGCAACCAAAATGGTCGTGACTATATGTCATTTCGTTGGTGCGTGTACATAGTTGGCTAAAGAAAATGTGGTGTTCGCCCATTGCAGACAACATTTATATACATAACACGTTTCCATTGCGGAGCTAAGACGCACAACTCTAAAATGAGAGCACCAAGCTATCGACAACAAAGTCAGAAGATGATAGACATTCTAGCAAAAATTATTCCTCGTGATCCTCCGACGTACCTACGTATGCTCAAGGGGGAGGGGGTGACTTTGCTTCCAGATTTTGCAGCGAAAATGGAATTGGGGGGGGGGGGGGTACTAACACCAAGTATCCCCGACCGCGCGGGCGGACTCATCGTTTCGGATAGACAGTACTTTCAGACAAAGTCCATTATTTTATAGCATGATTCTTCAGTGAAAAACAATTGTTGCAGGGTATGTCCATGCAATTTATGAAGCTGCCAAGGTGAATGCTGATGGTTTTGAAGATATTGTGGCAGATATGCTTAATATGGCACTGTGAGTCTGTTCTGCAACCCAAGTTGAGAAGTAATGTAGACCTTAACGTATCATGTACATTTTTTCAGAGTTAACTTCAGAAGGAAAGTGCGGAGCGATCGGCAGTTGTATTTTGAAGAAAGAAATGATCACTCAGATGAATACACAACCTACACTTCGCTGTAGTCTCTCCAAGCAATCCATAGTCGGAGTAATTTCCCTATGCTGGAGTTTGCTGTATCTTACATCATATCATTTTACATGTTGTTTGTTGGCGGTTTTGCGCTCTGTTTTCTGTTTTTGTGAATGACATGTGAATGTGAATACGTTTTCGTGAATGAACTGTGAATGTGAATCACTGTCAGTACCACTGCTTAAAAACAACATGGGAAATAAGGCAAAGTTTGGATACAAGCTCTGAGTTAAGTTGGAAACAACCTTGAGACAAGCTTGGACACAAGCTTAGAGTTAAGTTGGAAACAACCTTAGGACAAGTTGTCTGAAGCCTTCAGACAACTTGTAAAATTGTTTGTTTCCTAGTTGTTTTGAGACATCTGAGAAGTTGCTGCAAACTTTTCAGACCCAAAACAACTTGTATCCAACTTATCGAGGGCTCAAACAAGTTGTATCCAACTTATCGAGAGTGAAAACAAGTCGGATGTATGTGTATATGTATACTAGATGGTGTACTCGGCTTTGCTCGGGTGTTGAATTTCTCCCGGCCATTTAAAGCTGATGCCAACATTTGTTGAACCAAAAAATCCTTGCAGAATGTTCATCATTTGGTGATCAGCTCAAGTGACCCTCTCTCACCCTGCCTCCCTTCCCTCAAAAAAGGGGTGAAGTTGCTTGACTGGTGAGTAAATTCTTATGAAGTGCTTGCCTCATCCACGTTCAGCGTTTCGGAAAGTCCCAGAAGGCACGTTTCCACCGACCCGTGTGCAAGAATGTCGAAAAATCAATATAACAGATAAATCGATATTTCGGTCAAAATGGTTATCATATCCGTGTTCAGCGCATTGCGATACTCCGCTGGACATGTCTTCATCGCCTCCTGGGCAAGAATGGCGAAAAATCAATAAAATAGATAAATCGATAGTGTCATAGAAAATGGTTGCCATATTCGTGTTCAGCGCATTGAGATACCCCAGTAGACATGTCTTTACCACCCCGTGGGCAAAGATAGCGAAAAATCAATAAAATCAATAAATCGATAATTTGGCGCAAAATGGTTGTCACATTCGTGTCCACCGCATTGAGAAACCTCAGTAGGCATGTTTTCGCCAGTCCCTGGTCAAGAAGAGAGAAAAATCAACAAAATCGATAAGCCAGTCGATAATCCCAGGCCGGCCGCCGAAGAACCTACATGCAAAATTTGGTCCCGATCGGTTCATCCTCCGCGATTTCTATTCCGAACATACAAACATACAAACAAACACACACACACACAAACTTTCGCTTTTATGTATACACTAGCTGCAGTACCCGGCTTCGCTCGGGTGTTTTACTACCTTGGCTACATCATACTGCTGAGGTCAATTACTATCAACGATAAGTTCATTAAAATCTCCATAATTTTGGTGATCAGCATGTTAACAAAGCTCAGGTGACCCTTTTCCATCGACTTGTGGGCGAAAAGTTAACAAAGCTATTTCGGTGACACTGAATCGATGTATTCGTACAAATTAGTTGTCATATTCATACTCAGCGTATCGAGGAACCCCGGGAGAGATGTCTTCACCGCCTCATTGGGCGGAAGAGCCAAAAATCAATAAATCGATATATCGATATTTTATGCGGAGTGGTTATCATATTCGTGTTTCGCGTATTGAGAAACCCCAGTAGACATGTCTATGTCCGTCCTCGGGCGGAAATAGAAAAAAAAGTCGATAAGGTCAATAAATCAATATTTCGTGCAAAATGGTTGTTGTATTCGTATTCAGCGTATTGAGAAACCCCAGGAAACATGTCTTCACCGCTTCATTGGGCAGAAGAGCCGAAAATCAATAAAATCAATAAATCAACATTTCGTGCAAAATGGTTGTCATATTCGTGCTCAGCGTATTGAGAAACCCCAGAAGACATGTCCCCAGCGACCCTTGGGCAAAAATAACGAAAAATCAATAAAATCGATACAATCGATAAATCAATTAATAATCTCAGCTGCAAAGTAGCCTATAACCTCCGCCGGCATCCAAAGAACCTACATGCAAAATTTGGTCCCGATCGGTTCACCCTCCGCGATTTCTATTCTTTACATACATACACACACATACATACAGGAAGCTCCAAATGTCCGCGGTCAAGAGGGACGTGGCCACGACGCGGCTTTCGACAGAGACACAGGCGCTCGGCATGCTACCACTGGTTGGCTGCAGAGTCAGAGAAGCCAGAGGCAGCATAGAGAGCGCGTGTGTCTGATCAAGGAGCCGCGCCGTGGCCACGCCCTCTTGACTGCATACATTTGGAGCTTCCTATACAAACTTTGACTTTTATATATAGAGATATATGTATATGTGTAAGGAGTGTTTATACTTTTTCGCGACGCGACGGCGTCGCGGCGACGGCCACGACACGCGCGACGCGATGGGTAGCGAAGCCGTCGCGTCGCTCCGTCGCGCCATGCTGAAGGTCGCAAATTTACGTACCCACGCAAAATCACATGCTCACCCCCATTTAGCGGATCATGAGTTTCCACGGATTGTTTTGGACCCCATTTTACCACTTGTGGTCTGGAATGTTCAGAAAAAGTTCTCAGCGATCTTCAGTGGTGATCTTTGCGATGGCTGCAGTTTTGCGCAGTGTTCTTCTCAGAACTTCAAAAACAAGTTGTCGGCCCAGCTTTGCCCAAAAACAACTTGCAAACAAGCTTTTAACCAGCAAATCGTTGTCGACAAGTCTGACGTCATCACACCACCTAAAATCAAGTTGTCGACAAGCTTTTCTCTCGACAACTTGTCGACAAGGAAGAGAAAAAACAAGTTGTCGACCAGCTTTTTCAAAAAGCAACTTGCAAACAAGCTTTTGTCGGAAAAAGTTGTTGACAACTTTTTAGCTGAACAACCTGTCGACGAGAGAGAGTCACGTTCCCATACCCGCGTAACATACGATGCAACCATTGAGGACACCAGGGCAATGGTTGCTATAGTACAGTTGTAGGGAAGCGTTTGCTTCCTAATGAAGGACAGCTGTGCAAGCCTACGCGTACACAGGCCCTACCTTGAGCAATTTTGTAGTGTAGAGCTGATAGATTGTCAGTGAAGGACGGGTCAAGAACAAGTTCACACGATCAACCACCTGTCGGCAAGAAACAGCAAAAACAAGTTGTCGACAAGCTTTTGGGCGGACAAGTTGTTGACAAGGTAGTGCAAAACCAAGTTGTCGACAAGTTTTTGAAAAGGCAAGTTTCAGATGCGATCAGATACTTGCTCGCCAAATGCTTGTTGACAAGTTGTTTTTGAGGTTCTGAGTTCTCCAAGGATGTTTATTTCCGGGATATGGAGGAACGCATTGCGGGTCTTTCTCATTTATTTGTTCAGAGTTTTTTCTTTGCATTTGAGTTATCTGAATGACTTTCTTCTATGCTTCTCTACATTGTTTTAGTCTCGTGCTTCGATGCTTTGTGTTTTTCTGCGTTCAGATGTATTCTGGTAGTACTGCCAGGGATTTCTTTGCTGGTATAGGTTTCGTTTCACTAAGTCACGTTCTAGCCCCGCCTTTTGATCTTTTCCAAACTTTCACTGATTGGACGTGTTATCTTGTGATTTCTGTGGGGTGGGGGTGGGAATCTTGCACCGATTTCACCACAAAACCACACCGGAATGTGAAAAATCAAAGTGTTGGAGCGCAGAGCCTATGAATCAGAATCGCGCTGATCGAACGCCGTTTTTAAACACCTGTACAACAATGTCTAGAGAAAGGGAAACGATGCCGATAACTCAGATTCAAAAGAAAATCTCTAGATCAATATATGGATGTAACGTGTATACCTAAATTGTGTTTTTCCACAGCTGGGCTGGCAAGTTCTAAGTAGTAACCTCTCGTAAACAGCAGGCAACATTAAGAAATTAAAAAGCTCACGAAATTACTACCTAGAACACCTACGTCCAAGTTCGTTCACGTTCACATTTCCAAGTTAAGTCGTCTTATTCCGTAGGTTTTGGGCCAAATTACTCGAAAAACTATGGAACAGTGGCCAAATCCAGTGCGCAACATCAGCGAAACAATCGCGTCGCGTCCGCTAGCAGGCGCGACGCGAATTCGTCCTATCGCGTCGTTTTTCAAGGAAAAAGTATAAACAGGGCGCGGCGTCGCGATGGGAAACGCCAACTACCACATCGCGACCATTGTTTGCGCATACGAGTACGTCCACTCGGGACCCATCGCATTTGAACAGTTTGCTGGGACGCGACGGTCGCGTCGCGCCGAAGTGTAAACACTCCTGTACGTGTATGTGTGTACAAGAAGGGAGACCAGCAGGACATTGGCAATTATCGCCCCATTTGCCTATTGTCTTTCGTCTACAAGCTTTTCACGCGAGTGATCCTCACAGGATCGGAAGGACACTAGACGAGGGACAGCCGTGCGAGCAAGCAGGGTCTCGAAAAGGATTCAGTACGATCGACCACATACACGCCGTCACAAGACTCATCGAAGTATCGCGAGAGTACAAGATGCCCCTCTGTCTCACGTTCATCGATTTGAAGAAAGCCTTCGACTCTGTTGAGACGGAAGCGGTGTTGGAAACCTCGGGCAACCAGGGCATAACTACTCATTATATCAAGGTATTTGGTGAGCTCTACAGCGACTTCACGATCAGGATTTCTCCATTCTACGACGATATCACCATCGATGTCAAGAGAGGGGTTCGCCAGGGCGACACCGTTTCGCCAAAACTATTCAGCGCCACTCTCGAAGACGTCATGCGGAAACTGGAATGGGATAGCATGGGAGTGCAAGTTGATGGCCGGTGACTTAGCCATCTTCGCTTCGCTGACGACATCGTTCTTATAACACCAACCATCAGCGAAGCGGAACAGATGCTGGCCGACTTCGAGAACGTGTGTGGGAAGATTGGTTTCCAACTGAATCTGACCAAGACTATGTTCATGAAGAATGGATGGGTCCCGGATGCCCCATTCTCGCTCAACGGAACGACCATATCCGAATGCTCCAGCTACGTATATCTAAGTCGGGAAGTCAACATGATGAACGACCTTGCTCCAGAGCTGGGCAGGAGGAAACGAGCGGCTTGGGAAGCTTAAAAGAGCATCGAGGACGTGGTAAAGAAGACGAAGAACACCAACACCTCTTCACCACAACCGTTCTCCCTGCTTTGAAGTACGCCTCAGAAACCTGAGCGCTACGCAAGCAGGATGAGAATGCGGCCAGCGTCGTCGAACGCTCCATCGAGAGGGTGATGCTAGGAATAACCCGCTTCACGCAAGTGAGGGCTGAAATACGGAGTTCCGCCCATCGTCAACAATCGAAGATCAGGGACGCTGCCGCTTACGCCAAGTTGAGTGAGATTAGGTGGGCCGGACACGTGATGCGTTTTAACGACAACTGTGGGACAAGAGCCGTCAGCGACTGGACTCCACGTGACGTTAAGCGCACGACAGGAAGACCACCGACCCGATGATCAGACTTCTTCACGAAGTCCTTCAAAGATAGATACGATGCTCTTCGTGTCCCTCGATCGGACAGATTCAACTGGACAACTCTGGCTCGCGAGAGGGACAAATGGGAGGATTGCTGGCGCTCGCTCGGTATACCCGAAGATCAACGGGAGTCAAGGTGATCAAGGTGATGCCATTCCCATTGTCATGACCTTTGGTCATGATGACTCATGCAAAAGACCTGCTCCTCCCACCAGCGAGGCATAAAAGAGAAGGCGAGTCGGCCCCAGGAGAGATCACGCTTATCTCCCATGGTCTCTCTGGGAAAAGAGTGTAAAGTAACATGATTGAAGGGCGGAAAGAGAGGGTAAACCAAGATGCCGAACAAAGGGTGATACAAGAGGAAATTCCTGTTCTTTACTGTAATATGTGATACATGTTGTATAATAAATATTATAAAGGATAGTGTATTAGAACCACCATAAATCATTGGAAGTGATGCGTCCAAACATGGTGCATCGGCCGGGAATATGCAACCGGAAATATGTAACCGGGGAACTATGTAACCAGGAAATATTAGGAAAAGGGAATTATCATTTAACTGTTGCTGCATAGCGGAATTACGTAGTATAAAAAATTGTTCAAAGCTACTACTCAGACATTCGAGAAGCACTAGTCCCGGTGGGCGAGGCCTGTTCGGCCCATCGCCCCGCCCATCCGGCACAAGTTCGACAGTGCTGCCAAGTTTAGTGGCAGTACCGAACAGTTGCCGCGCACCCAAAAACGGCAAAATTTTTTGCAGCACCGCTGCCACTGTGTTGCCGGACTTAGATCGATTTGGTATCGATCGAATTTCGCGTCAGCGCGATGACGCAATTTTTCGAAAATGTTTTTTTCGTTTCTTTTCCGTTCTCTCTCATCTCTTTCACTTCTTTCTCTCTTTCTATCTCCTTCTTCTTCTTCTTTGAATGTTTTTGTGCGCGCTTAAATTTGTTTTACTGCATTTTAACTATTTCTTTGCGCGCAACTTCTCCCTCACGTTTTTTTCATTCTTTTTTGTTCCTTCACTCTCTTCTCTCCTCTCTGTCATCCTCTCTCTCTTCCTCTTCTCTCTTTAGTTGTTTTCACGTGCGCGTTCTTCTGTTTTATTGAAATTTGGTTCTCCCCGGCGCGCGTTTTTTCGTTTTGTCGCAATTTGAGTATCCCCCGCGCGCAAATTCTCTCTCACTGTTTTTCTTTAATCTTCTTTGTTTCCCTCCACTCCTTTCGCCTTCCTCTCATCCTTACCCTCTCCTCTAATCTTTCGTTGGTTGTTTTAAGCGCGCGCTCATCTGTTTCATCGCAAATTTTTGCTATCCCCGCCGCGCAAATTCGCTCCCATCAATTCTTTTTATTCTTTAACTATTCTTTTACACTTCTTCGATCTCTCTTTCATCCTTCCTCTCTTCCTCTCTTCTTTTGCACTGTTTTTGCGGGCGCTTTCACTTGTTTTTTCTACTGTGACTGTTTTTCGGCGCGCAACTCCTCGCTCACTAATTTTCTTCAATCTTTTTTGTTTCTTCTTTCTGCTAACGCTTCTCTCTCATCTTCTGTCGCTTCCTACTCAATCCTTCGTTGTTTTTATGTGCGCGTCCGCTGGCATTGTTCTAATTTTGGAATTTTTCAGGTGGCAATCGTGTGACGGCGCGAATATGGGCGAGGTGGAAGTCAAGATCTTGGATATTGAGTACGTGGACGACAGGACGAGGGCGCTGGACATCATCAACAACATGTGGATATACCGAAATGTCGAAGTGAGTTTTTTTTTTGAAACCTCAACTTCAAAGAAAACAGTGAACTCCGACTTTTTTGGAAGTTTTTGTTCGATTCGGAGTTCCAACGTTTGCTCTTTCGTCTCATCCATCTCTGTTTCCATCATCATCCTTATCATCCGCATTCTTCTTCCATGTCATTCAAATGATGGAACCATACCAAACTTTAAGAAGAACTTTTTCTATAGGATTTTCTTCTTGATATTCGCTTAACTGTGTGAATTCTTCTCACTCACTTTGGCATAGGCGATTGCATGTTTTTGTTTTTGAAATGCGCAATCGCCCATTTTGTTTTAAAAAGAAGAAGTATGCGGATGATGCATTACTTTTCGTCTTTGCATTCAACTTCTCGTGTGCGCAGCTGACCCACATCTACTTCACTTCTTTCTTTCACTTCACTCTACGATCGGCCTTTCTACAGTCGTGAGTATCGTAGATATCAAACGGGACGCTTTTCATTCACGATATTCACGACTGGTTAATTGTGCAGGTTGACGGGATGCTCGTAACCCAACAGCAGCCATCAAATTCGCTGAAGACTGAATCCAACAACATGTCGAGGATGCGTTTGTTGAGGCTGCCTGAAGACGTCCGTCTTACTGCTGCGAATCTAAGGAACGACTGGATAATTGAGGAGGAAAAACCATTTGTGGTACGAAAAAATATGTATACTAAACTTACTAATGTTATAAGTAAGTAGTATAGTAGTATAATGTACTTGTAACGTTAGTACGTTTGGAAAAATGCATTGTAGCGCACGAACTTGAAGAAGCTCAAGACGAAATGGAAAAGAGCAAACCGCAGCACCCCTGACGACTTTTCCACCCATTGTACTGACTTTGTCAGGCGCTACCTTACCCAGGTAAGATGGTCCCAAGTCGAACTTCCACATGATGTATGTATTCTCACTCATTGTAGGCTTGTGACCCACCGGCTGAAATCTAAAAATACTCACATCGAATAAGCGGCAAAGGAGCTAGAAAGGAAGACTTGAAGGACCTCCCGAATTCGGTCGCGGACGCTCTCATCGGTGAGCGTCTAACGGGTGATAAATTGGTAAATTAAACGCTACCCGATTTTTCCTTTGTTCCAGGCTGCCTCTTAGAGGCTCTCGGGCTAGGTCAACCGGAAATGGAGAAGTCCTCTGAGGAGTTGAAAGAAAACCCGACTGAGTGAGACTAAAAAATTAGATTTGATAAACAATGATTTGCTTCTAGTAGATCTTAACTTCAGATTTTGGTTGTGGCTGGGCCCAGATAACGCGTCGAGGTCTTCAGCTCTCCAGTACCGTAGGGACTGTCGTGTGAGGTGGACACACGAATGCGGGGCCGCAATTGCCAGAGCCATGTGAGTATAGAGGGTTTTTACAAGCACTAGAAACCGATTCGAGTCCTACTTGCAGGGCCGACATTCGCCAGTACGTTCTGGTGGAGGAGAGACTACGTCCTAAATCAGTGAGTCTAATTTTTATTCTTTTATCACCTTCTCTCAAAATTTTGAGATCTGCTTTCCACCGTTAAATTGATTTAGAAACGCTGACGCTTCTCCATCCCAGCACGCAGCCAAGAAAAGGTAAGTTAGGTTTTGACCTAGTAGCTATGTGAGGGCTTCCAAATTTTTTTATTTGCAGATTGATGACATCTCAAGTGATGGAATTAGTGATTAGTGGACGACGAAGAGAGAGGGAAGCAAACAGAACTTTTCAATTCCGTGACCGAAGGACTGTAGCCCGGAAGTTCGTATGCCTTAATTGGTTTTCTATCTGTCAGCTACTTCCTTTTGCTAATTTTATTGCTTTCATTCGTTTCTGTTTGTTTCCCGATCTCGAAGTCTCCCCCATGATTTTTTTCTGATTTGACTCACACTTGAAGAGAATTTTTTCTTTTGGAATGATTTTTGAGCTTTAAAACATGGAATGACTTTGACTTTTTCAACCTTGACTTGAACCATGGATTGAATCTGATTTTTTGACCATGACTTGATTTTTGACTCATCAAAAACGTTGCAAAATCTTGTCTCGTTTTCATCACTCTAGGAATTGATACCCAATTTACGTCGCCCTCTTCTCGGATTTGTCGTGTTTCGCCGCACTTTTAAATTTGCCTCGATCTCGCCATCCCGCTGCCGCTCTCACCTCCTTAGCCTGATCTACCTGCTTGCCACGCCTCGCTAATTCCCGAAACTAATTCGGACGACTACCACTTTTCAACCTTGTGCCACCCAATTCTGACCTCACTTTTTCCTCTACCCTCAGTCATTCCGATGAAATCCTCACTTCTTTCGATACTGGTGCCGAAAATGCGAGTGCTTTGCATGAATGTTTTGGATTTTTGCCTCAACATTTTGCCTTCTGTTGGATTTTTAGCACAGTTGCACTTTTTGTCTGAGTAGAAAGTTTTCTAGAAGGAGTTTTTTTTAGAATTTACGAGAGCGATAAACTTGTTGTGAGCAGTGCACGTGCGCCAACTGTTTTTTTGTAATTTTTCTCATCGCACCTCACTGTTTACTCACTTACCGGCATAGGTGCGATAGGGGTGAGAACGCCCCTGCCAAAGTGAAGGTGGTTACCGGGCAAAAAGTGAAGGGTGTCGACCGGGGGGACGGGGCTTTCTGCTTCCTTTTAGTAAGAGTTGTGGTATTGGTAAGTAAGCGTTAATGCCCTATCCATTGATGTAATACCCAACATGTCTTCAAATGCCGTGGAAACTGAGCAAATCTTGCAATATATTTCTGCAAACGCACTGTCTAACCGTCTCATGAAACCGTAGGATAGCGATGAGTCATCGCCATCGTGCTGCGGATGCTCTAGGATACTGCTTTCAAATGAGGAAACAGCCATTGATTACATGAATGAAGATAGTCCTCAGCACACCTTCATGATATGGTTCACTCATACATACACAACTGCACAACATTTCTTCTCTCCTACATACAAAAATTTGACACTGAAATTACACCTGCTTTTGAGCTATTTTCGCTTATTACAGCTTTATTCGGAAATGAAACCTAGGAGTGAAGGGTATCTATGTTCTCCTCCTCCAATCCTCTAACTGATAAACCACATCTCGTTTCATGTGGTTGCGTGTCTTTTTCTGTGAAGGGGGATGAGAATGTTTCTGAAGCCATTCTCACCCCATGCGCGCGCCTCTCTTCCCTCATCGCACTATCTCGCCATTTGTCTAACAACGGGCACGAGAATGCCCCGTTGTTTCGGCTCACCCACCCTATTTTTCAACCAGAAAAGGGTTTCCCCCATACATTTGTATATGGGCGGAAAGCGCATCCTTTCTAGTATGTATACATGTAAATACTTACCACTTTCTCGGAAACACAAGACGAAATCCTTTGAAAAACACCTAATTTGTAGAGTTTTCGACCGTCCTGTTGGTACCACTTTTTTGCCTGCTCATCTTACACTAACTATCACAACTCATACACGAAAATGAAGAGAAAATCTTTGCAAATTGTGGAGGACTATCCTCTTTCCGGTTAGTTCACGAACTTTTCCATAATGATCTTAGAAACATACATGCTATGTTTTTCATACCCTTTGTGTTCAAAAATTTCTCCGCAAACATGCTATCTATCGCTTCCTACTTCTAACATATAAACTCTACTAGGTTTAAGCTTCAATTAGATACTCTTCACTCATATCGAATCCTTTATCCTTCACATAGAAATTCGCTCGTCATTTTCCCTGTCTGCGGCAATGGTCACATTGCGCGCTCCATTCAACACTAACGTCATTTCGATTCCTGACTCCTTTATTCAAATGGACAGCAATAGAATCGATCCTCTATCATTGAATTTGTTCAGTTTCACTTTACTAAACTTTTGATTTCTTCACTTCCTTGTCTTCTGTAACTGGTTTGGTGAAGGGGGTCTATTGGCCCCCTCCCAAAGTGAAAGGGGTCTGAGCCTTGGCTCGGACTATCGCACCTATGCTTACCGGTCATTATTTTATTTACTGGTCGCTCTACTCACTTGATATTTTATTTACTGGTCGCTCTACTCACTTGATCTTAGAAGATATTGATTATTTGTGAAATTCGTACATATTTAGTTTTATGCTTTAGGGGGTTTTGGGCTTTTTTTGTGCTGAGATTACAGTTTAACTTAATGCCAAGCCCAAAATTGCCTAACCTAGTCCGAAATTGTTGAAGATATTGATTACGCTTGATATTTGTATGTATTTCACGTTTTTGAGAAATTTTGGGCTTTTCTTTATAACAAATTCTTGAGTGTTTTCCTAATTTCACTTCTTTTTTGCCCAAAATTTTCTAATACCATCCTGAATTGTGAAGTTGTTTTTTTGGGTGTCCTGGCATCGACAGAATTGGATTTCATTGCAGATTTTGGTTAGCCTGAGCCAAGACACCCAGTTTGATGCGTATTTCTTGATATTTTTGCTATTAGAGCATTTTTAGGATTTTTATGAAAAACTGTTTTTTCTGACGTTACTGGTGCTTAACGGAGCTTTGAGCGTGCTTATTATTCGTTTTAGTGTGTATTCTGTTCGAATCTGTATTTTTGTTGATAATAAATTTTTCATGAATTTTTCGACCATTTGACCATCAGAAAATTTCAGAGTTGGGGGAGCACTATAGCCAATAGTGCTGCCACCTTAAGGTCCGCGGGGGGTCGCGGACCTTAAGGTGGCAGCACTGTCGGCCCACTATGGCAGCACTGTCGCCCCACATTAGCAGCAATGTCTGTCCAAGACCCGATACAATTGCTGATATTATATGAATACTATATGACCGGAATTCTATTGGTGATGATAAAGAACTCTCAAATTGGCAGCTCTTCTCGAAAAGCCATAAAGCTAGTGCTGCTCAAGGCCGAGCCTAGGGCTGATCGAATGTCTGAGTATATAAGGTAAAGCGTAATGGCTGAAAGGAGCAAGGAAATTATTTAACTATACAACGAAGCGCGGTTGCACGTCACGTACCCGACATGTCTGATCAACACGTCAATAACACCTCGGTGCAACATTGCGCGAGTACCCTACTTATTTTTATCGTTTCTTCTTTCTTCATTATTTATTTTTTCATTTCATAGTCTCGCTCACTATTCGTAATTTA
This sequence comes from Ancylostoma caninum, assembly GCA_037903475.1. Taxonomy (NCBI): domain Eukaryota; kingdom Metazoa; phylum Nematoda; class Chromadorea; order Rhabditida; family Ancylostomatidae; genus Ancylostoma; species Ancylostoma caninum. The sequence continues at coordinate 2,769,688 of JBAJFG010000384.1, read as the reverse complement.
CAGTGAAAATCGAAAATTCCAACAAAACGACGTCGCTAAGCAATATCATAACCTACTGGAAATAAAAACTGTTCAATGAGGAAAAACCTGCTCATATCCTACAACCAAACCACTCTAGGCCTAACAACGACTCAGAGCCACTATAAGGACACAGACCATACGTAAACCTTCCGTACTGATCATTAATACTGCCCTTCCCGCTCCAGTTGGAGTGGAAGAGCGTGACACGCTTAGAAATTCACCAGTGGCCGGTTATTTAGCGTCACCTAACGCTTACCAGTGTCCAAAAGAGAAAGGGGCACAGACCAAAACCAATTTTGCGCTAAATTTTACGCCACACAGAGACCAGCGAACTATCTTCACCTAACCTCTGTTCTGATCAGAAAGGCAAATGTCCTTACCATGATTTTGCACCATTGAACGCGTTATTCTCGTAGAATTCTCAACCCCCTGCAAAGGATTTCAAACATATGGATGGAATTTGCTCTTCAAGCGAAAATCGATGAAATTCTAGAATTCTAGATAAGCTTCTATAAACATTTTGTAAAGTGGAACGTCAACACCAAGATTTTCCCACCAAATGATTGAAACCCCAGATAAACAGGAAAACAAAATGTAAACATCCTGTCAGAAGAATGAGTCATCAGAACATTCCAGCAGATAATAAAACAAATATTTATACTTTAAACCACATATCTGATGATCACAGCCTATATAAACAGGATAGCAGGGCTCCAGCACACGCTTCCATTGAATGGAGTCTTCAACGGCGACTGGATACTTTCACTCTTTCAATCTGAAAACGGCAAAACAGAAACTTACAAGGCAACTTAATGCTTTAGGAAACCTTATAAAAGAAACGGAGGAGTTCAGCAACCCATGGCAATTTCCAACCACAATCTCAGAGCTACAACAGTTCTTGACAACAAAGGCTCTACTAGTCAAGGAGCTAGGTAAAAGGCTCGAGATCCAAAAACAAAAAAATATGGGAATACTATTCCGAGTGCAATTGCACCATAGCAGAGATAATTGAATCAAACAATGATATCGGATTGGAAATGGAAAGAAATTTTGACGAATACTGGGAAGAAAGAAAGGGAGAGGGACATGCAAACAACGACTGAGCTGTTCAGAAAGCTAGAGAAAAGACTGCTAGAGCTGCAGTGCCAAGAGGCATTTGTAAATCAAGAATTAGCAGTGAAATTCGCTAATCCGCAAACGGATGCAACCGGTTCGGCTCAACCTAACCCTTCAACACAAACGAATCAGCAAAGGTTGGGTAATAACTGGCCCACACTGGAAAGGAGGTTACTCGATAATGAATTAAAGGTACCGGAATTCAATTGCAATGCAGCAGAGTTTGATTCTTTCTGGGAATTATTTGAGGAACTAGTCCATAAGCAACCTTATTCGAACATTGAGAAACTTTCTATCCTAATCAACTGTTGCAAAGGGGATGCTGCAAGAGCAATAAAAATGATACCGCGTACCGGCGACTCATATGAAAGGGCTGTAGAACAATTAAAGAAACAATATCAAGACCCAAGGCGCGTGACAATGTCAATGATAAAGAAACTTAAGTCAATGCGGCAATGTCGTGAAGATTCAAGATCGTTACGTAACAACTTGAATGATGTACAAGCTATTATCGAAACATTGCGAAAACAAGGCGAAGTCGTAGACACCACTCATATGTTGAGCATGGTACTCGACACGTTTTGTAAGAGAGTTCAAGAGGAAGTAATAAAAAAGGAATTCGACTCTAATAAAGAACGGAACATGTCGGAATTATTGGAAAATCTATCTGTTGTCGTGAGAAGAAGAGAGCACTTGGAAAGTAGAAAAGAGCACGACAACATCGAAGAAGTATCTGTATTCCATACCCGCTCCTATGGAGCATTGAAGTGTACAGGGTGTGGAAGGAACCACACATTTCAGAACTGCACACAATACAGAACAATAGATGAGAAAATTTAACGACTTAAAGCCTTGTCCGCATGTTGGAAATGCTTCAGCCCTACCCATCGCTCCAGTGCATGTAGAAAACGTAACTGCGCAGTGTGCAATGGCAACCACAACGAAACAATATGTCGAAGAAGGCAGACATTTGCAACAACTCCTCTCCAGCATAGATTCGGGAGTCGAAACAGCCAGTCTCAGGAAAGAAGGAGCGGACAGAACCAACATTTCTACCGCCCCGTTCAAAGAAGTAACTTCCCTCTCCTACAGCAACAAATTCAAAGAAGCAGAAGCGATCAACCAGTCTTCAGAAGAGACCTATGGAAAATAGTATTCGCACCCGCAATAGTAGTTCTTCACGGTCACCATCGATCAACACCAGACAAACGGTTCATCACCGGCGAGAGGCAAATACATCGCCTAGAGTCCGATTCTCGAGATCTGCTACCCCGCCCCCACGATACAACCGCAACATCAACGTAAACTTCTCCATAAACTCACGCAACCACGACGTTGCCTTAAAGGCAGATAGAAACTCATGCAGCGACGACGAAGTCGAATAAAGGGGACATGCTCGCTTGATGATAGTACCATTATACATACAAAACAATACTAACGAGCAACTAGAACGAGTATTCGCCTTACTCGACTCGGCTTCAGACCAGTCGTTTATTTCCACACGACTAGTGAATCGCCTGATCTTGCAATCTAGCAATGAAACTAGTATAACAGTAACCACCTTTGGAGGACATGCTGAAAGAAAGAAAGTGAAGCGAGTTGACGCTCACTTGTACAACGATTCAGGCCAGTGCATGGAAATTCAATTCCTCACACATGAAAAAATAATGCCTCGTCTTCATCTGGACGAGCTCAACTCCAAAGACAAAGAAACCATTGAGGAACTATTCCCAGGAAAATCGGAAAAGCTGTTCCCAACCAACGTTGAACCCGACATCTTGATCGGAATTGACCACTTTAATAATGTAATGCAATTTGACGAACCTATAACTCGGCTGCCGTCTGGGCTGTACACTCGACATTCTTCGGTCCCGTGCTTTCGGCTTACCTCGAGGAAGCGGATAAACACCTGAATATAACAATATTTACAACAGGGTAATCACAACGTAGGTAGCACATTCACAATACTCCAACCCAGATTATTCTGAATTGTGGAAACTACCGAGTGTTGGAACCGAGGATATAAGTAGTCAAGAAGAAGAGAACCGCCAAATAGTCGAAAATTTTTACTCAAACGTTGAAATCAAGGACGGGAAAATTTTCGTAAAATTTCCATGGAAAAGCAACAAAAATCGTCTTTCAGATAATTACCATCTTGCACTGAGCAGACTCCACTCATTGTTTAAAATGAAAACGAAAAACCCCCAATGTTGGAACGAATACTGCAGAATCATTGAGGAACAGCTTCAGAGGCAAATAATCGAGGACGCAACCAATGATTCGGTAAGTGATAACCCACGTTATTACATTCCGCATCAAGCGGTCATAAAAGCGGAAAGTACCACAACAAAAACACGCATTATTCTCGATGCATCATCAAAAAGAAAAGGTGAACTTAGCATAAACGATGTAATTCACCAAGGGCCGCTGATACTGCCAAACCTCTGCGGAATACTTTTAAGATCTCGGATTGGCTCTAAAATCATGGTTGCGGATGTTGAAAAAGCATTCCACATGATTTATTTACAAAAAAAAAAGCGAACGCGACTCCGTGCGGTTTTTATGGCTAAAGGATGTCAATTCACCTCCAACAGCTGATAACGTCAGAATTCTGCGTTTCTGTCGGCTCCCATTTGGAATCAACGCGTCTCCCTTTTTATTGGGAATTTCAATCAAGTACGGAATCGACCAACAGAATGAGTCCAAGAAAGAAATTTATGAACAGCTTAGAACCAGTCTCTACGTCGACAACGTCTTAATGACAGATATTTCGACAGAGTCACTCATCGAAAAGTATAGAGCTTGCAAGAAAATCTTCACTAACACGTCAATGAACCTCAGACAATTTCTAACCAACGACAGAGGCTGTAACAAACAAATCCCTTCGAACGACACCTCGCAAAGCAAATGTCCAAAGATTCTAGGAATTCCATGGAAGCCACTCGAAGATACTTTCACTTTAACATGTAAGATGATGTATGAAACAGCACCTACAAAAAGGACGGTGCTACAAGCCACTCATTCAACTTTCGATCCGCTTGGGTACTTTATCCCACTTCTTTTGCCAGCAAAAATATTCTTGCAAGATTTGTGGAAGCTGAACTATAACTGGGACGACCCCCTGCCTGTTGAGAAAGACAACGCATGGCAAACAATACATCTCAATGCGCACGGCTATAGCATTCCGATCCCTCGGATGATAACACGCGAAATGCAAGGGGACGAGCATGAGATGCATACTTTAGTTGATGCATCGATACGATCACTAGCAGCAGCCGTGTACATGTGCACATTCAATAGTCCACTAGAAATCAAGAGCTCACTGTTAATGGCAAGGCAAAAATTGTCACCTCTGAAAGATAAAACAACCAATCTCACAATTCCACGCCTAGAATTAACAGTGCTCCTTATCGGAATCCGGTTAACAGCATTCATATTGAAAGAAATTTCCATTCTAGTAAAGACCATTCGTATATACAGTGACTCCCAAGCTGTTCTTCACTGGATACAAACCGGTGACAAGAACGGTACCTTTGTGGGCAATCGTTGCAAAGAAATCCGGAACAAATTACAGAATGGAAAGATAAGGGAATTTGCACAAAACTTCATTACATAGCAACATCCAAAAACCCCGCAGATTGCGCCACTCGAGGGTTAACGAAATACCAAATGGCTGACCACGTATGGTGGCGAGGCCCTGAATTCCTGAGACAAAATCTCTGGCAATGGCCTACCCTCCCAGAGTTTCAGTGGCCTTGCAAAGACAGCGAGCAAGACGCTCGGAACATTTGTGACAAAGAAAATGTAACAGTCAATATCTCCACAACTAACGACATCAACAATCCCATATTCCAACACTTATTCTCTAATCTCATTCAAAGCAAAAGAGTAATGAGCTTAGTTCTAAAATTCATAGCAGAAAAAGTGTATACAAAATTAGTGATTAAAACACAAGAAAGATTACTTCTGAACATACCTGAACTCAAAGAAGTCTGCGCGGAACACCCACTAGCTCATATCGGCGTAAAAGACACACAAGCAGCTGAAAAAGTGTTGATTAAGTCAATGCAACGTGAAATCGCACAAGAAGAAAATAAACAATGGAATAACTTTCAACTCTTCAAAGATGAGTCTGGAATCATTCGATGTAAGGGGAGACTACAGGCAACTCACTTGAGCAGGGAAACATTGGAACCAATACTACTCCTACCCCACCACCAACTAACACAGCTCTACATATGGGATGCACACATTCGTTGTGGACACCAAGATACAAACGCCACTCTTACACATATACGTTTGCGTTATTGGATTCCAAAAGGCAGACAAGTCGTGAAGAAATGCTTGAACAAATGTATAATTTGTAAACGCTGGAATGCAAGCATTGAGCAACGCGTTTTTCCCCTCCGCATCACCTTCGTAATTTTCAAAATCATCAAACTTCTCTGGAACCTAGCCTTTCGCACACTTTATGTACTCTCGAAAGCGATCCTTTCAACCATAAAGAAAATCTAGTTCATTTCAAGTTCAGTAAGATGTTTGTTCCCTCTTCATACCGCTTCTGTAACCCTCAAGACCATGAAATTTCTGCGGAGGTTTCCACCTAGCGTACCTTCTCCTCTCTAGGAAATCTCCTTTCGAGAATAGTTGGTCCCGTTTTAGGAGACATCTACCTCGTCTCGTCCTCGTAACATGTAATACAGACGACATAGTTTCGAAATTACCTATACGTTTTCCAGATCATGGCAGGACCACGAAGGAACGAAGAAAACGATTTGCAAGGTGCTATGGAAGGCAACGACGAGCAAGAGAAAGAAAAAAAAACAGCCAGGGACGAACCAGAAGACCCTGACGAAGAAAACGGTAATCAACAACAAAAACGGCAAGATGACGAACAGCCCCTGGAGCGGATCGAAAAACTGCTCGACGGATTGTACGGAAAAGTGCACACCGTCACCAAAGACGTGGACGACCTGCGAGCCAGAATTAATTACTGTATGGTAAGATCTACTTCAATACAAACAACATAGACGAGGTGGTAATCCCTTTCGGATTTAAGACTCGTAAAAGAAAATCCCGCGAATCTCGTGAAAAAAAAACCGACAAATAACTTAAGACTGAGGTATCAACTAAAAGTTTCTAATCTACCACTTTCATGAAAACACAGTTTCTTTAGGACGTGCTCGATGAAATGGCATCCATCCTGAAGCGAATATAGTCAACCAACAGACAAGGAAATTCTAGGAGCTCCAAGGAAGAGGACGAAAACCCCCTCAAGCTCCAGATGCTAGCAGCGGCAGCCGCGGAACAAGCCAAAACTGGTCCGTCTAAGGCACCGAACGGACAGCCATCGACAGAGTGCATATTTTGCTCCGGTACCCACTGGGCAACAGAGTGCCCCAATTATAAAACGCTCACAGCAAGGTGCAAGCGCATTTTCGAAAAGAACAAGTGCGAAAGGTGCTTAAGCACCGCAAATCATTTGGTAACATCTTGCATTACACAAAGTACATGCCTTTATTGTCGACGAACAAATCGAACCGCAGATATGAGTGAACATCACTCAGCATTTTGTGTAGTGCAGTGTGTATACCTTTGAAATGTGAACTTGTAAGTAAATCAGTGCAAAAAAAATTCTCCGCTGCACTTGTAATTGTTTTCGAATATAATTGTTAATCTTTTTTGTCTTGTAATCTGTGGGAGATTGTCAGTATTGAGTAATTTTTTCTTTGTTTTGTTCTGTGGACGATTGTCAGCATTGACATATGGACGATTTGGGAAGTTATAATTACATGTTAAGTCTCAATGAAAGTTGTAGTGTGGAAAAGTGTCAATCCCAACAAACAATAGACAACTCCAAATAACGAATTCGGACACACGAATACGAATAAATAAGAACTATCAAAAAACATTTGACAAATAACCAATTTCTTCCATACAAAAAAGGGTGAAAAAGACGAAAACGAGAAATCTCGAAAGACAAAAAAATAAAAATAAAAAATATCTGGAATTGAGCCTGGGTAGCTTCCACTAGGATGGACTTCTGTATCGGACTCTCGACTTCGCGCACGTTGGATCTCCACCACCACCTCGTCGACACATCCAGACATATGATACCAATTTATTGTTTGTATTGTGTATTATCTGTATCTTTACAGCAACGTGACCCTCCACTCATACGCCCAATTTGAAAGAAAAATGGTAACTAAGTAAAGTTTGTTTTTCAAAGAAAAAAAAACATCCAAGGGCCGGGAGTCGCCGCCTGTCGTCAGCCATCATTGTATCATCACCACCATATCAATACATAATACGGCACCTAACTTGGGCCTCGGGAGTGTCATGACCTTTGGTCATGATGACTCATGCAAAAGACCTGCTCCACCCAAAAGCGAGGCATAAAAGAGAAGGCGAGTCGGCCCCAGGAGAGATCACGCTTATCTCCCATGGTCTCTCTGGGAAAAAAGTGTAAAGTAACATGATTGAAGGGCGGAAAGAGAGGGTAAACCAAGATGCCGAACAAAGGGTGATACAAGAGGAAATTCCTGTTCTTTACTGTAATGTGTGATACATGTTGTATAATAAATATTATAAAGGATAGTGTATTAGAACCACCATAAATCATTGGAAGTGATGCGTCCAAACACCCAGCAAGGAGAATCTAATTACCAAGACCAGCTCCCGAAGTCGATTCAAGAATAGCCAGTATAGAAATTGCCATACAACGAATCTATCTAAGTGAAGCAAAGCGAACCTATCCTTCTAACCTAACAGCGAGTGAAAGAAGAGGCATCGCAAAGCTTCTACGACTGGAAGGTTGCGCTACACAGTCGGTGATAAGTGTGGCTCCTTTGTAGTAATACCACAGATGATAGACAAAGAAGTCACTAGCAGATGCTGCAGTGCCAAATACCATCCACGGTCTCTCATGAAACCGCATAGCGCCGCTACTAGCCATCATTTTCTTGGATCACAACAAACGCATTTCGTTGGTGTCTGAGATTTAGCTCTATAAGCTGTACATTGATGATGTATTCGTGATTGGGAATCCCTAAACGGAGGTTGGGAAGACATTGGAGCGATTGAATGCGTTTGACAGCAACTTATCCCTCACGCTAGGAAGACCTGATGAAGACAGGTTCCTCGCGTTCCTTAATACGAAGGTCAGGATAGTAGATGGTCAAAAAGAATACTTCTGGTATGGGAAGCCATCCTCACGTAATATCTTGTTGCACTCGAGGAGTGCTCACCCAATCTACGTAAAAGCGAACGTGGTGCGTAACTTTCTCAAGACAAAAGATCGACTATGCGCTACAGTGAACTCAGCGATTGAAAATGACGTTGTCCGCATACTCGGAGAAAATGGGTACCGTGCAGTAGTTCCAAGATGTTGGTTACCCCATACAACGATGTATGGAATCACACTTTCCCTTCTGTATGTGGGGACAGACCAGCACGCAGGATAAATTAGGTTGTGAAGGAATCGCGGTTACTCATACGACTTGTGTTCCACCCTCCGCCCACGTTGAAGGACCTCCACACGTCCAGTCGCGTATACGAAAACAACAGCCACGAAGTGAATTGCCGCTACTGCACTGAGTAGAAGACATGTGATTCTCGGGGTACTGTTTATATGATTAACTGCGCAGGATTTGGTGAGAAATATATCGGCGAAACCATGAGACCGTTGCGTAGAAGGTTAGACGAACATAGAAGGGCATGGCTAACCCAGCTTCTTATCCGAGAGAGAGTTTTTCGAGACATCGGACCTTGAAGGCGGTGTCCAAGCTGAGGGCCAATTTGGGGTATTGGGAGTCAGAAGATGCATGGGGTGACGCTGATTACAATGGTGTAGGTGTCATAGTTCAAAAATGTGGAGAACCTCCTTTTGACCCCTTTATTTTTGGAGGAAACGAACATTCGACCACATATCTGCAACTTCACCCTGGCATGGAGTTGCAGAGGGGGTATTGATCGATCGCGGCGCAACTTCGTGTGCGAGACGTCGATGCACCGGGGTGCCCATTTTCTCCAAAAATAGAGAGTTCGAAAAGGGGGTTTTCCGCACTTTTGAGATGCGGTACCTACACCATTGTAATCAGCGTCGCCCCGAAACCCGAAATGGGTACTGGGTATCAGAAGCTTGGACACTGCCTTTAAGACACGCGAATGAGCCACCGTACGTGCCCTACATCGTCATTTGACGAAGATGTTGGAGCGAAAGATAATGGAAGCTAGGAAGATAAGAAGACATGAGCAAGAAACCAACACCAAGGAGGACTAACGGAAGTATTGCGGTTGATCAGCTGATGATCAGATTCCTTGGCTTATATTAGCGCTCTGGTTTCTTTACCACCGCCAACAAAGGGTGAGGTCTCACCTCTTCCTTGTAGCCATTTGTTGTACTCTTCTCCTTTTCAATGAGTCTCTTTATATAGGTTAGATCTACTGTGTTGGTGCTAGAGTCAAAAATCATCGTTTCACCACACGGTACTGTTGCTAGTTTATTTGCATTCTATTGGATGATGGTGTTGTATTGTATCTGAAAATTAAGGTCTGACGAAGGCACTAAGTGCCGAATGCTAGCCGAAATAAAAATAAGACCACCGGAGAGCTTCAGTAAATCAAGAATAATATATCGAAAATGAGGCTCAGAGACAGAAGCATATTAAATTTATTTATTCATTTCAATACGCTGTTTAAGACAGACGCTAGAAAATGTTAGTATATGGTCTTTTATCGTCTATTCGAAACGACGAGTCCGCTCACGCACGCGGGGATCGAGAGGCGGCGCGGCTGGGGCGGATGCTGTTGGCTGCCACGTCGTCCACGTCACAGCCAAATCACTGGTCAATACCATGAAGATAACGATGGGACGTGATACGCAGATCAGGGATGATGAAGTGGAGCGTTGGCAAACGTGGCAGCTTCTCGATCCCTGCGTGCGTGGGCGGACTCGTCGTTTCAGACAGACTATAGCTCAGGAAGTGCGCCAGGGTGGATTTTGTCCGCAATTGCGACCACAATGGTATCAGTACCCAATACACAAGTGCAGCCACGCAGTTTTAACAAGGTTGAATGATCCATAGGCAAATTGTGGTTACTCAATAATTCAGAAGTTTCAAAGGAGCGCTTCTTTTAAATGAAGCAATCGCACAGTTGGCTGTTACTGTTTTGCTCGAACAGACGTATATGGATCCTGCGCGGGCTGTGGAACTCGTGAATCTACACCTTGTTTTAGGTTTACGATACGAAATCTTATACGAACTTCCCCTCGTTACTGACCGGAAAGGGTGCGGCCTATGTTCCCGGACAAGAACTTTTCCTTACTTTTCCTTACTTTCCTCTGATGTCAAAACGATTTTTATTGTGTTATCGTGAATTAGAAAATGTGGAAACATTTACGACTGATATCCAAAATGACTAAGTACTTACTTTTGGGATCCTTACAGGCTTTCAAACACCTTACGGGATCTCCCGAAACTCCCTTGATGTATTTGACGGCCATTTTAATCGAGAAAATAATCATTGGGAGTTTTGAAAGATGGAGAAATTTTCTATTATTTAGATAGGGTAAATTTGGCGACTATATCTTTGATTTGATTTCATTTATCGTGTCTTATTTACAACGCTATAGATACACAATTCAGATAGAATACGAGCTCTGATTGAGCAGTCACCATTACTAAGAAAATGTAGAGTGGTCAAATTGATCTATGCTACACATATCTTGGACCTAACAGCTGGTTTGAACGAAGCACTGGAACATCCGTGTGGGGGTTCTCCTGCTTATTTTGATGTATGCAGTTCCTGCGCCCGACAGTAAAGCTATTTGCCCTTATTACACGTTTAGCTTTTGCAAACGCAATTTTAAACCACCCCTAGTTATTGAGGGTGTAATGCCGAAAAATCAAGAGCATTAATTTTAATTGCAGTTTCAAGCAGTTTATGTACCATGTAAATGTCAAGCACTGGACGATGTACTCGTCTTCGCTCGGGTGTTCAACTTCTCGCGGCCATTTAAAGCTGATGCCAACACTTGTTGAACTAAAAAATCCTTTGTTCATCATTTGGTGATCGGCTTTAGTGACCCCTCTTCACCGTTCCCCCTTCCCTCAGAAAATAAGGTGAAGTTGCTCGACTAGTAAATAAATCCTTCTAAAATGCTTGCCTTATCCACGTTCAGCGTTTCGGAAAATCCCAGAAGACACGTTTTCACCGACCCCTGTGCAAAAAGTGCAAAGTGGCCTATAACCTCCGCCGGCCTCTGAATGACCTGCATGCAAGATTTGATTCAGATCGGTTCATCCTCCGCGATTTCTATTCCGAACTTACAAACATGCAAACAAACAAACACACACAAACTTTCGCTTTTATATATGCAGATTGTGCGTCTAGATTCAACGGTTGCTAGGTCAAGACGAGCATTTTTGATACTTGAGTTGGGAATGCTGGACTAAGAAGTTTCGCTCATTCTAATGACCATTTTTCTAGTATAATTATTCTGAACTCTTTCAAGCATGAGAACATCTTGTTTAAGGTAGGGGTTGATGACAGTGGAACACCATTCCAGTATGGGTCTTACATACCTTTTATACGCTAGTAATAACAGGTTCGTATCCTTTGTTGACAAGGCTTTGAAGGTTTGAAAACTACGAGTCATTGCTCTCTGACAGATTTTCTCGTAATGGGCCAAAAAATCAAGAGATTCATTATAATGAAAACCCAAATCTCCAACTGATTCTACTCCCTTAATGGGAACGGAAGAAATATTATAAGAAGTTTCAGCATTAGAGTTCCTTATTGCAACGTTTTCTCAGCAGACAAGGAAATCATCCAGTTTCTTAACCACTGAACTAAACCGTTTATTGGCAGCTGAATGGGCAGCTATATCTCCAGGACATGAGACTTCTTTATAAATTTTCAAGTCATCTGCAAACTACTTACATTTAATTCCATTCTTTCCCAGTATCCCGGGATGTCGGCCGTATATAAATCGAATAGCAGGGGTGATTGAACTCCTCCTTGTGGCACACCGCTAGACACTTATTTTACCGAACAGAATGATGATCTTATTTTTACTTGAAAAGTTCTACCGCTGAGATACTGCAAGATCCAGTTTCTAAACTTACTTCTTCTTAATTGGCAGTTCATGTGTGTGTGTGTGTGTGTGTGTGTGTGTGTGTGTGTGTGTGTGTGTGTGTGTGTGTGTGTGTGTGTGTGTGTGTGTGTGTGTGTGTGTGTGTGTGTGTGTGTGTGTGTGTGTGTGTGTGTGTGTGTGTGTGTGTGTGTGTACGAGAACCAGCCATCAGCGCGTCGAGTTATGTACGAAAATGTGGTAAATTTAGATTTTTACCTCGATTTAAAGGTGCTTCCGGCCACTTTGTCATGTTCAGACATGTTAATGGCCGGCAGTTGTTTTCACCACGGCCGGAATGAATGAGATAACCTTATGATCAGAATGAGATAAGCTTATGATCATAGGACCGTATAAAAGCAAAGAGACGGGGAGTATAGTGCCGCAGATCCGCCTCGTCCTCAAGGCGCACCGCCTGCGATCACCGTGGCGTCCTGCTGGCGATCGATAATCAGCCGGTTGACTGCGGGAATGCTGCCAGCAGGACGCCACGTGTGATCTCAGGCGGTGCGCCTTGAGGACGAGGCGGATCTACGGCACTGTATGCCTTTATAACGAGGAGGATGAACCAGACGGCGAGGGATGACACTGATGAGGATTGCAACATAATGTATGTTAGAGGTGGGCCAGCGGTGTGATAAGGGTGCATCGGCGTCCAAAAGCAAAGAAACACTTGGGGCGGGTCCAACGGTGTGATAAGGCTGCACCGGCGTCCAAAATGGGAGGAACGCTTGGGGACGGCGTCCAAAAGTAAAGAAACGCTTGGGGACGGGTTCAACGGTGTAATAAGAGTGCGCCGGCGTCCAAAAATGGAGAAACGCCTGGAGACGGGTCCAGCGCTCATAGACAAGGTGGAAAGACGCCACTTGAGCCTTGAACAGATGTGGGAAGGGCGCATCGTAGCCAGAAAGTTCTGTTAGAGTTTCTTATTTGTTTTTTTTTCTCGTTAGGAGTTCTGATAAAGGTGGAGTGGTAGGCGTGGTGTGAGGGAGACCTCACATAGGAGCAGCACGAGCGAAGCGAGCGCGAAAAGAAGCCTCAGAGTCCGGCGTCAGCCGGACGATCAGGCTGGTAAATAATAATTCCGTCAATATGTGATGTTGAATATGCTTTTTAATACTCTTATCAAAAATTCTGCAAAACACCGAAGTGATACTAAGTGGTGTGTAATCATCGGGTCCGAAGAAGAGTCTTTCGCGAGGAAGGCGTGACATACGAATGTTTCCAACGACAAGGTACTTTTGGGTACATCAGTGATTGGTTAAATATATCATACTTTGTATATACTAGCGCCCCTTCGGGACGCTAGAAAGTGGGGTGGGGCAGCTACTTGGGACAGTGCAAACGCTTCACACTTGCTGAATCTCTAGAAAATTGATAGAGAAGCAGAATCAATCTTCCAATGGGCCCAAACATGAAGTCCTTCTTATGAGTTGAGTATGAGAATGAGAAGTTTGTTTTCCATCGTATGGCGTATTCGTGCGTATTCCTCACTATCGGGCCAAGGCAGACGCGTTCTCCATCGGCGGAACTGTATCCTGCCGTTCCCCACACTATTGGATAAAGCGAAATCGTATCCGAGTGTTTTCCACACTACTGGGCCGCAGAGGACTTTCCTCCATCGGTGGACCCGTATTCTGACGCCATCTTCACTATTAGGCCTGAACCGTATCCTGGTATTCTCCACTTTACTGAGTCACAGCGGACCAATCCTATATTGGCGGATCCGTATCCTGGTGTTATCCATACTACTGGGCAACGGCGGCCCTTCCTCCATCAGAGCACCACATTCTGGCGCCTTCCTCACAGTTAGCGCAAGCCGGACCCGTTCTTCAGGGTCGGGTTCGCATCCTGGCATTCTCAACACTATCGGACTAAAATGAACCCGTCTCCTGACGTTCTCCACACCAATGGGCCACGGCGGGCCTTTTCTCCATCGGTGGACCCGTATCCTGGCGTCCCCCGCACCATTGGGCCCTGGCGGGCCCTTTTTCATCGCTGGACTCGTGTCATGGAGTTCCCCGCAGCACTGGGCCACGGTGGGCCCTTTATTCATCGGTGGACCCGTATCCTGGCGTCCGCCGCACCATTGGGCCCTGTCGGGCCTTTTCTCCATAGCTGGACCCACGTCATGGCGTTCCCCACAGCACTGGGCTACGGCGGGCCCTTTCTCAATCGGTGGACCCGTATCTTGGCGTTTCTCACAGCACTGGGCCGCAGTGGGCCCTTTATTCATCGGTGGACCCGTATCCTGGCGTCCCCCGCACCATTGGGCCACGGCGGGCCCTTTCTCCATCGGTGGACCCGTATCCGTATATAGTTGATTGGATATATTAGGGTGGTAAGAAAGTCTTGAGCCGATTTTTACAAAATTTCCAGAACTTTTGCTTGTTGCGACGTCAGTTCCACGAGAGGTCCTCCTAGCCAAAATCAGTTTTCCCTGCTCTGTCCACATCGAAAGGAGTTTCTAGAATACCTAATTATTGGAGATGAGAGTGGGGTCCTCTACGATTTTAAAATGCACCGTGCCATGTGGTTCCGTCAAGGAGAAGATCGGCCAAATCGCACCCCCACCCAAACATCTGTCTCCTTTGCTACTTCTGGAATTCGCTGGAAATATTGTATTATGAACGGCTCCCGCAAACACACACGGTCACCGATAACACATACGCCTATCAGCTTCAGAAAGCCGCGGATGCTGTTTGAGAAAAACGGTCGAAACAAGTTTCTTGTACACCTACGCTATGATGAGGGTAGGCCCCAAATAGCTAAAGAGACCGGTGAAAAATTTGCGGAGCTGGGCTGGGTTACAGTTTCTCACTCACCCTATTCTCCTGACGTTGCTCTTTCAAGGCATTTCAAGTCAAGGAAAAATCCGCCAAAGTTGACCATGTTGGAAGGGAGGTCAGCGATTTCTTTGGCTCCCAGTCTTTCCATTCCTGGGAAAAGGGGACCGCTGACCTGCCCATTAGGTGGGACACTGCAGTGACTAACTATGGCTATTATATTGTTGAGCAAATTCCACTGTGTGCTGAGTAATAAAACAAAGCACAAAAAAGGCTAAAACGGCTCAAGACTTTCTTACCACCCTAATACAATGTCGTGCATTCCTATTTAGAGGCTTTTACTCTTTGTTTCTCCATCGGTGGACCCGTATCCGTATATAGTTGATTGGATACACAATGTCATGCATTCCTATTTAGAGGCTTTTACTCTTTCTTAGGGCAGAAGCTTTCTCGGAACGAACGGATGTCGTGACTACACAATCGCCGCGCATCCCGTGCATGCGGGAGAGCCAGCAGTGACGAAATTGCGGGTCCCGAAGCGAACGTATCTGCGTCCATGGAAATCGGCCATTTCGCCACACAGTCTGCGCCTCAAGATTGCGGTGTCTATGAGTGCCGCCCCGTATCTCTAACCGCTCTAGCCCCCTTACGGCGCTTTGTTTAATAGATTACAGACATTATGTGACTCTGTGCGTGCGTGTGCACACGCACTGTGATTGGTCAGTGATGGTGATTGGTGGTGATTGCGAGATCATATAAAAGACTAAGAACGGGTATGGTGTGGTGGAGTGGGGTAGAGAGATGGTCGACCGGAAGGTCCAGCGATGTGCAACGGTGCCTCATAAAGTGAGGAAACAACTGGAGACGGGTCCAACGGTGTGATAAGGGTGCGCCGGCGTCCAAAAGTGGGGAAACGACTGGAGTCGGGTCCAACGGTGTGATAAGGGTGCGTCGGCGTCCAAAAGTGGGGAAACGCCTGGAGTCGGGTCCAGCGGTGTGATAAGGGTGCGCTGGCGTCCAAAAGTGGGGAAACGCCTGGAGTCGTGTCCAGCGGTGTGATAATGGTGCGCCGGCGTCCAAAAGTGGGGAAACGCCTGGAGTCGGGTCCAACGGTGTGATAAGGGTGCGCCGGCGTCCAAAAGTGGGGAAACACCCGCAGTCGGGTCCTACGGTGCGATAAGGGTGTGCAAGCTCCGCAAGTAATAGGAATTCGCTAGGCGTGTCTATTTCTGCATGAGGGTTACGCTTACCCTGTTTCTGCGAACCCTCCCACCTAAATCACCTAGATGTACATTGTTTCCTTTCGTATCCGTGTTCTTTTCCCATTCCGTTTGTGTCTGAATGAACCACTCCCTCCTTCCCGTTTATATAATCGGTGGACCCTTATCACTTGAATTACCACAACAATCAATTGAGCCTAAATCATTTCGAGATAACATCCGCACTGAATCGGTTACACTCAATTCTTCACGACCACTAACTTCGCTCATATGGGAGGACGTAACTTCGTTCATATGGGAGAAAGCAACAACTACGGGATCGAGGGCATCTCAGGATAGCGAAAGAAGTGCGTGGAAGGATACAGATTTTATCAATCCATCTACACTTTTGTGCTTGCTTTCAACATACAGTATGCGAGCGAAGCAAGCATCAATAAAAGTCTGGAAGTCCGGCGTTAGCCGGAAGGCCAGACTGGTAAGCCAATGGATCGGCGATAGATACAGCTATGTTTCTTATGAAGTGGAAAAGTAGACGGTCAGGAGTTAGGGAGTAAAAACTTGGCCATCTCATCAACTGTTCATAGACTGCGACCGATTGGAAAGATGGAAAATCAGTAATTGGCTGTATGACATTGAAATCTACACTCAGCAGAATTCATTAGAAAATACTTCTCCTTTTTGAGTATCAGTCACTGCCATTTCTCCACCATAGCTTAAACTGCCATAATGTTTTCTTTCAGCTTAAATTTCAGAACCCTCAGGCAATCCTGCTTTCTATCAGATTTGAGGACTTTCTTCTCTATTGAGCTATCATAGGGTTTTTGTGAACCGTTCTGTGAATCTATAGTAAGCTACCTAATCACCGTTGACCTTCGCAAGACTGCATAAACGATCCTTCTTCTCCAGCATGTCTCTGAGATATGGTAGCAAGTTAGATCTGGATGGAATTGTTAATACTCACGAGAGAAACAAATCAAGCGCATGGTTCAGGGTAGCAATAAACATTTCACATTTCTCATCCATGGAAGACGTAGATTCGAAAGACTCCGTGACAGTGCATGATACTCGCAAAGCCGTTCACTTTAGAAGTTGAGTAGTTTGGCATATTGAATTCGCCAACCACAATCACGGGAGATTCACAGGTAGACAAATCAGTGATAGTCTTGAAAAATTGAAGTGTCATTGGTGAGCTACAAGATGGTGGTCTATATGCCAGAATGATTCTAATATTGCTACGTTCATAGCCCACATCAGTTACTATTATTTCACATGCTGAAGTAGAAGACTCTGAAAGAACATGAATATGAAAGCGCGCTTCTAAGGAGGAGAGCCACACCACCACCTGACCGAGAGCTTCGATCACAGCGTAAAACTGTATGGTCCTTAGACCAGCTACCGAGCATCTCTAAACTTCAGCAGTTCAAAATGAATAAAAATGAACCGGCGATATAAGAGATAAGGATCGTGAAAATGATACGTATCGAATGCCACGTTACATCGCCATGGATCGCTACCAAACGGAGCTCATCGCCCGTACTCTCCAAGATGTGCCCAAATTGAACTGGCGATGTGAGTGATAGCGATAGCGAAAACGATGCCGATCGATCGCCACATTTATCATCATCGCTCTTAGTCTGGGGTTTCCTCATTCACATGCAGCATCGCGATGACAGGCGGCTATAGTGGCGATCGCCACGATTGCTGGCGAAGTCCTGGGATACTGATAGATGCGATGGAAAGGTAAGAGTATCCCCAGACTCTGCCAGCAATCGTGGCGATCGCCACGACAGCCGGCTGTCGTCGCGATCGCCACGACCACCGGCGATCGCCACATGGATAAAGTGAATGAGGAGACCCCAGACGTAAGAGCGATGATAATAAATTGGGCGTGGCGATCGATAGACATCGTTTCCAATATTGCTATCATTCACATCGCCAGTTCATTTCGGGCACATCTTCGAGAGTACGGGCGATGAGCTCCGTTTGGCAGCGATCCATGGCGATGTAACGTGGAATCGATACGTATCATTTCCACGATCCTTATCTCTTATATCGCCGGTTCATTTCTATTCATTTTGAATAGGCGAAGTCTGGGGATACTCTAACTCTTCAGCTATGTCTCTGCAAACAAGTACATTTAAATCATACATAGGTCCTATCATTCTATATAATAACGGGCTTAGCCTGTTTACATGTGTGTCTGTATGTATGTAAGTATGTAAGTATGTGTGTCAGACCGTTACGAAATTCTACGATTGGTCAATGATCGTGATTGTGAGTTCATATAAAAGGCTAGGAACGGGTGTGGTATAGTGGAGTGGGGTAGGGATGAGATCGAACAGAAGGTCGGATGGTGTACAACGGGTCCGTCAGTGGAGTCCATGGAGAAGGGCTGCGCCGGCGCCCAATGTGGGGGGAGACGGGTCCATCACTGTGATAAGGCTGCGCCGGCGCCCAAAGTGGGGGGAGACGGGTCCAGCACTGTGATAAGGGTGCGCCGGCGCCCAAGGTGGGGGGGACGGGTCCACCACTGTGATAAGGGTGCGCCGGCGCCCAAAGTGGGGGAAGACGGGTCCACCACTGTGATAAGGGTGCGCCGGCGCCCAAACTGGGGGTAGACGGGACCACCACTGTGATAAGGGATAGGCGGCGCCCAAAAGTGGGGGGATGGGTCCAACGCTGTGACAAGGCCCCGCCGGCGCCTAAAAGTGGGGGAGACGGGTCCATTGCTGTGATAAGGGTGTGGCAGTTTCTAACAGTTTGAAAGCGTCAAGAGGGGGAGGAAGAGATCACATGAAATCCACTTATCACACGGCTGAACCCATCAGCCGGCGAATATCCACTTCTGTACGCCGGCGCACCTCTATCCGATACAGCGCATAGCAGTCAGTATAGCATCAAAGACACCTATCAGGGTCTAATGTTATTGGAGGAGTGCACCTACACCAGTTAGAAAAAAAGCAGTACATGACGAGTTCTCCTGCAAGTGAGGGCCGTAACAGAGCGCAATATTGGTAAGTGTCAAACGATGGCACCCTGTAATAGGTGTATAATGTGCAGTTGTATCCTTTGCTCCATCTCACACCATCTCCACTGTTGATTCCCTCTCATTTGTACCTACCCATACCCCATCGCCCTCTTTTATACGCATGCTAACTCTAATCATTGTTCCAACCATAACATGCAGGAACTGGCAACCATTTTCTGTCATCATCCTATGGTAAATCGGTCGTATGTAGCTGCTCAGTTAGTGGTTGCAGCGCAGTTAGTGGTTGCAATCAACGAAGAGCTGCAGGTGAACCAGGACGGGAGGTTAGCGTCGTCGGCTAGGTTACTGCTCTGTAGCGGATTTCTTAGCGTAGAGGAAAGAGCACAAGAGAAAGCAGTGCGATGCTGTATTTTCCGTCCTTTTTCCATTAGATTGGTATGACAATGAGTTATACTAGGTGTTGTTACAAGATGAGTTAATGCGAGCGAAGCGAGCATTAGAAGAAGTCTGGAAGTCCGGCGGTAGCCGTACGGCTAGACTGGTTAATACATATAGGTCTTATTAATACATCAATATACAGAGCATTTCTTGGAAAAGATATTAAGTTGCCATACAGACGTTTTAGTATTGTGAGTTGTGAGTGAATTGCTTTTACTAGCTGACCGAGGAGCACTTATTAGTTTGGAGGAACATTTGAATTATTGGAAGATAGTGCACAGTAAGGATTTGTGTTATTGAAATGCTCCTCTTCAATACTCTTCTCTTATTGAATGCGAGCATCACGTCGGCGTGCTCGTTCTTCAGGTGTCAGGGATTCTCTGAGGTAAACCCCTTCCACATGGATAGTACGCAGACGTGGTGCTCTCGATACAGCAACACTACCAGCTTCAGTAACCTACGTCTCAATTTAGCAGGTCTACCTAATCGATATGCACCAGTAGTACAGTACATAGTCGATATACACCTCTACGAAATCGATATACATCTTATTTCCCCTAGAACTGAGGAACAGTTCTTTACTGATGGTTTGAAGTGGTTTTCTCTTCGTAGCCTGCCGATCTTGTCTCGCCACTTCTAGAGACATTAGCTGCAGTAGGCAAAAATATGCAACTAATTTTTGGTGGTTGCTTTTGATAATTTCTGACGACTCCAGTACTATAGATTTATTGGTTAGCTTTCAGTGTATTAACACCTTCGTCGGACCTACAACATATCTGCTGGATTCAGTTTACATCAATGAGCGTCAACAGTGCAAACTAACCAAATGGGACAAATAATAACAATAACACGACAGGACTATAGCAGACTCCCTAAGCAAATGAAAGCTACCACAGTTGCGACATGATATATGACGAGGTCACAATCGCCACCCTTATGTGATAAGCCTCAGCGCGTCCATGAGCTCATCTTTGTTGTTTATTTCGGGGGACCGTCGCTTTATCTCGAGGGCCTCTAGTAGTTTCCTTTCTAGTGGGGCCTCCAGTGAGCGGTGTAGTACGGTAGCTTTGATCGCTGGTGGATGTTCGTATGTGTGGCATAGGGTGCGGTGCCGTGAAAAACCACTATTGGGGTGGGAGAACGGGTTACGTAACGCTCTCTGGTGTTCATCCAAACGTTTATAGAGAAGTCGCGAAGTCTCTTCTATATACTTCTGCCCGCATCCCTCGCATGTCACCAAATACACAGTTCCTCGCAACTGGCAGATTTTCTTTTCTGTGCAGTAAGTGCATTTCTTTCGACCACATTTATCTCCATATATCCTTGACGATGTCAGCAGGCTTTTCAAGTTCGGCGGTGGTCGAAATATCAGCTTTATTGGTAGCATTGATGCCTTCACGACTCGGTTCACGTCCCTCGCAATGTTCTCATTTACATATGGTAGTACCAGTGGTATACCTCCGGTGACAAAATAGGGACGCCATGAGCTGGGCTTGGATGTCGTGTAGCCATTATCTTCCAAGATTTGCCGTATATTCTCTTCCACCTCTGGCGAAACTTGACTGCACGTCTTCTCCTTCGTAGTGATGAAGTTTCTGATCACGTTAGCCTTTATAGAGAGGATGCGCACTGCGAGAATGTAACATTATGTTTTTGGAGACGGGTTTCTTGTACCACAAAAATTGCTTTGTACTGTTACAGATCCGGACCTTCGTATTCAGGTATGGGAGGAAGCCACTGTCGTCCGGCGATTCCACCGTAAAACGTATGTTCGGGTCACACGAGTTGAGGTTTTCAGCCAACGTGTGCAGGTCGGAGGCGGTAGAATCGATGACGAACACGTCATCTATGTACCGTTTGTAGAATAAGATCCCAGTTACCAGCGATCTTCGTTCTATGCTGTTCGGATAGTTGACAGCCAGCAGCGGCGATATCCGTAGACCCATCGCGAGGCCACGTTTCTGTTTATAAAACTCTCCGTCAAACTGGAAGATGTTACATCCCAGCGTTGCTACCAAGAGTTCTCGCAGATCATCTTCCCTCAATCCGAATGTGTGGACTTCTCTATGATGTTCTCGAAGAAGTTCCAACACTGCGTGTATTGCTTCACCATTATTGACGTTAGTGTAGAGAGATACTGCGCCTAAGCTGGCGTAACAGACGTCTTCAGGAAGTTTGCAGTGATTAAGGGCAGATATGAATTCATCTACGTTGACTATATGAGCTGCTACATGCTGTAGAAGCGGTGTTAGAAGGCTGACGAGGAACCAGCTAATTCTATCTGACGGTCCTCCACAGGACGATATGATTGGTCGCGTTCTGATTCCTCCTTCTGCTGAATCTCGTAAGTTCACTTCTCCAGGAATCTTATGCGTTTTGACCAAAGCATAATATGTGGGGACGGTAGGGGATGTTAAAATGAGACGATTAATGATCCTCACATTCAAAATCTTGCCCAATATACGTTTCGTTGTGCTTCGAAGTTCGTTTGATGCCTTATCAAAGGCGTTCAGAGAAGATTTTTCGTACAGTGTTCCGTCCGAAAGATCTCTGTTACTGAGTTCCTTGTCCAGTTTTTGCGTCAACACCACAAAGTCGCCGCTTTTGCCGCTTATGCTGTACCGAAGTTCGTTTCGTAAGGACACTAACTTTTTCAAGCCGCGTCTCTCTCGTTCTGTTAAGTTTGATGCGGGTCTTGCTTTGTTCCCACGCGAGTAGGCTTGCGAGAGATTCAGCTGAAGCGAGGTTAGCGCAGGCTCAAGACGAGGTGGAGGTTTTGGTATTAACACCGACGTTCTGAGAAAAGGTATTGAATTTGCAAAAGTTGTCGTTCTGTCCAAAACTGTCGGATGAGAATTTTCCCGCCATCGAGCTTGATATGCAAATTTGTAGAAACCGCACATCACTGAATTCAGAACTTCCTGAACTTCTGAACTTCCAACCAATTTTTCGTGTAAGAGAACATAAACCACACCCTGTGCAAGAGGTCAGTATTCTTAATTGGCCAACTTTCCGGTGGCTCCGCCTTCGTCAGGGCCTGAAAGGGTCAAACGATGTATGAGGGTAGCCGCACGCTTCCTAAGTCAAGCATCAGAACGAAGTTTTACTTCAAATTCACGAAAACCTTTAAAAGTCGAAATCCCACCTTCACAGCACCATCGAACGGTGGCGTTTTCGACGACGACCCTTTATTGATCGCAAGGGTCGCGTATATTTATTGAATCAACGCTGACTGTTATCGACTGCAGAAGCCGTATTACGGCGCGGTATGGCCCAGGGCCATGAGTGGCCAACTGGGCAATATGCGATGGCCTCGTATTCCGGGAACAGCGCGCGCTATTCGAAATCGGTATTCACTGAGCCAAGCATGACCCTCTACGTTTGATAGGGCCATGCAACAAAATCTCCGTTTTCTGCCCGGATTCATGAGAAGTTTTCATTCTTTCAGCAAAAGGGATCTTCATATCGCTCTTTCAACAGATGCTTCCAACAATGGCACAACACTGTTCCATTTCGTTGCACAGTTATCAAATTATCAAACAAGGTTACTGCGTAGAAATAAGAAGACTCAGTGCTTGAATTTTACATCTTCATGTTTACATTTTCATTCTAGAGATTTTGTGATAATTTTTGTGTTTGGTTGAACTTATTTATTTTCGCGTTAATTTAGCGATAAGTGCAAGTTATACTAGATGCGCGCGTTCGACACGCCTGCGTCTGTATGGAGAAGTATAGACTCAGTCGCAGCCCTGACGCATTTCAGACGCAAGTCAGTCATTTGCGCTTTCGCAGCTGTTCGCGACGGCTGAGCAGTATCTTCATAGAGGATGTAAGCACACCAGTATTTACCGATCTTCATGGAAATTAGCCGCAAATATGTGTACGCGTTCGACGCGAGACTCATGCACGCATCTAGTATGAATTGCCCTTCTAACAGTATGCGTATCCTACGCGTGAGGACGCCTCTCACGCCCTATGCTGGGTGATGAGTTCTCAATTCGTTCGCTTTTCTAGCCCACAATTTTCCACATAACGTAGCAAACGGCGCTGGTGGACAGGACCAGCGGCCCACGCCGAAATACCGGGTCATACGAGGTGGGCCATGCGTGCTCGGCCAGGGCCATGCGCCACTGGGCCATGCGTGGCTGGCCCAGCAGAGTTCGGAATACGACAATTCATTTAGGGCCAGCTACAGCTGGCCCTGAATGAATTGTCTGAAGAGGCAATATTAGGGCCTGCGGACGGCAATTCATTGGAGGAGATGGACCGTGAGGTCGAAATGGAACTCGAGCAGGCACCGGACAAACAAGTGAGCCGTTTCAAGAATCAGAGAGGATTATGAAAGTAGCCCACGTTACGATACGTAAATGTGATAGGGATTGAGTGTGAGTCAATGCTAAATAGGACGTTCGGTTCAAATGATCCGGTTAGAAATGAGGTGGCAGCTGTAGTAAGGCAGCAAATCCAACTGGCACGGGAGGGTATCAAAAACGTGTTTGAGCAGGCTCACAAGGGTAGTACTCAAAACTTTGTCAGGGCGAGAATACAGGATGTGGAAGAAGGTGTCTTTGAGACTCCACAGGTAGCCGAATCGACAAGCACAACACAACCCGACCAATATCTGAATGATGCCGTGACCCTAGGAGCAAAAATGGAAACGATCTGCCGCAACTTACGATGCACCCCAGATGTAGTTGAGGAAAGTGTGGCGAACATGGTTTAGGCCCATGACTGAGAAAGACGGTACCATAAAGTTGTGAGAGGCACAGCTTGAATAGGAGGAGTTGCACGTACGGGAGCTGAGTGAATGCGTTCAAGGCAAGCACATGGCGGTGAGTCTAACAGTGATATACAGCCAAGAATAGATAGGTGGCAGAGATTACGAGGGACAGCTACCACTGATAATGAACTGTTGCAGAAGTATACTTCGCAAAACGGGATGAGTGGGATCCTTACGTTCTCCTTGCAATGGCCAAAGCAAAGCTGTCTCGTAACAAGGAAAAGTATACCATGTTCGTAGGTCACCAGTGAGTTAGCATCCTTAGAAACAAATGAGGAGGGTGAGCCAGTTTTGTGAGGCTTTTTTTAAAGGGTTTTTTTTTTGAATACACGAAAACAACTAGTTTACAGTGTACCATTTGCTGGTAAAGGGAAGGAAAACTTTCGGAGGTTCATTAACTCCTAATTGGAGAAATGTCCAAGAAACCTTTGGAATGGTGTGAGCCTCATTCTGCTGTTTGAGGGGTTGCTGAAAAAAAAGATGTTTTGATGACTTTCTGAAACCCTAACAACATTGGTGAGGTCGGGGACCTTTGCTGAAGTGGTAGGAGCTATGGATGCTCGATTATGCGAGGACAATAACAGCTCACGATTGAAAGTAATGACGGTCCTGCAAAAAACTCACCATGAGGAAAAGGTAATCGGTGACTGAATTCGGTTTGGAGTAGAGAGAGTAGCAAGTAGGGTTTATCCCGATATACCATCGGAAGCGATTTCGTTACAGAAGGCAGAGATCCTCTTCAATCAGTTACCTAGGTGGGAAGGTACTTACACTCTAGCGGACGCCTTGGAGACTAGTGATAAAGAAGCGGTCTACGAAAATGTGGAGGAGGCAGCTCTTCGGTTGGAGCGTGCAAAAAAGACAGCGAATAAGATGGCACAAGATGGAAAACTCCATTGACCCGTCTGGGTGAGCAGCGCAGTGATAGATCACGCACGTCGGAGTTGGGGGAGTCGTGGAAGGCATCAAGCAGTGCAGGAAAGAAAATAGGCAATGATGAAACGGTAAAGGAGACGGCAACCAAATCAGAAAAGAAGGTGAAATGCTTCAAGTGCGATAAAAAGGAGCACATAGCTAGGTACTGCTCCGGTTCGGATGGTGTAGGTGCAACGGCAAGCACAACATTACCCAAAGGGTCGTTTACAACCAGTCCACAGAACCACGGATCGTTCCCAGCGCTACTTGATAAGTTCCTGTGTACGGCTAGCAAAACCGCTATGGCTCAGCAGATGGGAGGTCTGTTTGCCGAGAAAGCGGTAGTACAAATCACAATGATGGGAACAGAGCTAGATGGACCCTTTTAGATACAAGATCCGAAATCCTAATAATTCCCCTCTTTCACGAGAGCTACCTCTCGCGACCTATGGGTACCAGCAGTGGCTGGAACCTGTCCCGCTCTTCCAAGCTGGGCAGAAATTCTTGTGCCGTTAGCGAGAAACCTCCTTACAATCTGTAGCTTCACCGTAGCCGCCACAAACCAAACCCATAGCGAAGCTATCGGTGAAATCCGTAAAATCCAGATTCCTCGACGCGGCCTTCTGTCTCAAGTGCCGTCGATGTGTGCTGATCCCGTAGTTGTACTAGCTTAGCAAGAATGAACTAAGTTAATGCCCCTTTACTTCTCCACTGCAGTTCGATTTGCGCCACAAGTCAAGATTCTACCAGGCAACATCGAAACTTCTGACCCAGTATCTAACAGAGAGGAGCACTTTCCACCGAAAGGCTAAGACGGAATTCTTTCCCACTTTTTATCGAACAGATGTCTTCCTGCGGACCCTCACAACTTCTTCCACCGTAGACGTACAGTATTGGAACCGTACACCTTATCGTCTAGCCAACTGACAGATATCCCACATCTCTGTCCTTTTCTCTTTTCTTTCACTCCCTTTTGCATGCGTATGCCATTGCGTCATTGCATGCAAGCAGTTAACGCGTTCGCGAGAACGTGCACTACCGGTCGTGCACGCGGTGTTTGCCGCGTGGGACCGCGTGTACGACCGGTCGAGCACGTCCTGTTTAACGTCCTATCTTGGTGGAGCGTTCTTATTTAGCTAACTCTCATGTGGTAACGTACTAACAGGGATACAAGTTTTCTATATATGCAATGGGCAGAGCAGACATTTTCTCGAACATTTTCACTGGTATTCCAAACTGGGACAGCTAAAAGATCAATAAATGTTTAGAGGAACCATGGCAATAACAAAACAATAGACAAAAACATGGGGAAGAATTTTTAAGAACTACGATCGGAAACATGATTTTCATGGAAGAAGTTAGCGTTCTACATGGAAGAAAAAAGGACTACCCCGGGGGACCACGTGCACGACCGGTCGAGCACGGGACGAAAGCGCGCGTGTCCTACGTGGTGGTACGCTCAAAATCGGCTCTGTCGCGAACGTGTTGAAGCAACGAATGCGTCACGCGTCCCCTTAGCTTCGAACATCCTCGGTTTTCTGTGCGCGTCCCCGTTCTGCACTTCGCTTTTCCTAAAGGGTTTCACCACTCGACCTTATCGTCATGTATCCCAAGCTAGTTCCTCTTACTACTCTGACCGTCCTCTACGTCATCGGCGCCTGGCTAGTTTGGCATTGTTCAGGGTTGTTCTGCCCAGCTCCACTCTGAATGCAGTTTCCTTCAACGCGTGATACACATGATCTCCTCCTGTCTCGACTGCCTCCAGCAGAAAGTATCACTCTACCAACTGCTCGGTTGCTCATACAAAAGGATCAGCCCCAGTTGTTGAAAGTGATCTTTCGTCGACCTTCGGATATGCCTCTTATTCAGTCCGCTCCAACTTGATGCAGGAGCCTGTGACTGCTTGTTTATCCGTTTTCCTCAGATAGTTAAGTTTCCTCAGCGTCCCTTTACGCTGCTGCGTACTCTTGAGTCTTGTTAGATACTCGTGGCCGCCTGCATTCGACTATTTAATCATGTTATTGGGTCGTTACATGAGTCCTCGCTATTTTGCATAGAGATTTTTGAAGGTCTGCAATGGGTGATACCTACAGGGTGCGGCTTAAATACTGTGTCAAACTTTGTCGCAAATTCCATCCCCATTGCGGAAAAGCTCTTTGCCCTAAATTTCATATCTGAAATTCCTATCCCTTTTTCTGCATTACTTCCTCGTTTCGTAACCTCACACTCAGGGCTAGAATCGTACACGAGTAGATATGTAGTTGTTTGTCTCGAATTTAGAAAAGGTTGGTATGTTATCTGGGAAAATGGCTTGAGTCGTACAGATAACAGGAGGATTTGCTTTTTCTGGTGCACTGCTTTTGTTCTGAGAAATTCAAGATGCTAAGGCTAGATTTGGATGTAAAATCGTTGATAAAAAGGTGAGGAAATTGTCGTTTTTGCGAACGGTTTACCATCGGTTTAGCAGTGGAATAAAAGTCGTCCCAGAAAACATCAAGAACTGAAATCTCACAAGGATATAGTGCTTGACTTTCTCTTTCGGGTTCATACTCAAGGTTTTGTCAGCTTCAACATATACGCGAGAAAAACCCGTTGAAGAAAGACCCAATTTTCGGCACGTTTGAGAATGTGGTATTATTCTGAGGTAACTGCACAGTTATAGCCTGTCTGAAACGACGAGTCCGCCCACTCACGCGGGGATCGAGAGGCGGCACGGCTGAGACGTACGCTGTAAGATGCCACGTCGTCTACGTCACAGCCAAATCATTGTGAAGATAACGATGAAACGTGATACGCAGATTAGAGATGATGACGTGTAGTGCTGGCCAGCGTGGCCACCTCTCGATCCTCGCGTGCATGGGCGGACTCGTCGTTTCGGACAGACTATACTTTGTAGAAGGGGACAGCTTCCACTCATTGCAATAGAGGAAGATTTGTTCTTTCCTATGCAGAGGACCTTTTCTTCAAAATGTCTTCTGATTTTACCAGTTATTTAGTAGCAATATGCCTAGAAGTTACCAAATGTTACGGTCATGTCATATGTAGTCTCATCGTCATGAGAAATGTTCCAGCGAACGACTTGCGACCTGATAAGGTCTGATTTTGGAAAAGCATCTTCATAGCTGTGGGGCACCTATGAAAAACGGAAATTCTCCACCTTGCGGCTATCATACTACCCCGTTCCCCCTAGGCCCTGCTCCCGCTGAGACGACCTTCCTTGGTAAACCACCATCGTACGCTTGACACTGTTCTTGACTAAGGCCGCGTTCGTGCGGCTACTTTCATCGATCAGTTTGACCCTTTCAGGCCCTGGCGAACGCGAAGCCGCCGAAACATTGGGTAGTAAAAGAGTTTACTAATAACGTCATGTTCGGCTCACGAGACATAATTCATACAATATGTTTATCGTTGAGGCTTCACAATTCGCACTAGGATTACATTTTATAAACTCTGACAAATAATTTCAAAGCAATAAGGAACAAACAGCACCTGGAACAAAAGAGAAGCAATGAAAAAATATCTACATAGGCGATATGCTTGACTGTAAACGGAAAACTACTTAGTAGGATAACCAGGTTGTGGGCCTGGTAAGGTAAATGATTTGATTAAGACGTGGCTGATCCACTTTTGAGCATAACATTATGTACTTGTCTCATATGCACCTCTACATGGTCTTGGAAGCAGTTGTAGTTCTTCGGAGAGATCTGAAAACAAGCATTGAAGGAATCCAACAGGTTTGTCTGGAATACTCAGTGATTACTCCTATCGCCAAGATAACTAACTCATTAGCCGTTCAAAAACTACAAGCCAAAACCCATATCAGTGGGTTCTAAATAGATGCTAAGACTAAATAGATGCAATATCATTAGTTCAGATAAAATATGAAACCTCAAATATGTACACGAATGCAAATGTTAAGAGGAACGTGAACTTCGTTACCATTTGTCGAATTTCATTAATAGACTCGCTCAAAGCAGTGAGATCCATTGGCGTCATTTTTTGTTGTCCAAGTGAACGAATCTGAAATTACATGTGCGATTTGGAAACGAAGTTCTCAATCAGTACAGGAGGTTCCAATCGAAATGAGAAATCTGCTGTCAAGAACATCAACGGATTGTGCATTTAAACTCCAGATATGCATCCTAGCTGCGGCCAGAACTAACACGCTACAACAGTTCGTTCAACAGCCACTTCTTTCGATGAACGATAGTTTTGAGGAGCATCCCGCAATGTTGACACAAATACGCCACAAGCAGAGGTAAAGGTGATACAATACCACTTGCTATTTTTGTTCTTACCCCGAATGTCGACAATTTCAAGGACGGAGTATGAAGCGTCCACTTCGTTAGAGCATACAAGAGAGAAAACGTCATTTACCTTTCCAGACGCCCCATCTTCCCACGAGATACCGGGGATTGTAACGCATTAGCAAAGTGCCATGAGACAGAATCAAAAAATCGAAAAGACTACGATGGCGCACACATATGGTTCGAACAACGCCCCAGTCATCTAAGCCCTTTCATCCTTCTTTTATCTGAGTTGGAAAATGGTACGAGACCCGCCTGAAGTAAATGATACGCTGACTTGTACATAGCAGCACCCAGCAATTCATTGTATCGGGCACACCCGCAAAACTCTGGGTTTGTTTTTGAATTGAAATGGAATGCGTGACGCATCTCGAAACCAGCATCTTATTGATCATTTACCGTACTTACAAGGAGAATATCGTTTTCGACAATGTCGGCAAAAAATACGATCGGTTCATTCATCTCAATGACAATTTCAAACAACGAAGAAACCCACATTTCTACAGACTGTGGAAGAAATCGGCCGTGTTCTTTGAATTTTTAGCTGATACTAGATAGTGTAGTATCTGTATGCAACAACCAGCTCGAACTCGAGCTTTGAAACATTTAGGGAACGATTTAAATAAAGCTGAAAGCTACTGCCCATTTCACCAGGGAAATAGTTGGATAAACGCTAGAAAAAAAAAAGCGTATAAAAGAGTGCGGCATTAGGATAGTCAGCCGATAAAAACCACAGTAACCAAAAATACTCATTACCGTCACTTTTGAAGCAGACTATGGATTTGAAGGAAGTTCTATGTTTAAAAGGAACAATCGAATTTGCTATAACTAAGTCGCTGACCTGGAGTAAAAGTGATGTTAAGGCGGTGATTAGCCGTACTGCTTGTGGATTAGACACATTTAAATCTCGGTTGCAGTGCTTGAAGATTTGATTAGCATGTGAGGCACACATCCGACGCAACGCCTCCGGACGAGCACTTATGCTGACCTGAACAAGACTTTGCAAACCACGAGATAGACCCAACAAAAACCGTTGCATTGAAGAAGGTCCATATACAACCATTGCTTCTGCAGCATTAAAACAAGTTCAGGCCTAATCTTACCCAACCTACAAACAGGCCTAATTTGTTTGAGACTGTTTTTCTTTCCTACAACGGAAGTGCAAGAGGCTGCTACAGGATACATTTCATTTCTTTGGAATGCACTTAAGAAGTGGTTTTTTGCAAAGGTTTCACTACACTGCTATAGATATCCCACCCTAGTGGGCAACGGCGGAGTGGCTGAATGGGTCAGACACTGGTCTGCTGGCCATATTGTGGAGAGTTTCGATCCCATTGCTAACATCCGTTTTGCATTTTTGTGTTTCAAGCGTTCTACCTCATCTGAAAAAGCCTAAAAGCGTGAGATGATAATACCCAACATCTTGAACAGCGATTAAAGTTAGTAAACAACGAACTGCACACAGCTGCAGTCAAACAACATTTTTTTAAATTAATAGTCCGCTTTTCTGTTTTGAGCAAAAAAAAATTAAGAAATTACAACGACTCGAGCGAAGACGCGGGCAGTGAACTAACTACATTTGAGATGGCCCAGTTATTCCTCTAACCTCTCAATGCTCTCTAACGATGTAGAAGGCCTGAAACACAAAAACAAAAAATAGGTGTCAACGATGGGATCCAAACCCTCCACTGTGTGCCCAATAGCCCAGTGTAAAACCATTCTGGCCACCCCGCCGCTGAATACTATGTGCGGCAACGCTCTTTCAAAGCAGGTGGTAGAAATGAAATATATGCCCTAAAATATTGTCAGGCAAGGACTCAAGCCGGATAGGTTCATTTCCGTTCTGCGAGTCTATCCTCTTGCCACTCGTTTGGAATTCATACAAGCAATTGTTGATATGATCATCTGGTGTTCGAACACAATACTTATACCCTCATTACCTCACTGAGTTGAGGTAGCAACTGTGAGTTGTATTCTTGTATTCCATTGAGATAGATATTCACTTGCCGATTGACAGTTTCCAAATCAACGACAGTCCGCGCATACCTCTCCTGAAAAAAGGATGGAGCATTTCAATAGCATTGCCCGACAAAGTTCACAACTTTCTCAGATTATAAGAACATTTCTGAATAATTTTGTTAATTTCACCACTGAGACAATTATGAAATTTAGAAGCTACTCATAAAAGATAAGTTTCAAGATTCAATGTTTACGTTGACAAAATCTAGTGAAGTTAGCGCTATTTGCTGAGCCTCGCTAGAATTTTACGGTTCTGCATCTGATTAGTGTTTTAAACGAAAATCTTCCATGAAGAAGAACCGATCTTTTCTCAAATTGATGACGCTGGTATTTTTTTTTGTAATCTTCTTCTTACTTCTGCAGCCAACATTCGTGCCTTCTAATGAGTTTTGCTTTTTATTTTCCTTCCTCGCTATTGATTGGAAAGAAGTGCTGGAATTATAAAAGTTAGGCCGATATCACTACGTTGTAATCAGCGCCAAAATACCACACTGAATTTAATTCATTAGTAGCTGCAGTGTCGAATTTCTAGAATGCATCACCGTGGTTTCTAGTTAAACTTGGGGCTAGTTTAATGAATATACTACTCAACTTGTTCACACTGATACTGCAGTGCAGCAAATGATGAAGTTTGCCACGTGCTTCATGGTCTCGATGCTTGGATTTTTTATGCGAAAAGAGAGAAATAAAACTTACTTGGAATATAGAAGTATATTTGTCTGTCAGTATACTTTCCCGTTCAGCTTCATTATTCAGTTCGGTTAAAGTTTTGACCAGCTTTCGTTTGATATCCAACAATTTCGCCACTTTCACCAGAATAACTAACATCCGCACGGGGAAATTTCCAACTTTCTCATCTGAATGTGGAACAATAGCTAGTTGCTAACGCACAACCATGCTTACGCATTCTGTCTGCACTTACGATTCACTTCTGAAGATTTCTTTTGCTTTGTTGGGTAAGTAACAGGCACTGAAAATATAGAATGGCAACTAAACATGATAATTTCATTAGAATATTGCCCTTACCAGTTCGCGCCGTGCACACTGCAACAGGTAGTCGGGCGTTGTTTTGTTGCAAAAAATACGAAAGTGAAAGCAGCTCCAGAGAACCGTCGTACATGACCTCATAATCAGGCACAAAAGACGGAGGGATCATGTCTTCCTGAAGATCAGTATCTAATAGTACTGAATGAATGTGAGCGGGTTATAAATTATGACTAGAAAACCATCTAAGCAACTTTGAAAACAAAAAGTGCTTAAATTTTTTCCAGCAACTGATGAATTCACAAACCTTATCGAAGACGATCCGATAACCACCTCCTCCGGAAACGAGAGCATCAATTGTTCCACCATATATACCATCCTTGGGTGTCCTTAATCGCGCGTAGACCTTAAAGACTGAGACTTCGATCACAGAAAGAGATCACACGTGATGATATAGTTTTACTTGCGGAGGGAAAATCATACGAAAGGCTGACTTTTGTCACTGGTTTTAGCCTTGATGATAAGTTTAGTCTTGATCACCACTTTAATCATCATGAAAATCACTAATCATCACGCTTTAATTTCAGTTGTGAGCGAAGGCATATCGTCTTTTTGGGCTGTCATGGTTAAAAATCAAATCTGAAAATGCAGCCGGTATATATGAAGAACAATAGTTACCTTCATTCCAACTACTAGCGGAGCAGGTAGATTTGGTGGCATATCGCTAAGATCACAATTTGCTATGGAAGTATACGAACCATCGTAGATTCCACGCACTTTTCTTCGTCTTTGGTCCAGAATTCGTCGTTCTTCATCGAAAAATGTGGTACTACACCGTCGAGGCTTACCTGGACAAAATGTTTGTGATGACTTAGTGGTTTATTCAAGCACTCCTTGGAAATTATAGAATATTTTTGAGGAAATCAAACTAAGACGCATTCCCAGATGTGTGGTAAACAGTACTGTTGTGCACAATCGAATTTATTTTACAACGAATCGAAGCAATTGAAGCAATCGCTTCTGCTAGGTAATCTAGTTACTAATGTCTTCGCCATAAATAAAGAGTACCCGAAATGAAAGCTTGTAATTCTCCTTTCGTTTGGGGATTTGGTCGTACTGTATAACTGAATCAGATAGTGGCAGCGCTCAAAAATGTGCTACAACATACTTTTATGACATCAAATCAACATGATACGGTTTGTAGGCCAAAGTTGTTCGTTACTTACTTGGCCATTTGACGAGTAAGTAGTAAAATCTGGAGAATATTACGATTGTCGTCACAACACTCTTAGTGACACTTATTTTCTTCAAAGTAATTGCACCTGCCTAAAAGCCGTCGAACAACACGCCATTCCTGCTTGTTCATCTGCATTGTTTTCAAATTCGGAAAAGCTTCTCGAATAAGTTGTCTGAACTCATTATCGCCCAGAAAAAGCTGTTCGTCAACACCGGAATAGAAGAACTCGCAAATCACCCATCGCCGAGCCTGAATCACATATGAAGCAAACGGCAGCCGTATCAAAACGATGTTCATATCTTATTTTTCTAATGAAAACTTCACATGTCATGGGCAAACTTTAGAGGTGGGAACAAATGAATAGCGTCCCCTTCCGAAAATGAGTTGGCAAATCCAATAAAAACACTTTTTAAGAGATATAAAGATTTTGAAGGACGATTACGATCTCCCCACCCTAAAAACTATTAAATTTGTGCTTAATTAACCCATTGACGACCGCGCGCATTTTTGCGTGACTGGCGCGTGGGACCAACGCCCCTTTCAAGAGTGCGGCGCCCGCCTAATTCCACACTGTTACGATAAGATAATGATAATTGGGGATAGAACAGATCTTCTTGCAAAAATAACTCGAAATTAAGTCCTAAGAGATTCTTGTATCATCGGACCAGAAAAGGAGAGGATCTGAACCCTTATGGATTTCATTGAGGGCGAAAGAAGTTTGCAAAGGGTGTTTTGAGTGATATAACAGTGTTCAGAGAGTATACCTGTTCGTGTGGCTCTAGCCTGGCGAATAAGGAGGTGCAGGATGTAATGAACGTGTTTTTGTATAGGAAATGTAGCTTTTATCCAGATTATTTCCATCCACTATATAAGAAATGAAAAGCGAAAATAAGTTCCAGCACTTCATAATAGGGGCGCGGTACACCGGTGAGCCACGCGGTAGCCATTGGGTTAACGCGGTTTTTTTTTCGCGACTTCTTTTCTCGTTGAAAAGCAAGCCTTTCCAAATGGTTTTCTCATTAAAAAATAATCCTTTTCTGCCATTTCATAGAGGTGCTATCGAAGTTGTATCCACATTCGCCATAATATGCTCTAGCAGGTATGCAGCACAGTCATTTTGTGATCTGACCTCCCAACCTTTCCTAAGGTTGTACAGCATGCAATGGCAAATTTAGGATTTGTGCTCGCACCTCTACTCAATGAGAAAAGAGGACCGTTTTCATAAGAAAATACTTATGAATGGTGAAATTTTAAAAAAAGGAGACGCGAAGAAAGTCGCATCATAGTTTTCATCCATTACCAGAGGAAAGGTGGGTGGAACTGTTCCTCTAAAGAAGATGAGTTGAAATCTGTTCGTGGACACCTATAAGCCAAATCTATAGTTATGCCCAGACCTTTTTTTAGCTTTTCAAACATGTACATCCGTTTCAAGAAATCAACTGCCAATTGGGGAAAACATGCTCACCTTAGGAAGTTTTAAGAGATTTCGTATTCGTCTCAAGCTGCACTGGAGCTCAGAACCAATTTCATTCTGCGACTTATGCCTGAAAAATGATAGGAACAGATGTTCGTTTCCTGAAATTTGATGTTGACAGAACTGTACAGGGAACTCCAAACGGCTGAGTGCAAGGGGTAAGACCGTGGCACGGCACTCAGTTCTCTGCTGTTGGCGGAAGCAGACAACCAGAGCCAGCATGTAGGACCCCTGTGTCCCTGCCCAAGAGAGCGGCGCCGCGGTCCCGCCCCTTGCACACGACGGTTTGGAGTTCCCTGTAGTTACTATTCTGATCGAAGAGGAACAGCCGCAAAATAAACGCATCTGATAGCAAGTTTTTAAAAAGAACTGATGAAACAGCCAAAGTACCTAGCTATTTTCTTCAATAGAGCATTTCTTGTTGCCTCGGAAGCATCGTCATCGAAGGAGGATCGTGACGATTCAGGGGTGTTCGAATAGGACTCCTCAACCACTCGAGTTACCTGATAATGCGTTACAAATTAATGCTTTTCGTGAGCTGTGAGAAACCATATTTCTAAATGCGCTACGACCAAGATAAATTTCGTAAAACGACTCATCTGTAGCTCCTGGATGGAATAAAATATCCTAGTCTTTAAATCATCACCTCATTAGGAAAAGCCAAAACTACATTTGATGCGTTTTATGCGGCACATTTGTATTATTTTAGTTCCACATCTATTCAAAAATACGTGCATAAAAGAACAAAACAAAACTTCTGACATTGCTTCAGTTTTGTAAGATCCGGTATACTCAATACCACTTCATCCTTGATTCATTTAACCACACTCCCACTCACTTTCTTCCACTGGTTTACGCCACTCATAGTCTGCCCTCATAAACAAAAAACATATTGTAAGTAGTTCAAAGTTGTCGAGACTTCAATATTAGCCACTTTATCAGGCAAGCTTTCG
Source organism: Ancylostoma caninum (assembly GCA_037903475.1). Lineage (NCBI taxonomy): Eukaryota > Metazoa > Nematoda > Chromadorea > Rhabditida > Ancylostomatidae > Ancylostoma > Ancylostoma caninum. The sequence continues at coordinate 2,733,315 of JBAJFG010000384.1, read as the reverse complement.
GCGCTATAACGCAATTATCAAGCCTACAAAATATAATACATCGTTGAATAAGGAGGAGATCGAGAGATTGCATCAAAAGAATGCTTGCAAGCAAATTAGGGGGGGGGGGGGTTATTGGACAGTGATCTCTTACGAGATCAACCTCAGTGCTTCCAGCCGCTCTTCTTTGTTGTTAATCTCGGTGTTCTTCCAGAAAACATATTGGAAGAAGTCGCAAAGCTGTCAAACTGATCCTGCTGAGAATCGAAGAATTTTCATTGGTCATCTGGCGACCATCGCAGGCGTGCCATTTTGGCTAGAAGATGTGGTCATTTGGTACCAATAGGACATGCACGGTCTGGTCGTTTTGGGGCAATGAGTAGTCATCGCAACAATGACACCGCGAATCTCTCGCAATGGTTCCGTAAACTTCGTCCGCGGAAACCTCGCGAAGGAAAACAGAGGAAGCGAACTAAAGCTCATATCATGTTTAAGGAAACTAGGCCTTGGAAAACCCGTAAGTTGTGCTCAAATTTATATTGCTGATAATGTTCTGAGTTCCCTTTTGTAAAACAAATGCAAAGGCAAAGATTGGAAACGGAGAGTACACTTACAGCTCTACTGGGTTGCTGAAAAGCGGAATGTCTGGTCACTACAGTGGGCGCAATAATTGAAGTCGGTTGCAACTAAAAATAAATTTAAGTGAATGCTGTCAGAATGGGCTCAACAGGACACACCTCGTTACGGATGGGGGCGAACGATGATGCATTGACGTCAGCAGTGTTCTGGAAATGAGTGCATGAATAATGATTCGCCTTGTTTCCTTGAATGTAGAACTAACCAGAAGCATTATCGGAGATTTCCTGTCAATTGGAAGCCTATCCATTTTTTGCAGTTCAACTAACTGCCCACTCCTGCGCGTAACAATCGAGTTAGAATGAGAAACATTCTCTTGTAGAGGACCGAGACCTTGAGAAATATGGTGAGATGAAGTATGAGGTGTACTAGTGTCCAACACACGCCGTGCAGATGAGCCGTGTCCAGAAACTTGCCTGAAAGTGACTGATAGATCAAAAAGAAAACAAAACAAAAAGAAGTATAAAACATTTCAAAAGGCATCGGAGACCGATTTGGTAGAAAGGTATGATCAGAAGAGTCAAGAAGAATTTTCTTTACAAATCCCGCCGACAGTGGGGCAATTTATACTGGATGCGTGCGTCTATATGATGAAGAATAGAGCCCAGTCGCATCGCAGTCGCAGCTCAGACGCACGCGTTTACGACTTCACTGCTGCCACACGTTTTCCTCATTGAGCATGTGCATGCCGCGTTGGCCGGTCTTCATGGAAAACTGACGCACGCAGCTAGTACAAATTGCCCTTTATACTAGCTGCGTGCATCAGTCGCTCATCAGAGGCACACATCCATTTGCCAAAGATTTTCCATGAAGGCCGCCCAATGCGGCATGCACATGCTCAATGAAGAGAACGCTCGGCAGCAGTGAAGCCGTAAACGCGCGCGTTTGAGCTGCGACTGCGATGCAACTGGGCCCTATTCTTCATCATATAGACGCATGCCGTGTCAGCCGCACGCATCCAGTATAAATTGCCCTAGCATCGACAAACACCGCGGGTTTCCCAAGTACGCCCCTCTCCACTTCCACCCTGCCCCAATTACTCCTAGAACTGAGCCTCTTCCTTCAAAACAAAGGCTATGCACATCTTTCGTGACCTTCGTACAAAAAGGCTTAGCCCTCGAAAAAGTTCTTTTCTGAAGATGTGCTCCCAGTGCTCAACCCAAATGATCTTAATAGAAGCTCAATCATGAAGGATCCTTACGAGCTGCAAATGAAACCTCTCGTAAGGATAAGGAAAAAAACCGATCAGTGTTTATCGCCTCCTTTCCTGGGATTTAGCGATCACTCAATTTCAATTCAGAATTAGAAGCGTTTAAATGCGTAGATGCCCTTATAGTGATTAGCTGGTTGCATCCGAAGTTGAGTACCTATGATCTGCATTTCTCTGCTGCCTCTCTGAACATGGCACTACTTCTCGCGTTCTCTCTTCCTCTCATATCTTCACAACTATGTTCCCTGGTTGAAAACACACTATACCAGTAAACGCTTTATCCTCATGGGCGAATCTGGTACAAGTTACTGGTACAAGACCTCAGAGATGTGGACGGCTTGAATGAATGTGACATTGTGTCCCAATTTCGATTACGAATACTAAGAATGAAAACTCAGAAGTTCACAACGTTTTTCCTTATTTTTCTCACAGACCAAAACTTCCGATAACTTTCCCAAAGATTAGTTTTTGATTTAGATTAATTCATGCAGTACAACCTACTGTTTTCATTAGTATATTTTTGTTTCTGTAAAGGTAAGTCTTAGTACATACTTGCATTTTTTTACTGTCTCAGCTGATTATACAGAAACGCTTCAATATCCGCACGAAAAATGTGAGACGGTTACTATTGTTCCCGAGGTGCCAACTAAAGGCCAGGGGTTTTTATCTTCATGGAGGAAAAGGAGCGTAAACAGGCGGCTATAACTGGCGCATCCACCTGCTCGAACTTGCACGGCGGCATGCATAATTACACCACCTATTCGACGCCGCCGGGTTCAGAAAGATGGGCGTAACGGGCGAGCCAGGTGCGCCAATCAGAGTCGCCTGGTTGCGCCCCTTTTTCCATCACGATGGTACACACCCGCCAACTATTACTATATAATAATAAGAAAAGATAATTTTCAGAGTTGGGTCGATCCTTTATATTAGCAACAAAGAAAAATCACTGATTCTCCGACATTGAAAACAAATATATCCAAACGAAAGGAACGAGAGACAAGACTCGGCAAAACAGAGGAAAAACAAGTCGATAGGGGTTGACTAACTCTGCCTGAACAGATTGGTCCTCTTCGGATGCCAAAACGAGATATTACGGGTTATCTCATGATTGAGACGTGTTCCACCATGTTATTCCCAAAGCGCGCATGTTAAAAAATGTCGCGACCTAGCACGAAAGACCAGTGAACTTATTACTGCGGTCGTGCATTTACCTTCCAATGTTTAAATGTTCGACAGCTTTTTTACCATTTTTTTTTCTTTTCTTTTTGTTCACAAATTGCGCGGTTTTGCTTATTAGTAATCATTCTGAAATGTATCAGGTTGAGGAAATATAAATGTCCGTCTGACCCGAAAACAAAAAATATTACAATGCCAACAATTCAAGAGCTCCATAAAAGAGGTAATCTCCAGAGTGATCAATGACTCTTCTGTGTACTGCTTCCGTATAGAGAATGCGTGTCCTCATCGGAGGAATCGCCACGCGGTAAGACGCCTAAGCGACTCCTCTAAATACTGAATTCGTAAAGGGAGTATCGTAGAGAGCTTCCTGCCAAGATTCACCACCCTCTTAAGACTATCTTTCTATGATTCACCGCAAACGCAGTACCACCTTCCATTCTTGATGACGGGGTCTCGGAATCGGGATGGGTTGCTCTCCGCTGTAGAGCCAGTGTGGTTTTTTTTTCTGCATATTTATGGGGGACACTTCTCGATGGTTTCAAAGAAGTTGCGAATCTTTACACAATGGAAAAGTACGATTGAAAAATTATTTTTCAAAGTAAGAAATTGGAGAATACTAAACAATTTGTATATTTTATCGAGTGGCGTTGAATTCTCTCAGATGAATACACAAACTTTACCGTGGTGACACCGGAGAAAAGGGGAAAGAAGAAAAACGAATGCAGCGGACATTTGTATCCCCTCAGCCTAATAATAACTGAGTAGTTCCTGCTAGTATGACAATTTTTGCAAAGTTAATTGACGCAGAATGTCAATCAGTGCTGTTGCTTCGTTTCTGCACGGCAATTGCCGATATTAGCAACAGGCTTCGTAAGGCTGTAGTCAGGAAGAATTCAAAGCTCACATTAAAGTTACATACAACAAGAAATGATTGCTTGTTGTCTAAGATAAGGAATCTCTTGGAACATGTGCAAATTGAAAGCGACATTTTTGTCTTCCATGGGTTATTCCTAGCTTGCATGGATGCTACACATATGATGAAAAGACTTTGAAGAGGCCTGGCGATGTTGTCTTTTTTGAAGGATAACGAATCTCACCAGTTTTAACGTCAAGAATCATTTGAGGAGGTAACCGCACAGGGAAGCGAACTTTACCAGTTTGTGCACAGTCACAATTCTTGGAGTTGGATGTTCATAAAAAATTAAATCACAGAGCAAGAAATCAACTCACACTACGGGTTTTGTAGGCGTTCGATTTTTTCCAGGAGTCCGCGCTCTCAATGGTGGTACATCAATTTCTTCGTCCCTGTATCGCGAAGGAAGCTTAGAGGTATCACGTAATTTGTATGGGGAAGTTTTCTCGCGATTCTGAAATAAGGCAGAAAATATCATCCTAATAGTGTAATTGCTTGCAGTGCTTGATGCGTTGCATTCAATAATAGCGAATAGGACTCCAAAAGGCTCGAAAATCCCTAGACGATTCGCTTAAATTACACCGATCGCTGCTTAATCACCATTACTTCAGAACGTGACGAAGTAGTCTCTTGAACACTAACCCCAGCCTGTTGTACAGCGGCAGTTTTCTTCCTTGGTGGGCTTTTAATCGGCGACCGACCACTCATCTCACAGATGAGCTCGAACTTCTGTCCTGAAGAAATAAAACGATATGCTAGAGCATACAGGTTTCATAAAGCGGTCACGTGGAAGAACAAGTGGTAAAGACGAGCTGGTAGTGAGTATATTTTGTAATTCGCGGCAGTCGATGTTGTGTAGTACGGAACCTCCCGCCAATTCACGCCGCGTCATTCGCGCAGCTGCTCCCAGTGCGAAAGGGGCGAGTTTTCGAAGCGTTGCTACATCGAACGATCTGCTTCATCTAAGAGCTAAAACCAAAATTAGTGTTGTGGTCATCGATCTGGTCTACTGTTAAGAAGAATAGTCGATGATTAACAGTTAACGGCGCAGTCGTTGGCTGAGCATGACGACCAGACTTCGGGAAAGACTTGACTCAAGGCAGGCGGGGCTTTGTAAGCGATGAGGTGAGCAAAAGGGGCTTCATACCTGGGACTTGGACCTTGGTCGAATAACCATCCACTCCTTTGCAAGTAAGAGCAAAGAAGGGAGATTGAACCTAAGAATTCTTTTTTTCATTAATTCTATTAATCCTGACTCAAATAAAAGTAAAATTAATATGTGAAACTTCTGCCAAAAGCACTGCTTCCAGCGCTTACAAAGGGCAGGTTCTGCAGGATATTTCTGGAAACAGGCACGCGACTGCAAACGGCAATGTACTATCTAAGTCTGGGAGATAATTTGATTCAATTGATTTTGGTAAAAGTTACACCTGAAAAAGTACCTTGCAGTACTCACAGCACTGTTGGTACTGAACGGATCCTGCTCGAACTTTGTAGTAAGATTACGAGTACGACTCTAGCACCAACTACCAGAGGAAATCGGAATTGTTTGATTCTGAAACGAGTTTGACCGGTTAGCATGCGAATATTCTGCTTACAGCACAGCTGTCAGCACTCATAAAAGGACAGGTTCTGCACGGATCCGGCTGGAAATGGGCACACAGCTGTAGCTGACAATGCTCTATCCAAATCCAAAAAAGAACTGGGTTTGATTGATTTTTTTAGGAGTTGTAGGTGAAAAACTACCTCGCAGTACCCACAGCACCGTTGGTACTAAATGGATCCTGTTCAAACTTTTGGTGAGATTACGAATACGACTCTATTGCCAACTGCCAGAGGAAATTGGAATTATTTGATTTCGAAAGGAGATATTGCTCAGGAATCCTCTGAACCCTAAATTTATCCCAAAATTTAGGGTTCAGCACCGGTCCAGAGAATTTTCGTCAAACAACTTTCTCTGAAATCTAATATTTCCAATTGTACTAGCGCGTTTAGCTAGAGGAGAGGCTGCTCGTTCCAGTGAGTAATAAAATTGCCTTGCTTATTCAGTTACAGCGAAAAAAAAAAGCTAAAGAACGGTCTTCAACACCACTTGGATACAATTTCTTCAAATAACTTCCTCCAACATCAACTACTTCCAATTTCATTCGCACTCAGGAAATATTGCTCTATCAAACTTTGCAGAAGCCTCCGAAATCCCCATCCCTTCTCAAATTTTAGCTGGAAATTGAAAAATTATAGGAAACTCCAAACGTACGTAGACAAGAGTCGAGATCGCAGCGCGGCTCTCATGGGCAGAGACGCAGGCGCACACTATGCTGAGCTCCCGTGACTCTGCCCAAGATAGCCGCGCCGCGGTCCTGACCCTTGTCTGCGTCCGTTTGGAGTTCTCTGTATATGTCGGTGCCAACTTGTTTACGTGCTCCACCGCCAGTGTACTTGTTAACACTTGTTAACTCGTATGAACATGTCGATGTGCATTGAAAACACGAAACCAATGTTCTTCGCAAAAACTTGTCTTAACTTTGCTGAAGCCTCCAATGAGGGCTTCGTAGATTCTTGGCTAGGTCAAAGGGGACTTCGTAATTTTTTCTGCTCGAGCTAAGCCTGTGCCGAACTCTGATGATGACTTCTGGCACACCTTGAGGAAAAGCTTGCATGTCCGGATACCGTTCGTTTTCCTTGTGGTGTTTATCGAAGAGAGGGAGGGTTCTGAGCGAAAAGGGAATTGGGGGGTGGGGGCACCCTATGCAAGTCGTAGGCTTCACCTTGTAAGCCTAAGGCAAAGCACTAGGCTAAGCCTAAGCCTAAGCCTGATCATATTCTTAAGCATTGGGCTAAGCCTAACCCTTAGGCTTAGGCTTGGGATTCACAGGAGTGGCTCCCCACAAATCCATTTTCACTGGGTTCCAAGTGATCGATATATCGATTGATGCCGTATAGTGGATGGAGTTAGTAGTAGCTCAAACAGGCGCGATGGACTGCGTTCCAAGCTCAGATTTGATTACATACTGTTAATTCAAGCAGAAACCCTCAAAGTTAAGCATTTGGGAGCTGATCTGGGCAAACTGCACACTAATTCAAGAAAATCCAATTTTTGACGAAGTTGCTGGTACCGCACGCTATTGCAAGAAACCGAAACTTGAGTAAGGAAGAGTCACAGGTTCAAGACAACTCTTTGTGAGCTTTATGATCTACAAGTGCCGCTCATGGACATCTAATGCATATAATGATACGAAATACAACAGAAGGTACTCGTAACTAGTAGAAATATTCATATGTTTGCCCAAATAAAGGTTATTTTTTTGATCTAATCAAACATCTCGCAAAGAGAATTCCGTGGGCAGGCATTGAACGCGGGAGCCACCACAAACGCGCATGCTCCCATGCTCAGGGTCCTCTACTCACAAACTTCGCCGAGACACAACCATGACTCAATGTGGGCGCGATCTCGAAGATGAGTAAAAAGTGGACACAACCAGGAGTCAAAATGGCCTGATAACGCTGGTTGACACATCCAGCACTCAGTTTCCGAAGAGTCATGATTGTGTCCACTAATTTCGAGTGCAGGATGTGTCCACCATCTGAAACCGACTGACTGCCGGATGTGTCCACCAAATTTGAGTGTGGGATGTGTCTACTAAGTCAGCCCAAGATGACCACCGGATGTGTCCACTAACATTGACTGCTGGATGTGTCCACTAGATCGGTCCAACGTGACTGCAGGTTCTGTTCACCACGGTTAACTAATCACTGATAACCTCGCATGTCTACACCTCGCCGTGAGCGGTTTCCTCACTTATTTGTTGAAGTTCCTCTTCGTTTTTCACCGCGATCATTATCTCCCATACTTGCAGTATTCTCACACTTTTACTTTACTAGAGTTTCTATTTCTGTTCCCATTTTCTTTTTCGGTCTTCCGCCAAAATCAAACTCGCTTACATAATCCAATGAGGTCGCATCAGAAGAATTAAAAAGATAGACGGGTTGATTAGGATAAAGTCGGGGTGACTTCAGTCTCTTGTTCAGAAAATATTCATCACCACTATTTCTCAACAACTTTTCAAAATCGATCTGATTGCAATTACGGCATACAGCATAACTGTTCGTTGCGATACACATTTTGCTAGCCTAATATTGTTCTCCGCCTTTAAACCTTGAAACACACTTTGGTTACAAATTTAATGAGTTGTATATCTACGAAACCCATCAGTACAGATGTGGGCTGTGCCACCCGTGTGCTTCGAAATTGACTTGTGGTGGTTGGCTCGAGCCTAGTGGGGTGTATGAGAATGCTATCAAAAGGATTTCAGCTCATTGTCAAGTGAGTATACTAGAGTAAGGTTTATGATTCTATTATATGTATGTATTAGGTTGAGGAATTATAAATGTTCATGATCATATATCTCGAGCATGTCAAAGGTTTTCAAGGTGTGTACGTTCGTTTTGAAGAGCGTCTCATGGCGCGTTTCTAAAAACATGATATGCGCAGTTTCCATCACCTACCGATTTTTAATATTCGGAAGATGGCACATCAAATTTGTAGAATTTTCTCCTGCATTTTATGCAACTTTGTGAAAAGGATATCGCCGGTATAATTATTCCAAACTCTATAGAACTACTCCAGACTGGACTGTCCTCAGAAAGAATTTGCTTCGCCACTTGGCCACATCCGTGGAAAAATTGGCTCTTCGAAAATATCCTCCGACTTGGGTAACTGAACCAGACTTTATGCTGCCAATCAAGACTTCGACTGTATCTATTCCCAAATTTGGATTTGGATATCTTTCAAGTCACCGCGACACACCCAAGGCTTGACACTATCAGAATATTGCTTGCTACCCTGGAACAATCATTCCGTTGAGTAGAAAAAGTTCAAAAATTTCGACGAAGCCAAAATTTAGGTGGGTTGCTATTTAGGCCTACAGTGAGCCGAACTCTCTAATGACAGCTTTTGTTGTCTGTGTAGAAGAACGCATAGAGTCATTGATCAAGAAAAAGTACCTCCTGAATTGGACTGCTGAGCGCTCGTTATGGCAAAAGTTTTTATTTGCAACCCAAACAGACGTTTATAATTTCTCAAGCTAATACATTGCCTTTTGTACTTTGTACTGACGTAGGGAAGGGTCATATCAATACTAGTGTTCCACTATTTCCAAACTCGCGGAATGGTAGACGTTTTAAACCATAAAATCACACCCGCGACAAACACGTGCGGCCAAGTCCACACCTTAGGTGATGAGTGTATAGACTGTCTACAAAAAAGAAAAGATCGAACTCAAACTCTTAAAGGCAGCAGGAGCTGAAATCCTCGACTCCGAGGTGAGCTGTGGGTGATGAAGTACAGACTCAGCACATCATAAATGTGAAACGAACACAGACAATGATGGCTTACCTGCAGAGAAAATGGAACATTCGTCGCGAACACGCCTGGCCGTGTTCGCGTGCGGACGAGTTTTCCCCGGCGCGAAAGCCATTGCGGTGCGTGGTTTGACGCAAAGGGAAAACGAAATGCATTCAATTCACAGGGTTTCATGCCGAGACTCGGCCAAAACCACGCACCGCAATATCTTTCGCACCGTGGAAAACTCGTCCGCGCACGAACACGGCTGGGCGTGTTCGCGACGAATGTTCCATTTTCTCTGCAGGTAAGCCATCATTGTCTGTGTTCGTTTCACATTTATGATGTGCTGAGTCTTCACCACCCGCAGCTCAGCTCAGAGTTGAGAATTTCAGCTCCTGCTGCCTTTAAAGGCATTGTCTTACATCATATTCGATTCTAAGATGTTAACTGGTTCTGCGCCGGCTTGGTGCTCCAAAATAGCCGAAGAACTTTTTATATGGGCCCAACTGATCGTGGTTTGAAATATTAGGTTGTCGGAAAATGATTCAGACACTTCACCAAAGATTCTTCCTTGCATCCCTCCCACGTGACCTGTCCTTATGGTATGTGAATACATGATACCCTGCCCTCTAAGCATCTGCGCCATGACTATGTAAAGGCGTGGCGCTGCGTCGTTTGTTCTCTGGGAGCGAAAATTGAGGAGCAATCAATTCAAGCGATTTTCTTCCACGAGCTCCTGTGGAGCGCCAATCAGAGCTAGAGGGACAGCAACATCATCGTGATATTCGGACCAGGGATCGTCAGCAATACAACCGTGAGCCGTCTTTCGTAACGCTCAGTTTCGAGCGATATGTCTCCTCGACGCCATTTTCCTACTTTGTGATCTCCTGAGCCCAAGTGCAGGGTGTGTTCTACCAGAGTTGCCGGTAAGCAACATGATGGGCAACATCAACATTTACAGTAGTCAAATCAGAGCGACGGCCGTGGTTTTGGGGAAAGAGAGACCTCAACGTATTTGAGGGCGCGTTTTGCTGCATAAAACGCACCCTCAAATGGCTTTGTTAACTCACAGAGACCCGGAGGTGTAAGCACGGACTACGATACCATACACGTCACACTTGCCCATCATCGTGCTCTCTAAATAACACCTTGCCTGGGCGCTGAAGTTCTCCCTGGTCGAGCAGCACTTCGCCAACTTTGACGATTTTTGATCCGTAACTGATGAATTCTTCGACCTGTATTAACATGATTACTTACCCCGCAGCGCTGGAACTGTCCCCTATAGCTGGCCGCAGGTGATAGGTGCACATGGTTACTACTGCATGTTCCGAAATTCTTTGATAGAAGAGAAACAGTTTGAGGATTGAAAAAATCCAGAGTGTCTCAGTCATTTCCCGACAACCTAATAGTAATTTTCAATGCATAGAGCGGATGCGTCCACGGATCTCCCTCATTCAAGGGATCCCAGCCGATTTTTTGCGAGGCTGGGTAGCGCGACCACAGGTGGCGGATAGGGGGATGATCGCGGACAAAAGCAGCCATGCGCTTGCCCTTCGACGCCTGTAGGTCCAGAGAATAAACTCCTTGGTTCGGCAGTCTTGGATTCGATGACGGACCCGACCCGGCATTTGAGTGTGAACATGCACTCACGCGCTTGTGCGTATGTGCAAGTGCTTAGGCGTTGGCAGTATTCTGCACATCGGTTTCAGCCAAAAGACCGCATTCTAACGACTGGGAAGCATATGAGAGATGAGTTGGGGCCGCCTCTAACAAATAATTCCCTTGTTCGGAATGCTCGACTTTCGATGAATCTTGATGTATTGCCTGTATGTTCTTGGTAAGCCGCACACGAGGTTAATAATTGATTTATTGGCTAACGTTTCGGCAAATCGCCTTCTTTAGAGCCTGAAATGGGCGATACGAAATGCAACTATCCGACCAAATGTCTCCTCAACTAAGCAGGAAAAATTCAACGGTCAATTTTCGATCACTGGCTAATCTGCGTGGCCAAAAACTCACCTTTTGAGTCCGCCAATGGAATTCCAGAACAGAAGCAGAAGCGACCGCTAACTGATCACGAAGGCGAATGACTGAGGACGCCTTTCCAGATCAGAATTACTGACCCAGGTAAGGTGCGAGCTCCCGCGTGATCGAAAGGCACTCTTCCTTGCGATTCATTTTAGGACTTTTTGCATTAATCCAGAATGCTTCCAAAGTCTTGCGGGCGGATGTTTGAGACTCATGCGCCAAGATCCCTACATTAACTTCGAAACTCTCCTGCGTGTTTTTGCAACCTGTGTGTGCCTAGAGGAGTGAGTGGATGGGCGTGATCTATCCCTACCATCTAGATGTTCCCTAATGCGAACACAAAAGCGGGCGTGCCGTTTCACCTATGTACTCGTCACCGCAGTCCATACAGGAGATCAGGTAGATGACCCCCGAGCTCATGCAGGCCTCCGTGCGGCCAGTTGGACAGGTAACGCAATCTGGTGTGGTGCAGGCGCGGTCGTACATTCTGTTGCGAACGAGAATACGTTCCAAGTTGTTCGGTGGTATTTCTACCACCGATACAACACTGCAAATACCTTTCCGTCTTTTTGCCCCGCAAAAAAAAGCGAATCCAGAGAGTGATGGCGCAGATCAAAGATCAAACAGCGGGTGCCTGCAAATACCTTTCCCACGAGCGTTCTTCAAACAGCAACGTGCAAACCCCAATGTGGACATAAACTTCCGTCTTTTTGCTGACGAGGTCTTTAAATCTCTAACACGGCTCCACCAGAAAAAAATGCATTCTCACCTCACGTATGCGCAAAAGCAAGGCATTGAACAGGTGCAAGAGATGATCAACCAGGGGCAAATACGATTATTCACAAGCGATAAAGGGAGTGAGTTTGAGGTAATTCCTCGCCCAGCTAGATGTCGCGTTGATGGAGAGACATCTCCAAGATGTTCCCCTTAACCGAACATCTTCGGCTGGTGAATTCCAAAAACAACACCGCATACTCAACAGAGAGTTGGTCAAGATAGCTAAAACGGTAGATTTATCGTCTTACGTTTCTCTCGCCTCAGGAATGGACTGCCTGTCTGCCCTGTGCTCTATTTGCTTGTCAAGACGCACAAACTTCAATCCAGCAGCGACTTGGCTTCCGTTGACCCTGCAACTTTTAAGGTTAGACCTATAATTAGAAGCGTGGGTGGGCCTACGGCTAGGATAGGATGGTTCCTCAGCACTATACTTGTGCAGTTACTGCGTTTCATACCGGCACACCTGACTAATACTCAAATGTTCCTCCAGCGCCTGCGCAACACATGCGTTAGCAATAGCTGCGTTATGGAATCCTTTGACGTTGATGCGCTCTATACTAAAGTATCTAATGAAGCCGCAATGCAAGCCGTCTTAGAACTTCTCCGTGAACAAGGGCGGAACATCACCCTCCACGGGCTTTCAACCTCACAGGTTATGGAGCGTGCTTAGATTGCAATGCATTTAAATGGTTGGGTAACTACTTCGCATTAGAGGTTTGGCCATGGGTGAGCGACTAGCTCCCCACACTAGCCATCGCCTTCATGGCACGGGTTGAAGCACCAATACTAGAACGTCACCCCCTGTTCTATTGCCGTTACATCGATGACTGTTTCATCATCTGTGCTACCCAGGCAGAGATTGATGAGTGCTTCGAGCTACTGAACAGTCAATCTGAGCACATAAAACTCACTAGGGAAAAGCCCGCTGGAGAATGGTTACCATTTTTGAACGTTCAAATTGAAATCTCCAAAGGCACTCACCTAATAAAATGCTATCGCAAACCCAGCAATAAGAATATTCTCGGACTCTTCCGCTCTGCCCACCCTTACAAAACTAAGAAGGCCGTTATCGAATACATGTTTCGCACAGCTTCGCAGGTTTGTAGCCGCGCGGAAGGAAACCGGGAGTACCTAGCACTAGCTCGCGAAATAGCTACATCCGACGGATATGGTGGTAGTGCGTCACGGAATCAACGGCCGCAAAGGATGCAATCCAAAGAAACCGGGTTACCCACCGCGGATAAAATACCATTCTGCATTCCCTTCATCTCCGATGAAGTTAGCGCTGCCATCCGGCAGTGTCTGAGGAGATCAAGTCTGTATTAGTGTATTGTATCGGTGGTAGAAATACCACCGAACAACTTGGAACGTATTCTCGTTCGCAACAGAATGTACGACCGCGCCTGCACCACACCAGATTGCGTTACCTGTCCAACTGGCCGCACGGAGGCCTGCATGAGCTCGGGGGTCATCTACCTGATCTCCTGTATGGACTGCGGTGACGAGTACATAGGTGAAACGGCACGCCCGCTTTTGTGTTCGCATTAGGGAACACCTAGATGGTAGGGATAGATCACGCCCATCCACTCACTCCTCTAGGCACACACAGGTTGCAATACACGCAGGAGAGAGTTTCGAAGTTAATGTAGGGATCTTGGCGCATGAGTCTCAAACATCCGCCCGCAAGACTTTGGAAGCATTCTGGATTCATGCAAAAAGTCCTAAAATGAATCGCAAGGAAGAGTGCCTTTCGATCACGCGGGAGCTCGCACCTTACCTGGGTCAGTAATTCTGATCTGGAAAGGCGTCCTCAGTCATTCGCCTTCGTGATCAGTTAGCGGTCGCTTCTGCTTCTGTTCTGGAATTCCATTGGCGCATCCAAAAGGTGAGTTTTTGGCCACGCAGATTAGTCAGTGATCGAAAGTTGACCGTTGAATTTTTCCTACTTAGTTGAGGAGACATTTGGTCGGATAGGTTGCATTTCGTATCGTCCATTTCAGGCTCTGAAGAAGGCGATTTGCCGAAACGTTAGCCAATAAATCAATTATCAACCTCGTGTGCGGCTTACCAAGAACATACAGACAATTCCCTTGTTATTTCCAGGGAAACGTTTCAGCTGAAAGCCGGCGACAGGCCACGGCGACAGGTGACAAGTCGGCTGACGAACACCCCACGTCACATTATATGGATCATGCCGTCATTGCATTGCATTAGAGAAGCAAGACCACGGGGGGATGAATCGACGCCCACTCGCGTGGTTCGGTGAGGGCAAGCAGGCGAGTCGTTAAGAATCACAACGTAGCCAAGACGCGTTGGCATGTTGACCGTTCGTGCGAGCTAGCAGCAGCACTACAGCTCCGCCGAATCGACCTGAGCGATGTCCAGAAGAATAGATGATCTGGAAACGAGTCGAAAGACATCAGATGCGGTTTCAAGGTCATCTACAACAATAAACCAAGCACCAGAAATAGCATGGGCGCATTCGTTCCCGAGCATGTTCGCAGTCCAATCGCAAAAGTACAGCGTTATGACGACCGACCTATGAAGGTTGTTGTTGTCCTCCCATACCAGCGCAAGGGCCTCTATGGTCTCGAGATCTACTGGGTGCAGAAAAACCTACTGCCTAGTAGTTGATGTCATGTCCAAATCCAGCCTTGTTCTTCTCACTCTTACAGAATGTTGTCCAAAACGGGTGCCTCATCGCAGTGCTACGTATATTGGCCAGGTTTATACTCCAAGCTAGCACGAGGAAAATCCACTGTAGACGAAAAATTACCTAGTTTCCGTGATTAGAAGGACGTCTTGTGAGCAGTAGGGCCCAGCACTCCTATGAGACGTAAGCATGACCCACAACAATTACATGGTGGTTGAGGTGGTAATCTTAGAGCAAAATTTCAAATGTTACTCACGGTAAAAGCTTTGTTCGACGGGTCATATCACTGCCTGAGCGCTTACGGCGTGTTTGATCACGAATGTCAAGAAAATTGGTGACAATCACAAAATGTTCCTCCTTGAAGATGGAGAGACGATGAGCTAACAGTGGGAACAGGCTGGATTGTTGGAGGTTCCACCGTGGAATGGATGCGTTCGGAGGGGCCACATGATGGGCCCGCCGTGGGACTAATAACAATGGTGGGCTAACAGTGGAATAAGCGGGGGTGGATCCTGTAACAGTGGGATAACTAGGGGATAAACGGGGGATAACGGCTGATCAACCGTCGGTTTTGATTATACCATTGGATAATGGTGAGTCTACCGTGGTCGAAACTTCAGAGAAGCAGAGAAAGTGCAGTCTACCATGACACAAAGTGGACATATCCGATAATCTTGGTAGACACTACCAGGTATTAGCGGGCACATATAGTGCATACATCCATGAAACGAAGTGGGATCTACCACGACTCAAGGTGGACACATCCTGTCGCCTTGGTGGAAACTACCAGGGGTGGTATGCACGAAAGTTCCGAACGTTCCGATAGGTACCCGGCAGTTTCCTGGAGTTCGAGCGCGATATTGTAAGCGGTCTGTTTACACTTGCAAGGTTCCGAAGTTCATTCCGACTGTGTTCCTGTGAGCTTCCAGCCATTCCATTCGGAAGCTCCAAAGGTTCCAGCCAGCTTCCTGATAGCTTCCCGCGACATCGTTCACGAATTTTCGGAAGGTAATAGGTACCGGGCCGGGAACTAGCTTCCAGATGAGGTTCCTGAGAGCTTCCGATCGTACCAGCAGAAAGATGAGCTGGTACGGAGTACCCGAGGATGCTCCTTTACATCGTTTGACCTTCCTATTTTAACTTTATGGGTGCGCCGGCGCTGAGTTCCGCAAAATCGGCCTGGGACAGGTCCGCCGTGGCGTCATGGGTGCGCCGGCGCTCAAACTTGCAAAATGAGCCTTGGACGGGTCCACTGTGGCGTCATGAGTGCGCCGGCGCTCAAACTTGCAAAATCAGCTTGGGACGGGTCCACTGTGGCGTCATGGGTGCGCCGGCGCTCAAACCTGCAAAATCAGCCTGGGACGGGTCCACTGCGGCGTCATGAGTGCGCCGGCGCTCAAACTTGCAAAATCAGCTTGGGACGGGTCCACTGTGGCATCATGGGTGCGCCGGCGCTCAAACTTGCAAAATCAGCTTGGGACGGGTCCACTGTGGCGTCATGGGTGCGCCGGCGCTCAAACTTGCAAAATCAGCTTGGGACGGGTCCACTGTGGCGTCGTGGGTGCGCCGGCGCTCAAACTTGCAAAATCGGCCTGGGACGGGTCCACTGTGGCGTCGTGGGTGCGCCGGCGCTCAAACTTGCAAAATCAGCCTGGGACGGGTCCACTGTGGCGTCGTGGGTGCGCCGGCGCTCAAACTTACAAAATCGGCCTGGGACGGGTCCCAGGCGGCGTTTGGTTTAGTTATTTATTGAATACTTTCATCTGTATTGAAGTAATTTCAAAATGTGACGAACCATTCTCGTGGGCGAGGGAGGAGGGGTGCAGGAAGGAGGGGGGAGAAGGGGGGGGGGGGAAGGGAAACACTGATTGTTAGATTCTTGAAAAGTTATGCACATTTTTACTCTGTGTTCACACTATACATTGGTCCAAAAAAACCGAATAAAACCGTATCGTACAGTAGTGTGTTAGTCTGCAATGTTGGAACATTTGAATTTTCCACTTATTCCACACCGAATATTTTAACTTTCGAATATTGAATACTTCGAATTAATGAAAAATTCGTACGTTCTAACACTAAGGACCAACGTAGTGCTGTATGAGAGCAAAGAAACGCTTAAGGACTTGCCACATTTTTAATTATCTGCATGTTTATATTGTTCCCTAGATTATCAATGAATGTTAAAGAAAATTTTTCGGTTTTCAATTGGACCAATGTATAGTTCACATCAAGCATTCAGAACAAAAAAGATATATCAAAAACCTTGCTGTTCATTCACTAAATGCGAACCACTAGGTTTAAAAAATTACGCGATGTTTAGAGGCTAGGATAGAAGAGAAATTATTTCGGCTATTTCGTTATTCAAGAAGAAGTCGAACCAAATGATTTCAAAAGTGCACTCATCTCGAATACTCGAATACTGGGCTATGGGCTCGGATGTCGGCTTTTTTGAATAGTCGAACTTCGAATATACAAAAAGACCGATTTTGTTTTTCGAGAAGTCAAATTTTGAATAAATTTGAAAGTGGCATTTTCTCGAATATTGTATTTCAAATTATTCGAAATCGGATCCTCGAAAAAAAAATTAAATCGTTTATTTGCATACGTTATTTGGTCCGAAGTAGAGAAGTGACCACTTCTTTATCTATGAGCACATCAGTAGCACCACATCCTCAGAACACCAGAAGCCGCGGAGCGGAAAAATCAGAGACTGGCTTTTCTGATTCGGCATGTTTGACAATTCTTTTCTTGGGTAGCAAGAGGCAACCATACCGCAAAATTACTAAAAAAACGTTTTGGGCCTTGAACCACTTGCAAGCATCGAGCCATCGCAATTTAAGACAGCTCCGAGGAGCTGATTTTGGTGGCGCAGAAGAAATGGGCCTTTTGCATCCTGAGCGTTTTCAGTTGAAAAACGTTCGATTTTCTTGACCAGCAATCGGTTATATGTAATGACTAGCTGCCGTACCCGGCTTCGCTCGGGTGTTTTATTACCTTGGCTACATCATACTGCTGAGGCCAATAACTATCATCGACAGATTCATTAAAACCTCCATAATTTTGGTGATTAGCATGTTAGCGAAGCCCAGGTGACGTTTTCCATCGACTTGTGGGCGAAAAGTTAGCAAAGCTATTTCGGTGACATTGAATCGACGTATTCGTACAAAATGGTTGTCATATTCATACTCAGCATATCGAGGAACCCCAGGAGAGATGTCTTCACCACTTCACTGGGCGGAAGAGCCAAAAATCAATAAAATCGAAAAACCGATATTTCATGCAAAATGTTTGTCATATTCCTATTCAGCGCATTGAGAAACCCAAGAAGACATGTCTTTGTCCGTCCCCGAGCGAAAATGGGGAAAAATCGACAAAATCAATAAATCAATATTTCGTGCAAAATGGTTGTCATTCTTATTCAGCGTATTGAGGTACCCCAGCAGACATGTCTTTACCACCCCATGATCAAGAAGAGCGAAAAAGACAATAAAATCAATAAATCGATAAATTGGCGCGAAATGATTGTCATGTTCGTGTTCAGCGCATTGAGATACCCCAGTAGGCATGTTCTCGCTAGTCTCTGGTCAAGAAGAGCGAAAAAATCAATAAAATCAGTAAATCGATAAATTGGCGCGAAATGGTTGTCATATTCGTGTTCAGCGCATTGAGATACCCCAGTATGCATGTTCTCGCAATACCTGGTCAAGAAGAGCGAAAAATCAATAAAATCAATAAATCGATAAATTGGCGCGAAATGGTTGTCATGTTCGTGTTCAGCGCATTGAGATACCCCAGTAGGCATGTTCTCGCTAGTCTCTGGTCAAGAAGAGCGAAAAATCAATAAAATCAATAAATCGATAAGCTCGATAAGTTGGCGCGAAATGGTTGTCATATTCGTGTTCAGCGCATTGAGATACCCCAGTATGCATGTTCTCGCTAGTACCTGGTCAAGAAGAGCGAAAAATCAATGAAATCGATATAATCGATAAATCAATCAATAATCCCAGGTGCAAAGTAGCCTATAACCTCCGCCGGCCAGTGGAGAGTCTACCTGCAAAATTTGGTCCCGATCGGTTCATCCTCCGCGATTTCTATTCGGACACACACA
Organism: Ancylostoma caninum; assembly: GCA_037903475.1. NCBI lineage: Eukaryota > Metazoa > Nematoda > Chromadorea > Rhabditida > Ancylostomatidae > Ancylostoma > Ancylostoma caninum. The sequence continues at coordinate 2,714,488 of JBAJFG010000384.1, read as the reverse complement.
CACACACACACACACACACACACACACACACACACACACACACACACACACACACACACACACACACACACACACACACACACACACACACACACACACACACACACACACACACACAAACACACACACACACACACACAACACACACACACACACACAAACACACACACACACAAACACACACACAAACAAACACACACACAAACAAACTTTCACTTTTATATATACAGACTAGTGGCCCCGTAAGCCACGTTATTGTGCTACTTTCCGTAGTGTGACAGTATTGACCCGTTGTGGTTTTTCGTGCGCGCCAACAGGTTGTGTGAGATTCACACCCTCAACTCGAGCTACACTATCTCACAACTGTATATGTATATCTACATATAACATTATTTAGTCGAAAAAGAGCACATAGCGTAGCGAATAAGAGAAGAGAACTCACAGAATCCGTGAATCAATTTGTTTTGTTGTTTCTATCTCTGTCTTTCGCGAGCAGCGAGCATACCAAGGACAGCGTGAAATACAGAACACAACTGCTTTTGTATTGTACAAACCACTCGGTCAATAACTCAGTAAGCCAATCATACAAACACACCCTCAGCATCACCACTGTATGTGACTATCCCATCCTTCTAGTTCAAACCAAACTCATTCTAAAAACTTTATACTTTCCCAAAGTTTTGAACAAAAACTGAAAACAAATTATTGTGAAAAGAGAATAAGCATCCCGATCGCTTATTTCCACCAATCTTCTTCGTCATTACTCACCGATATTCACCGACACGACGTGGCTCATTTATACTAAACCAAAAAAGTTCTAAGTGATGATTAAGAAGGTGATCAATACTCAAATCCACGTGGCCTAGGGAAGGGAGATGATCAACAGGGTTGATGGTATAAATGAGTAGGAGCATAAGTTATTGGCTATTTTTCGCTTAAGCTCAGGAAACGAAGATGCTTCATGAGATTGGTGGGATACTTGGGAAGGCGATCCACGGTGTTGGCGGAATACATGGGATGAGTGCGTAAATTATTGCTTAGGCTTTTGCCTGAGCTTCTGGAACGAAATGTAATCCACTGGTTGGGGGGATACATGAGGTGGGTGCGCAAGTTATTTTCTAGACTTTTGTCTGAGTTTCTAGTAAGGGAGGTTGTCCACAGAGTTGACGAGATACGGACTTTTGCCTGAGTATCTAGTAGTGGAGGTGGTCCACGGGGTTGGCGAAAAACATTGGGTGGGTGCGCAATTTATTGTCCAGGCTTTTGTTTGAGTTTCTGGAAAGGGAGGTAATCCACGGGCTTGGCGGGATACATGGGGTGGGTGCGTAAGTTATTTTGTAGACTTTTGCCTGAGTTTCTAATAGTGGAGGTGGTCCACGGGGTTGGCGAGAAACATTGGGTGGGAGCGCAGATTATTTTCTAGACTTTTGCCTGAGTTTCTTGGAAGGGAGGCAATCCACGGGGTTGGCGGGGTACATGGGGTGGGTGCGTAAATTATTGTCTAGGCTTTTGCCTGAGTTTCTAGTAAGGGAGTTGGTCCACAGGGTTGACGAGATACATGAGGTGGGTGCGCAAGTTATTTTCTAGACTTTTGCCTGAGTTTCTTGGAAGGGAGGCAACCCACGGGGTTGGCGGGATACATGGGGTGGGTGCGTAAATTATTGTCTGGGCTTTTGCCTGAGTTTCTGGAAAGGGAGGTGGTCCACGGGGTTGGCGGGATACATGAGGTGGGTGCGCAATTTATTGTCCAGGCTTTTGTTTGAGTTTCTAGTAAGGGAGGTTTCTAGTAAGGGAGGTGGTCCACGGGGTTGGCGATAAACATTGGGTGGGTGCGCAAGTTACTGTCCAGGTTGATGCCTAAGCTTCTGGAAAGGGGGGTAATCCACGGGGTTGGCGAGATACATGGGGTGGGTGCGTAGATTATTGTCTAGGCTTTTGCCCGAGTTTCTGGAAAGGGAGGTGGTCCACGGGGTTGGCGGTATACATGAGGTGGGTGCGCAATTTATTGTCCAGGCTTTTGTTTGAGTTTCTAGTAAGGGAGGTGGTCCACGGGGTTGATGAGACACATTAGGTGGGTGCGCAAGTTATTGTCTAGGCTTTTGCGCGAGATAGTAACCCCGTGAGTTCCTTGGCTCAAAGTTTCACCGCATTCTATCAGTGTTGGTATTAGAGTTCGAGTAGAGTGTCTGCAAACAAACCTAATTAAGCACTTCATTCAGTCTCAACACCTGTCTGAATAGAACTAATCCTTAGATTTTGAAAAACTCAAACTGAACAGTGGCAAACAGCTTGTCGAGGAGTCACAAAATGCCAAAATTGACTGATTGAAATTTTTGAAGACCACGACCTTCTTTTTGTTGACGACCAATGAACACGTGTTGCCTTTTGCCTGAAGCCAACGCAGCTTTACCACTGAGCCAGCCAGCCGGACTGACGGGAAAATCCTGGCCAACAGATCTCGCCAATTCTCTACTGGCCCAGTTGGACTCAAGGAAAAGTTCCGACCAATGGACCAGTGCGCCCCTTTACCTAAAACCAGCGCTACTTTACCACTAGCCCAGTCAAACCCAAGGGAAAATACCGCGCAGTGGACAAGTGTGCCCCTTTACCTGAGACCGGCGCGGCACGTGTGCCCCTTCATCTGACACCGGCGCGACACGTGTGTCCCTTTACCTGAGACGGGCGCAACTTTGCTGCTGACAGCGTCGCAGTCAAAGGAAAATCCTGACCAACGGACCCGTGTGCCCCTTAGCTTGAGACCGGCGCCTGTTTACCACTGGCCCAGTGGACCCCAAGGGAAAGTCCTGACCAACGGACCCGTGTGCCCCTTTACCTGAGACCGACGCCTGTTTACCACTGGCCCAGTCGAACCCAAGGGAAGTGCTGACCAAAGACCCGTGTGCCCCTTTACCAGAGTCCAGCACCTGTTTACCACTGGCAGGAAAATTCTGACCAACAGACCCATGTGTCCCTTTACCAGAGACCAGCACCTGTTTACCATTGGCCCAGTCGAACCCAAGGGAAAGAGCTGAGCAACGACCCATGTGCCCCTTTACCTGAGACCAGCAACTGTTTACCACTGGCCCAGTGGAACCCAAGGGAAAGTCCTGACCAACGGACCCGTGTGCCCCTTTACCTGAGACCGACGCCTGTTTACCACTGGCCCAGTCGAACCCAAGGGAAGTGCTGACCAAAGACCCGTGTGCCCCTTTACCTGAGACCAGCACCTGTTTGTCACTGGCCCAGTGGAACCCAAGGGAAAGAGACCAGCACCTGTTTACCACTGGCGGGAAAATTCTGACCAACAGACCCATGTGTCCCTTTGCCAGAGACCAGCACCTATTTACCACTGACGGGAAAATTCTGACCAACGACCCATGTGCCCCTGTTTACCATTGGCCCAGTCGAAGCCAAGGGAAAGAGCTGAGCAACGACCCGTGTGCCCCTTTACCTGAGACCAGCACCTGTTTATCACTGGCCCAGTGGAACCCAAGGGAAAGAGACCAGCACCTGTTTACCACTGGCGGGAAAATTCTGACCAACAGACCCATGTGTCCCTTTGCCAGAGACCAGCACCTATTTACCACTGACGGGAAAATTCTGACCAACGACCCATGTGCCCCTGTTTACCATTGGCCCAGTCGAAGCCAAGGGAAAGTGCTGACCAACGGACCCGTGTGACCCTTTATCAGATTCCAGCACCTGTTTACCACTGGCGGAAAAGTTCTGATCAACAGACCCATGTGCTCCTTTACCTGAGACCAGCAACTGTTTACCACTGGCCCAATGGAACCCAAGGGAAAGTCCTGACCAACGGACCCGTGTGCCCCTTTACCTGAGACGGGCGCCTGTTTACCATTGGCCCAGTCGAACCCAAGGGAAGTGCTGACCAAAGACCCGTTTGCCCCTTTACCAGAGTCCAGCACCTGTTTACCACTGGCGGGAAAATTCTGACCAACGGACCCGTGTGCCCCTTTACCTGAGACCAGCAGCTTTACCACGGCGGGAAAATTCTGACCAACGACCCATGTGCCCCTGTTTACCATTGGCCCAGTCGAAGCCAAGGGAAAGTGCTGACCAACGGACCCGTGTGACCCTTTACCAGATTCCAGCACCTGTTTACCACTGGCGGGAAAGTTCTGATCAACAGACCCATGTGCTCCTTTACCTGAGACCAGCAACTGTTTACCACTGGCCCAATGGAACCCAAGGCAAAGTCCTGAGCAAAGGACCTGTGTGCCCCTTTACCTGAGACCGGCGCCTGTTTACCATTGGCCCAGTCGAACCCAAGGGAAAGTGCTGACCAACGGACCCGTGTGACCCTTTACCAGATTCCAGCACCTGTTTACCACTGGCGGGAAAATCCCGACCAATGGACCCGTGTGCCTCTTTACCTGAGACCGGCGCATGTTTACCACTGGCCCAGTCAAAATCAAGGAAAAACCCCAACGGATGGGAACAGCGCTACCACTTCGTTTCAAAACCATGTCAGGAAACAAAACCATGTGCTAGGATTTTGTTGTAACGTTAATCGACATTATTAGGATTATTGGGCTCCAAATCGGATTTGCAGGGAGCCCCTTCACCCCTGAGAATGGCTTGCTGGATTAAAAAAATCTTATATCTGTTTGATTCTTTGAATCCAGTTGTTTAGTTTCACCATTATTTTTTGAATTTTTATTATTAGACTGTGTACCCGGCTTTGCTCGGGTCCTGGCAAAAATAGCGAAAAATCAATAAAATCGATAAATCGATAGTGCTGTACAAAACGGTTGTCATATTCGTGTTCAACGTATTGACATACCCCAGTGACATGTCTTCGATGCGCCCGGGGCAAAATTAGCGAAAAATCAGTAAAATCGAGAAATCAATAGTGCTGTACAAAACGGTTGTCATATTCGTGTTCAGCGTATTGACGTACCCCAGTGACATGTCTTCGCCGCGCAAGGGCAAAATTAGCGAAAAATCAGTAAAATCGATAAATCAATAGTGCTGTACAGAACGGTTGTCATATTCGTGTTCAGCGTACTGACATACCCCAGTGGCATGTCTTCGCCGCGCCCGGGGCAAAATTAGCGAAAAATCAGTAAAATCGATAAATCAATAGTGCTGTACAGAACGGTTGTCATATTCGTGTTCAGCGTGCTGACATACCCCAATAGCCATGTCTTCACCGTCGCTGGTGCAAAACAGGCGAAAAATCAATAAAATCGATAAATCGATACTGCCGTACGAAACGGTTGTCATATTCGTCTTCAGCGTATTGACATACCCCAATAGCCATGTCTTCACCGTCACTGGGGCAAAACAAGAGAAAAATCAATAAAATCGATAAATCGATAGTGCCGTACGAAACGGTTGTCATATTCGTGTTCAGCGTATTGACATACCCCAATAGCCATGTCTTCACCGTCACTGGGGCAAAACAAGAGAAAAATCAATAAAATCGATAAATCGATAGTGCCGTACGAAACGGTTGTCATATTCGTGTTCAGCGTACTGACGTACCCCAGTAGACATGTCCTCGCCACGCCTGGGGCAAAAATAGCGAAAAATCAATAAAATCGATATAATCGATAAACTAATCAATAATCCCAGGTGCAAAGTAGCCTAAAATCTACGCCGGCCCTTAGGGAGGTGTCACCCTATAACAAGGAAGATAAAGATCTAGGAAGAAAAAAGCGGACAATGTGGAAATTTAGGCCAGGGGCCCCTTTTTTAAAGTACTCATCACAACACTGCGTATCGACAATGCGCTGAGAGTCGACGCGCAGTAACAGACGCGTTCTCGGGAATTAGCGACCAAATCTTTTAATATAGTAGGATTAGTATACTGCTTCAAACTTGCAGCATGAATTGGATCGTACGGCAAGAATTCAACAAGAGTCAGAGAAAATGCTTCAAAAAGTGCTTGTCGGAAGAAAAAGAAAATGGACAAAACTTTCGCATCAACCTAATAATAAGTGTAGATTTAGAATTGTTTGTCCATACTTTGTGGCAGGAAAAAAAAGAAAAAAAACAGGCATCACTTTATGAGCTGATTTCTTCTGCAAAACTTCTGCATCAACCTGTGTTTCAGAATTGCGTGTCCACATTTTTGCAGTAGAAACTGAGGACCACTTTTTGAGGTGATTTCTTCACTCTGTAAACCGGTAATTAGTATGCACTAATTACGTTTGTCCATCTGAACCCGGCAAGGAGCAGCCGAATGAGGTTCGAAAGATGCCCGAAAGCTTTGCCACCTTATTTCTCATCTCAGATCGAAGCTAAACTCTTCTTTCTGGGAAAAAAAAACGGGAAGCAAAGGCTTGTTATTGCGGTCTGACGCGCGTTACTACTAACTGCCCGAATGTGAAATTCACCTATGAGAAATTCAAAAAATTCAAAATCAATACCTTCACTAATACTCAAATCAATACGTCCATCAATATTCAAAGGTGATATTTATGTTTATAACTAGATTACAGACGGGTCAGCGCCATTAATTCTTCAAATTTCCTCTCCCGCATGTTTTTATTTAGCAATTATGTTGCCCAGAGACTTTTTGCATATCCTGCACTCAACCTACACCGCCTTCGGTGTTGTATATGACCTCGTCAGCACTCCTTTTTCTATTTGAAAAAGGCATTTTATAGTAGATGCGGTCGTCTGACGCGCATGCGTCCATAAGACGAAGAATCTGCCCTGTTGCATCCTTGATACAGCTTAGACACACGTCAAATACGCGTGTTTAAATCCTAGCACCCATTCACGGCGTCCGCGCGGTGTTTCCTTTCAAGAGGAGCATGCCACGTTGACCCCTCTCCTTGGAAAATCCCCTACTCAGACAATTCCGGGGGCAAGCCCCGTTCCAACCGCCGGCCAATCCCCGACGAAACGTTTGAACGAGGACCAACAGCGGACAAAAAGCGGGCAGAACCACGCATGTTGCGGGCCAAACGCGCTGTCGGGCGAATCGCGAGCTGAATGCAGAGTCATTCGGGCTAAAGCACCACCGTCGGGGTTCCGCCCGCTATATGAAGAGTGTCGGGTATCGGCCCGCTTTTCGCGGCCGCTGACCGCCGGCAAATATCTCCAAAAAGCGGCCTGAACGACTACATATTTCGGCTCAATAAGGAAATGACCTGGTCGGAATGGTTGGTTGGTGATCGTAGGGGTGTGATAAAGGATGAAAACAGCACCGGTATGGAAGAGATCAGCAGCATGGATGGCCTAGAGGATAAAGCAGCGGACTCTCAGTCATTCATAAAGAATGGTCAGGTCGGTTCGAATCCTCTCAGTAATAGAAGAAGGCTAGCACTACGAAACCATGGATGGACCTTGCAAACAGCCACCTTTTCGTATTTCTGATGTGAAGTTGCGTAAATATGTTGTTCTTATGCTCCGGCGGATCACTGTGGATCCACAATGGCGTCGAACCCTGCACTCATCCATCCAAGACTGTCCGCGAGGTGTGGCCGAGTCCCCGGGGGTTGTCACGTTGTCTAATCCGCGTAACTGTGGAGAATGTTGCCTTGTGCGCTGGATTAGGAGCAGTAGCGCCCGATGGTTTGTGGGTTCATAGCGGCCTGAATGCGGACAGTACGCGGGCGGGTAGGAATGCAAGCCTCGTTTTCAGCGGCCTTACAGCGGCCTGAACGCGGCTACTTCTCGGGTGAAAACACTCAAACGCTCGTTCCGACCCTCGCCCCCCGCTCGTTCCGAACGGGATTTGTCCCCGAAATTGTCTGAGTATAAGCAGTTGTTTGCGTCCAAGGCGCGACTGGTGCAAGCATCTAGTACAGACTAGCCTAAATCGAGATTCTCTGCTTTGTTCCGAGGTATCAACGACCACACACAGTTCATTACACGTTTAAATCACAAGTTAAAATGAAGTGATTTCGCGTACATTCAATCAAAACACCCCGGCAGTAAACAACAGTGAGGTACCGATCATTCGTGCCTGAAGGTTCCGGCTAGAAGGCTTTGTCGCGGGAACCTCCGGGAGCGGAATTTCCGTTCCGGGTCTTCGCGCGAAAGCCTTCCTGAGCCGGAACTTTCGTGCATACCACCCCAGGAGTCAGTGCGCACAGGTAGCGGATACCTCCATGACGCAAAGTGGGATCTAACATGACACGAAGTGGACACATCCCGTAGCCATGGTGGACACTACCAGGAGTCAGTGCGCACAGGTAGTGGATATATCCATGACACAAAGTGAAGTCTGCTACGACACAAAATGGAATCTACCATGCACCCCACGTCACATCTAATAGATCATGACGTCAAATGGATTCAAGAAGAAGGCTACGGCGTACGAGGGAATCGACGCGCGGGGCCCGGTGCGTGTGGACAATAATATGCGAGGGTCCTCGATGCTTCGCGAACGGCGGCATCGGGGGCAGGCAGGCGAGTCGTTAAGGATAACAACGTAGCCAAGACGCGTATTGCTACTTTGAACGTCGGCACGTTGACAGGCCGTTCATTTGAACTGGCAGCAGCACTGCAGCGCCGTCGAATCGACTTGTGCGCGGTGCAGGAGACGGAGTGGTCTGGCAGCAAATCCAAGGGCATTGGATGCGGATTCAAAATCGTCTACAATGGTAGTCCAGGTACAAGAAATGGTGTCGGCATCATTGTCTCCGAACGGTTCAGGGATTCCATAGCAGGTGTGGAGCGTTTTGACGACCGTCTTATGAAGATTGTTGTCGTCACGTTAGAAAGGCGCATCCACTTTTTCCCGGCATACGCCCCGCAAACTGGATGTTCAGATCGGGCCAAAGACGACTTCTGGGCGCTGATTGATGAGAAGACTGCTGCAGTACCACCAGAAGATACGGTCATTATTGCAGGGGACTTGAATGGTCACATAGGATCGACGAAGGACGGCTACAGATGCCACGGCGGCTTTGGATACGGGGTGCGTAACGAGGATGGCGAGCGCATTCTCGATTACGCCGAGTCTCATAACCTTGTTACAACGAACACGAGATTTCGGAAGCGACCATCCCACCTCGTCTCCTTCTACAGCGGCAGCAACAAGACACAGATCGACTACGTGCTTGTGAGGTATCAAGACCAGAAGCTCGTCACGGATGCAAAAGTCGTACCGTAAGAGACGGTCGCGTCGCGACACCGGCCGCTAATCTGAACAATGAAAATCACGCCGCCAAACAAGAAGCGCGTCGAACGATGTGGGCCGGCTCGAATCAAGTGGTGGAGATTAAGGGAGAAAGAAATAGCAGTCATCCCTCACATTCAGCTGCCACCCATCACGAACGTCGGCAAAGCATGGCAAAAAGTAACTGATGCTATCCTCGCAACTGCTCGCCCAGAAATCGGCACGACCAGACCTGATCGACGGAAGATTGACAGGAAGACTTGACTTTGGACGGAGGAAGTGAAGGCGAAAGTTCGCGAAAAGAAGCGGCCCACCACTCCTTCCTTGACAATAAAACGATGGACAACTGGAGGAGTTACCGCGAAGCGAAAAGGGCTGCTAAGAAGACTGTAGCCGCAGCGAAGGCGGCTCATTACGATGAAGTCTGTAGGAAGTTAGACTCGAGGGGACGGTGAGCGCTTCATCTACCGACTCGCGAAATCGCGTCAGCGCCAAGCAGACGAAGTCGAGAAGTTTCACGGCGTCAACGACGAGCAAGGCCACCTCCTGATGGATCACAAGAATGTGATGCAACGATGGAAGGATTATTTTGAGGTCTCGACGGAAGAATTTGCCCATCCATCCGTCCCGGAAGTTCCGCCCACCTTCGGACCAGTGCAGCCGATCACCATCGAAGAGACCATGTATGCACTGAAGCGAATGAAGCCAGGCAAAGCGACTGTTCCAGATGATATGGCAGCGGAATTGTGGAAGTCGCAGTGGTGGAACTCCGCTGATTGGTTAACGAAATTTTTTAATCTAGTCATAGCGGAGAAGAAGGTGCCCGTGGACTGGCAGCGAAGCATTACCATCCCTCTGGAAGGACAAGGGTAGCCCCGCTAACTGTGCGAACTATCGACCAATCCGTCTGTTGTCGCATACCATGAAGATCTTCGAACGCATCATTGATCGCCGAATTCGCGAAATCGTGCAGTTATCTCCCAACCAATGCGGCTTTGTATCCGGATGCGGCACCACCGATGCCATCCACGCCGCCCGTCTCCTGATCGAGAAGCATCGTGAAAAGAAAAGACCATTGCGCCTAGCTTTCCTAGATCTGTAGAAGGCCTTTGACCGCGTTCCCCACGAAGTCATTATGTACGCTCTGCGGGTTTACGGCATTCCCGAAGAGCTGATCGAATGGGTGCGGATTCTTTACGCCGACCACAGGAGTAAAGTGCAGGCGGCCGCGGGTACGTCGACGGAGTTCCCCATAACCGTGGGCGTACACCAAGACCCAGCCCTTTCCCCGCTTCTTTTCATCGTAGTCATGGATGTCATCGCAAAGGAGCTTCACAGACCAGCGCCGTGGACGCTGCTGTACGCGGATGACGTAATGCTCGCATCCGAAGACAAGGGTGAACTTGAACGACAGATGCAAGCGTGGAGTGATCAGCTGGCGCGGTTCGGCCTCCGCCTCAACGTTAAGAAGACCGAGTATTTGACCACTGACGAACACGAGTCTGGCACTATCAAAGTTAATGGCACGAATCTTTCGCGAGCAGCTACGTTCACATATATCGGCTCAGTGGTTTCATCAGGCGGCAGCCTCGTCCATGAGATCACCGCACGTTTCGCCGCTGCGTGGTTGAAGTGGCGCTCGTTGACTGGTGTGCTGTGCGACAAGGACATACCAGACCGGCTCAGGTCGAAGATCCACCGTAACGCGGGTACGTCCTGTCGCGCTGTATGGTGCCGAGTGCTGGCCCGCCACTATGGAAATGGAATCAGTGTCACTGAGATGAGGATGCTGCGGTGGATGGGTGGGATTAGGCAGCTAGGTCGCATATGCAACCAAGACATACGACAGCGATTTGGGGTAGCTGCGATAGTCGACAAGCTTCGTGAGGCGCGTCTGCGATGGTTTGGTCACGTTCTTCGCGCTGATGGCGACAAAGTCTGTAGGATTGGCTTCGACGTAGAGGTACCAGGAAAGCGGCCTGAAGGACGACCAAAGCAACGATGGCTTGACACCATATACGGTGACCTCAAGACGGCTGGGATCCATCCCGACCAAGCGCACGACAGAGCACTCTGGCGTCAAAGGATCAGCAAAGCGGACCCCGCTGCGAAACGGGAAAAACGCTAAGAAGAAGAAGAATACGTGAGGAAACAACGGCACCATCTGAATTTGGTACCACTAAGTTTGGTGCTTTGTGTGAGACTGGTAGAGAATAAGAAAGAAATAAAAGTGCCGGAAAGAATGAGAATATCTTCGGACGACCTTGCATGTTTACGTTAGGCTCATGCGAATTATCGGCCAATTAATAATCGTACTATGGAAGATAAGGAATTTGCCGTTGCCAAAGGATTCCCTCTAAAGCTAACTATTCTCATAACAAGACGTAAAAATATATAGTTTGCATTTTTGTCTATTCCCGAGATCATGCGTTCTGGAACGAGGCATGGACATGTGTGATATCCGAATGGTAATCATTTATTAGAAGCTTTCAAAAATCTCTTTGCAGAGACCAGCGCGTTAGGCTACAACCTCATGCATACATCCACTACCTCCTACCTATCCCCTGTACCCCTTCCTTCTCCCCCCCCCCCGCTCCCGGGGTGCCGGGTCGTTAGATAGCAGTTGGTTGCTGCCACCCGAACACTGGCCGCGCCTTACCTGCAACTGCCAGTCGGTGCGCGCGCTGCCTACGCTGCGATTTTGACGGAATGGCGTGCGAAGCGTTAAAGTTGAGTAAAATGAAAACGAAAAGCATGGAACAGGTTCCAGAAGAAGATTTCAGGGCATACTAGGGGTAAATTCACTCGTTTGATCCACTATCACGGTGCAATTTCGAAATCACCAGGACACTAATTCATAACAGTGAAAAACGGATTCTCTGAAAAGAAAAGTTTGCTTCTGAAAAGAGTGGTCAAGTGCCGTGAGCGAGACTCCTTATGAATACTTTTAAATATTAGTTCATTTCACATTTTTCACTCTGGAAACGTCATCCATTCGGCTGTTGCAATTCTAGTTCCAGAAAATCAATATTAACAAAACAAGTACGGAGTGGCAGGGAATACAAATGTTATTATTTGTTCCAAGCGCTTAAAATTCCAATTTCAGAGATAAATTGAGAATTAAGAAAAGGATTGAAATTTCTGGATTCATTCAAGCTACGCACAGTTCCGCCTCCAGTACCTTATTCGTAGCGCGTAGGTAGCGCGCGCACCAACAGGCAATTGCAGGTATAAGTCGCGGCCAGTGTTCGGGGGGTGTATGCCAGGAAGAACGATAGCTGGCAATAGTTGGCTGCTATGAACCCGTGTGTCAATATCCCATGCAATTTTAGCCTCTCCCCCGGAAAGCTTCAGAGATTCACAGGCGCAAACAGTTGCGTGTGTGTTAATTATCTTCCCCTTCTAAAGATGGTTATGACCTTCTTGTACAAAATTTATTAATGCCAAAGCAAATGAAGCTTAATTTTCATCGAAACGTGACACATTATCACTAATGGTTATTGGATTGTTATCCTAAAACCCAAAAATCCGTATTCAGTCTGGCCCTGAACCAAATAAAGCCTTCGGTCCTTTGTACAGGTTAGGTAGAATGCGTATCGTACGAGATGGGCGTGGCAACCTTTGCATGGGGTGCGCGGTGCAGCTGGCAGCTGTCACGACCTATCGTTCTTCATGACCGCCACCCGTGTTCTGGTGGCGGCAACCAATTGTTATCTAACGACCCGCTGCGGCTCCCGGGAGGGATTCGGACCAAATTTTGCACACAGACCGAGGTCGAGCTGTCTACAGGAGTGCTTCAATGCGTTGGAAATGAATGCAACAAGCACCATGCTCGAAAATATCGACTTCTCAGTTTTATGGATCTTTTGTTTGAATTTGTCGATTTCTCACAGATGGCCAGGGTTATGTCGGCATTATGAACGCAAAAACCTGGTTAGCAAACCAAGCGCCTCCCAACACTACCTACTCCATAGAATGACCAAGCGTTGTTGATGTTTCCCAGCTCAGAAGTGGGTGAGGACATATGGTGGTATTCCAGTGCGCCGAACGCGAATGTCACTATCGTTGTGCACGAAAACATCGACTTAATGATTTTATTGATTTTTCCGCCTTTATACGGGGACGGGCATGGAATCATCATCCAAATAGTAGATTTGTCAGTTTTTTCGCTGACGAGTCAGTGAAAAATAGATCATTTAAGCTTTTTTTGACATGTTTTTCACCAGAACAATGAGCATTTCTTATGAAATTGTCGTTCGCAGCAAATGTCTGCATTAGTGCGAAATAAAAGTTATTTATTCATGCTTGCGGCGCACCTCTCCAAAACTTCACGAAGTTTTCGCGCCGACCCAAAGCGGCGAAAATGGAAACGCGGTTTGTTCGGGCGGAGTCGCAACGGGAAAACTAGGAACATTGCTGACTTGTCAGGGTTTCTCTTCTACCTCCCTCCTTTTCACTGTGTATCGGCGCGTAAACCTTGACGCGCCACAAGCACGAATAACTTTATAGCTGGGAGTAACAACTCTGCCGAGCGAAGCCGAGTATCCCGTCTGGTACCTTCGTAAAACACACTCTTTTGCCAGACAGTGATTCATCGCGTTGACGAAAAGACTCGGTATTGATGATTCTGGGTTATTTTGCGAGCAAACGAGTGTCGCAAGACGTCTGGAGGCGTGGCGCTGCTGTTATCGACCCACATCCAGCACTGGCCGAGTTGGCACTCCAGCGTTGGGCGCCCTTCTCACAAATTGATTTTTATTCTAGAACATGTGCCTGCAGTGGTAGAATCTCTTTCAGTTCTGGAAATGACCTAGTATATGTCGGTTTTGGACAAAATAAACAGGATCAACTCTTTTGTGTGCAAAAACCTCAGTCCGATGCCTGCATTTCTAGGCTAGGATCCATGTACGCATAACCGAGCGCAAGCGAAACCAAACCAATAACGCAAACTATTGGTTCAATTGGTTATCGTTTCATGGACCTTAGCACTGTAGTGAGCGAAAATCTGTTGCGATATTTCCCGCTTACCAGTATCTGGATTATGTTGCTTGCTCTAATGTTTCTCTTGAATTTCTCTTCATTAGCTTCAGTATCTATCGATTCGTGACCGCAATGCAGTCCTCAATGTAGAGATTTCGTGTTTGCCCACCTCCGATGCGTCATCGTTCGTTTTCCTTTTTCATTCCGAAGGTGGTGCTTAACCCACTCACTCGTACAGCTGAAATCCTCTCAAATCTTTCAATCACTCCAAAATTATCCTCTTTGCTGAGATTCCTGATTTGATTTTGTAACGAATTCTCAATTAGCCTAAACCCATAATGCTTTTTTGACTGTTGCGTGTCATTCAGGTATGTCGGAGCCCGAACCAGACCAGCCCGGTATTTACCGGAGCGAACAGATGACGCTTGCACAGCTTTTCCTTCAGTCCGAAGCTGCTTACCAATGTGTCGCAGAACTCGGAGAACTGGGACTGGTGCAGTTCAGGGATGTAAGTCGTTGAGACATTCGTATTTTGTTTTTTGGAGTACGGTTGCGCTGAAAGAAGAGCTTAAAGTAAGGGTATAGTTTGCCCGAAACGGCTAGGCATATTGCTACTAAATAACTGGTAAAATCAGAAGACATTGTGAAGAAAAGGTCTTCTGCATAGGAAAGAACAAATCTTCCTCTATTGCAATGAGTGGAAGCTGTTCCCTTCTACAAAGTATAGTCTATCCGAAACGACGAGTCCGCCCATGCACGCGAGGATCGAGAGGTGGCCACGCTGGCCAGCACTCCACGTCGTCATCTCTAATCTGCGTATCACGTTTCATCGTTATCTTCCTGATATATGATTTGGCTGTGACGTGTTCGACTTGGCAGCCGACAGCATATGTACGTCGCAGCCGCGCCGCTTCTCGATCCCCGCGTGCGTGGGCGGACTCGTCGTTTCGGAAAGACTATACAGTCTATTAGCTCACAGAGGGGGCCTGATCTGACTTTGTCCGCAATTACGTCCTCGTCACTTTTTCGGCTAGCTGATCTATTTTTTGCCCTTTTTTTGATATGCATATGGTGTGATTCCTTCAATTCTTATGTTTCCCTATTGCCATTCGCTAAAATATCCTTCCAGACGCATCTGCGGGCAAAGTCGTAATTGCAGACAATGTCGGATCAGGCGCCCTCTGCGAGCTATAGTCTGTCCGAAACGACGAGTCCGCACGCGCACGCGGGGATCTAGAAGCTGCCACTTTTGCCAGCGCTCCACGTCATCATCTCAAATCTGCGTATCACGTTTCATCGTCTTCATGGTATTGACCAATGATTTGACTGTGACGTGCACGGGGTGGCAGCCAACAGCATCCGTCCCAGCCGCGCCGCCTCTCGATCCCCGCGTGCGTGGGTGGACTCGTCGTTTCGGACAGACTATAATAGACCATACTTGTAAATGATGTCGGGCTCTGTGTTATAAGGGCAATTTATACTAGATGCGTGCGTTTGACGAGCGTGCGCGTCTATATGGTGAAGGATAAGCTACAGTCATAGTGCGTCGGAGTCCGATCCGGTCGGGTAACAGAAGATATGTATTGATCTTCGTTATTAGGATCGATACGTATCATCCGTTATCCGGCCAGATCGGACTCCGACGTTCCTTAAATGTAGCTTGTAAATGAAGCTATAGGGCCAGCGCATCACTGACGTAAGTTCTTCTCAAAAATACTTGCCTCACGCTTCACCGCCCATCTTCTAAACCGCGCCGCATCAGCTACGCATTATCATACGTGGTGCGGCGTTGCTCACCTGACGTGCGGTGCAGCGTGAGTCAAGAATTTTTGAGAAAAACTGTAGCTCAGACCCACGTACCTCATCGACCGCGCGTTCGTTTCATTGAGGATGTGCATGCCGCATTGACCGGTCTTCAACGAAAATCTTTCGCAAGTGGATGCGCGCGTCTCATGCGCGACTGATGCATGCACATATTATGAATTGCCCTGTAGCTGAGCTATCCGTCGTAAGTGGAAGGAGAGGCCCATGTTCCATTGAGTTTCGAAACAGAACTGGACCAAATATGGTCTGCCACCTTAGTCTTTGCCGTGCGAACAAATCGTTTACAAGACGGAATCCACCGATACATGTGAGATGTGGCCATGCTTGGCTATCCCAATGAAATGTGAGCTGCCCATCTGATGGCCCCAAACTCGAACAAAAGAGTTTCTCTTACGTTGTTTTCATGAAAATATCCTATTCCAGAAATGAATTGCGAGTTGTATTCCAACCTCTGCGTAGTAGGTAGAAATATGAACGCCTCTTGTAGAAGTTTTTTTTAGTTGTTTTTCCCGTCAGCGTAATTATTTTCTGTCAACTTCTGCATGATGTGTTGGACATTGTCTTGGTACCACTTTCTAACAGAGTTCATAGCCCGTCCGCGTTGCGCCTGCCACATCGCGAATTGATTCTGCTCGCACGCTTTTTGTGCGCCGTCACCCTTTTCCACATTTTATGTACTGCGGTCAGCTCGCACAGCCCACTTAAATGCGAAACTGGATTGAAAAAAAATTAAATGAGTTGTCTTAAGCAACAGCACATTCAAAAATCTGTGAGCGTCATACGTAGTGTTATAGAATTTGCTATTCATATGGCGTCGTTTGACGCTCCACCACTTTGAGCTGAGAGGAACCCTCTTACGGAGCCGCTTGTCTCAAAGCAGTGTCATTTTTGTAACATTTCAGCTCAACCCCGACACAAGCGCATTCCAGCGAAAGTATGTGAACGAAGTTCGGCGATGCGATGAAATGGAGCGAAAACTGAGTAAGTGTGACTCGAATATTGCCTCATTTGCCTGTTTCTGTCCTCGCTACACAGCGCACCTCGACTTTGTTCAGTTCGCGAATTTACATCACTTTCTTCTTCACTGTTACAGGAAACATTTGCTCTGAAGAGATATTTTCCAAATGTGGTAACAGCCAATTAAATTGTTCTGAGTATTATTTCTCCCCTATTAGGGTTTATCAGCCGCCTTTTCTTTGGAGAATGAGAATGTACAGGCGGATACTTTGCTCACGATGAAGGGGGGGGGGTGGTAGTAAAGAATTTGGTTCCTTATTTTGGCAACCTCGAATGGTTGAGACCTCAGAAACAAAATAATAAAAATATTAGGTTTAAAGTTAAGTAGTTTGAAATGAATGTTTACCAGATAGTAGTGAAAATATAATTAAAATGAGCTAATGCAAAATTTTCGAGTGTTTTATAAAGTAGTTTTTTTAATAGAGCTGCCCTGGCCAGGTTAGCTATTTCAACTTTTTATTCTCTCATATAATTTGTGTTTTGGTTATATCAGCTTCGTCATGGCTGTAGAAATCGAAAGTACAGATTGATCTACCCTCTCAAACCCTCCCTCTTAAAGAAGCCATTCAATTTGTGTGCTACTCACAAAAAAAAACCGTAAAGGAGCATGAGTTGTCCAGTGCTCACTTCAGCCGCCGGCAATGCAGGAGCAGTGCTGACCCCTATCATCGAACCGTGCTCCTATTTACGTTCACTGTGTGCCGTAACAACCTGCTTGTAGATCAGATCTGCAAGGGTCTGATACAGAGTTAGCTAGTTCGTGGTGACAATACACTTATCTTCTCTGTTCAATTTTGGACTGTTGATGGCAATCTGACAGGCCTCTAATGTTTGCTGCAAAAAAAATCACTAGTTTGGATTCACAAAGCCAAGATTGAAAGAACCGAGCATGGGAGTTTTTTTTACAAAGTATTCTTCAGAAATTTGGCGACCTATTGTCGCCTTCAACTTCCCATTCATGCGTCACGCCTAGACATGTACCCTGGGTAGTTATCTGGTGGCCGATGTCAAATGGCGATTTGATCTACAAGAAGTATTCATTTAGGGTACCTCGAACGGGAAATTAAGAAGGATCAAATACCTATGCTAGATACTGGAGAGAATCCGGATGCTCCGCAACCTCGTGAAATGATTGACCTAGAGGTATGAATTAATTTTTTGTACTTTAACATCGCTATTTATGTCTGCCTACTGATTTCTTTTAATTACTTTTTTGGGGTACACACACTTTCTGCTTCATCTATTATTGAGACAACCGTATTGCTTTTCATCGCTGTCCCTCCATACTCACTCTCCGTATTTAGGCAACTTTTGAAAAACTAGAGAACGAGCTTCGTGAGGTTAATAGGAACGAAGAAACTCTCAAGAAGAACTTCTCCGAATTAACAGAGCTGAAGCACATACTCAGAAAGACGCAAACATTTTTTGAAGAGGTAAGCTTTTTTTTCCAAATATATGCAGGCGGACAGTTGCTTCACATTCACTTTGAGTCGATCATTGGATGGGTTGCTGTTCTTGCATTCGAAAGCTTTGCCTTTTCCATAAGTAGCTACCGCTTGTGCACGCATAACAACAGGATTTGTTAATCTCGTTTCTGTCGTGTCTCGTTGAAGCACATTTCTTACATCTTCAAACGCGTTATTAAAACCACTGGAAATTGCTTGAGTGATGTACTTAGGTATTATCACTCAATAATAATAGTCGAGTAAATCAATTCATGTGTATATCATAGCATATATGTAACGCGTTTCAAAATTGACAAGGTCCCAGAACCTGAGTGTTAGAGATATGTACAGGGAACTCCATTTGTACGCAGACAAGGGTCGGGACCGCGGCGCGGCTCTCTTGGGCAGAGACGCGGGCGAGACGCGGCGCACATTTCGAGTTCCGTGTATAATAAGTAATGATACTGGCCACTTTCGTAGACAAAATAGGAGGTGCTCATCAAAGATTCAAACTATATTTTGCGCGTTTTTCGCACATCACTTGATGGTCAATGGGTCAAGTACCTCTTGATATGTGTAAAATGTTTGATATTTTAGAAAACATGAGCGGCTTCACTCAATTTGTTGTATATACAGGGCAGTGTTAAAGCAGTTCAGAACTCACCAGTCGTGTAATTCTACATCGTAGTTATGTATTTTAGAAAAAAAACCGTTGTTTCTGCCAATTTGTTTATGAAGTCTGTTTCGTAAACGGCGGCAGTCACGTATACTTGGCTACTGTCTGCATTTTTCGCCGTTGTCTTTGAATATCGTACTTTCTTCCGCGTTCCTTAATTTGCTATTGCCTCTCCAACTGTCACCCCACGTGGAACAGACAGTGACTTGGGTCAGTTTTGGAATTTGCGTTTATTTATTTGACGCAGAGATTTCGCCAAATACAACATTCATTTCTGACCTTGTACGCTTTTACTAACACTAATAGTATATTCAGAGGCATGCATGTTTTCTTTTCAAACAAAAAAAATTGAGCTTGATGAGCTATACGAGACATTGTGCGGGAAAAGTAATATTGATTGAACAACTACTTATAGTCAGTGTAAGGAGAAAGATTAAACGTGGCTGAACATGCCTGCTTACTCTGATAATTGGGCGCTAAGAGCGCAGTCCGAACAACGTAGTGCATCAACTACAAAGCGTAGTAGTATCTTCTCTCACCTGCTGCCGCTCTCGCCTCAATCGCTGCACTAGCTTTCCTCCTTATACATAGCAGCAATTGACGAAGAATGATGGCAATCGAGAAGAGGATGGCAGCAACTCGCACAAGGTGCTGTTAGACTTTGTACTCGACTTGTAACGCTGTTCGAGCTGCGTTTTAAGCGCGCATTTATCGGACCAATCACTAAAGGTATTTGCTCTTCTCGTTCTGCAGATTTGAACAATTTAAACATGTATAATTTCCTAAATACTAGATATTAATGAACAGCATTTACCTAAGTGATGTGAGCTTTCTTGCAGTAGTAATTACTTTGTATGGGCCATTTCTGCCAAATAAATATCAGTGGCGTTCACAGGGAGGGGGGGGGGGGGAACAAAGTGATGGGCTGGAAATTTTATAAATGCTGTGAAAAGTTCGTATTTTTCTTAACGGCCATTTCCAGTTATTAGTAATTTGAAATCAGTGCTATTTCAAAGTTTTACTTGTGTTCATTTGGATTTGTGTTAGGCTTTTCTATAATTCTATTGCCAATATTCCGACCATTCGAGCACTCATTGGGTGGAGACCTCACCATTTTTATGTCATCGCTCCCCCCCCCCCCCCACCTCTCCTCTTGCAACCGAACACTCTCTGTTGCTGGGCGTCTTTATTTTTGTATGAGATCGAAAAAGTGGATCACTTCTCACAGTCAAAATTGTTCTTTCAAATTATACTGTTACTGTTAATGTCACTGCATGGTGTTCCTGTTAATGTCACTGCATGGTGTTCATCTCGCTTATTTAGCTAGCAGTCTCGTCAGTTTCCTTGTGGTGTGCTTTCATGTTTGCATGATTCATTTCCATTGCATCATCATGGGAACAAATTGCCTTACTAACACAAGCTCGTCCGGTCGTCAGGAGTTATTTTGTAAAACTTCAAATCGGAAAATACGAATGTTCTGCATTACGGCATGAAGGGTAGCCTTTTCTCTCGCTTAATGGTATACTTGCAGTATGCCTTCTCACGTCTTGATCCCCGTACGGCCTTAATTTTTGAACGTGGTGATTCTGAGCATAAAATTTTCGGAGGGCAAGGAATCTGGAAGTAGACGTATCACCTTGCACAACCGCCCTTTTCTACTATTTTATCACTTTTGCACGTGAAAAGTTGTATGTAACCCTGCTGGCGATTTTTTGCTGTGATCATGGTGTTGTTATCATTGTGCCGATTTGTGAGGTGGAGCACGATCGACGTCGTTTTGGTGAATCAACTAGAAGAAGAACGCTGACAGGAGAACAGGAGCCACTTATAATCACTGCTGAAGAAGAACCGCCATCTGGACCGGGGCTGTCGATGACCATGCTAAGATTAGGGTAGGTGGAGGTGATTGGAAATGGCTTGTAGCCTGAGAAGCCGTTTTCGGGAAATGTTCTCTTTTAGTAATTCATGCACGTCTGTTTTGGCCATATTATCATGTAATCGCAATATTTTCTAAACATTTTTCTTTCGACCGTGATTACTCAGCAAGTGTATAGGTGCACTAAAAATTTACTGTGATCATTCCAACACCAGTTCACTTGCCAAGGAATCGCAGTACTTTGCTACATGTTTTACAATGCATCCAACACCCCACAACGTGTTCTTTGTTTGTTCGCTACAACTCAGCAGTACTTTTTTTTTTGTTACTTATCTGTATATACATGCACTAGATCACACAATCCTTTGTGATTGTATTAGCTGGAAGAAAGTTCCATTCTTTTTTGAGAAAAAAAAAGTGTTCAGGGGGTGTTGAAATGAGATAGTGCTGTCATGTGAATAACAACCTGATTAGAGTTTTTTTTAGCGTTGAAGAGTCTTCTAGGAAGAATGAGTGAAACGAAAGAAAAAGTTTTAAAAAAGTGTAGAAAAGAGACGCTTAGAGAAAAAGAAATATGTGATACTTACACATTTTCTGTCCATTCGTTCACTAGCGCTCACTCTGCTCATGTGTATTGGGTGCCAAAATAAGCCGTTGCACTTTCTTTTTCAGTCGCGATTTTTTACTTACCATCTTCAGTTTTCCGCAAAGTGCTCAATACCAACCGAAAGCGATACCCTTTCTCTACAACTCAGTCAGTACGAGGTGTCTCAAAATTAACAATTTGTTTGATTTTTGTGTTTAGCAAGAAAGTGCCAAGTTGAGAAAACACACATTTTGCTCCGTGTATTCAGTTGGAACAGAAAAGGCGTCAATATACTGCGGAAGAACATCATCTCGAACTTTTTAGGGCCAGTTTGACGATGTAGACGGTGTCAGCACCGACGGTGACATGGAGTAAGATGACTAGAACCCTTGCGACTTGTTTCTTTCAGCTGGTTACCTCATTTAAATACTGCGCTCGAGGAGTATGATGTCCATCTGTACAAAATGGTTCCTCTAGAACATTTCCTATGCCTATATGGAGGAGCTTTATTTAATCATAGTGATTCTTGTCATTGCGACCAAATCTATCTTTTTTGAACTTGAGAGATCGCTAATTAGTGTTGAGCACTACAAAGAAAATAACGCATAAAAGCCTGCGCTGGGCTACAGTACGGCCCAGCTATGGGCTCAGGCTCTTCCATTTAGGACCACCCACTCTGAAGTTTCTGCCCGCGGTTGCCCGCGATAAATCCGCACGTGCCCGCGGTGGACAACCGGGAGTGACGTCACTCCTGCGCTATACCCGCACATGATCACGGTGGACCCGCACATGCCCGCGGTGGCGAACCGACGCTCCACCTCCTCTGAACTTTCTGCCCGCGGTGGATCCACGGTACGCCCGAGGTGGAGCGTCGGTTCGCCACAGCGGCCATGTGCGGATCCACCGCGGATGTATTGCGGGTCCACCACGGGAACATGCATTTTCAAGGGACCGATTATTTTCTTCTAAAAATGGTCCTGTATCGAAGAACCTGTCGTGAAGAGGAGGGAGTGAACCCACGATGGCATTGGCATTTCATCTAGCAAGCATTTTTACATCACCTGATTTGAACCCATGTACCTTCTCGAACTTGAACTTCCTGCCCGCGGTGGATCCGCGGTTGCCTGCGAGAAATCCGCACGTGCCCGCGGTGGACAACCGGAAGTGACGTCACTCTCGCGCTATGTCCGCACATGGTCACGGTGGACCCGCACATACCCGCGAGGCTTGGAAACATGAGTTCGAAAAGGTACGTGGGTTTGAATCCAGTAATGTAAAAACGCTTGCAGGATGAAATGCCAATGCCGTCGTGGATTTGCCTCCTTATCACAACCGTCTACGGACGTTCGTCACCCGCCGCGCCGCAGCGCGCGAGATCGCGCGCGGCGGTGCCTTTCTTTTCCCAGGCGCAGATGCCGAGAGAATTCGCCGCGCACTCCGCTCTTTTCGCCGCGTTCGCAAAAGGACGGGTGACGAACGTCACGTAATCTATCACAACAGGGTCTTCGATACAGAAACCATTTTAGAAGAAAATAATCAGTCCCTTGAAAACGAATGTTTCCGCGGTGGACCATACCCGCAGTGGCGAACCAACGGGCGCAGGAGTGACGTCACTTCCGGTTGTCCACACATGCGGATTTATTGCGGGCAACCGCGGATCCACCGCGGGCAAAAAGTTCAGAGTGGGTGATCCTGAGTGGAAGAGCCTGACCCTACGCCTGAGCTATAATGTAGCCCAGCGTAGGCTTTTATACGTTATTTTCCCCTCTAGTTTTCAAGTTTTATCCGAATTCCAGGAAAGGCGGAAATCGGTTGTGCATTTTTTCATGAACTAATGACATCTAGTGGGTACAAAGCCCAAGTTAAAGTAGGTTTTATCATTGATCAAGAATAGCAATTTCGAGTCGAATATGGCACCTAGCTGAAAGATAATAAATGGTTGGAGAAAACGTTGACTGAAGAAAAGCACAAGGACTTATGTTAGCACCCATTATCAACCACTTGCGAACAAACTAGAGTGTGCAGAATCAATCATCCATATGTTGATTGTTCATGTAAGTGACCTCGCGCTACCAGTTAGGCAGCCCGATAGCCCGTCGCTGTAGAAACGAGCCAGCTCTGACCTAGAAGAAATCGGAGAATTCCGCATGAGTTCAAAGACCTGCAACTCTTCACGTATTTGCTTTCCATTGCTGTTGCCATCAAATGCTATCATACACTGCCGCTATAGTCCTCGAGGACTGTAGCACCTTGCGTCGCCGTCGCCGGCGACTGTGAGGCCTATAGGCATCGATTGTGGGCGGAGCGGCGGCGGCGGCCGCCGGCGACTGGCGATGGCCAACATCGGCAGCCGCCAATGTTGGCGACTGTGATGTCAGTGCGTATCGATTGTGAGGGGTCGCCAACATTGGCGGCCGCAGTCGCTGGCGACGGCGACGCAAGGTGCTATACTCCTCGAGGAGTATAGCGGCTACCATAGTGAGAATCTTCTGATTGGTATCCCTGTGGTTTTACTCTGAGCAAGTGTCTTGACATTAGCGGCTTATAAGAACTAACATAGGCGGGTGCCGATGCGATGGTGCCGCCCGGTGATGGGACCGATTCGGAGACGATGGAATTAACATCTGCGGCTGGCGCTCCCCCACATACTACTGGACCACTATTCCATAACTTTGGGTGGGTGTGCCATACAAACCACGCATGCTGTCGAGCTAGTGACTCCCACTGCTTGCCGTTAATCCGTGTTATTTCGTCTGTCGCTTGTGCGTAGAATGCATGCCAACATTGAAGTCACCCACTCCAAGATCATTTTATTCATGGAATCGGAAGCGTCTTTTGATCTCTTATATGCAACTTTCGAATCCGTATTTTGCATTTCCGTTGGAACAGCAGGTCAGAATCAGAGATGTCAAGTGCCTATTTTTTGATTCCTTTTTTAGTTGCTTACTCAAAAAAGTAGGCCTAATTCGGACTAGATGAGTTCACTCTTGCGCTCGACATCAATATGTATAAGGTTCTGTCGCTGCTCCATCGACACGCCGAAACACAAATTTTAATCAGTCGGCCTTTGTTTGAATACATAGATGAGTATTGTGGTAGTTGAGCTGCTGTAGCACATATGGTCGTATATTGTGTGTTGTGTTTCTGTAGCATGAAGAGCTAATGGCAACTTCTGAGGAGGACGCGCACAGCCACACAGGAATGCAGAGCGACAACGCCCCACTCAAGATCCAACTACGGTAGGCAAGCGTGACGTTAATGTCTCTTATAGCTGGAGCCGTTTTTGAAGAGTGGCTGATTTCTGTTGTTGTTTTTCTTTTCAAGTAGGATTTGTCTCGTAGAAGTGTTCGCTGGTGATGCGTTCAACGACACCACAGGTTTTGGTTGCTTTCGAAAGAAACACGTAATTCTGCAAGAAAGTCGATTACCACGCATTGCTGACGCTGCGCGAGAGTTTCATGGGATTTATGGGAGTTCCGACTAAGGTGAACGTAACTAAATCGTGTGCACTCATAGTTTTGTCTCAGAATTGATTGAAGTCGTAATGGGATTTTGCAATTGTTTGAGAAAATTTCAATTTTCACTGTGATTGGGAAGATCAAAACTGGTTCACTTCAGGAGGATGAACACATTATCAGCAGATACATTTCTTCAGATAATCTGTCTAAGCTGCTTTATGCTGTAATTTTCCCACATTATTATGTAGGAAAATGACACATTTTCCTGTGGCTGTGGTTGTGAGGGTGTTGGATCATTCAATATACTACTACAATCAGGTTGGAATGCTATGCCTGCAGAATTGGGCACAATTTCTGAAGCTGTTGCGACTTTCTTTAGTGTAAACTCGACGTGTTTGAATCCTGTCATCAAATAGAGATTTTCCCACCCGATTGTAGCTTTATTCGGATGTAAATTCTATTGTTTTATTTTCTTCATTTAGTGTCAAAAAGCCCTTCCAAAAAGGGCTAGTATTTTTATTTTGTCGATATTTGTGTTGAAGGCAAAGTCCTATCCTGAAATGGTGTTTGGAGCTTTCAAAAAAAAAAAAAAAGAAGCTACGCTGAGAAAAAAATGTGTGGGTGAAAAGATGTAGAGTCGCAGAAACGAAAAAGAAAACCGCAATCGCCTAATTGGCAGCTTGAAGGAGGTATTTTCGCGGAAGCTCTCCACGCTTACCCCAACGCTGCAATTTGTTAACTCGCATACCCCGACGCTGCCAGTTGTTAACTAACACTGCCGCTATAGTCCTCGAGGACTGTAGCACCTTGCGTCGCCGTCGCCGGCGACTAGCGGTCGCCAACATCGGCGGCCGCCAATGTTGGCGACTGCGGCGCCGGTGCGTATCGATTGTGAGGGGTGCCAATATTGGCGGCCGCCGTCGCCGGCGACGGCGACGCAAGGTGCTATACTCCTCGAGGAGTATAGCGGCTACCTAAGTCACAGTTTTCTGCCATGCACTTACGGACCGCTGTTGAGTAGAGCGCAGCAAGACGGTCTAAAGGCAGCGCTTATAGAAACTCTCACTTTTGAACTAATTGTAAGCCATTTAAAGTGTAATCGGTTGCCAGGGAATTATAACAGTAGGCAGAACACAAAAAAAAACCTGCATATCGTGATAGTTGCTAGCTTTACTTTTGAATCAACAAATTTTATCTATGTACAGTTCACCTGGAGCGTACATTGCTGATCACGCTTCAATCAAACGCGTTGACGTGGCATGAGGGGCCAGTCAGCACTCTCTTCGTTAGCGGAAAGAGAAAACTACTCCAAAGCTACACATGGAGTGGGATTCGTCACGCCGACGCGTTCGATTGTACCGTGTTCTGCAGTGTACGCTCAAGGTGAACAGACTATATGGAAAAGTATCCAAAGCAAAACTTCGTTGGTAATCGCAGCTATCTGCACGACAGTCGGAGGTCGCCGTATTTGTAGGGCCATTGAGGAGATTCAACCGGGAGAGTTGATGATAGCAGATGAAAATTGATAACGATAACGTGGCGAGGCGATTGATAGTCATCGTTGGCATTAGCTCTATCACTTACTGTTTTGAGCTGATCACCGAGAAATACGGATGATGAACTTCATTGGGCAGCGATCCAAGGCGTACAACATGACAATCGATATGTATCATTTTCACCATCATTATATGCCAAATCACCGATTCATTTTGGTTTATTTTGAAATGGGGAAGTCTGGAGATGCTCTGAAAATGAAATTCGCTGTCCATATCACAGTAGAATTAGCAGCGGCTTGCACCATCTTGCGATGCATCCCTAATCAAGACCTCAACCACGAAAATGGGATGGACTTTGCCTTTGACTGCTTTCCCCCACTCTGCGTTTGCATTTGGAGGATTTCTGAATACATTGAATAGATGTTGAAATCTTAGGTAATATTATTGTATAATATTTCCAATTCAGTTTTGTTGCTGGCGTAATTCGTCGAGAACGTCTCCCCGCATTCGAGCGCCTTCTGTGGCGTGCTTGCCGCGGCAATGTGTTCCTGCGGACTTCTGAAATCGACGATGTCCTTAATGACACTGTAACGGTTGGTAATACTTTGGAAAGACATCATCCATATATAAAATCTAACTGCGATGATTTTAGGTACCATGTAGGGCTTTTTTTATTATTTTGTAATTCTAATTATGATCTGTCGATAACCACCGCGGTGCGTTGTTCGAAACTGTAGCACAACAGAACCCCGCTGCGACTACTTTGGACATAGACGAAGACCATCGACAGTACAAGTCCAGCTCCCATACGATTATTTCAGGGCGAGCCTGTCAATAAAACGGTTTTCATCATCTTCTTCCAAGGAGACCAACTCAAGACTAAAGTGAAAAAGATCTGCGAAGGGTACGTTGTATGGTGTTCTTAGTCATCAATGCAGCACCAATGTTACGATTCGGTGGAAACCTGGAGCGAAGCTCAATGCTCAATACTTTCTGAATTATATCACCTTTGAATATACTCAGAACACTATGCTGTTTGCATCCGTTTATTTCCGACGATTTCAACATTTTGATTAGCACCGCTTGGGTAGTCTGGATGTCTTAGTAATGAAGAGTAACTGTAGCAACAGTGTGCCCATGTTGTGTTGGAAGACATTTCTGCTTTTCCCAGAATTTCAATAATTGCCACCCCTAGTCGTTTGCGTTAGTCCTTCACATTTGAACCACAATTTTTCAACCCTTCATTATATAATTGCTGAGGTGCGAGCTCATGGGGCCACCCTCTGTGACAACCACCCCGAAATGATAAAATTACTCTCCCGATTTGAGGTCAAGAAATGCAGTGTTCGAATAGATCTCGAACGTTAGAGCATGCGACTTTGAATCCTTGTTCGCTGAGATCGTATTGGTTAATTGATTCTATCTCAGAAGTACATAATAGTTTACTCAGGCTCAGTATCGCCGTAAATGTGAACTGATAATGAGTTTGCAGATTTCGTGCGACACTCTACCCATGCCCAGATACGCCACAAGAACGGCGTGAGATGTCGATTGGAGTGATGACAAGAATAGAAGATTTGAAAACAGTGCTAGGGCAAACTCAAGATCATCGCCATCGAGTTCTGGTGCGATTGCGCCGTGATTCTGTGGTACATCTGAAACATGTCTTCTTTTCGATTTAGGTGGCTGCTTCAAAGAATGTGCGCATGTGGTTAACGAAAGTGCGCAAGATCAAATCAATCTACCACACACTAAACTTGTTCAACATTGATGTTACCCATGTAAGTAGTTTTCAATTAATCATTTGGTTAATTCACTAACTATTTGAATTATTCTTGCGCTAAGCAGAACTGGAAGGCGGCAAAAAATATCTATGAGGCAACAAGAGATAACACTAAAACCTGTTTCATACTGAAAAGTGGCGAATTTGTAAATGATAAGCAGTTAATAGTCTCCTTAAATCCAGAATTCAATGAGCATTTAGGTCTTGCCATTTCTCCATTTTATGTTTATTTTTCTAAGCTTGGTAAGCTTGGAAGCTATATCTACCCTCGGGTTGGTTAGATTCCCGTGCCGGGATTTATCGGTGTTTTCAAGAAGGTTGTGATCTACCCGTCGTTCCAGTGTGGACGAGATCTTCTTGCAGAAATGGGTGCACAGCAACTAGTCTCTGTTAGCAACAACAAGGGGTAGTGAAGGTAGCAAGGCATACTCCATTTTGAACTCTACCTTTGATAAGCGCGAAGCTTAGAACCTCTCTTGGAGCCATAGGTACGATAACCTGAGACGCGTCTCAACCCACCATCACTTACGGCTACTCCCCCGGGGGGAACCTTCACCCGCGACGAAGAGCATAAGTTAGATCCGGGGCGCAGCCCCGGATTGTGGAAGGGTGCTAAAGACGCGCATTTTGTTGGGGGAAGAAAGGAATACATGGAATGCGCAGTTGTGGATTGAATTCTACGTACAAAATGGCGTTAGGAAACATGAAGCTCAGGAGTCGTCGGCAAATACGGGCTGAGAAAAACTGTCAAGAATATAGGCATGAGATTGCCTAAAATCTGGGCTTTGGCCTGGAATATCACCTCCATTTCGAAAAAGTAGGTAGTGCGCAGTTGTCGGAAGGAATAACAATACCACTTTACACTAGATAGTATTGAAATAACAGAAATGTAGCTAAGAATAACTGAGAAATCTCCTAAAACGTAAAAACCACGATATTTTCTTTATTTTGGAGAATTGAAAGTTGCGCAGTTGTCAGCTGAACTCAGAATAAAATTCTGAGCAGAATGATCTATAATTCTTGGTAGTTTCATTCACTCCCGACGGAGAATCCAGGGTGAGACAGATGCCCCGTCCGTCTCACCCTCGCGTCGGGCGCCCTCTCATATTGCGTGCTCTCTCTCGCTAACCCACCTGAGCTACACGGGGCATTTGTCTCAGGCAGGCTTTTTCAGCCCAGCATAAAAGGAAGTACCAAGTATTATACACCATTCTACTCAGAATCACACGGGCTCGGCAGCTGACAACTGCGCAACTCCTGATTTTTTGAATTGGATGAGATAATTGGCGAAAAAGCGTTTTTAAACACGGCCTGTTCTTTGGGCCATTTTCAGACGAACGCACTCGCTTTTATGACCGCTGTGTGCACAAGGATGTCGGCAACTTGATAGACAACTGCGCGACTCATCGTTTTCTGAAAATTGCCGAGAAATTTTAAAGAACGCAAATCACCCGCCTAAAGTTTAAAAAATTGTTTTTTCCGTGGATTCTTGGTAAAAATCGTCGGTCTTGATGTCATTTTGTAGAGAATGTCATGAAGAAGATCACTGACAACTGCGCAATATACAGTTTTATGAGATAACCGAAATATTTAGCGAAAACCAAGCGGAGACGCTATTAGTGTTGAGATGAGCGTGGGTCCCGGCACGAAAGCAGAGCCAGTGCAAATTTCTGACATGTCAGCCGTCTGACATGTTAAAGGGAGAGTGTAGAGATTGTGAGCATATTTAACATTCTGCCTCTGAACATGTCATCTTTTTCCCTTTTGAGCAGTATTAGAGCTGTTTTGGTGCGAACCATCTTAAAAAAGAGCTTCACTATATCGCACTCTGTGAACTCCACTCTTTTTACGTCCTCAACTCCATCGAAGTGGTTGGTGAACAACCTTCACTTTTTCGACTCAGACAACCTTCACGTTTCTGAGCCCTGTCTCACCACTATTGTACCTATGCTTGGAACGTTCATGAATCCCATCGCAGGCCCTTGTTCCAAAGGAAGAAGCCAAGTAGGAAGTTCCTCACTTGCTTACGGTTTGAGGTTTAATCAATAGCTGCGAGAAGAAAGGGGCAATATGTATATTTTTACCTCAGTAGCGCGTAAAATCCATTGCTGTCCAAACCAAAGGTGCAAGATGTCACCTATTATAGGGCATTTTTTTTTTCAAAATCAGACTAAGTCCATTAGATATACGAGGTGAAAAATAGTTCTGGATGATCAGCAGTTGTATCTCATCAGGCATTATTGCGCTTCATATAGGCTTGATAGGCTTGGCTGACATCTTCACAACTCTTCAATGGTGTCCTCCTTGAGACCTATCTGAGCAACCTTTATTGAACTTTATTTGTTACTAGACGGTATACCCGGCTTCGCTCGGGTGTTTTACTACCCCGGCAATTTCACACCAATGAGGACATTTGCTAGTGCCGACAAATTCATTGCGGATGCCTATAGTTTTGGTGGTAAACATATTAGCAGGCTCATGTAACCGTAAGCAAAAAGTTAGTACTGTTGTTTCAGTGTCAATTTCATGGAAAGCAGTTGCCATATTCGTACTTAGGGTTTAGCGTTCTCGATTGATCCAGTGAACACATTCTTACCCCGTCCCTTTCCAAAAGCGGAGAGAGAGCAAAAGAAGTCGTATATCCGTGAGTCAATGGAAAATCCTAGTAGACACGTCTGTGGCGAAAATGCCAATAATTCGAAATTCTGCGCAAAATGTTTATCATATTCGTGTTCAACGCATTGACAAACCCCAGTAGACTTGTCCCTACCGACTGTCGGGCAAAAATATCGAAAAATCAATAAAATCGATAAATCGATATTTGGTGATAAATCGGTATTTTGCAAAACGGTTATCGCATTCGTGTTCAGCGCATTAAGAAACCCCAGTAGACCTGTCCTCGCCGCCCCTGAGCAAAAGTAGCGAAAAATCAATAAAATCGATAAATCAATCGATAATGCCTGGCATGAACTGCCATGCCTCCGCCGGCCCATGTGGAATAAGCTTGCAAAGTTTGGTCCCGATCGGTTCACCCTCCGCGCTATAAGGATTTCTATAAGGAACATACATACATACACACACATACATTCTACTTTATATATACAGATCTACCAAAGGAGCGCTGCTATGCTTTTCGTATTGTTTTAATACGGTATCACTCTCACTTCCACTATCTCACACTGCTTGGTAATGTCAAGTGCACACCATCGATTGTCCTGTTGCAGAAATGTCTTATTGCCGAGTGCTGGTGCCCAATCAGTGAACTAGATCGTATTAAAATGGCACTAAAAAGAGGAACGGTTAGTTGTCGTTGAGCATCTACATCGTCTACTAGAGATCATTTCCGCTTGTTCGTCATCATACTGAGAATTTTCAGGAAGAAAGTGGGAGTCAGGTGCCATCCATATTAAATCGTATGGAAACGACGGAAGCACCTCCAACTTATCATAAAACAAACAAGTTCACAAGAGGTTTTCAAAATATCGTAGATGCATATGGCATCGCTACATATCGAGAAATCAATCCAGGTGAGACCTTTGCAATTTTCCGTTAGCTTGACGTGAAAAATGATATTTAACAGGTTCTTTTTTTAAGCCCCGTACACGATGATCTCGTTCCCTTTTCTATTCGCAGTGATGTTTGGTGATCTCGGTCATGGCACAATAATGTTGCTAGCTGCTCTGTTCTTTATTTTAAAGGAGAAGCAGCTTGAAGCAGCACGTATCAAGGACGAGGTAGTTGCTTGAAACCGAAAGTGCGTTTCGTTTTCAAAAGCACTCTTTTTTTCAGATTTTCCAAACCTTCTTCGGTGGTCGATATGTTATTTTCTTGATGGGGGCATTTTCAATTTACACTGGATTGCTCTACAACGATGTGTTCTCGAAAAGTTTGAACATATTCGGTTCTGGGTGGACGAACTGCTACGACCTGCAACAAATTGACAGGCTCGGATATGGTCCTGAGAAGAATTTGATGTTGATCCCTGAAAATGCCTACGATGTGAGTGCTGTCCTGTTCATTTACTGTCTAATTGGTTGCTAATTTGTGTTGATTTATTTGCGTTTTCTCCTTACATCTTCAATCCGCCGCTTTTAGTAGTCGATCGTGCAAAAGAATTTTGGGAACAATTCCATTTTTGGGGGGAGAGGCGGCACGTTATATCTGGAAAGGAGGTCCGATGAAGCTCTACGAGTGGTTGATTCACGGAGTGGGCCAATTGCAGTGCCCGTCTGTGCCGCCCACTCTGGGTATAACGCTTCACATCCATCTAGGGTCACCTAAGAAATTTTTCTTTTAACTGCGAAGGGGCAGGTTGGTATTGAGGGTATTGGACGTGTTCAATACGAATATCGTATTCTTTTTGTGCGGTGGTCTACTTCGTGAAAAGATGCAGTAGCTATATTGTGGATAAGTACCTTTAGAAAAATCAATCTGCTCACGTAAGCCTACAAAATTGGGGTCACCGCACAAAACAGAGACGATATTCTCGCACAGTGTGTGGGACACCCCTCGACTCCTGCCGTCTTGTTGTTCGAACTCACGCCAAATCTCCATTCTACGCTCTTCAAGTTGTTAATATTTGTTTTTAGGATGCTGCGGGACCGTATCCGATAGGTGTAGATCCAGTGTGGAATTTGGCAGAATCGAACAAGTTGAACTTTTTGAACTCACTGAAGATGAAGCTTTCCGTGATCTTAGGCATAACACAGATGACATTCGGTGTACTGTTGAGTTACCAGAACTACAAGTGAGCTTATTATTCTTGTTTTCTCTCCCTGTTTTTTTTTGTTGTTGATATGATGTGGCGCAAAGAGGGTGCAATTTTGCTTAATGGCTACTTTTCCCGCTTTTCTTTCTTTCATCAGCAGGCATCCATAGAATTGGCATTGTAATCTATTAACAAGAAGAAATTGGCATAATCCGACTTAGAAAAGTTGATATATTTAAGTTATTTTCATGCCTTCAGGTACTTTAAATCTGATTTGGACATAAAGTTCATGTTCATTCCACAAATGGTTTTTCTGGCCTGCATTTTTATATACCTTTGTTTGGAGATTGTCGTCAAATGGATATGGTTCACTGCAGGGGTAGGCTCTTTTGTTTCTTCTCTTGGCTGTATCGTTGGTATACGGGTGTGTGGAGTCCACTTGTTGTGTTTCAGGCACAAGATTCCATCTTCGGCTATAAGTACCCTGGTTCGAATTGCGCTCCGTCGCTACTAATCGGTCTTATCAACATGTTCATGATGAAGACGATGGGGACGGGTTTCGTGGAGGAAGACGGTTCGCAGAAATTCCAATGTTATCTAAATAACTGGTATCCTGGACAGGTACTGTTTTCAATTGTTGTTTGTTCCTACTCTGCGGGACGAGAGAGGGGGGGGGGAACACTGTGGTGGGATGGCGCCGGATCAAAAGCTATGGGAAGCGGGAGTAGTTGTGAATATGTATTGCCTATCTTGAAAATGTATTGCTGAAATGCGGCCGGAATTGTGCCCTTCAATTTGCCATTGGAAGCGAAATACCACTGCTGATGTGTTAAACATTGTCTAAGCAAAATTCTTTGGATTGCAGGTATTTTGACATCTCTCATTTGCCCTCTCATTTGCATTTTCAAGCGTAATTTGTAAGACTAAAAGCATGTGCCACGATTAGGTCGACGCCACAGTCACCCTTGGAATTTTTTTTTTAGCAACTACGTCCTTATTTTTTTCCCGATAGTGCCGAAGCATTCAGCATAGGCTTAGCTTTTCGCAGTTCAGAAGTAATGGCTGTGATATCTTTCTGTGAGTGTTGCGAGAGTCATTTATGTGGATGGGATGAATACTAAGAAGTCGATCGTCTATTTTACTTGGCTTATTGCAAAGCAGAATTTTGCGCGCTCTGTCGTCGCGGTGGAACCTACGGCTTTTCTTCTGTAAATGACATCACATTAAGGGCTTCTTCCAAACACTCTTCGTGCTAACTGCGATCTTATGTGTGCCGGTAATGTTGTTCGCAAAGCCGTACATGCTATGGAAAGCGGACAAACAGCGACGTGAATCTGGTCATAGGCAGCTGGTTGGTGTGCGAGTGCATGCACTACGCGCACGGTGAAATTTCCTCTGCCTGCTGCATGAATTGTATGATATGTCGGAATCTTTGCTACTGCAGCGCACAGACGCAGCCTTCTTGAATGCGATAGTGAATGAATCCCGACGTTTTACTACAAGCGTGCAAGTTTTCAGGGTATCGCAGAGCGGGTGCTGCTGGTTCTAGCGGTGGTGCAAGTGCCAGTGATGCTTCTCACCAAGCCCCTCATTCTCTATCGCCGCAGTCGATCCGTCGATGCTCACTATCACACTCTGCGCGATGAGGTCCGTACCGTTGCGATGTAATTGTAACAGGCCAACTATTCAGCCAGTGTTCTAATGCATAAAGAAAAACAAGATTGAATCCAATGGGAATTGTGGATCTGCTGGCTACATTCCGGTTCAGTATTCATGCAATTTAATTTTCAGTCATCATTCAGGAAAATTGTTCACTTCGGCAAAGGTTTTTCTTGGAGTGACTAGCAACGTATTTGTGATATTTGTTTTTTTAGAATGCTTTTAGTTCACATGCAAATTTTTTAGGTGGCTTTTAGTTAATATACAAAGCTTCATTTATCAATTTTTCCATTTCTTCATGCTACTCACTGCGTCCTAATATAGTCCGAGTGCTTTAGTCGAGAACACACTTCGGTTCTTGCTAAACGACGGAATGTAGCCAGATTTTCAAATAGGCCTCCTCCATTCTCGTTGAGTTGTATTCAGTTCTTGTACGCCAGTCCAAGACTAGCTTTCGCCTTTCGGATGTCGATTCGGTTTTCTTCTATAATTGGGAACACTTCTTTTTTTCCAACAGATTTTTCCTTCGTTATGGATTATTTTCCTAATGTGCTATTCTTTGCGTCCAATTATTAGAATATACCCATAAGCTTATACGCAAGATTTCTTTGTGCTTTCACCACCAACACCACCGCTCCTCCAGCAGTCTATCCTGCTTGCGATACCGTATTTTCAGAGGTAAATTTCGCCGTCGTGTGGTACTGTCGTATCATTGTACAGTGGTGTTTAACTTGTTTGTCAAGCTTCTAAAGAGGTTTTCAAGATTTTCCTACGTTTGTACTCGTGCATGTCTTTCCCCAGTGTGATGGTGGTGTTGGTGATGTGTTGCGGATAGTCACCTGCAGTGACGTGCCTCTATTGTGCTTGTTTCAGAGTGTGCGGGCGGATATGAACGGAGACGACGCTGAAGTTGTTCATGCAGAACCCAAACCTACAGGATCTAGCGGCAGTGGCAGTGGCAGTCATGGACATGGATCTGGCCCGGTACGTATTTTGTTATCTGCTTCGATGAATTTGAAATACTGTACTAAAACTATGCCTATTCTAATTGGTTTTATGTCTGTTTTTCTCTGCGTGACCTCACCCCTGAGATCATACATTTTTTCTCACAATATGACTTCGAATCTCAGGTCTTGAATTATATTATAGTTTTGTCATGCATGTCGAATGTTGTTATGGAATCCTACATAGTATGTCCCTATTATGCATAAGCTCCAGTGTCTTTATGAAATAATTGTCCTGTTTTCTGAATCCAGTGAATCTGTATTTCTTTCAGTTCGAACTCGGTGAGGTTATGGTATATCAGGCGATTCACACCATTGAATTCGTGCTGGGATCTGTATCGCATACTGCTTCATACCTTCGTCTATGGGCTCTTTCTTTGGCACATGCTCGTAAGTACTCTTATGACGTTTTCTCTGTGACATTATTAACCTTTTGATCACAGAGCTCTCCGATGTGCTGTGGACAATGGTGTTCCGCCATTCTTTCACACTTGATGGCTACTATGGAGCAGTGGCGACGTACATTCTTTTCTTCATCTTCGGCGCTCTGTCATTTTTCATCCTGGTGCTTATGGAGGGACTTTCGGCGTTCCTGCACGCCCTGCGTCTTCACTGGTGAGTGTGGTGGGGAAAAAGCTGATCTATTGGCGAAAATCTCAAAATCCAATAGTAATTGACCGTTACCTTACCATTGGAATGGCTTGTTTCGTGGTGTGAAATTATGGTTTCGAAATCGTAGTTTGCTTTACACTCGTGATTTGGATTCTTCACCTGACGTCCGTTTTAATACATATTTCTATTTTCGTTAGTAATAGTTTGATGTGGAGTGGCGACTAATTTATTTGCTATTGTTTGCAGGGTCGAATTCCAGTCTAAGTTTTACGGAGGATTAGGGCACGTTTTCGTCCCATTCTCATTCGAGAAAATCCTCGAAGAAGAGCGAGAAGCCGAAGAAAGTATGTAGACCGTACAAGTCAGCAGAATGGATGGAAAGTGTTCACATCAAAGTGGAGGATCTGCAGAATTATTGTCGTTTCTTTATGGTTGTTGTATTCATGGCTTTGTGCTTATAGAGCCCTTTCTTACTCTTGCTGTGTTGCGTGCTTTCTATTGGTTCTCTCGCCAAATTAGAACTAATTTATTCGTAGGATGTGAGGGACTTGCATTCTATCTGGTTGGCATGTTCGATCAGCCAACACTACTAAATATTTATTGACTTATTTATTCATCCTCCTTCTTACAACTGACTATTTTGATGTGCAGGAGTAGGTCGCTCTCGGAACTCTGTCTCCTTTGTTGACCTATTTTTGTTCTATAAACTTCACTAGCAAGGGGCGTGGTTGCGCATTTTTGGTCTCGGTGTTGTGTTATCTGCATAGTATTGTCGCTCTTCAATGTTCAAGACTGTGTCAGCGCATTTGCTGACAACCACAGTCGACTTCGCCCATTGCTGTCGCTGCGGCAGAGGCTCAGATACATATAGATAGTAACCTCTTGGCTATTCATTGCTTCTTCAGCCGCGAGCAGCCGCATGTGCTGAGCTCGACCGTTCTTATAAGCTTTAGATGGTTTTACTATTGCAGTTGCATTTTAACGGACTAGTGTGTGGTGTTTGTGTCGTCGAATAAATGGAGTGTGAGACGGAGTATTCTATCATCATTTGTTGTTGAATCTTCGACGTTACTGTGAAACATTACATTTGAAGGCCTCCAATAATCTGTTCTTTCGTAGAGTCTGATGGTGCGGCATATTTCACCGCTCGATTGCCTTTTGAAACCTGGTTGGTGTTAGATTACCATCTTTTTGTTAAATTTTTGTCATTTTCTAAGGTGATACATCACAGTCACTCCTGCTTTGCTCGAGGTTGACCATTAATGTTCTTAGCGAACAGAAACCCTGGAATACTATTGATCTCTCAGCTCTCTAGGGGTGAGAGTTAAATTTCCGACTTTAGTTTCGACTAGTTTCCTCATTGAATGAATGATTTAACATCGAGTGTTCGATGAGGACTACGGTCCTTGTCGAAAAGATAGACGGACTGTGCGTGCGGCAGGTGCTAGGGGCCTCACAGATCCCGTGTGCTTATATTACCACCCGAAGAATCGCGCCATACGACCACCGCTCACTTAGTGTGCTCTCCGCATTCATCGACCATTTCCCAATGCGTTACTGCAGCAACGGAATCCGTCTATTTTTCGAGATGGACTCTACCTATAAGAAAGTGATGATGTCGTAGTAGATGTCAGAGTGTAGCTCACTGTAGTATCACAGGACAATAAGCGCATCTTTAGCTGTATTATGGCTCAAATTGTTGCCCGAGGCATAAAGCATAAAGCACGTTGGCCTAATTGACGAGGGAATTTTCATTACATTGGGGATTTTCTGGAAAGATACACATTTTTGTGAGTTTACATAATGGAGCGTTACGAAGAAAGTAATACAGTTTTCGACTGATGGTAGACAAAGTACAGCCGCTCTCGAAAATCCTTAGCTCACGCTGCAGCTGCATCACCGACGCATTATTAGTGTCTTCGATCCGCCGTGTCCTCCCGCTGCACTGCCTGAGATCACACGTGGCGTCCCGCTGGCGATCGATACTCGGCCGGTTGGCTGCGGTAACGCTGCCAGCAGGACGCACGTGTGGTAGCAGACGGTGCGGCAGGAGGGCACGATGGATCGAAGACATTGTACGTGCTGCAGCATGGCTCAGCTCATGGGCGGTGCAGCGTGAGGCTAGGGTTTCTTAGAGAGACTGTAGGTTTCATAAAATCGCACCTGGATAGTGCTGTGGTTCAATGATTACCTTCATGTACTTGAAAAAAAAGAACTTCAACCACCTCTTATGGACAATCACGACATAAAATCCATTATTGTTGCTATTCTCACAGCAAACAACGTGTGCATATGGCTCAATGGTGCAGTTGAAGCGGAGCGTCCGTCATGGACTCGAATATGGAACGTTGCCAAGAAGCGGTACTGCACAGATGGTGGAGCGAACAGGATAGTGGGGAGGTAAAGTCATCACTTACGTCTTTCATGAAAACTTTTCCTCTCGAGTGTGGAGCACAAGGTTTTGAATATATCCTAATTCAATATCGTTTCTAGCATCGTCTTGCAAGCGTTACGACGCAGTTTTTTTTGTTTTGCAATGGCGCGCTGGTTCTGTCTTTACTCTTGAGTCCTGACCTGTGTTGACGGCTTCCCAGTGCACTACTGGTTCGTTAGAACACATGTGTTAGAGCCTTTCAGCCAGTCAGGAATCCATGTCGCTCTGATGTTGCTTCGCATGTAGTTTGTCCGAAACGACGAGTCCGTCCACGTACGCAGGGGTCGAGAGGCAGCCACGTTTGCCAGCACTCCACGTCATCATCTTTAATTTGCGTATCTCGTTCCATAGTTATCTTCGTGGTATCGACCAATGATTTGGCTGTGTCGTGTTCGACTTGGCAGCTAACAGCATACTTCTCAGCCGCGCCCCCTTTCGATCCCCGCGTGCGTGGGCGGACTCGTCGTTTCGGACAGACTATATGTATATAATCTGTTCATTTAGACGGAACGCTCCATGTGCCGGCGAGTCACGCGGCTAATTTGGCATTGAAGCGAGGTGATAGGCTTGTCAGCTACTGGGATCAATGAAAAAGAATGTAATAGGCGTATTGCCTCGCTCCACTGAGAACGTGGCCGCAGGGCTATGTGTGGAGTGCACCAGCTGAATGAACAAACTATATTTGCGATAGCGTATGATCTATTCGATCTGGGATGGCGTGCATCCGCATCGCTAACCCCTCCTTCTCTATCGTTATCTCTAGCAAGCCAGACACGTCACTCATAAGGGTAATTTATACCAGCTGCGTGCGTCAGTCGCGCATCAGTCGCACGCATCCATTTGGAAAGGATTTTGCATGAAGACCGGTCAACACGGCATGCACATCCTCAATGAAAAGAACGCGCGGCCGCCGCGAGGCCGTGAACGCGTGCGTCTGAGCTGCGACTGCGATGCGACTGCAATGCGACTGGGCCCTATTCTTCATCATATAGACGCACGCGCGTCAGTCGCACGCATCCAGTATAAATTGCCCTATAGCTAGAGGTGATGGTTTGCTATGATATGGCTGTGATACGCAAACAGTGATAACGATATGGATGAAGGCTGAGTGGTGTGCATGCACGCCACCGTAGATCGAAAACACTTTACACCTACATGGGTCTAATTGTATTTTCGTTCCATTACTTTTACGTAAAGTTTGAGCAATTCCTTCACTTTCCTCGAGTGGATACACCTTATCTTATGTCATATTATCCGCATTCTTTCCCAGTCGCTCCTGCCATTTAAAGGGAGATTTTCCACTACATATGTGCATTTGTCGTACATGCGCATGAACAAGGATATGCCCAGGCACACCTATGATGCAGCCCAGACGCAAGTGAAACACACGCCTACGAGGGGTTACAAGTACTCGGCGGCTGCGCGATATTCTTATCCACGATGTTCATGCCACGTTGCCCAGCCTTCATGGAAGAGCAGTAGATGACCGCGAGCATCCGACGCGGGGAGACGCGCATCCAGTGAAAATTGTCTTATACAGTGCGTTTCATAATTATAGGGACACCCGACTTTTTGCTGTACCGGGCTTCACCGTGAACCAATCGATCTGATTTTTTCTTCATTCAATTCAGGATGTGAAATAACTTCTAGAGACATACTTTTCGTTAACATCTTCGATATATAAGATTTTTATAGAGAAAGATAGAAAAACCAGTGTTTCAAAATTATAGGGACACTTGGACTTGATGAAATGATTTGCCCAGAAAACGGAATCTGTCGGTGCAGTTGTTACCAGTGGGTTATTACCTATCCAGTGCTAATCCAAACCGTCAGTGCTTCAAACTTATGAAGGCGTCCCAGAAGAGGTTCGGCCCAACATCGATCTTAGTTTCTTGAACTGTGCTTTGAAGTTCTTTAGCATAAAAGTTCTAGACGCACTAAGCATGGAACCATCTCGAATTTGTCTTAGAAACATTTTCCGCTAGAAATGAGTGTTTACAAGCGCTTTTCAGGTACAAGGCACGAGTTTGTGGCAGCTTTATCGTGCTGTGGTGCCTTGACCCACGGGATAACTGCACTTTCTTGAGCTAAAGCAAACTTTCGTCAACGATAACCACTCAGGTGTGCTGATGAATGATCACACAGGATTTGATGAATGCCCCTATGTTGAATTCTAGTTGATACAAAGACGTTGAACAACTTATGCCGTGCACAACACGACTTGCACGAACAAGCCATTTTGCCTCCCAAGTACCGTCTTGGGAAACTAATTCATTTATCCAGAAATATTATCTGATCTTATGAATAAGAGAGAATTCGATCGATTCGTACAGAAAACATGCCTTATTGAAGAATTAAGGCCACAATCATGTTTCCTTTTTATGATGTGATTTAGGAAGCGACTGTGTGCAGTGTCGATTGGATCTCGTGCATGTCGTAGGCTGTTCATCGCCTTTGTATCAATTAGAATTTGGAGTAGTGACATTTAGCAAATCCTGTGTGATCATTCGACACCACATCTGAGTGGTTATCGTTGACAAAAGTTTGCTTTGGTTCAAGAAAGTACAGTTATCCCCGTGGGTCAAGGCACCACAGCACGATAAAGCTGCCACAAACTCGACGTCTTGTAGCTGAAAAACGCTTGTGAATACTCATTCCTAGCGGAAAATGGTCCTAAGACAAATTCTAAATAGTTTCATGCTTGATGCATCTAGAACTTTTATGCTAAAAAACTTAAACACACTGTTCAAGAAACTAAGATCGATGTTGGGCCGAACCTCATCTGGAACACCTTCACCAGTTTGAAGAACCGAAGGTTTGGATTGGCAATGGATAGGGAATAACCCACTGGTAACAACTGCACTGACAGATTCCGTTTTCTGGATAAATCGTTTCATCAAGTCCAAGTGTCCCTATAATTTTGAAACACTGGTTTTTCTATCTTTCTCTATAAAAATCTTATATATTGATGATGTTAATGAAAAGTATGTCTCTAGAGGTTATTTCACATCCTGAATTGAATAAAGAAAAATCAGATTGATTGGTTCACGGTGAAGCTTGCTACAGCAAAAAATCGGGTGTCCCTATAATTATGAAACGCACTGTAGTACATGAGAAACCTAGACTGAGCTTATCACGTTAGCTTGCAACAGTGACTCGTGGCGACACGTAGTGTTGCGTGGGAAATGCCAGCAAGAGAACAGCGAATGAGTTGGGACAACCACTAGAATGCATGTTAAAGGCAGGGGTCCACCTCGTTCCGCCTGTTGGAAGTAGCATAACCTAGACCTTTTCGGCATGTTGATCCCATTAA
Source organism: Ancylostoma caninum (assembly GCA_037903475.1). Taxonomy (NCBI): domain Eukaryota; kingdom Metazoa; phylum Nematoda; class Chromadorea; order Rhabditida; family Ancylostomatidae; genus Ancylostoma; species Ancylostoma caninum. The sequence goes on along the minus strand of JBAJFG010000384.1, from coordinate 2,672,517 downwards.
TGTACATCAGCAGGCTCAAAAGCGGCGAAGGCCCTATTTTTGAAAGGGTCGAACTGGCTACATTTTGGAGCCCGGAGGCGGATCGCTCCAAATTTCGATCGCTGTGCTGGCTGCCTGCCACGGCTGCAACGTGGGCCAACGAGTCGTAGCATGTCCAACCGATAGGATCAACGGCTTCACACGTCAACACGGGTTAGCAAACTGTTACAGACCCCTTATCGGAAGACGGGTTTGAAGACTGTTTTGAGACAATTCTTGTATACCGCTGGAATCAGCATGTTGAGGAGATGCAGAATCTGCCATTAGCTTAACCACGAGAATGAAGTGGACCCCTGCCTTTAATACTTTATAGTTGTTCGCGCACTTGTTCCCGTTCTATCGTTTCTTCTCCAGAGAGCCAGAATTGGCGCCACCTGATGTCGTTATCGGAGATATGGATTCGATTCTCAGCGTCGTGGCGGAAGGCTTGAAACCTCGATGTTTATTGGTTCATGCCCCTGACCAGGACAAAACAGATCTCACCAAATGCCTCGAATACATTGCTGAAGACTTCAAGAAAGGCTTGCAGTTAGGTTTTTCGTTTCATACTTCTAAGGTTAAGACAGGCATATAATCGTATTCTTCTCTTTCGATTGCGTTCTTTAGGGGCGAGAGTTGAAATTCCGAGTTCAGTTACTGTTAGTTTCCTCAATGAATGACTCTTCTTATATTTGTCTTGCGTCGGGTAGATGTGCATCTCAGATGTGCTGTGTTCAATCAGGACTACAGTTCATTCGACCGGCACTGAATACTACATAGTGGAATGATCATGGACTTATACGCGGCCATTTTCAATCAATATCAAGCATGTTTGATAGTGCAGACCGCTTCGCTTACCTCCAGTCTGTGAATGCACCAATATTCACTCCATTCCGAATGTCATATACTTGTTGGAAAGATAGACGGATTGTGCGTGCGGCGTGGTGGGACTTACGAGCTTCTCACTTGGGGAATGCTCTATAGTACTGTATCACTGCTTGTTGTGTGGGTCTGAGATGTCAATGTCAAGATGACAAGACCTGACTCAACATTTTACCTTAAAAAAAGTCTAGAAGTACTAACTTTTAGAACCCAAAGCCTTCTTTAATTCATTGCATATAACGGGAAGACTATACTATGTGCTCTTCATATTCTCTAGCAGTTTTCGCTTTAGGCGTCTCGAGTCTTGCTACTCGGTGGAACTTCAGGACGTTTCGACCACAGCTTAGCTGCCATCAACTCTCTGTATTACTCGACGAAAATCATGGACAAGGATGTGTATTGCCTCGATGGAGAGAACCTCACATGTGTTTTGGATGAGGTTTGATTTTTTTTTGTTCTGAAAAAGACATTGTAGAAAATTCTACCAAGCCTGCCTGTTCGAGATATTGATAGGTTGTGCTGCAAGAAAATTTCCATTGCCGCCTTTCTACGTCTCGTTGATGAGCTGCGACTGCGTGGCCGATGGCAGCCAATCATAGAGCAGCTCAGTACCACCTCTGATTTGGATGGGGCAGATTAGTGGATTCCTTTTCTCTAGGAAAACGGATTTGGCTTCGCATATGTAGAACCATGATTGTGATTTCAGTTGTAAAACAATGCGTTACCTTAGGGAAAAGGAAAACCACTTTGCAAAGTTGTGAAAAATTGCGCGTAGTATTGCTGTGAAGGGCTTAACACCATTAGTTCCATAACTAATGTATGAGACCCGCATGCGCCTCATTTGTTGCTTTATCGGACATCGCTGTTTGTTTCTGTTCATTTTTTTAATCGACGGACTCCAACTGTGATTAACTACGTAGATACGAGTTAAAAGTTGATGACCTCTTTCTTTCATACAAATGCTTAATCGTGGCCAGCGTTTGGATCTTATAGCTTCTCCTATCTTTTGTTTGCTGGCATTCATCTATTGCTGAGAACCTCCGTTGCACCATCGATGTATATCGTACTGTATCGGCGTGGCGGCGTATCGGGTCTGTCAGAGAAAAATCCCATCATTTTGCACACTATTTCGCCACCATCTTAGAGTATGCGATACAGTTCAGGTAGAGATCAGGGAGGGACAAATGGTGTGCGTAGCGCCACGCTCCGCTCGCACTTGAGATTGTCACGCAGCGAGCGAGCTGCCATTAGTTGAGAGTCTCCAGTGGCTGTCGGTATTTAAGGTCACCATCCTGCTTCCGATGGCTACAACGTTTACGGCACCCTGCTACAGCCATAGGTACGATAGTGGTGAGAAGAATGAAGGTTGTCTGGGTCAAAAAAGTGAAGGTTTTTCACCAACCACTTCGATGAAGTGGAGGAAGGTATATAAAAAGAGTGGAATTTACAGAGTGTTGCTACTTGGTGGTGCCCCGCACGTGTTAGCTGAACAAGGGCCCTTTACCTCGCCGTTCCATGGCACACCTATGTGTGCTTAAACCGCACCCCGGCTCCTCACCTCGCAGGCTTACACCCGTGGTACGACACAACTATACTGCCATTACACTAGGTTAAACTACAATGCAGTATTAGGAAGGTTCTCTGCCGATCAAGGCAACACGTCTTAACACAGAGGAAAAAACTACACCAGATAAATTATATAAGTCTATTATACTTCTAACACTTACAATACTACTACTAACACTGCTACTAAGAATACTACTAATACTACTACCACTATGAAGAGGGGGACCTACGGGGGCTCAGAGGGACAACCTAAGGGATACTACTTTTTATATTCAGAAGGAATAGAGTCTAAGAGGGCCGCACCCTCTAGCTCCCTGTCGCCGCTGCCAAGGCGTGAGGCTACGGCGCAGCTCCTTCCAGTCCTGCAACAGTATTACTGACTTCTTTCATACCTGCTTCCGATCAATAACATTCGAAACAATCAACTCATCACATCATCGGTAGATAATCGATACTGCGCAGGACTCTAGGTTCCGCCAACTCCCCATCCATCATCGATCAATTCGGTTGAACTCTCGTTCCATCATCTTCGGCCGCGAGTGACTGACTGAGGTATAGTGGAGAGCGGGCACGCTCTGAAAGCGGCGCTTATATAGGCCGTACCGGGGAGTGGGCGAAGCCTAAGGAAGGAAGGCAGCCAGGGCTGCCATAGCGGCGTGCGTGGGTGCCGCGACAGCACCCGTTGACCGCAGGGCGCGACAGTACAGTGCTCCCGGCCACCGGCAGATCCGAGGAGCGGAGTCTCGCGTCCGCGACACAGAGTGCGAGATAGTGGAGCCCTTTATTAAGATAGTCCGCATCGAAACAACTCTAGTATTTATATATTTATTACATGAGGCGTCTCATGCAAAAAAAAAACAGGAAGTAACAAAAACGAAAAGAAAACCTGGCTATCAATTGGCAAAATCAGACCAAATGAAACAAACAATGGGCTTATAGAAAAACTAAACAGATCGACAACAAAGCCTAGGATACCATCAAGATTTCAGATAGTTGCGCAACATGTTTTTGAAGGATCGTAAACTAGAAGGAATTGCTTGCACTCTGCTCAATGCTAGATAGTCGGAACCTGCTCTATTGATGAAAAAATTTGATCGACATTTGAGTCTGGCTCTTGGAAGGCAGAGCTTCCGTGAGCCTCCTCTGGTTATGGAAGGTCTAAACGAGAAGTAGTTCTCAGGATCAAGGCCAGTGTGACCGTGAATTATTTTATGGAACATGAGTAGATCGAATTTTCTTCTCCTCCAGGCAAGAGAATTTAGGCCAAGATTCATATTCCTCTCCTCAAAGGAGGGAATCCTATCATAAAAGAACCCGACTTTTCTTATAAAGAGTTTCCTTGTGAAACTATTCTGGACCTTTTCAAGCTTATCACTAACCTTCCGTTTGTGTGGACAAAAGATAACGGTCCCGTATTCAAGTAATGGTCTTATGTAGGTTTTGAATGCACGTAAAAGAATCATACAGTCCTTTGTCACCAATGCTCTGAATAATTTGTACATTACACCCATAGCCTTCACAGCGATTTGCTCGCAGTGTTGGTCAAAGTTTAGGTCGCTTGTTACCAAAAAACCTAAATCTTTAATTTTGTCAACCACTTCAATAGGAGTTCCTCCTATAACATATCCATGACAATTATTCTTGCGTCCAATATGCATCAGCTTAGTCTTTTCCTCTGAGAGCGGGATCTCCCATTCCTTAGACCAGTTATGCACAATATCGATTGCATTTTGGAGTGCTAACCAATCTGAACTTTTACTATAGATTTTGAAGTCATCGGCAAAAGCACAGCAGTTCACACCGACTGTTGAAACGAGAGGGGGAAGTTCGTACGTATAGATGTTAAAAAGAATAGGAGAGAGGACTCCCCCCTGTGGGACCCCACTTGTGACCCGTCTCGGCCGAGAGAAACCAGATCCTATTCTTACACTGAAAATACGATCAGAGAGAAACGCCTGAATCCATCCAATAATCCTGGGGTGAATTCCAATTCTATCTAATTTAGCGAGTAATTTATCATGGGGTACTTTGTCGAAAGCCTTGCAAAAGTCAAGAAAAACAACGTCGGTATCATGCCCATGATCAGCATTAAATGTCCAGTCATTCAAGGACTGAAGCATAGCGGTTACCGTAGATTTGCCTTTTTGAAAGCCATGTTGAAAAGGAGATATAATAGAGTGTTCTTGTAGATGTTTTTCAATTCTTTTCTTGAGAATCTTTTCAAATGCTCTGGCAAAAATCGACGTGATACTGATTGGGCGATAGTTCAGTGGGGATGTGAACGGAGGTTTCTTGGGTAGAGGGGTCACAAGAGAGAGTTTCCATCTACTTGGCACTTCTGCACACATAAGGCTTAAGTTGAAAATGTACACAAGTGGCCCAGTGATTATGTCCAGTACTTGCTTGATAAATATTAGCGGGATGTGATCAGGAGTATCCGAGTGAGAAGCAGGCCACGCAGAGAGTGTACTGAAAACCTCGTCGCCGTGAAACCACAGAGAATCGCTCATTCTTGGAAAAGCTGGACCGCTAGAGACATTTAACATTGAACCAGAAATAGTGAAGGATCGCGCAAAAACGTCTGCTAGCATTTCGGCCTTATCTTGCTCAGTGAGTGCAATTTTTCCATCATCTTTTACCAAGGCCCCAATTTTGGGCTTCGAACGAATTCTAGAATTAACTAGCTTGTAAAAAGCGCTTTTGTTGTTAGATCGAATAACCTTTTTTTCAAGATTGGCATTGTACTTCCACAGTTTTCTTCGAAGCAACCTATTAAGTCTCGAAAATCTTGCCCAGTTGTCGCTAGTTCCTTCTGCAACAGCTGCATTCCAAGCCAGTAACCGTCTGTGGGCTAGTGAACTAATATGAGGGGGCACCTTGGATGAGTTTAGAGGAGCTTTGACAAGTGGGACGAAGAGATCGATACAGTGGTGTAAAACCGCTATGAAAAGTTCATATTTACCATCAACGCTACTGACAGTATCAAGCGACCCATACCAGTCAACATCGTATAAATAGTTTCTGATGTCAGCGAAGTTAGCTGCCTTGAAGTCACGTTTAATGACGTAGGGATCCGTAGTAATAGAAAGATTCAATTGGAAATTGATAGAACAGTGATCGCTGGTACCGACAGGGGCATCGATTTTCAGTTCCTCTATTAGCCGCTTATCACTAGACAAAACTAAATCAAGAGTGTTCTTCCTTAGTGTGCCACCACTGACATGTTGTGTCAAGCCATAAGACTTGCAAAGTTCCACCAAATGTTTGGATACAGAGTTAGTTGCAAACGGCTGTAATGCATCCCATTTGATGTCAGGCATATTAAAGTCGCCACATATTACGCATTCTTGATGGCAGGATATCAAATCACCTAAGGCTTTTAACATTTGTTCACCCATACTCACAATGCAAGATGGCGTTTTATAAAGCACGACCAATCGGACTGGTTTATGACCAGAAAGGAAATCACAGCACAATATTTCATAAGAATTCGGAACTGATTCGCTGAAGACCAAGCTGGGTAAAAGTGCCTTACGAATTAAGAACGCTACGCCACCGCCCCTTTTATCCTTCCTATCGCATTGAAAAGAGTCATATTGTGGTGATACCACTCCTAGAATCGAAGGTAGATCAGTAGAATCGTCGAGCCATGTTTCAGTAATGGCTACAATGTCATATTGGTGCTGATTGAGCAGAAGTACAAGAAAGTTCCTATTTTTCAATAGTGATCGAGCATTAATGAGTAAAAATGAAAGCTTCGTTCCTAAAATCCGAGGACGGTATCCTAGTTTGACATGTTCACAGGCTCAGAATCGCTACGAGCAGATAGAAGATCTGCAGCATTGATGCAAACGACAGAGTTCTGCAATGACTGTGGAGAAGATTGAGAGTGAGATGGTTGGCTGGCCACGATCTGGTTATTGCGTCGAGCCTCACGCTCGGCCCGCAGCCTGTCCCTCTCCTCTTTAGGAAGAGAAGGACGGACAAAAAGGCCAGAGACCTTAAAATGCTTCAAGCGGGGGGCACGCCGCAGTAACTGCCTCGCGAAAAAAGAAGCAGGAAGTACAACTTTAATCAATCGAGGGTGACTGACACTATGACGACCTAAACGATACACAGAAACGGTAGCACAGTCAACGTTTAGGAAATCCATGATTTCCCTCGCGCAATTTCAGTCGTGCACTACTCGATTAGATGCAAGAGAATCCTTACTTTCAACAATTCCTGCAATAATTACAGAACGCTTTCGTTCGATCTCCTCGAACGACTCTTTACCAACGGAAGACATACAAGACACAACAGGATTAGACTGTTGAGGAGAGGATAGAGGTGGAATTGGAGGATTGTTGTTGGAACTAGACTGCTGACTTTTGAGAATAGCGTTTTCAGACCTAAGACTTCTGACTTCCTCCGACAATTCTCTGCAAAGACTTGCCAAAACCTGGAATTGCTTCCTATCTTCAAGTAGGCATGCTATCACTGTTCTAAGATGACTAGGAAGAGAATCGTCCTTCAAAACTTGATCGATTTGCTCGTCCAGATCAGACCGCGTGCTCATCGGACTTGGAAAATCGACGCATTGTCTCTTCTGGCCCTTCTTGCGGTTCTGAATGGTTGAAGCAGCCAGCGGGGTAGACATGATCAAAACGACACTATCAATAGGCAATACACCTAGTAAGGTGGCAGAAACAATAAGTGATCAGCTTCCCTGCCACAGGAAACTATGCGTGGTGAACGTAGGTGGGTGCAGGTCACAATACAATCAAGAGGATCGATAAATGACGACCCGCGGCACCACGACCTCGACGGATGGAAACTTCAAAAACCGACCTGAATTGGTGGCAGTACTCAGTAGAAGATCGCACCGTGCCACCCTGGTGCTCGCAGAGTAACTACTAGTCGTTTAGCCGAATAAGCAGACAGAAAATATAGAAATAAGGAGCCTTGGCGGAAATAGTAGGTAGTGGCGCCGGAGGGGGGTGATCTGCCGACCGCTCGGGACGCGCGCAGGCTCAAGAATAGTATTGCTCAAAATGGGAAAAAAGATCATATGTTGCTCAACACTGATAGCGTTTCAGCTTGCTTTCCGCTAAATATTTCGGTAATCTCACGAAAGTGTATGTTGCGCAGTTGTCACTTATTTTCCTCATAAAATTCTCCACAAAATGACACAAGAGCGACAATTTTTACCAAGAATCCACGAAGAAATCAGTTTTTTGATATCGAGATAGGCAGTGGCGGACGCAGAAAGTGGGCGGGAGGGGGGGCGTGGGAAGAAAACTGGGGTCTCCGCCGTTCTGGGGACCCAGACGGAAAATAAAATTAGTAATAATATTAATTATAATAATAAACAATAAATAAAAAATATATTAAAAATAATAATAAAAATAAACAATTAAAAATAAACTAACACAAGATTTTTATTTGTATTGTAAAGTAATTTCGAAAATTTGGCGACCCATTCTCGGGGGGGGCGCGCGCCCCCCCCCCCCCCCCCCCCCTGCGTCCGCCACTGGAGATAGGGGATTTGCGTCCTTTAAAGTTTCTCGGCAATTTTCAGGTGAGCTGCGGTGAGTTGCACAGTTGTCTATCAAATTGCTGATAGCCTTGCGCACACAGCGGTCATAAAAGCAAGTGCATTTTTCTGAAACTGGCCCAGAAAACAAGCCATATTTGAAAACGCTTTTTCGCTAAATATCTCTTCCAATTCAAAAAATCAGGTGTTGTGCGGTTGTGAGCTGCCGAGCCTGTGAGATTTCGAGTAGAATGGTGTATAATACCTGGTACTTTCTTCCATTGTGGGCTGAAAAGGTCCATCTGAGACAAATGCCCCGTGTAGCTCAGGGGGGGGGGGTTAGCGAGAGAGCACGCAATATGAGAGGGCGCACGACGCGAGGGTGAGACGGATGGGGCATCTGTCTCACCCTGGATTCTCCGTTGAAAGTGAATGGAAACTACTAAGAATTATATATCATTCTGCTCAGAATTTAATTCTGAGTTCAGCTGACAACTGCGCAACCTTCAATAAAGAAGGATATCGTGGTTTTTACGTTTTAGGAGATTTCTCAGTTATTATTAGCAGCATTTCTGTGGCTCCACTACCATCTAGTGTAACGTCGCATTGTTATTCCGTCTGACAACCCGTGTTCGCCGACGACTCCTGAGCTTCATGTTTCCTAACGCTGTTTTGTATGTAGAATTTAATCCATAACTGCGCGTTCCATGTGCTTCTTCCTTTCCTGAACAAAATGTGCGACTTTCTGCACCCTTTTTGCAATCCGGGGCTGCGCCCCGGGTCCAAATTATCCTCATCGTCGTAGGTAAAGGTTCCTCACAACGACGTTACCGTAACTGATGGTGGGTTGAGACTATACATTGGTATTCGAACTTTTTCTTTCGAATATTCGAATAATCGAATATTTCAGTTTTTCGAATTATTAGAATATTCGAATAATCGAATATTTCAAGTTTTCGAATCATTCGAGTATTCGAGTAATCGAATATTTTAACTTTTCGAATAATTCGAATATTTGAATATTTCAACTTTTCGAATTATTCGAACATTCGAATAAAGAAAATATCAAATTATTCGAATAAATGAGTGCCGTTGCTTCAGAAGTGGTTTTGCGATGCATTAGTTCACAGAAAATAGGTAAAACAGTCTTATGCGAAGGAATAGAAATACACATTTTCGAATTAACAATTCTGGTGGTGTACGTTTGAAGCCCCATCTCATTTTCATATCTACCTAAAAGTGTTGGGATGCGAAATAAGTTCGTACGGTTTTTCATAAGCATAGAAACCATTATTTTCCATGAACAATGTCAATTACCACTAAATGGGTTGCGAGGCCCCTTATCTCTTCCATCAATACTGGCTGGAACAGGGCAGCTTCCCACCTCCATGTCTACGAAAAATTGCGTTGTTTGGGACGACTCATTTTGCAGCCTGCCACCACAACTCTTGGCGTTTCGGTGAAATTTGTGCAGAGAAGTTGAGCATACCGAATGTGAACGACAACCCCATATCGGGTATTTAGAGCTTTTTAAGGAACGCATTAGCGAGACGTGGATATTGTCAAGAGTTAGTACGAGTTGTGGTTTTTTCTTACGTTTCAAGCAACTCTAGCGGATAATCTCCTCCATGTCTCACAGGCTGGGCTGCCAGAACGAGAAGCAACTTCAAAGCCAAATTTGCCCTGTCTAAAGCGGGTTTACCATTTCTGTGCTGTCTTTACAACAGTGAAGCTTCTTCTGCAGACGTTACTGATATCTCTAGCCACTTGAACCACATTTCATCCACCATTGAAGTCGAACGGCAGCCGGTTGCGGGGAGTTTCAGTCTTGTCGACTTGGAGGGTCACATTTTATTTATGAAGTAGAAAACAGGATGAAGCGACAATTGAGGGAAGCATTTGCGTTGCTGGTAAAAAGCACATCAAGACCTACAAAAGGTCCATGAGGCAAATTAAGCGATATTCAAATCACCATGAAGAAAACAAATTGAAAAAAACCGCAAGAACTTGTTCTCCAACCCAATATCCAAACTATCAACAGATTCTTGGTTTTCTTGACACGCTGTTCACAGAATGTTTCGAGGTGCTTTTTGAACCGTCTTTCAGGACGGTGTCTGCAACACTCTGCTGGACAATGCTCTTACCCCGTCTTTAGTCTTTGTTCCATCGTGCTTCTCGCGTCACTATACCCTCTTCTCTGGGATCACGGATTAAGACAAGCAAGTAAAGCTGTTACCCTTCAAAAAAAAGTAGCAAAGAATTATGGACTGCTCTAGATTGGTGTTAATGGGATATCAATGCACCTGTGGTGGACGCAAGAAGACGCCCCTCCCCCCTCCTCCGAGAATGGGTCACGATTTTTTTTTGGAATCACTTTGGAAAATAGGTTATAACAATTATTAATTTTTATTTATTTTCGATTGTTTATTTCTGGATCATTTATATTGAGTATTCAATATTGTAACTGACATTCTCAATTTTTTCTCCACCAGGGTCCGCAAAGTCGCGGAGACCTCAATTTCCTCCCATCTTCTCCCCTACCCTTCCCCTCCTTCTTGCCCACTTTCTGCGTCCGCTTGATGTACACATAAATATATGTACCTGTAGTAGATGCAAACGTGATCAGCAAATACAATCTTTCACTCTATTTCTCGTGTTTATATTAGTGATTCATCGAGCTTCCTGTGGAAGGAATTATCTGTAACCGAGTCGAAATACGCTCATTGCACCCCCATCATATGTTCCCAGCGTGTCTCAACGAAGAAATCAACTTCAGTTCTGTCCCCAACCTCCGTAAAAGACAAAACTAATATCGTTTAGTTTTGTCTTCACGGATGTTGGTGACGGCCTACTTCTTCCAAATTCGCTAACACCTACGTAAATTGGCATGAGCTTTCTGAATTATACTATAATCTTTTGAATTCAGCCGAACAGTAAACTGAAAGAGGAGGTACCATGGGATTAAAAGTTTGCAGCTGATAATATGAGCAACCTCTGTTATGTAATTCGAAACAAGTCAGGTTCATCTTTTCCACGGCTCTTGTCAGTGCTGATCAATTTTTTCATTAAGCAATCAAAGAAAAATAATAAGTGAATAATGATGCATGCTTATCGTTTGCATTCAGTCAAGGTGGCTCAGTTGCTGAAGGTAAATCATAATATGTAATCCGTGAATCTTGGCAATTTTATCATTAAACCGATTATTCGAATTATGAATGCTCGAATATTCGAGTATTCGAATAACCAAATATTTCAACTTTGCGAATAATTCGAATATTCGAATAATCGAATATTCCGACTTTCCGAATAACGAAAATTTCGAATTATTCGAATATTCGTTCGAATACCAATGTATAGTTGAGACGCTCTCAGATTATCGTACCTATGGCTACAGCTACAGAGTTCAATCACATTTTTCCCTTTAAATCCTATGAAAGCCTAGTCCTATGAATCTCTTCTTCAGGGAGAACACGTGATTCAAGTGGACCGCAAACACGTTACTGGCACATGCGGAGTGGTACCGTTTTGTCAAAGGCCAACAATTGTCACTATGAAAGGTTTCCGTTGGGATCTCGGTTCGTTTTCTCTTTTTTCTTCGATTTTTCAATCAAAGTTGGATTTTTATATGTCAAACTAATATCCTATTCCACATCCGTAGCACTATGGTCACTGGTTTCATTTCCTGGGGAGGTTTGAAGGTCTAAATATTCCTTTTTAGCGTAGCAAATTGGACCACTTCACTAGCCTTTGGTAAAACGTTTTTTGCTCACGACATGTTTTGCAGAGGACACCAAAATGTCATTTGGTGGTATCGTGAGCACGTCTAATTTTATGGAGAAGGATGTACTCACTGTGAAGACATCTGCACCGGTTATCTTTACGATGGAGCTGGTGCCAGCTTCGCTTCTGTAGCACATCTTCTGAAAACTTCCCTCTGTAACCAACTTTGACCTTACTCATTTCTTCTTCACTGCATTTGATTCCTTTCATTATATGGATATTATATGGATAATGAATAGTCAGCAGTCACTTAATGTTACCTCACCGACAATAGCATTGCCTATCGCTTCTCGCTCATTCATCTGAGATCAAATTTTGATTTTAGTGTTCAAGCGTTCAGTTGTACGTACTAGTGGATAACCACACTTATATCCCAACTTTCAGTCCTAGTCCTGATTAGATCTTGTGATCTGTCACCCCTTTTTGTAACATTAGAGAATGCTATTAGCTAACGTGTTTTCATTTTCGAAAGCTCATGTTAGAATAAATCCCATTTTGTCATTGTACAGGCATTCTTTGTTCACCTCATTATAGCGGCCATTGTATGTGACTGTATTTCACATGAGTATGCATGGAACAGTTCGTTTGTACACTGGGTATGAATTCCTTGTTATATCCATGGGTAGAAAGGTTGTAATCCATACCTACACTCTTTCAGTTATGCTCTTTGTTTCATTGTGACGACTGTAGTTGTGTTTTAGTTTTGCGATGTTGTTGACTGAATAAATGATTAGTTATTAGCTGTGCGATAAAGAAGATAGCGTTGTCCGCTACTGGCATACTTGAGCCAGAAAGGGAAATTAGTGAAGCTAGTTTCGAATAGGCCGTCCACATTATAACCCCTGTAGGCCCTGTGGTTATAATCACTTAACTCATAGGTTGTTACAGAATGTTATAGAATGGGGTGTAACAGGATCTAACTAGCTACTTTTTGCCAATGAGTTTCACATTCACCCCAAACAGGACGGAGGATAAAGAGGCTTCCGTGCTTGGGGGATACATATCCTGGAGGGATACGCCCCCTTGCCGCCAACGGCCACGCCCACAGCTCTTGTCCTACCCTCTCTTCTCTGATTCCATGAGATACGTTCCCCATCTGTGTTGCGGCGGCTGCGAGGGGCTAGAGCATAGACAGGGGGGTTGTGGGTCGAGGCAGTACAGGGACTCGTACAGGAAGCTCCAAATGTCCGCAGTCAAGAGGGACGTGGCCACGACGCGGCTTTAGACAGAGACACAGGCGCTCGGCATGCTGCCACTGGTTGGCTGCAGAGTCAGAGAAGCCAGAGGCAGCATAGAGAGCGCCTGTGTCTGATCAAGGAGCCGCGCCGTGGCCACGCCCTCTTGACTGCGGACATTTGGAGCTTCCTGTATGTAATCGGAGACGCAGAGAGCGAGAGGACTCGCGGTGCGTGGCGAGCTCTGGTCGTGTTTGGGGAACGTATCTCGTGCTCGTATCTCTCACCACCCTGCTACCGTCTGTGCTCTCTTCGGCATGAAATTATAGCAATGATTGAGATAAGAATTTGGGAAGAGAGAATCATTGGAGTGAATGGTACTAGCGAAATGAAGTGATATTTAGGTGGTAAAAATTTAGTACAATACGATGATAAAATGACAGTATGCATAAACTACAAATAGGCACATGAACTACATCAAATTGAATAGGAGTTTTCAAAGCCGTAATTTAAATAAGATTTAAATGAAATTGTAATCTAAATTTTAGAAAGACCGCTGATTTCAGGAAGTATAATCTTCATCTAGGGGTTATTTGACATGCTGATTACAGATCTGACACCTATTCTGTATCAAAATGCCAGTTTTGAAGTGTTCCAAACGTATACGTGTTTTTCAGAATCTTCTGAGACATTGTAAACTAAGGTTATTTCACGTTTTCATCTCGAATACGTTTTGTATCGTGATGATCTTTTCCAACAACTGGGAAGCAGGATGGGTGTAATTTCTTTTCTAAAACAATTGGATTTGTATTTATAAAGCAAAGTTGAAATTTCGAAACTAAAAACGAATCGTCCGAATGACAAAGTTTGCTTCTAAAAAGTGTTGAGCTCTTTCTTCGTGTGCGAAGACCTTTCTAAAAAGATCCCGACGCACACAAAAACACTTTTTTTTAAACGATTCTTTGCTCCCTATCTTGTCACAAGAAAAATATATGAAAAATAAAAAGCTTCCTATAGGAACAATTTTATGTATTATGCAGTTTTATTTATGTCAATTTTATGTGGTTTTTTCAAATGAATATTACTAAATACCAGTTCATTTCACATTTTTCGCTCAGAGTCCACAGTCTATTTTACTGTTGCATTCATTCTTAGTTTCAAAAAATCAGTGCTAACAAAACAGGAAGAGAGTGGCGATCTGACGGCATTGTATCCTTGAGGTATGGTCTATTAGCTCACAGAAGGCGCCTGATCTGACATTGTCTGCAATTACGACTTTGCCTGCAGAATGCGTCTGGAAGGATATTTTTGCGGATGGCAGTGGGGAAACATTAGAATGGAAGGAACCACACCATATGGATATCAAAAGAGTGCGAAAAATAGATCAGTTAGCCGAAAAATGGTGAAGTCGTAGTTGCGGACAAAGTCGGATCGGGCGCCCTCTGTGAGCTAATAGACTGTACGCCTGCAGGCACAGCACGTACAGTCCTGTAGATCAGGAGGGAAGGATCTCCGCGACGCTTAGAATCCTCCACGTCGTCCCACGTTGTCATGTCCAACAAGCAGATCATGGGTCGACATGTTCGAGGTGACTGAAACAACGTTCGACAGTGATACGCAGTTATGCCTAACATGTCGATGCACGATCTGCTTGCTGGAGATAACGACGTGGAGGATTCTAAGCGTCGCGGAGATCCTTCTCTCCTGATCTACAAGACTGTATTGTCGTTGTCACCACGCAACAAACGTCTGCAGCAGCACGGCCACGGCGGAGGCCGCGGCGCAACACCGCCGCGACGCTGTTGCGGGCGGCGTGGCGGGCATTTTGCCAGCCTTGCCAGCCTGCTGATTTATTGATTACTTCATTGCCGCCGGATTTCCGCTGTTTTTGTTCGTTTTTCTCAGGGTTTTCCAAATTTTCTTTTCTGTCTCGTTGATTTTTCATCCATTCCAGGCTAAAAGGGATATTGAGCTAACATCACTTTATAGTGCAACCCATTTATGTTTATTTATGCATGTTTGCTGGTATCAAGTCACGATCCAAAGCATAAATACGCAGAGAAATTTCGATTTACCTTCATTCAACTTCAGGGGAAGGCAAGGTTTAAGTGATTGTCTTATTCACTTCTAACCCGTTAAAAATTGCATTCTCTATAAGAATGAACACAGCACTGAGAAATGGATTTGTTATCCTATAAAACACTTCCAAGCAGAAAATTTCTGGTGCAGCTAAGTCAATTATGTTGAATCCTGACGAATGCAAAAGAAAGAAGTTTTAGAGATCACCAACACTGGCATTTTAATGCTATGTCAAATTTTGAAAACAATGACATTGCAAACTATCTCACAAAGAGCTGTAAAATGTCAAAAAGTAAAAATTGTCATCGTTTTTCGTTCCTTCTGGCCTGGAATGGATGAAAAATCAACGAGACCGGGAGGGAAATGTAAAAAATCTGAGGAAAAACGGACAAAAACAGCGGAAATCCGGCGACAATGAAGTAATCAATAAATCAGCAGGCTGGCAAGGCTGGCAAAATGCCCGCCACGCCGCCCGCAACAGCCTCGCGGCTATGTTGCGCCGCGGCTGCGCGGCGGCCTCCGCCGTGGCCGTGCTGCTGCAGACGTTTGTTCCGGGGTGTGGGTCATGATGAGGCAAAAGTGGGTGGGCGATGTGTCTGCGACTGGTTCAATGAAACCCTCGCTCCGCCCTTCAGGACCTACTCGCACTGATTCGTGCGCGATTTCACCATAGTTGCCCATGCAAATTTGGATGTGAGTGGGGACGAGTCGACGCCAAGGGCGGGAAGGCGCCGCCCTATTTTGCCTCATCATGACCCACACTCTTTGTTCCGTGGTGACAACGACAATACCTGCGGGGCCTTTCTTACACCTCATCGATTCATGATCGATTGCGTTGGAGAAAATCATGACTTATAATAACGGGCTTACTTCGTCTGTCACGTGTGTGTGTGTGTCAGAAACGAAATTCCCTGATTGGCCAGTGATGGTGATCACGAGGTCAACAAGATGATAGGGACGGGTATGGTGAGGTTCAAAGAATGAAGAGAAGCTCTAAAGGATGGGGAAGTAGAGAGCGGTGAGTGCACCGCGGTGTGGAGGGTGCGCCGGTGCCGAAAAGTGGGGAAACCCCTGGAGTCGGGTCCAACGGTGTGATAAGGCTGCGCCGGCGCCGAAAAGTGGGGAAACGCTTGGGGACGGGTCCAACGGCGTAATAACGGTGCGCCGGCTTCCACAAGTAATAGGAATTCGCTAGGCGGGTCTATTCCTGCATGAGGGGTACGCTTATCCTGTTTCGGCGGACCCTCCTACCAAAATCGCCTAGATGTACATTGTTTCCTTTCGTATCGGTGTTCTCTTCCCATTCCTTTGGAGAAGAACCACTCCTTCCTTTCCATTTATATACACCGGTGGACCCTTATCACTTGAATTACCACAACAACCAATTGAGCCTAAATCATTTCAACATAACATTTGCACTGAATTTGTTACACTCAGTTCTTCACGGCCATGTACTTCGCTCATATGGAAGAGCATAACTTTGTTCATATGGGGGAAAGCTACCACTTACGGGATCAAGGGTTTCACAGGAGAGCGACAGAACTGCGTGGAAGGATGCAGATTTTATCAATCCATCTACACTTTTGTGTTTGCTTTCAAGGTGCAGTATGCGAGCGAAGCGAGCATCAATAGAAGTCTGGAAGTCCGGCGTTAGCCGGACGGCCAGACTAGTACAAATATAAACGGAGAACAGAAAAGTCTAGAAAAATTCTATGTAGTGATGAGCTTTTGGAGTTTTGGATTTATCCAAACGATACAAAACACACAGAATTCGAGATAAGAACGTCGAATAACCCCAGTTTACAAAGATTCTGCAGATTCTGAAAATGTGATATCTACTGTAAAGGCTTGGAATACTTCAGAAATGGCACTTTGATACAAAGTTGATATTAAATTCATGATCAGCATGTTGAATAAGCCTTGGCTTGATGTTTAGTTTCTTAAAACCGTCGATCTTTTTCAAAATTTGAATTGCACCTTTATTTAAACTGTCTTGGACATCACTCCTTTCTCGACTTCCATTTCCCCCTCAAACTCTGCATATGGGCTCGGTATGTGGGCGGGGCGATGGGCGTGGCCGCGATCCGCTGCAGCAAACGCGCAAAATCTCCGCAGGGTACAGGCTCCTAAGCTAGGCTATGACTGTCAGCAAGCCTTGGGAGCCTCTTTACCCCCCTCCCCCTAACAGACGTTTACGTGGGCGTCAACCACTAGGCGAAATACATATGAATGCGTTGACCGGAGAGAGGTGAAGAGACTCCCAAGGTTTGCTGATGGTCATATCCTGGCTTGGGAGCCTGTATGCTGCGGAGATTTTTTTGCGTGTTTGCCGGCGGATCGCGGTCACGTTCATCGCACCGCCCACATGTCCAACCCATGTGCGGATAAAGAAGTGAGGTGAGATCTGTGCCTTGCTAGGTTAAATCCAAAAATCGAAAAGCTCATCACTACATAGGATCCTTTATAAAACTGTTGTAGAATTTTCTGTTCCCCACGTACATTTGTATTTTTTTCCAATTCAATCGATCATAAATCCCTCGCCAGACGAGGTGTAGGAAAGGCCCCGCAGGTATGCGCTCTGCCTGCGGGCATACCTCAGGGATACGATTCCTCCAGATCGCCACACTGTTCCTGTTTTGTTAGTTTTGGTTTTCTGGAACTAAGAATGCAAAAGTCGAACGAACTGCGGTCCCAGTGCGAAAAATATGGAACGAACTGGTATTTAGTAATGTGTACTCATAAAGAACCTCAATTACTACATATGCCATTCTCGTTTTTCGTCAAAATTCGTTTTTCGCCGTAATAAATCAGTTTTCCAAAGTTTCGAAATTTCAATGTGGTGTTTGATCAAGCTTTTGGATTTATTCCGAAATCACCTCCATCTAATGCCTCACAAACATAAGTTTTAGGAAAGAAATTACGCCCATCCCGTGCCCTAACTGTTGAAGAAGGACATGATTTGAAACAGATATCGAATTCGAGATGAGAGCTCAAATTTCCAGAAGATTTGAGAAATATGGTATCCACCGTATACTCTTGGAACGCTTCAAAAATGGTATTTTCACACAAAATAGATGTCAAATTCGTAGTCAGCGTGTCAAATAACCTCTAGGAAAATCAAAAATTTAAATTACAGCTTTATTCAAATCTTATTTAAACTACAGCTTTGAACAATCCTGATCAATTTGGTTTATGTGCCTATTTATGTAGTTTGTGCATATTAACTTGTTATCATCTTAGTATATTACCTTTTTATAATCTTATGACCATTTCATTCCAGTATTACTATTCAATCCAATTATTTCCTCTTCCCAAATTCATATTCTCATCGAGAGAGCTGTGAGCGTGGTCGTTGACGGCAAGGGAGCGTATCCCTCTAGGATATGCATCTTCCAAGGCATGGGAGCCTCTTTCTCCTCCGCCACGAGTTGCTCTGTTAGGCAATTAAATGCAACCCCCCCCCCCCCCCCCAGAGCATAATAAATCCAGATCCCCTCTGCCGGCTCTGACAGCTGAGTCGCTCCACACCTTCTTCAGGGGTGCCGGTCCTTAGTTACCCGTGGCATCCGGCACGAAGGGAAGCGAATTCGCAGTTAATGTCAGCACTAAAACAGCAATGCAGTGCCATAATTTTGGTAGCGATTTTTGTGATAGAGTGATAAAATTGTTCTTGGCCACTTTTTCGTGTGAACAACTATTTAACGAAGCGAAATTACTAAACGAATTCGCTTGAAAATATTTTGAAGAAGCTCTCCTTTATCTTTGACTATTATCGATATTATTGATGATAAATCCTTTTAGATTTCATTTTCCTTTCTGAATCCTCGATATCAACAACTCGCATTTAATGGGAAGCGATTAAAGTGCTCTGAGAACCCAAAGATAGATCTGAGCGGAAGGATATTTGCTGTGATCCGTCTATTCCGCAGGCCTCGGGCTGCACCTAACATCTCGGGTAATTAAGTGCCGTCCAGGGTCAAGCGTGGTATTGGTAAAAATTCGACCCCAAAGCGACCCCCCTCCCCCCTCCAAAACATTTAATTTTTTCAGGCTTTTAGTTATTGTAATTCAACAACTTTCAAAACATCCAGAAGATATTTTTTGAATTCAATTAATTTCTAAAAATAATTTTTGCCTTTTCAATTTTTAATTTTTACTTTTGAATTTCGAGTCTTATCAATGAAACAACCAGTCAGTGTCGCACATGTCTATGTCGCACATCTATACACTTATTATAAGCAACTGGAGTGACACAGAATTCGTATTCATGTTCATACAGGTCCAGGGTTCGATTCCAGCCGAAGACTAATTTTTAGAAAATGGAAAAATGCATGTGGAGCAGTCGAAAGTCAAGTTTCTATATGTATGAACAAAAACAAATAGTGTGGACATTTTTTTGGCTGTGAAGGTCGCACGTAAGTGGTGTTCTTTCACTCAGAATTAGAATCGTACACGTGCAGATGTATGGTTGTTTGTCACGAATTTGAAAAGGGTTGGCATGTGACCTAGGAAAATGGCTGAAGTCGCTCTGCTATCAGGAAGATTTGCGCTTTCTGACGCACATCTTTTTATTTTAAGAAATTTGGTACGTTAGGGTTAAATATAGGTGGAATTCGTTGGTAAAAAGTTGGGAAAATTGCTATTTTTACCAACGGTTTACCATCGGTTTACCAACGGAATGAAACTCTTCCCAGGTAATTTTGAAAAATGAAATCTTAATTGAATATAGAAATTGAATATAGATCTTGACTTCCTGTTTCAGATTCTTCATTCAGATTTTGTCAGCTTTCAAACAAACGCTGAAAAAAGCCAGGGAGGAAAAACCTGATTTTTGGGCAAGCTCAAGAATGTGATGTTAATCTGAGGCGAATAACTTCATGATTACGCTGTATAAGGGAACAGCTCCGATGCATTACAATAGAGGGAGATTTGCTCTTGCTTATGCATGGAGTCATTTTTCATAGGACCTTCTAATTTTGTCAGTTATTGAGTGTCAAATTTGACAAATTATGTGGTTATGTCCTATGTGGTCTTATGAAAAAAATTTCCAGTGAACGAGAAGCTATGTGATTTTGCATCCTCATAAGGTTTGGTTCTGGGAAACCAACTCCATAGCTGCGGAGCACCACGTGTCGTCCAGACGTCCTAGCACACCATCCACGGAATTGCATTTTGAGCTACGTGTTCATTGAACCCTCGGAGTCGATTTACAGCCGAATAAAACATCCAAGCTTGAAAACAAAGTGTTCATCGACGATTTCACACTTGTTATTCGTGGTGCTAAGAGAAAAAGAGTATGTTGAAGTGTTTGCAACACTACCACCCTCGCGAGGAATCGAACCTGGAGCTGGCTTGTGAAAAACGAACTTCCTTATTTTGCTGTTATCATACTGCCTTCAGGCAACCCCTTCCCTCCTCCCCCCCCCCCCCCGAGACGACCTCCCTTGGTAAATTACCATCGTACGCTTGACCCTGGTGCCGCCTCCCTTTCTCCAGAACAGAGCCCCTTAACTGATAGGCGGAGCTTATGGAAGTCGGTCAACGGGCGGAGGCGGAGCGCTCTGTGCTGGAGATCCTTCCTTAGCTGTCAGTACCGGCAGAGGGGATCTGGATTTATTCTACTACAGTACTAGTGTACTGTAGCACATCGGGGTTTGCATGTAATTGCCTAACAGAGCAGCTCGTCCACTCTCTCTGTCATTCCAGAACAAAGATGGACAGCAAAACCTTTTTTCTAGCTCCAGTTTATAGCTCGACATATTCATCACCGCGAAATTAGGCACTTGAATTTTGATAAATCAAAGCGTTCCATAGGAATGTAGAAATGGTCAGAGACCATTCAAACCTCGAAAGTTCTACCGCAGCTTGGCTAAATGTTTAGAGCATGAGTTTTAGCAGAAGAAGTGCAGAATAGTGCGAAATCCATCCAAGCAAAAGGATGTACGTTCTATCCATTCATCCTAATGAATTTGTCACTGAACACTTTAAGTTCTTGACACTATGTGAAAGAGGGGGATTCATGGGCAGCTGCAAATATGTGACTTGCTGGTTCTCCGATTTTCGATTTTGGAAGAAATTTAGGAAACGAAGAACCAAATATGTTCAACTTTTGTTTATGTGTTATACGAATTAAAATATTGGAAGGCTCGCAGGATTTTATCGCACTTCGTGTTGGACACTCAGAAAATATTTGCTTCTTTTCACAAGAATCGATTCTTTTCACAACTGTGTGAGATTAATTCTTTTCAAGCTTCAATACCTAACTCTGCCTGTTTAACATGCCCAAAATTAGCATCCCAGATCCATGCACTTGAAGGGTTCTGTAAGGATCTAGCCATAATTACGATCAGAGGCTCTCTAATTTTAAGTAGTTCCACTACATCTCAGCTGAATGTTTAATTTGATAGTTTTAGAAAAATATTTTCAGAGAACCTTATTTTGACGAACCTCAACTACATATTTGTTCTCCTTAGTGTGACCTAAATCTTAGCATATGTTCGGGGGAAAAAAGTTGAGATGCGCTGATAACATTGTTTTCCTCAGTGACCTTCTACGATGGCAACGCCTGGAGACATGATGTGTTGTTCTCTCAGGTTCCTCAGGAGAAATTTCGCACCTGTCATATAGCAGAGGTCATCTAAACGCGTCATACGCTGGAAACAGCAGCTATTGAAATGATGAAGACTTAATATTGAATTAGCAGAAGTTAACTTTACTCTTTTTTTGTTCCTGCATTTGTACAGGGTACAAATTACAGCAGCAGAACAGATTTCGAGCGTTCAACATCGATCAATCAACCCATCCAATTTCCCACAAAAAAGAACTTTTCCGAATAGTTCTTTCAATCGGAAACCCTAAAAACAGGACTACGTCCAGGTCGGTGGCCATCTCTGTTCTGGAATGATAATCGGAGAGTGGACGAGTTGCTCTTTTAGGCAATTACATGCAAACCCCGGAGCTTGGGGTGGCCGGTCACCGCAGTTATACTTTGCCTAGTGGGTTACACCCTGTTTACGTAGGCCAAGGGTACTGCATTACAGTTCTTGCTTCTGGGGACTGTACTAAGCTTCTTGTGAAAACGAGAGGTCCAGCAAGACAATGATATTGATTATTTCAAGATCTCAAGACGAATTGGATGCTATCGCGGATATCTACGAGACATGTGTTTGCCCTGTCAAGACGTTATGCGGGTAATAATAAGTTAATTGCAGAAATGGGTGTCTTAGCGACGTATGGAGGCTAGCACAAAAGTCTTTGTTCGGAATTCAAGTGCCGTAAAAAAACCAGGAGATGGTTTACCAAACGTGGTAAAACGAAAATATACTATCTAAAGCTTATAAATGTTGCTGTTGGGGCGCTTGCTGCAAAGGGGCAAACGATTGATGGACACTTACCACCCGCGCGCCTCAGCCCCCAATAGAACAGTGTACGCAAAACTGCAGCACCCGGTTTCTTCCGGGGAAGAACGGTTTAGCTTTGATCCAACTAAGATGAGCAATAAGCCGCTCAAGTAAGGTACAAAGGACACCTGCTGAACTATGTTTCCAAGCCTAAGAAGGCAGATGGGACCGACGCTGCGTGCATCGTTTGTGTCTGTAGATGGTGGCAAAAGGTGCACAGCGGTGCACACCGTAGGCGATCTGATTCACTGCGGGCCATACTGCTCATCCCTCTGAAGTCTGTAAATATGAGAGTGAGCATTCTGTAGCAGCGGCAACTACGATAGCTTTAGGCTCGTCCAAGCACTTCATATGCTGCCTACAATTTTTATGACATTGGTTGCGGAGTTGTTATTCGTTCGGAATTGATCAAAAGAAAATCATTTTCCGTAGAGCTCCTGACTTCGCACATTGTATATTGAATGCCACGACTCTATCTTTATGAACTGCAACCCGATTCGTTTTCTTAAGCAGTCTCTGGGATGTAAAAGGTCTTCTTTCTTTTCCTCGGCGGAAAACATCGTCTTTTCTCGATAGATCATGGGTGAGCGGTAGTATTGCGTGGAACCGGATTGTGGAAGTGGCGAATCCCGAAGGAGTTCAAAATCCGTAGTATTCGAAAGGACAATAACAGAACACATGGCATGGCATGACTCAGTTTCTACGTATCCCTCAGAAAATAGGGGAATATAAGCCTGCTTCATGCCAAAACTCATGAAGTTCCATGAATCAGGCCATAGGACCAATCGTTGTGCGGTACTCAGGTCATTACTCAAGAGCAGGAATATTTTGAATTTGAAAAAAGAAAAGACAGAAATATCAGCTCAAAGCCAACGACACTAAATACCGGCCAAACACTTGGGTCACTCTTTATGTGGTTGCACGTGCACATGGTCGCGAAAAGAATTCTTTGTAAAGAGGCGCAGCCGAGCTGTGCTAAGTTGAAAAGTTTTCTAACCTGTGGAAATTTTGATAATTTCTGGCATGCATTCAAACAATTGAATGTTCTGGAATTAAGAAATTAACTCAGTCTGAAATCAAATATTTAACTAATGTACTCATGAAATTGCAAATATGCTAGCTTTAGAAGAAGAAAGAACTCAAATTTCTTTGGTTTGCTTTTCGCAGCATTTCTTTTCGAATAGCGAAGAACTTGTGATCTGCAGCATTTGCAATTATCTATGAGTGGGATTTCAATAAAACAATTTTTTTTGCATTATAGGAGATCCAGAAGAGGGGTATAATAAAAGGAAAAAAAAGGAAAAAAAAAGTGTATGTCACAGTTGTGGAAGCAGTGCTGCGCGCTCCTAGTTGTTTTTTCTAATTATTTACAGTTAATTACAGCTTCGTCTGTCTCTGAATTCGACCTAATTGTCATTGGAGGCGGATCTGGTGGCTTATCCTGTTCAAAAGCAGCGTAGGTCTAGGCCTTGTAGTGAGGCTCTTCCGCAGCCGTAAGCAAAATCATAAACGCTGTAGTGTTTCAGTTCTGATCACGGCGCCCGTGTTGCTCTTGTGGATGGAGTAACGCCTAGTCCTCACGGTACAACTTGGGGCATCGGAGGGACATGCGCCAACGTTGGATGCATACCAAAGAAGTTGATGCATCACGCTGGCATTGTGGGGAAGGAGGTGCGGTATAATTTGAAGAATACTATGTATTGGGTTGGGGAATCGGTTCGTGCGGTTTTTTTATGAGCACACCAACCACTAATTTCCACGAGCATTGCCAACCACACTGAGTGAGTTACATAGCTCCTTCCCCCTTCTGTTAATGCTGCCAGAAATGGGGCAGCTTGTCAGCTCCATGCCTACGAAAAATTGCTTTGTTTCAGACTACTTAATTTGTAGCCCGCAACCGCAACTCTTGGATAAAGTTTATGAAATCAATGGGAAAATGAACGAAATAGGCTGTGTATGACTGCGCTAGACTTGTAGAGTCGGCAGCAGTGAAAATCCCCTCCGAGGCTTTTTGCTAGTCATTTCGGTGAAATTTGTTTAGAAACCGAGCATACCCAACCTCTATAGACGTCATTGATACAGCCAGCCAACTGAGCCATACTCAATCCACGATTGAAATCGAACGGTAGCCGATGTCGGAGAGGTTCATCTTTGTCGATTAGGAGGGTCACGTTCCATGGAGCAGAAAACAAGGCAAAGCGAGAATTGAGGAACGAGGTTTGTATGGTTGCAAAGAACAAATCAAGGAAAAAAACCGCACGAACTTATTCCCCAACCCAATATATTTCAGGAGGGAGCAGTGCCAAAAAGTCAGTTTTTTTCGCTGTTACCCTTTTTTTATTCTATCTTCAGGTGAATAACGCAGAGAAATATGGGTGGACGAATGTTGAGAAAGGAGAACATTCATGGTTAGTCAACGAACAGTGGGTTGAAAAACAACTTTTTACCATCTTTTATGAGTATTAAACCCATCAAACGTTGCAAAGAAAAAGAGTTACCTACAGTTAATCAGTTACATATTCCTGTTGTTGATGGTCACTTGGTGCCAGCTATCGGGAACTGCCACTCACGCTGGAATCACCACCGTAGTGACAAAGATTTCAGGGATTTGTTGATAGCGTTAGAAAAGAACTAGCTGTTGAGAAAGCCCTATAGTTTGTTGTGATGGCGAGGATTCTAGTGCCAGCGGCGCGATCGCTCCGTGTGTTTCTCGAGTCCGCGAAAAACACACCGCCATCGACTGCAGGTAGTATGTACTAAGCCACACGTTTTGCGGAAAAACAATTCCTCGTCTGTTACCGATCATAGATATCTATAGCGAGGGCAAGCGAGACGCTTCGGGAGACAAGTACGTTGCGGAAGTGCACAATTGCAGAGTGGTCCAAAATTACGGTAACATATAAAACAGCACACAAAACAAGAATTCCGATGTCGTTTGGGACAATGTATTGACAGTTACATTTGTTGTCTCCGCTTAACAAAATGCAACCGCTCATCTTAAAATATGTTTCTATCAGCTTCTAGACATGCTTTGAAATGCTAAGTAAGCTCGCCTAAGTAAGCTCACAGAGCATGGCGCATAGTAGTTGGGGTCCAATTGTTCCCCAATTTTTGTATGCTCCTACGAGGAATCTAAGTTAGATGATGTGCATAGCAAGCCCAGGTCTCAGGTGTTCCCAGTCTTCAGTAGTCTAGTTGACTACTAATTGACTACATTTTGGACAGCGCAGACACTCTAGTGCTGAAGTTTCGTTTTATCCCATTCGTGGACCAAATGCTACCATTTGTACGGGTGCTAGGCTTGAAGGAGATCCGGAAAAGATGTCTAAACTGAGATTGTCTGCAAGTACATTTGTCGGGAAGCAATTGGGAGAGGAATTGAATAGATAATCTAGGTAGGGTACCGTGAGTCTCTGAACACCTTAAGGTGTTGTGTTGTGGTGCAGAATTTTAGCGCAATTCTCAGAGGAAATTAGGACAGGAGGTGCTTGTTCAATCCTAAAAGCAATGCCTGTTTGCCTAGTAGGACCTGCTGTATTCCTGCCGCCCAGTTATGGGTCCTAGACAGCACTTAGGCTCGTCATTGAATTCCTTGAGATTCGGAATCCAAGTCTGGTCACTCAAGTACTTGGAAGGTTCGAAATATTCTAAAAAGATTCTAGACGTGCGACTCACTAGTGGTCCTTTCTGTTCTCATAGTATTATAATATTTAACTATTTGTTTAGGGAGACTTTGGTTAAGGTGGTCAACGATCGCGTAAAAGCCAACAGCTGGATATATCGCGTTCAATTGCATGAGAAGTTCGCTACTCTCTTGTTCATCACATTAAAATATCACACAGTTGATAGGGAAATCTGGTAATTTCAATTCAGAGGTGTGAAGCTATATACCGGGTTTGCCTCCTTCATCGACAATCACACTGTTAAAATAGTTTCTGCAGATAAAAAGAAGACTGAGGCAAGTCGTTTATCTGTTGCTGCTGAGGTAGTTCACTTGCTAGCTTTTCCTTGATGCTGCTAATTTTTAGCTTACCCTCACTGCTTCAAATATTGTTCTAGCCACGGGGCTACGACCACGTTACCCAGAGATTCCTGGAGCAGAGCATGGTAGGCTGTATTTGCAATAAAAGCTGTCATCGTTTAAACACTTGCCATTACAAAATGGCTGCTTAATACTGAGACAATGAACGGTCACTGGTGATGTGTGCTTTACATCCATTATGAAGAAAAGCATGCATGCTTTAATATTGTCATTGTGTTTCTCTTTTTCTTTTTGTTTTCAGTATATGCCATGTGGAACCCACCATAAGGCCAGTTCACATCAATCGGGCACGGGAAAATATTGTCTCAAAGGATTTTGCAGGGATCACTTCTGATGATTTGTTCTGGGCGGTGAAATCTCCTGGAAAGACTCTTGTTGTTGGTGCCAGTTATGTGGCGCTCGAAACAGCCGGGATGTTGGCTGATCTTGGTCTTCCCGTTGATCTGCTGATAAGATCGCGACCGTTGAAGCCATTTGATCAGGTCAGTGGAACTCTACAAGCTCAACCTGTTTCAACATTTCGAGTGCACCAGTACACGGTGTGCATGTGAAAAGATCTGTGAAATCCTCAGTAATGAGTTGCTCCCTGTCAGCTGTCAGCTATGCGATCAAATCCCAATCAATACGAATTGTTTCAAAAACCGAAGGCTTGATTTTCTGTCGGTAACAGTATACTACGTGGGTCAAATCGAGGATAATCCGTGTTGCACTGAGGCACCGTGGAAACTGAGGCGTTATTTGGGTAGCTCTGGCAGTATAATCTCAAAAAGAATCGCTCGATCTCCGTCTAGGATGGGGATGCGAGGTTGCATAAATGGTGGTTTCAACACGAAAATCATCTTTCGCCCTGTCGAAAGGTTTCCATTGGGGGTAAAAGGTACGTTATTGAATCCTGGCCCTCGTGAACATAAAATAAGCACGATTGACAGGATTCGGGCCTTTTTTCTTTGAGATATTCGGGACACAGGTAGTCTGGCAGTGCCATCAATGATGCAGTCCCATTGCACTTCTCATGAAGAATGGGTGAGGGAGAGCTACAATTTTGAGACTGGACCTTTCGGGTCCCATAAACCTACTCTGCGGAAGCTATTGTGGTTTTTCATATCTATTGATATGCTAACCTGGTCTTGGTCATTGGTTCCGCACTACTTCACTCTTGCGGTTGCCAGCGGGTGTGCCTATGGCTTCCATGAAATATTGAACACTAGCTCCCCACAAACTTGATCTACACTCTTGCTGAATTTACCTCATCTGAATTGAAGAAACTGTGGTTAGCTGTGCTCAAATCAATTGATTTCATGCGTTTCTGTGGCTGGCAGTGAGATGTTAGAGTGCCCAAGTGGAACCGTAATCATTGGGTGGGTGTTGATTCAAGTCACATGAAACTACAACACTTAATTTATACTGGGTCATAAACTTCTTATTTTTGCACTGACGAGCGCCCAAGTCGTAAAGTGTTACAGCGTCGAGTATCACATCTCATATGAAAAATTCCAAGCAAAATCATCGAGCAGGTTATGCATATTTCTCTCCATAATCTTTTCCGAATTCGTTCGAAACTACGCCTAATTCTTCACAAAATGGGCGAATCCTACTGGAATTTGCATGAAGTTCGCCCTAAAATAGGCGAATTCTACCAGGAAATGCGTGCAAATTTATGGGACCTCAACTGTTGTGACAATTCCAAGTCTTCATTTGCGGGCACGTACGGCAACACCGGCGTAAACTCGGAACACCAAAGCCCCACTGCGGAATGTATTTTCGAGCGCAGCCGCTGTTGGTCTTAATTCTGGTCCATTACCCCTTCTGCAGTACATCCTGCTGACTTAAGCTGATTACATTAATATGGTGAATGTTTCTCACGTCAATGTGGAATACGTATTTATATGCATCAAACAAATTCATCAACCTTTTTATATTAAGTGCAGTATGTGATTCTTTCAGTCATGACCTATTTCCGAAGGTGAAAACGCAATGTCGTTCATTAATGAAAGGCGAATTTGTAAGAAGAATAAATGGAAAAAATGCGAAATCTGCTCAAATTTACGCACAGTACAGATTCGAGCAGAACGCGCTTGTCTCTCGCGTAATTTCCTTGGATTCTGCTCGAATCTATAAAAATTGTCAAATTCGAGAAGGTCTTGCTCACTTTCCGTGTATTTGTTTCAGGACAGAAATTTCCGAAAAAAAAACATGCAGAATAAGCGAAATCTGCTCATGTTTCTCTATCTGAAATGCTTTGACATGTGTGTCCCCTTAATTCTCTTTGACAATCCTACAATCAATATTTCAGCGAGAAATACGCTAAATCTGCTTGAATGCGTACTGATTCTGCTCGAAATTTCTCACCTGAAATATGTTTGAGCCACTATATGGTTATTTCCGGTGTTGCTTTTCCAGTGAAACGAACCTCCGTGGTCGAATTTAAGACTTTTAGGAAGTTTTACGGCGGGAGGGCGTTAGGCAGCTGCGAGTTTATATCAGCTTGCAATTTACAGCGTCCTGTCCGCAACTGCCAGCTGACTCGCGCTGCGTATGCGGCAGGCAGGAAGCATTCGGGGGCGTGTCCGCAAATGTGCGCATGACGCGCGGCGGAATATTCGTCCAAGGGAGCTCTATCAGATTTGTTGCAAGACATAAAAATGAGCTTAAGCGCAGTTCATGTGAGAGATTTAGCCTTACAAAACAGCCAAAAAAAACAACAACAAAATACATGCATTATTTTACCTCACCCCTACTCCTCCATTACAAATCTCTTTTTACGTAACTCACACTACGTTGTGGTTCATGTAAGTTCCCATCTTACGCATCCTAGCATTGCGTAGTCTAAGAGATAGCCAACCACGCTAACCATCGCTGGTCCCAGCCCCTGAAGCATCTCGCTGTCTAATGCTTCTTTTTGTGAGCACAAACACATAAATATTAAATTTAATCCTAATTTCTTTCATCTGTTCCTTATATGAAATAAATAGAGTGCGCCGATGTCATCATTCTCTGTAGTGAACTGCGCTAGTGACAACACCCAGGGACACTTCGCGGTCCTAAGGACATGTGATCTCGTTTGGCATAGTTCCACAGGAGAAATTTGCCAACTTCTGTCTAACTGAAGTCACCTAAAGTCCTTACGCGCAACCGGCGGAAAATTTACGAGCGCGCCCAGCATGCGGCGCGTGCGCTACGCGGCCCTCTTGTGGCAGCCGTCCCCGGTCGTTCATCAGATTCTTGCCCAGGTGAGTGTTTTTCTTTCATTTTTTTCTTTAACTGAAGTTTATCTGAAGCTGTGAGGCCTGTGGCTGACCGATATAGACCGGACGGCCCCGCATCCCTCATATTTTGCGCGTTTTCCCCATGCATGCCCCAAATGCTTGTTTTTATTGTTCTTATGAGGCATGCCGGGCCGTCCGGTCGACGTCGGTCAGCCACAGGCCTGACAGCTTCAGATAAACTTCAGTAAAGGAAAAAATGAAGGAAAAACACTCACCTGGGCCAAAAATCTGACGGACGACGGTGGAGCGCTGCCACAAGAGGGCCGCGCCGCGCACGCGCTCGAAAATTTTCCGCCGATTGCGCGTAAGGACTTTACAAACACCTACGCGCTGCGAACAGTCGCTATTCGACTGATGAAGATTAAAAAGTGTAGAAACAAGGAGTGTTTACGTCCTTCACTGTTTTGTGGAAAAATATCTTGCCACTGACAATGGACAACAATCACAGATTTGAAACTTGATTTTTTCCCTTCTGGTTTTATCAGCGTGTAATATGAATAGTACTATGTAATATCTGCGTTTTCACTTTTTAGTTACATTTCACCCCTTAGAATTTTTCAAAATTTTTATTTTTATAATTGCGAATTTCCGCAACGCAATTAACGCTACCTGCGGACGCAAAACTTCTGAAATTTTTCCGCCTGAAACTTGGTACAGAGAGGTTATGTGTGATGGTGAAAACAAACATCGTATCCATTTTGTACAGTAACCCCACTTTTGTATGGTTACGGTGGGCATACCATATATACGGAATGCTACATAATCTTCGATAACCTCGCATAGTGGGTTATTTCACGTGCTTATCACAAATATCTCACCGTTTTGTATCGTGGGCCCATTTTTATAGGATACGCTAGGTAAACGGCTGAAAATTTAGAGAAAATGCCGATTTCGGGAACAAAACGGAGGCGGCTTGCAAAATAGGATTGATATTTGTGATCAGCGTCAAAAACAACCACAGTGCGCAAAATTTGAGAGGACTTCGCGCGGTAACATAATATCTACGGTGCAGCTGCCGTAACTCTACAAAGATAGAGTTACGGTACAAAATGGGTACGATCTTCGTGTCCAGCACCTCAATAACCCTTTGTATTAAATTTCAGCCGAAAAAAGCGAAGTTTTTGGGTTCGCGAAAGTAGAACAGTGCCCCCCAGTCGCCGCTGCGGCATTCTCGGACGAGTTTAGGAGTGTTTATACGTAGGCGCGACGCGACCGTCGCGTCCCAGCAAACTGTTCAAATGCGATGGGTCCCGAGTGGATGCATGCGCAAACAATGGTCGCGATGTGGTAGTTGGCGTTTCCCATCGCGAGGCGACATCGCAGAGCGACGTCGCGTCCTGTTTATACTTTTTTTCGTGAAAAACGACGCGATAGGCCTGATTCGCGTCGCGCCTGCTAGCAGACGCGACGCGATGGTTTCGCGGAAGTTGCGGACTGGAGTTGACCACTGTTCTATAGTTTTTCGAGTGGTTTTGGCCCGAAACCTACGGAATAAGACGAATTCAGTTGGAGATGTGGATGTGAACGAACTTGGACGCGTCGTATGTGTTCTAGATAATGATTTTGTGAGCATTTTATGTATCTGATGTTGTCTTCTGTTTATGAGCGGTTACTACTTACCACTTGTCAGCCAAACTGTGGAAGAACACAATGTAGGTATACATGTTGGATCTGTATATTGATCTAGAGATTTTGTTCTGAATTTGAGTTATCGGAATCGTTTCCCTTTCACGTAGACATCGTTGTACAGGTGCTTCAGAATAGAGTTCGATCAGTGCGGTATTGATTTATAGGATAGTCCTGCGCTCCGACACTTTCACGTTCCGGTGTGATTTTCTGCAAGACCTCCCACCACACAGAAATCACAAGATAACACGTCCAACCAGTGAAAGATTGGAAAAGATCAAAAGCACGGGGCTAGAATATGACATAGTGAATGAAACTCCCAACTAGGTCAGAAAATCACACATTCGACCAGCACAGGACCAAAAAACATCAAATTGAGGCACTGGAACAACGTACACCTTCAACAAAGAAAACCCTGGCAATAGTACTACTAGAGCACACCTGAACAGTGAAAAAAATATACAAGCACGGGACTACAACAATGTATGCATAGGAGAAAACCATTCTGATAAGTCAAATGCAAAAAAAAATCTCTAAACAAATAAATGAGAAGAACCCGCAATGCGTTCTTCCATATCCTTGAAATAAACATCCTTGACAAAGAACACTGCGCAAAATAGTAGTCTTCGCAAAGATCACCACTGGAAATCGTTGAGAACTTTTTCTGAACATTCCAGACCCCAAACGGTACCATGAGGTCCAAAACAGCCCATAGAAACCCATGATCCCTGCTAAGTCGGGGTGTGCATGTGATATTGCGTGGGTACGTAAGTTTGCGACGTTCAGCATGGCGCGACGGGGCGACGCGACGGCTTCGCTACCCGTCGCGTCGCGCGTGTTGTGGCCGTCGCCGCGACGCCATCGCGTCGCGAAAAAGTATAAACACTCCTTTTAGCCGTCGTCGCGCAAGCAGCCTCGCTTGGGTAGACAGCTACAGTATCATGCGGGTTAGGTCGCACAACCTCATTACCTAGGCTGGCAGCAGAATAGAATTACTGATTACTTTCACTCAACCAATGAATGATATCAAGATGTAGTTGCACATTTTTATGCCGAAAACCACATCACATCTTTGTTTTCATCGCACACTTAGGGCACTCCACGCAGCTTTGGTGGGGGTGGGAGGGGTTAACGGTACGCGCAGTGCACAGCTTTATATTTTACTGATTTATTTTTAATTTGATGTTTTAGGATTGTGTCAAATGTGTAGTGGAAGGTTTGAAACAACACGGCGCCAACATTATCTACGGCAGAGAGGTCGCAGAAGTCGTAGCGGATGGAGAGAAGAGAAAGGTGGGGAATTTCTCACTATTGACGAGTTTGCGACTCGGTACCAAAATCACTTCGGAGACAAACTAATATTTTGATTTCTCGGTCTCAAAGCTAATTAAGTAGAGTTGGGATACCTCTGATCCTAATGAAACCTTTACGTGGTGTGAGCATTTTTCCAGTTCCTTTCATTTATTTATTCAGTACATTGGAAAGATGCGGCCCTACAGATGTAGAGTTCTGCATGAGTCGAGACCCGTTCACACCATCTGTTGGGACAGGTTCAAAAGGAGGTTCGGACGAGGATAGGGCCGTTAATACCAGTGAGATGTGTAGATTCGCAGACAATCAGAGTGCCAGAATGGATCTGGTTTAGCGCGATCTGCAGGCCTCGAACACTGGATTCTCCTATAAGAAGGTAGTGGAGGCGTTTATGACTAAGTTGACTCCACCGACAGCTGCCCATAAGAGATGAGCAGTTATTTGAGCAAAGCTAGCCGTAAGGTTTGTCAGGTTTTCTTCTTGGGGTTTTGGGCAAGAAAATGGGTTTTTTTCTGGTGAACATCGTTTTTAGTTTTGACTCTTTTTTTTTGCTGTGCCACACAGGTTTTTAGCTGGAATCCTTATTCAGCCTGACATTAAAGCTTTACATAGTTTCTAGAAGCCTGAAAATGGTTAAGGGTCTCCCTTATTTGCAAAATAGTCCTCAGATATCACTTCCTATTCCCTGCATGATGTTTGGATTCTCTGCTAGAGAACTCTATAGCTGCAAAGTAGTAT
Source organism: Ancylostoma caninum (assembly GCA_037903475.1). NCBI lineage: Eukaryota > Metazoa > Nematoda > Chromadorea > Rhabditida > Ancylostomatidae > Ancylostoma > Ancylostoma caninum. The sequence continues at coordinate 2,639,119 of JBAJFG010000384.1, read as the reverse complement.
TGGCCACGAGTTGTTCATGTAAATTTTGATCTATCCGCAAGTAATTGCGAAGATTTTTTGGAGTGTCATTCAGGAGTTTGTCTGATGTGTAAAAAGGGGACGCCGTGTTGACAGAGAGGCCTAGCTTGCTAGAAGTTGTCCTCTAGTTGTGGGATTTATTCATTCATCGCACCCACTTGCAGGTGACGTTCAAGGATGTGGCCACCAATCACAATGTTTCAGACGACGTCTATGACACTGTCATTTGGGCTATGGGTATGTCTCAGGTCTTAATTACGATGACCACTAAAATGGTTCTTGTGTTCTTATAAGGTGATGCCCATTACTCAGTGCTTTGTTGGCGGTATAAACAGGGGAGGGGGAGGGGCTGCGATAGGGGGCGTATGCCAAGGAAATGTAGCGGGCAGCCAGCCGGAAATTCCATTATGGTGTTATTGAAAGTTCAAATTCGAATTAAACTATCCGGAGTAATATTTCCAGAAGTTTAACAACAAAAAAAAAACGGATAGGTGTCTGAAAGTAAGCTGATATAGAATTTTTATCCATCTCATAAGTTAATTTTGAGGAATTTACCTGGCTGGCCTCACCTGGAGGAGGAAAGGAGCCTCTTTTAATTTTCCCATCCACCACTGTCAATGCTTAGCAGATGATCGACTGATTTTAAGTCAGATATTCTGCATTCTGTAACATTTAGGGCGAGATCCCCAGCACGGCACATTGAATTTGGCTGCAGCTGGCATTGAAGTGGACTCCTCCAGTGATCGTATTATAGTTGGAGACGATGACAGGACTTCGGCGAAGAATGTCTACGCTATTGGAGATATTGCACTAGTGAGTTTTCAAGTGGTCCCATTAAATCTGCCGTAGACTCATCCTGCTTATTAGGGGCGTCCCGAACTCACACCAGCTGCGATTCGCGCTGGTCAATTGCTTGCTGGACGATTATTTAATGGTAGTAAGCAATTGATGGATTACTACGATGTCCCTACCACGGTATTCACGCCTCTAGAACTTGGCACCGTGGGGCACACCGAGGAGCAGGCGGCATATTTGTTTGGAGCTGAGAACATCGAGGTTTTGCTTTATCCGCATTGATTTTGTCGAGTCAGCCCTCTTTTTCCCTTTCGCTCTACTTCCATTCTTTTTAGTCATTTCCTCCTGTATTCTTTTTTCTTTTCTTTCCTGTACTCTTGTATTCCTTCACATTTGTGACCTCACGAGCTGTGCACTGAAAATCGTTCAGATTTATCATTCTCACTTCACCCCCTTCGAGTACGTCGTTCCACAGGACCACGACAGTGCGCACTGCTATGCAAAGGTGATGGTGTAGTTTATTAAAGGCAGTGTCTCAGCTCAGGTTCGAATCCGAGCATTGGGTATGAGAAGATTCTCGGGGATGTGCTGATTACAAAGGTGTAGGAATCTCCATTCAAAAGTGCAACAAACCCCCTTCTTTAACGGTTTCTCTTTGGAGCAAACTTCCAGCCGCCGCATCGAAAGCTCGTCCACACGGCGACGCTCCGCTATCGATCGGCGCCACTCCATGCCACTCCACGCCAGAAGCCACTGTCTCCCTGACTGACATTATTAAAATCCACTATGGCGTTGCTGGAACCCGGCTGGCCCGGTTCCCTCCTGGCGTGGAGAAAATGACTTCTTTCCACTACATTCTACTATTGTACCTTTATATTCTTCTATCACTCACTGCTATTTAACAACTACGCACTGTTTGCCTAGTTCCGTCGCAGAAATACTAAAACCAATAATCTAGCCTAAACTTTGTTTGTGAGAGTGATTCGATGCGCAGATCACGAAAATCATAATCATTTTGTAAAAAGAGGCCACTTTGTAAAGTCACAGTAGGGTTGCTGTTACAAAGAGGTCAAATAAACCCAATATTTGAAAGAATTTTGTGAGGTCTCGTTTCTACCGCATAGCTATCGCAACCCTACAAGTAAGGGGTTGCGGTTCAAAATGAGTATAATTTTCGTTGTCCGCGCATCAAATAATCCCCTTAGCCAAAGAATTGTCGAGAACAGTGACTTTGATGTTTTAAGGCAAAACTACTCGTACAGTGCCTTGAAGTTGAATACTAATGAGTGGTCGAAGAATACAAGGGTAGAATAATAGAATACTAGTGAAAAGAAACCATTGTCTCCGCGAAAAGAGGGATCCGGGCCAGTTGGATTCCCGAAACGTGCGCGCATACGATGGATTTTAGTAATGTCAGTCAGGGAGACAATGCTTCTGGCGTGGAGTGGCATGGAGTGGCGCCGATCGATAGCGGAGCGTCGCCGTGTGGACGAGCTTTCGATGCGGCGGCTGGAAGTTTGCTCCAACCGTTAAAGAAGGGGGTTTTTTGCACTTTTGAATGGAGATTCCTACACCTTTGTAATCAGCACCTTCCCTAGATTCTTCTCATACCAAATGCTCGGATTCGAACCTGAGCTGAGACACTGCCTTTAAGTCTCCTCGTTCTGCCTCTGTATGTGTTGATAGTGTAGGTAGTACCTTTTGCTGGTGGTAATCAATTTTTGTCTCCTACATGCTTTCCAAGCTTGGAGTCTTCCCATAACATGAATGTGGCGTGGACTATACTGAAGAGACGGTTAGGCCTCTATGCATGGGCATCAAGGAACACCTAGGCTGGAATTCATGGAACGTTAACCATGCATGCCAACAGTGGGTGGATGATTGGTGGAGACTAAGTAGTGCTTAGAGACCCAGGAGGTGAGAGTTGGTTTGCTAACCTGGTCTTGCTTGGTTTTGCGTTCGTGAAACCTATCCTTGGAAGGGAAGGCCAGATCACATCACATTGTTCTGACCAGTAATCGCATAAAACTCATATTGAAACCTATTTTGATGTGCCGGTCAAGAGCGTAGCGCAATATACCATAGCTGCTGCTCACACAACTTCAGAGATTTCTAGGACTTCGAAACTCGAAATGCTAGGATGATTCGGAAAAAGAATGCCGTCAAATCAAATGGGACTTCTCATCCTACTTCAGTCCCTCTATTGTGCTACACTGAGCTCCATTAGGAGGGATACCACGACTGTTTTTACATTTACACATCTTTACAAAAGCTTCTGTGCGGTAAATATTTGAACAACTCAGTGCTAGCAAAAATGTCCAAATCGTACAATTTTGAACTAGTTATACGCGAAAACCCGGGGATAATTGAGAAGATCGCAGAGTCGGGAAAGTTTCGAATTTTTGAAAGTTCAGATCGCGATCGTGATTTTTTTTGCTCGCGTGAACATTTGATGTTTCTCGACTAAATTGGGTTTACTTATTCGGATACATCAATATATCAGTAATAGGGTTATTTTGTTGAAAATTTCAACATATGCTTAGATTTCGTACTACCACATGGTTACCAATGAACAGCTGGATATAGACAACGTCACGCATGGGTAAATGTGATAATGGATGCCAGATGAAGGGTAAATTTGGGTACGTCAACGTCTTCACCACGTGTATCCTCAATGATGCGTCCATGATCTATCCGTTCAAAAGAGCTGGAGAAATGGTAGAGAAAAAGGAGTGCGAGAAAGTATGTGGTATTCGGAGAAACCAGTGAGAACGATGGGCAGTAGGCACAGACATTCAGCGACCGTATCATTTGAAACAGACTGTATTAACCAGAAACAATTGCAGGTTGTCTGTCTTCGAGACGAACCAAAGTCGGTTCTTGGCATGCATATCGTCGGTCCCAATGCGGCAGAGGTGATTCAGGGATATGCCGTCGCGGTGAAGGCTGGAATAACTTTTGATCAGTTGATTGGTGATTGTGATTGTTCAAAAGATTGAGTCCTGCGCAGTTGCAGAGTAGCTTATAGTACGGTTTTAGGTACGATTGCCATTCATCCCTGCAGTTCTGAGGAGTTTCTGAAGATGAGAATCACGAAGCGCTCGGGAGAGGACCCGAGGGTGCAGGGATGCTGCGGCTGATCGCTTTTTTTTTCTTATGCAGTGCGCTCGTGTCAATAGTTAAGCTATGAATTTGCCCAAATCATGAAATTTTACACTTCATGAACGAGACTTCTTCATCCATCACTGCAAGGCTAAAATGACAGACCTTGTGTGGTCAATGGAGTTCGCTTGAGAAATAACTGTTGTGAGAATACAACACTGTAGCTTAGAAACGAATTCTTTGTAGTGAAGTGTTCTTTTTGTATCTGTTATGTATTTTTGTATTGTTAGTATTCATTATTCTACGGCTAACGGCGATGTCGCCTTCATCATAGCCTGGGCTAGGATTCATGAAGTGATAACCAAGCAAACCAGGGATGGCTAGCCTGATTGGTTATCGTACTGACTACATAGGGCAAAGAGACGCAGACGGCAAAAGTTGGTTTGCTAGCCTGGGCTTGCTTGGTTATTCTTTCGCGAATCCCAGCCCTGGTCTCCATCGCCGAAACGTCGGCCTTAGCCGGGAATAAAGAATAGTAACAGTCTCGACGAGCACAGCTACAAAAAACAAAACTTATGGTTCGAAAAAAAGGCCGAGATTTAAGGAGAGTCGAACTTTTGATAACTTTTGATCGGTCTTTCGGTATTTTTAGAGGGAATCATGTGTAGCAGAAATCAGCGTCCTCGTAAGATTCCATTTTTCTTCTGTGAGTTTCCGCGGATCTTGTACAATTTGAATCTGTCACAATATAACTTGGTATCCCATGAGAAGTAGACAAAATCGGTAATGCGTTGATTAGCTTGTGACACGTAATGAAATATAATCCAATGAAAAACCGATAGACATTCGCTGGATAATATATTTGCCATTTTTCTGAGGATGTAGGACGGCACAGCTGAGTAACCGGGAGAATAGGTGCAACACCCATCATCTTCATAAATAAATCTCAGTCAGCACTTCGCTGTCATCGAAGGTTGTACTTATTTGCAGCAGTTGTAGCCATGATAGAAAAAAAGTTGCTCTCATTGGAGCTCCGATTACTTCATAGTCAATCGTCTCACCGATTTCGTTTCCTGAGCTGTTAAACAAAACTAGTTAGTGTGTTGCAGCCGTATTTCTCACTTCCAAGAAAAAAATCACAGTATAGAATGAACACTTAATTCTGATTTGCTCTAGGTACCTAGCCAGGTTTCCGATGAAGTCAGATCTCAATGCAGTTATAGAACAAGCTATACATCAAGGTACTCGGCTTATGCACGCTTCTTCGCTGATCTGTTGTGAACGGGATCGAACTTCGTTTGCGTTCATATCCGCGGCAGTAGACCGCTGTATGTACGGGTGGCACCCGCTCAAATCTTCGTGTTCGAGATTTTGTTGGATTTTGAGGTTGTGAGGGGCCAATGCTCACATCTAGCAGTAAAGTAGCTCGAAATATCAGAAATACTCAAAATCAGGACGCTGTTTCCGCGCATCTTATTGCGCTCTAATGACACTTGTGGGTCCCGCCACGCGCAAGTCACACGCGCTTGTTCAAATGACAGTATATGTGGTGGTGTGTGTGGTCAGGCTGAAGGCAGTTCCCAAATATTGGAGATTGAAATGAAGATCCTGCGCATCTCCATGCGGAACAAACAAGACCAATTGTGCTCACTTCTGAAGAAATGCGTAACGAAGGAAAATAATTGTGCTAGATATTTGGAGGCTCGCCTTTGGAAGAGAATAGTGGGTGGGTCAAAATCAATTTGTGATTTTATTCGGGCTAATACCAAGGCAGTTTTGCAAAAGAAGTTCGAGGCTCTGCTCTGCAAATCACATGACAACCTTCCACGACTGACACTACCTCTTCTCACCATCAGTGTGATGGTAAATCAAAACCTGTTCAGCAGTCCGAGCCAGAAGTACCTAGAGTGACGGTGATCGGTGGGTACACACTGTCTCCCAGAGCGCGGGCAGTACTTGAGTTGGGCCCTAGTTTCTCACCATCCCAGCCTATAGGTAATTCAGTTTTTCGCAGAATTGTTGGCAATCTACAATCACTTCAAGATCGATTACGTTATAAGGCAAAACTAGAACGTATTGGCATGTCTTCACTACAACACTCAAGCTCTCTTCCCGCGCCTCCTTTTCCAAGGATGTTCTATAGACGTCAAGAGCCCAACGATGATGTTGATAGTAGATTCCGCGTATTTGCAACTGACCTCTTCCATACTCTGTGTCGCTTAACAAAGAATTGCACCGCTCAAACCTCACGAATTCGCAGAAATGTGGTATACGAGAGATACGAGAATTGGTAGCTACTCAGTCGATAAGACTGTCGATAAGTGATAAGGGAGGAGACTTTGTTGTGATCCCAAGAACACTAGACAGGGCAATAACTGAGCAACACCTAAGTGATGCAACGTTATACCGGATGTCCTCGTCACAAGAGTTCATAACACAATCTCGAAAACTAAATAAGACCTGGGTCAGAATTGCAAAAGCAGTCAATTTACGTCCAACATTCATAAGCCGTTTAAAGGTGGGAATGCCAGTCTGTCCAGTTCTCTACTTGCTTATCAAAACAAACAAGCTATCTACTAATGATTTGGCGTCGTCTGATCCATCTGTTTACAAAGTTCGGCCAATCATTAGCGGCATCGGCGGTCCTACTGACAGGATTTCATGGTTTTTGAACCTCATTTTGGTGCAACTACTCCAATTTGTCCCGGCGCACCTCGAAAACACTACAATGTTCCTGGATCATCTACGAAACGCGAACTTCGATAATGAATGTGTGATGGAATCATTCGACGTCAACGCTCTCTACACAAATGTCTCGAATGATTCTGCGATGCAAGCGGTGCTTGAGCTTCTTACCGAACATCAAAAAAGCATCAATTTGAATGGTTTCTCAATATCGCAAGTAATGACACTTCTAAATGAATGTCTCAGCTGCACAATCTTTAGATGGTCCGGGAAATATTACGCTCAAACAAGAGGACTAGCCATGGGGCAGCGTCTCGCACCAGTACTTGCCATTGCTTTCATGGCAAAAGTTGAAGCTCCTGTATTAGAATCTCGCCCACTCTTGTATTGCAGGTACATCGACGACTGCTTCGTTGTCTGTTCCACTCAAAATGAAATGGACACACTTTTCGAGTTGATGAACAAGCAATCAGAGCATATTAAGCTAAGCAGGGAAACACCGAAACAAGACTGGCTCCCATTTTTAAATGTACTGGTCCACACTTCCGGAGGTGCTTTGCGAACAAAATGGTATCGCAAGCCAAGTAATAAGAACATAATAGTCCACAATCTCTCCGCTCATCCTGCGCATACGAAAAGAAATATTGTTCGCAACATGTTTAGAACGGCAGCCAGGGTGTGTTCAGGGAGCGAAGAGAAAGAAGAATCACTCGATTTGGCGCATGCGATTGCCATCTCTAATGGCTATTCACCCACTGGACCACGCGGTTGGCGGCGCTGCACGCAAATGCGAAGGAAGAATGCCAATACAGACAACAAGGTTCAGTTTTGCGTACCGTTTATCTCCGATGAAGTAAGCAAAGCCGTTCGACTTTGCCTGAGGAGAGCGAATTTAGAAAGTTTGGTCACGCTCGTAGAACTACCGCCAAGCAATCTAAAGCACCGACTGATTCGAAACCGCATCTACGACCGTCTCTGCACAACGTCTGATTGTGTAATTTGCCCGTTCGGCAGAGAAGGTGACTGCATGAGACCGTGCGTCATCTATATGATCAAATGCAGAGAATGTGGTGACGAGTATATTGGTGAGACGGCACGGCCACTGTGCGTAAGAGTCAAAGAGCACCTCGAGGGGAAATCAAGTTCTCGTTCGTCCAACCCTCTTGGTCGTCACCGAGCACAGGGCCACAACGGCGTCGATTATGAAGTACAAGCCACAATCCTTGCCTGTGAAACTGAAATTTCTGCACGCAAAACTCTCGAACCATTTTGGATCCACATCAAAAATCCAAAAATGAATCGCAGAGAAGAGTGTCCCACCATCACCAGTGAACTGCTTCCATATCTCGCATTGTGTAACATCTGACTTGAGATATGACTTCTGGCAGAAAGTCTCACACTGCTACCAAGTCCACACGTGTTCGGTCGTCCAACATCACCCGGCCGTAGGACTTGTAGAGAGGTTGGTCGTCGGTTTTACTGGGGTTGGCTTGTGTTTTTTGGCGCATAGCCTGGATCTGGATGCATGACTGAGGTGGTGTTTGTCCGGATATTCTCATGAATTGGCTTGACTCTTTCAGGCTCCGACGAAGGCGAGGACGCCGAAACGTCAGCCAATAAAGCAAAATTATAACAACCTCGTGTACGGCTCACAAATACACAACGCTTAATCAAATGACAGTGTCCTTGGTAAGCTGGCGCATGCAAGGCAGCTGCGTTTATAGTAGCGATTTGAGTTACTTCGCATGAATTCCCCAAGATCTCAATATCAAAAATCTCTCTAAAACTTCGTCTAGGGGTTTTAAGACATACTTATCACGAATATCACACTAATTTCGTGCCGTAACCCCATTAGGGTAGGGTTACGGTAGGGTTAGGCCAAGTAAAATCCATAGGAAAACCTCAGTTACTTTCATCTTGCAAAATCAAAGTGATCTTCGTGATCAGCATGTCAAATAACCTCCGTAGACAAAAATTCAGACGATTCGGTGAGATACCTTACCTACCCTAAACCTACCGTATCCCTATCCATGTGAGATTACGGCACTAAATGAGTGTGATATTTGTGATCAGCATGTCAAATAACCTTTTCAGAAGTGGTTTTCAAGGAAATTTTTGATTTTGAGATCTTGGAGCAGAACAAGTGGAATAGTGCCAAAATTTCGACGGGTGCTGCCTTAAGCTATCACCATTGTGGAATGTCGTCCGGGGTACAACTCCGAATTCGCGTTACCAGCACTGCACCATTGCTGCTTTTTCAATGCTCATCTTTCATTCGTTTTGCCAGATGGTGGTGGTGGTAATGCTTATGTACAGTCCTTCTCAAAAATACTTGCCTCACGCTTCACCGCCCATCCGCTAAAAAGTTATGCTTGCGCCGCGTCAAAGTTTACGCGCCGATACACAGTGCAAAGGAGGGAGGTAGAAGAGAAATCCTGGCAGGTCAGCAATGTTCCTATTTTCGCCGTTGCGACTGCCGCGCGAACGAACCGCGTTTCCATTTTCGCCGCTTTGGGTCGGCGCGAAAACTTCGTGGAGTTTTGTAGAGGCGCGTAAACTTTGACGTGGCGCGAGCATGAATAACTTTTAAGTCGCGCCGCATCACCTATGCATTATCATACGTGGTGTTACGTGGCTAGGCTGACGGGCGGTTCAGCGTGAGGCAAGAATTTTTGAGAAAGACTACATACAGTGGGCGTCAATGATGGTGGCCCATCCGCGGCCACGAGGAGGACGCCGCGCAACCGCGCTGCGCGCACCATAACCGATGTCTTCTGCTGCTGATATGTTATTTCTAGCAAGTTTTCTACCCGATATGTAGCTTTTTGAGCGAATCGAGGAGAAAAGCGTCTAGGAATAGCAATCCGGCGGCAAACGACACCGATCCCAGTGCGCGCGGCGCGGTTGCGCTGCGTCATTCTCGAGGCCGTGAATGGGCCACCGCCACTGACGTCCACTGTAGGTGTATTGTCGACCTTCCAGAGTTACTGGTTATCGATTATTTGTCTGGTGCATGATTAGTTTTTACTCTCATGTAATCTGCTCAAACTACGCAGAATTCAATGATGTGAGCAGGTAAATGATGGCTGATGTGAAAAGTTTAGTTTAGTTGAGTTATCACGCGTACTGGGTGTAGTTACGGAACAAACGTTCAACCCAACGCGTAATAGTGGAATTTCAGTTTCCATTGTCAGTTTCGACATCATGTATGCAGGATGTGTTGCTTCTCTTCATATTTAAGTTCGGATTTCGTGAGATAAGCCGTTTGAGAGTATCCCCAGACTTCGCCAGCAATTGTGGCGATCGCCACATGGATAAAGTGAATGAGGAGACTCCAGACGTAAGAGCGATGATAATAAATGGGGCGTGGCGATCGATTGGCATCGTTTCCACTGTTGCTATCATTCACATCGCCAGTTCATTTTGAGCACATCTTCGAGAGTACGGGCGATGAGCTCCGTTTGGCAGCGATCCATGGCGATGTAACGTATAATCAATACGTATCATTTCTACGATCCTTATCTCTTATATCGCCTGTTCATTTCTATTCATTTTGAACTGGCGAAGTCTGGGGATACTCTGAACAACCGTGTCTGGCTGCCCTCTTATCATTCACATTTGTTATGCTGGATTCATAGTAATCCTTAATCCGTTCACTGACTGCCGACTTGAGCGGTTGAACATGTTCTCCGAAATGAAGCCACTCAGGAAATCTAGAAACCGTGTTTTGCATCGGTATGCATGGGTTTTGCATGACTTTGGGAAAATCGTGGGTTTTTCGCGGGTTTTGCATGGGATATGCATCGGATTTGGAGACGCATGGGTTCTGAATGGGTATGCATGGGTTTTGCATCGATTTAAGCAATGCTGAAAATTATTGATTAAAAAAACCGGGTTTTGCACCGGATTAAACCGGGATTTGCGTAGGCGTGTGTGGATTTTGCATCGATTTGTGGAGAGACCGGTTATTTAGATTTTTCGTTCATTATTTCCATTGCTTTTTCACAATCAGGAGTGCTTTATGTATGATAAAAATTTACTCATTGCGATCTCCATAATTATGCCAAAAATTTGCAGGTTTCTCTGAAATATGAAATTATTGCATTTTAACATAGGGAACATTCACCAGTTTAATGTATGATGCACCTCAGTCGGACATCCAGCAGAAGTTGGCTCGATCAAATGTGAGGTGAGAGAGGAGTTATAAGTGCGCAATTCGGTGAAGTTGCAAGGTGTGCGACGACAGCGCGGTATTTTTGTTCCTGAGGTGCGTGGGAGCCACTCCCCGTACCCCCTCCCCCACTCCAGGGACGCGAGCTGGTCATCACAAACCCACGCAAAACCCACGTTACCTCATGCAAAACCAATGCAGAACCCATGCAAAACCCGGTTCTCAAACCGTGTTCCGCATGGGATTTGCATGGGATCTGCATGAGTGTGCATGACTTATTCGTGGGATTTGCATCTTTCAGTCCGATGCAGAACACGTTTTTATCCCATGCAAAACACGGTTTCTAGATCTCCTGAGCACCTTGAAGCGATCACTCACATCTCTGCAAAGGATTACCAAATTTCGAGATATTTCTTCTTTTCCGACTATTTGGCTCCGCCACAGGAAGAGTGCGCAAGCGTTCAGTAGTGGGGAAGCGAAATCGTCCTATGCTGTGATGCATAAGGCGTTAATCACGAAACCAAAGGTGGTTAGAGCGATTGCTCACCCTATAGACCAGGAAATATTAGGAGTTGTATTACGCAAAAGTAGGATTGCTAACCTGGTCTCGCTTGGTTATGTGCTTATGACTGCTAGCCCTAGAAATGCAGTGTTCAGGCGCTGGAACCTGCTGAACTGCTGTGTAGGCTTGTTGACGCTACATCCCCGCCGTGTCGGTTCCTCTTCCCCGCATCTGAGTGATACTTACCCTTCTCCTTCGCTTATATTCCCATGCTAGCTATTATCATTTGCAGCTCGTTTACATCCTGACAAAACATGTAAATCAATGATAGGGCAGCCAGGCACGGTTGTCCAAACGGCATTTCTCGGATTTCGTTCACATCTTTATCGGAAATTTCCCAAGTCGACGATGTTTCGATTGTGCTTTTAAACAACTGTGGTTTGTACGTCAGCTTAACGTTGCCCTGGAAAATTTTCTCCTTTTTTTTTTAGAAACTTGGAGAAGGATTTTCTCTTCTTTCGAAGAAATGTCGGAACCTCTGAGCACTCGTTTTGATTCAGACGATGAGGAGGGTCGCTGTACACCTTCACCTGAAGCGAAGAAAAGGTAAGAGCAGGTCTTGCCACAACTCTTATCGTTGCTTCCTATTCTATTCGTTGTTTGTGAAGGTCTCGCTAGTTTATGATTTTAGAGGAGCTTTATTCCAAGTGGTCCTAGTTTCCACAACATATATGACGCTGCCAACTAATTTGTCCTCGCAAAAATGCAAAGTAGAAGATGAATGGCAAAATCCGAACGGTTCGAGTTATGCCACCATTTCATTTTCACTGTGCCACACCCCAACGGTCCGGATTGTGGCCATTCATTCCCAACTTGCATTTTTACGTGGACAAATTAGTTGGCAGCGTCATATTATGGTTATTAAGAACGTTCAATGTGATGGTAATTGGTAAGAATTTTGCAGGAAGCTCTCACCTTCGCCTTGCATGTCTGCTGATGTCCTGAAGGGAAGTGAGGCAGACTACGGGGACTTCGTTCTTGATCGAACAGAATCTGTTAGTTTGCATAATGATGATGTTGCAGTGCTGGAAAGTTCATCTACAGACGGAGACAGGTGGTTCACCAGTTTAGTTTACCAACTTTATTTTATCTGTTCAAAGTGCGTTAATTTAAATTTTAGTTCTACTTTTTTTTTATTTTTTCCTTTTGAATTGGAAACATTTTAGAATAAAGCGAAGCAGTGACGGTTGACATTGCAAGAATATAGGTTTCACGTTGTTCCTTAGAAACTGCGCCGCCCACTAATTGTTTCATCGCGCGCATTTCAAATATCAAGAAACAGGAAATAAACAAGAAAATAAGCCGTCCACAAGGAACTCCAAATTATTAGGAGTTCTATGCTCGCACAATATTTCTCATGTATTTGTTAACCAAATCTTTCAAACGTTTTCTCAATCATGTCCATCATTCAATTGCTTTTCACTCTGCATCGTATTGTGGCAAATTTGTACTATAATTTAGTTCACAATGGAAAGAAAAAATACTTTCAAGTTTGCTGACGAGTCAAGCGGATGAGAATGGCTCTCAGAGCGCTAAGAAAAAATCACCGAAAAGGGTACGGTTTTGACATTCTTTTTTCTCATTCTTTTTTCTTCTCCTATCATGCATAATTCAGTTTGTGGTCGCTATTTGAGTAGCATACGGCATTGGTGGTGGTTCAGTATTTTTCGTACTATATGAAGGACTTGATGTTGCTGTTGTAAATGAAGATACACCTCAGCATAAGTTCCTTCAAAGTGTAGGCATTTTCCTGGTAGATGTGTGTCATTTTTCAGAATAATGGATGTTTTAACTGTGACGGTAACCACCACTTGAATGAGTGTCCAGAGCCAAAAGACTTCAAGAAAATACGGCAACGACAAACCGAAATGCGTAACAGGAATAGTAACACGTAAGCAGTTGCTCCACCAAGATGAATAAGTTTTATAACAGTTTGAAATCTTGTCTGCGTTGAATCAGATCAGTGGACGATTTCTTTTAGTCCAAGATACCATTTCGATGGGCCCTCTTCTGAAAAGAAGTTTCGTGCTGGTCGTATAAGTGACGAGCTTAGGAATGCTCTTGGTATTGGTCGCAACGACATACCAGAGTATATCTATCGAATGCGTAGGATGGGTTTCATCAATGGATATCCACCGGGCTATTTGAAGAAGTGCGTTTTTTTTTTGAAACGGTTCCGCTACAAATTCCGACTTACTAAACAAATGAATGATATGTTTGTGTGGTTGTCTTTTCTCAAATGGTCTCTTCGTTTTGTTTCTTTCTTCGAAAAAGGTTATTTGCAAATGCTTCTATTGGGCTGTTCTTGGACATTTATGCAGTTAACGCCGGATTCCCAAAATGTGGCTTCTCCCCTTCTTTGCATGAATACCGAGGTGAATGTTTGAGATCTGTCGTTCTGATTGTGGCCTCTGTGTCGGGTTTACTTCGAAAATAATCAATTTGTTCTATGAAGCGATCTATTTCTTTACACCTCCAGCATCTGTTGTTCCCTTGATGTTGACGTCCTCTGTGAAAAAGTGGAGCCAAGTGTACGACCAAATATGTTATTCAGGGCTATCGAGCGGGACGATTCTAATGAAATCTTGAAATTTCACATGGTGGACGACTTAGCATCTGAAACACCTGAAACGACTGAGCGACCTGATTCACCACCACCGACCATCAATGCTGAAAAGATGATCTACTACTGTGGTTTCAATCAGTATTATCGCGATTTACGAGATGTCAGTAGGCCATCCTTTTGTTTCTTTTGCTTCCTTTAACTGGGTTTCCTCGACCTGCATCCATCATTGAGGTTACCCCGGGTAAACACGTTGACGTCAACGATGGATAGATTTGTGCGGAATTAACATGCTTACCCTGGGTAATCTTAATGATGTATTCGACCTCTGGTTTCTCCACTGTTCACAAACATTTCCATGAAATCCTTTAGATAGAAAACTTCCGTGTGCCACCATTTCTGGAATTTGTTGCATTTCATCAAGAAACGCTGAATAAAGCGCATGCAAAGAAAGTGGAAGAAAGGAAAAGACTTCGTGAAAGAGTGGCGAGGTTAGCCAAAAGGAAACAAAGTGGTGAGTTCCATCGTTCTTGTTTTCAGGAGTCCTCCTGAATTTTGGTAAGTCTTTATTCATTATTTGGCCCTATCAATAAGAAATAGCACGACGGTAAACCAAAAATTGAACGCATGTTTGATGTTCATGGTTCTAACTTTTGTGATGGGTGTGATTCCCAAAGGGAGCAGAATATGAGGGCTTCTTGAGGACCAACATGAGGACTGTATGTGTAATACATTGCACGTTTTTTCGTGATATCTTCTGACCATTTCGAAGTAATGGTTGCTAAAATAGTTTCTGCACCTATGAAGTTGTTTGGCTCGTGTCATACGAGACAAAAAGATTAATAAATACAGGGAACTCCAAACGGTCGCGGACAGGGGCGGGACCTCGGCGCCGCTCGCTTGGGCAGAGACACGAGCGCTCACCATGTGGCTCTGGTTTCTCTGCTCTCTGCCGCAGAAGCAGAGAAACCAGAGCCACATGCAGAGCGCTCGTGTCTCTGCCCAGCAGAGGCGCACCGCGGTCCCGCCCCTGTCCGCGACCGTTTGGAGTTCCCTGTATGTGTGCAGAAGCGAGCAAAAAAGAATACATGAAGGTTTTTGGTTGATCGTATCCCATCAAAGATTTGGTCAGATGTGTTCTGCCCTGACGTAACTTTGCCTCAGTTTTTTTTTTCTAGTAGAAAATGTCGTAAAATAATACATTTGGATATACATTGACATTTTTGCTTCAGTGGTGGAGGAATTTTTGACTTTCTTCTCCACGTAATGAAAAGTATAAGTAGTGTGGACTACACTTGTTCTGACATTTTGGTGCATTAGCCAGTTCATCGCTTCAAAGATCAACCATTTACCATTTTCTTCCAGAAAGGGACTTTAATTAATTAAATAATATTGAATATATTATTGCTATTAATAATTAAGCAATCATCATGACTTATAATAACGGGCTTAGTCTGTCTGTCACGTGTGTGTGTCAGTGTGTGTGAAACAAAATTCGAGTACGTGGCCTAGAGTGAAGAAAATGTTCTACATTGGGTCCACTGTTGCTGTAGGAGTGCGCCGGCGTCCAAAAGTGGGGAAACGCCTGGAGTCGGGTCCAACGGTGTGATAAGGGTGCGCCGGCGTCCAAAAGTGGGGAGACGCCTGGAGTCGGGTCCAGCGGTGTGATAAGGGTGCGTAGGGGTCCAAAAGTGGGGAAACGCCTGGAGTCGGGACCAGCGGTGTGATAAGGGTTCCACAAATAATAGGAATTCGCTAGGCGGGTCTATTTCTGCATAAGGGGTACGCTTATCCTGTTTCGGCGGACCCTCCTACCTAAATCACCTAGATGTACATTGTTTTCTTTCGTATCCGTGTTCTCTTTCCGTTCCGTTTGTGTCTGAATGAACCACTCCTTCCTTTCCGTTTATATACACCGGTGGATCGTCATCACTTGAATTACCACAACAACTAGTTGAGCCTACATCATTTCAAGATAACATTTGCACTGAATTTTTTACACTCAGTTCTTCACGGCCGCTAACTTCGCTCATATGGAAGAGCATAACTTCGGTCATATGGGGGAAAGCTACCACCTACGGGATCAAGGGTTTCTCAGGAGAGCGATAGAACTGCGTGAAAGGATGCAGATTTTATCAGCCCTGTTTGCTTTCAACGTACAATATGCGAGCGAAGCGAGCATCAATAGAAGTCTGGAAGTCCGGCGTTGGCCGGACGGCCAGACTGGTAATATATAAGCCAATCTGGCAGTAGGGAAAGTTTGGAAGTCCGGCGTGAGCCGGACTTTCAGACTTTCCCTAGTGCCCGCTCGCATTACTCTACCTCGAATTTACAAGAGGAACATCCCCTTGCCAAACTTTCCTTACACAATTTTTGCATCCAGTTTCTTATTCATTATTTTCATTTATATGAAACTGAGCTGGTCAAAGTAAACTGGTCGCACTTCTCAGCGCAATTCTATTTTCCGCTTTAATGTAGCCAATTGCAATTGAATGTAACCGACTCAACATGGTATAACCACAGAAAATGGTTTATCATTCTTTGTTTGTTGTGATCGATCAAAAGCGATAAGAGTTAGTTTGGACATACAAAAGAGGAGGATGTGCTGTGTATCCAGAAAAAAAAATGAGAGGATGGAAAGGAGTGAGGGGACGGTGGTGTAGGGGAATCACGTTTAAGGTGTTATAATCATTGCTGAGGTTTGACATTTAAATTTCTCATTGATCTCAAAGATGGACTTAACTTACAGCATTTGCTCACTATTGAGCCCGACGCAACCCTCCTTGTATATCGGTCGATCCAATGATCGCCGTTCCCCTCCCCTTTCTGAGAGCCGGCCCACCCTTATCACACGGTGGGACCCATCTCCAGGCGTCTCCCCAGTTTTGAACGCCGCACACCTTTTTAACACGATGGGACCCTTCCCCAGGCGTTTCTCCAATTTAGGACGCCAGCGCACCCTTACCATGCGGTGGGACCTGCCTCTAGGCGTTTCCCCATTTTGGGACGCCGGCACGCCGGCGTACCCCTTGCACATCACCTTCTGCTCAACCACCTCTCTACCCCACTCCACCACACCACACCTTTCGTCAGCCTTTTATAGGATCCCACAAAGTCGCAAATTTTCTACAATATATATATATATATATATATAGAGAGAGAGAGAGAGTATGATAATTTAGTGGGCACTATTCCACTTGTTCTGCCCTGAAATCTCAAGATCAAAAATTTCTCTGTAACTTCGTCTCGGAGGTTATTTGACATGCCGAACACGAACATCACACTCATTTTGTGCCGTAACCCCCTTTGGGCATGGATACGGTTGGTTTAGGGTAAGTAAGGTACCTTCTGAACCACCTGATTTTTTGTGTACGGGGTTATTTGACATACTGATTACGAAAATCAAGTTGGTTTCACAAGTTGAGAGCAATTAGAGGTTTTCCTATGGACAGTACTAGCCCTAACTCTACCGCAACCATATACGAATGGGGTTGCGACACTAAGCGAGTATGATATTCGTGATCAGCATGCCAAACAACCATCCTAGACGAGGTTTCAGAGGAATTTTCGATTTTAAGTTTTTGGGGCAGAACATGTGGAGTAGTGCCATTCTGATCTTCCGTTCTGTAGAGCTATGATCATAGCATCCGTCATGGGAATTGTTATCGAATGTCGGAGATTCCTCATATGGGAATTATCCCGCGAAAACATTATTTAAATATTTTGGTAATAAAATTGCATTCAGTTACCATATTTTAGTCAAAAGCTGGCCGTTCCTGGTGTAAATGCTACTGCTCCAAGAGTGACTGACACTTTTCTAAATAAAAAAAAATTCAAGAAAAATGTATGTTGAAAAAAAAAACAGTGTCTTGTGGTCATTACTCATGATGGCTTGAATTCTTCATTTTTGTTCTAACCTTTTCCTTTTCTCTTGATCATTCGATATTATACTTCAGATGCATCCATATTGGT
The DNA here is from genome assembly GCA_037903475.1 of Ancylostoma caninum. Classification (NCBI taxonomy): domain Eukaryota; kingdom Metazoa; phylum Nematoda; class Chromadorea; order Rhabditida; family Ancylostomatidae; genus Ancylostoma; species Ancylostoma caninum. The sequence goes on along the minus strand of JBAJFG010000384.1, from coordinate 2,621,251 downwards.
ACACGTTGTAACTTCAATTATTTTCTTTGTAAATTCGATTGTTTTGACAGCGTTCTTTTTTAGATGTTTTGGAGGAGGGTGAAATAATTATCCTTGATCCACCACCACCTCCTCCCCCTGTACTTAATGGCGATGATGACGACTGCATCATCATCGATTGTGAGCCAAGAAAGGTACGCTGTTTGACTTCAGTTACAGTCTTTGTCGAAAAGGTAGATGGATTGTGCGTGCGGTTTCATATCATCACAGCTACAAAATCGCAGCGGGATATTTTCGACCCTCTCCTCAGGCAATTCTTGCGGCCCGTTGTATCGGGCCCCAAATCGTTCCCGCGGGCGAATTGCAAACGAGCGCGGAAAGCACGCTAAACGAGCACGGGAGGCTCTAAGTGAGCGCGGGCGGTTTGCTAGAACAGCAGCTCATGGCAGAGTGAGCGCATTGTAACGATCCCTCGGAGCACGGAAACAGAACAAATTTATGAAAAACTGGAATTAGAGGAAACGGACTTTTTGCAAAGCCCGCACATGTTTATATTGTAGTCCAGTGCACAGAGGATTCGAACTTACTTTCTGATTCTCCATGATGACTGGGAGTCCGCTGCTTTATCCACTCGGCCGTCCTGATATCCACAACCCCTTTCAGTTCGCTTATGGCTTCATTCTCAATCACTTTGGAACTATATCGGTAAGTATGGATACGTAGTTCTCCGATTTGAAACTACACCGGACGAATGAGAAAGTTGTGATGATTCATCCGTTAAGATTAGTTATTAGGTGGGATGAGTTACCAATATCTACCGATAACAATTCCTTATGAATCTTAAGGCGTTCAAAGCAATTTATACTTGCGCGCGCGTTTGACGCTTGCGTCTACATGATGAAAGGCGGGACCAGTCGCAGCTGGCCGCCTCACCCACTGATGCAGCGCAGATCTGACGCACGCGCTTTCATCTACGCGCCATCCGCGTCTTCTTACCATTGAGGATGTGCATGTCGCGATAAGTGTCCTTATAGGAAATAATCCGCAAAGGAACGCGTGCCGAGCGACTGAGGCGGCACCTGGTACAAATTCCCATTCTAACACTCTAACCACGAGCCGCTATATTAGAGTGATGTGAGAGTTCCTTTTGTCGCAGCAGAGTGGGCATCAAAATTCACTGGATGAGAACCCTTATGAGACAGCTGTCGAGGAAATGCTGAGCATTTCCTCGACAGCTGTGGACAGACAGACCTCAATGACGGTGTGAACAGGGGGATACCACCCCCCCCCTCCCCTTCGAGGATGGGCCGCCAAAATCGTGAAGTAACTTTGTAAAATAGGTGTTCAGGTATTCATAATTGTTATTGGTTTTTATAATTATCATTGCTCATCCAACACTATCCTACTCCTCATAATCAATATTTACTACGTTTATTTTCCATCTGCGTTCCTAAAGGGACAAAGACCCCAGTTTTTCCAAGCCCACCCCTCGCCCGCTCACTTCCTGCCTCTGCCACCGCCTAGTCACCATTCTCCCACACCAGAAACCCTTGTGCGCAAGCGTCTACGTATGAGACACGCTAACAAGCCCCGCCCACTAAAGTGGCACGCGGACCGGCCGCTAAGCATGAATGCGCCCGCGGAAGGCCCGCTAGAATTGCCTGAGTCACTTGGAGCATGTTCTCTCCGCATCCATCGCTCGGGTCTTACCGAACTTCTGTAGTCACGTAATCCGTCTATCTTTTTGAGAGGGAATGTATTTCTAGTGCTGTTCTCGTGAATCTTTACAAGTTCCAATTTTAAGACTCCATCACCACCTATAGCTGACGACGATACACCAAAAGTGAGTGTACCATGCATGAATGTTGAACCACTGTTGCTTAGATGCGCTATATGAAATTTTCATGACTTCTATGCTCATCCACATCTTTAGGGTTGTTCAATGGGCGTGATTGTGGGAACGCCTGTGCTGATGAGACGTCGCGGCATAGGTGAAGGCGATGTAGTAGAGGAGTCGAAACCAGCTCTGGAAAATTTCAGTAAGGGTATAGTGCCATTTGAAGCCCATGAGGAGGATACTCCTCACAAAGGGTTCCTGAAGAAAATCATGGGTAAATTGAAGAAATTTGCAAGTGCATCGCACTAGCAAGACCGTTTTTCTCGTTAATTTATCGTCTATACTGCATTTTAGTCCATAAAGTCTTGATGTTCGAAAAGTATTTTATGTTTGGTTTCTGTAAAAGATGCAACATATGCAACATATCCTGAAAGAATTCGATTTTTTGTGTCAAAAGTTTCCCCTAGGCTGCGCCTGATATTCTTCTTTAGTGTTTCATCGTCAGTCGTTGTGATACAGTTGTGTACTTTGCCCTGCAACTTCCGCTAAAATGCTCCAAGGTTGCGTGAAACTGCGTTCCCATTTATCAGTTCCTTCTCTCAAGTTTCTGAATTTTGTTCAGGTTGTTTTGAATGAATTTCTTATGTCAGCTAAAAAGTCGAAAGAATTGTGAGGAAGGGGTTGTTGTTTTTCAATGAAAACCGGCTCACTCTGTTCCATCATGACATCTTTTCGACCGGAAATCCATCGTTCCAAAGGAAAATCACAGCAGCTAGTATTCTTAGTGCTGTAATAAATGTTTTCTTTAGTAGTGTAGTTCTTTTGTATTGACATCGTATTTAGAAATACTTGAGTTTCCCTGAAGTGCTCGAAGGTGAGGTACTTAGTGATAAGAAAACAGCTGCCTCGAGTCATAACCCCAAGGATTTGCTAATAAACGTTTAAAACACTCAGTACACAAGAAAATGCAACTAAAAAGAACATTATTACTAGGTGTATGGAGAAGTTCCACTGCAATTGGTGGTAGTCCATTGTTTAACTTCCTTTAGTGGTTGTGTGTTTTAGGCATAAAACTAATTTCGTGTGCAGTAAGCTATATCATCAATGCTGAGTTTGTTGAGTATCATTTCTAATATAGTAGCAGCTCGTTGGTTTTTAAGAATTCCAAATGGAGATGAGAGTTTGGGAATTGCTCCATGAGCGGATCGGCTATTCGACCTTTACAGCTGCGTCCAGAAAGCGCAGGTTGAGTGAGGGTTAATGCGAACAGAACAAGACATTATCGGGAAGTTAGCTATTCATGTTCCGTCATTTGAAGAAAATTGGTAAAACGACGAAGATGGATAAATAGATTCTGCATGAGCTGAGCGAACGTCGATTCTAGCAAGTCTGCATATTTTTAACCTACAGACATTCTAATGTTTAGTTTCTTGAACGTGTCACTACCTTGAGTGCAGTACTAAGTTACGAGTAGTACTGTTGGTTAGGTACATTTTTATCCTCCTGTGAGAATTTCAGTTCACCCCTCGATAGCCAACAGGTCAAATTGAAAGGATAAGTATTTATCAGAACTAAGCAAGGTCACATGCTGACCATCTGAGCGAAACTGCTAGTTGACAAAGGGAGAAGTAACGAGGAATCAAGTCAGAGAACGTAGTGCATTGTCGATGAATAGTTCAACGACAATGCACTACGTTCTCTGACTGGGGGGGGGGAGAGAGACAAACGAGGGACAAGCCAAATGACTAGCCCTATGTGCGGCGAGGTAATTTCAAAAAATGAGTGGTAGCAAATTAAATAAATAGGTGTGCTGCTATGGAAAGAAGGAGTGATCCGAACCAATTGTGCTTCAAAACCCATGGCTCGCGTTCACGCTCACTCAAGGGAGGCGCAGTTACGCGCTTGATTAGTGAGCTCGCATGCGCGCACATTTCTTGGAACTGCAACCGTGCCTTTGGGGTGGAATTTGGCGGACATATGTTGCAGAGCTGTAAGATCGTTGAATGCTGAGTTGCTTTGGTTGTGGGAGCAACTCAATGCATGACGATCATATCGCAAAGATTTCGGAAGCAATAAGCAGAATGCTGTGTGACATGTGTGTTTACGCTGCAAAACCGAAACTTCAGTACCACCGGTTGGCCCTGAGATCGATAATGACATCTTGGTCGTTTCCCGCGGGGTTTTGGGCCAGAATGACATTGACAGTGGAGACAAAACAACTCAGACATTCGGGCATTTGGAGCGCCTGCCCACACCGTTTGACGCGGCATGACACCTGCAGGACGAACGCAAAAAAGGGCGGAGTTGGTGCACCTATTCCGCCGTTCGTTGCGCCTTATCCTGCATCTGACCTGCCGTGATCCTGCTACTGGGATGGCAGGATCACAGCAGGTGAAATGGCAGGATCAGGACAGATCATCTTGCAGCCGTACTTCTAACCGCCATTAATGTAGATGCTAGCATAACCAAACAAATATCACTTCGAAATAAGTTTTTATCTTCAATTGCAATCGGGACAATAAGAGCTTTCATACTCACGTAGGATAGAAACACAACGTAGTGAATCGAAAAATATAGCGAAAACACAACACAAGTATGCAAAAATGGCACCAAGTAAACCGGCATGATCTAAAAGACATCATAACATATGGAAATTGATATCAATGTAGAGCGGCAGGAGCGCAACATAGCTCGAGTAGAATGTGATAACAAAAAAAAAACATGAGGTAACAAGATCATACTTCGGAGGCAGGAGCAGACTAAAAAACCAAATTCAGCATCGAGAGCGTGGGTGAGCGGATATGGCAAGTAAGTGGTTATTGATCACTTCATGACCATTGAGCAATCGCAGCGGTGATCTAGCCGCCATCAACGGGATGAAGAGCGCGGCGTTTCTGAAAATGGCCGAAATAAATGTGGGAATATAGGGAAAGCATCTCTAGTTGCACTCACCGTAGGTGGAACGAGCTTATCGTTCGCTATCTTGTATCCTCTTATGTCTGCCCTGAAAGTAAAACAGCTGATAGCAAATAAAAGGGGGAGAATCGGAGAGTAGAAAGGAACGTGCATGGCCCGACCCAATAAACTTTCGCATTTCGCAGCCCACTTCACACGCGAATCTTTTCTTTTATTCAGGGCCAGCTTGCGCGCCTCGTCGGTGGCTCCCAATTCGATCCAAAAACTGAAAGCAGAGATGACAGATGTTCATCCTTTTTAGAAGGTAAAAAATAAGTGATGAGATGGAATATTGGTACCTAGTAGGGGCTTCCTTCAATACATCCGCATCCATAAGAAGTTCAGGCTGCCCCATGCCAAAACCTTCCATTAGACAATCTAAGAGGACAAGTTGGGACAACTAATAGAAATGTCCATGACAAAAAAAAACATCTACCGATTATGACGGAAACAATTTCCTCGGGAATATTTTTTAAATTTTCATTTTTTGCCCATCCCCCAGATTGCCTGCAGGCATAATTTTGATCAGCCTCTACAGGATCCGTTGCCTGTAACGGAAGAATCAACTAGTTGTTCACCCTATCTAGGTAGACGACTCACTCGAAGCAAGTAGAATCTCAAGAAATCGACGACACACACGGCGTGCTGATCATCCTTAACTCTGCTTGACTGTTTCCACTAATCCATCAGCTTTTTCAAAGAGACACTCTGTGGAAATGATTGTAATTTATGTTCCCTATAAATACAATTGCTGAGATGTTCACCTTAAATGGCGCCATTGCCGGAATATTCCAATCGTCCTTGAGATTATTGGCTGTGAGTTTGGCTTTTTCCGGAAGGGTGATTGCAGACATGTTCTTGAAATGGCTGTTAATGTTGCGTAGTTCTCGTTTGAGACCGTCGTGGTTCAGACAAAGACAGTCGATTTGCAATATTCGAATGAGACACTGGGAGCTTCAAAGGCTACTTCAGCGATGTCACCATCGCTCAGTGAACATCCTTTCAGATGCAAACTCTGCAAATGGCACAAAGAACGGAGATATGCAGAAGCTAACACATTGTTTCAATTAGACTATGTTCATCAAAACGTACAAGCCCATAAAACGTCACTGAGAATCATAAAACCGGCGCTTCAAAATATACCTCAACCTCCTTGTAGCACCAGATGTTGTGCAGGACATCCAACGCTGCTTGCCTGTCATTTCGCACCACGATGTCCATTACGGTTTCTTCCATTCTTTCTCTGAAACTAGTATAAGCTGAGCGGACTTCAGGTACAAAAGCGGTGAACCGCAGGCATAACCAAGGGGCACCTACTCCCCCCACAAATGGTGGTCGTCCCCGAGGGCCTATGATACCGTCATGTGTCGCTAGCGGTTATCCCCGACCATTGACAAAAATACCTCGAAGGAATCTGCCGGATCATTTCCGTCATCTTAGCTTGATACAAACACTTCTTCTTCAGCGTTTGTCCCATTCATTGGCGGGGTCCGCTTTCCCGATCTTCTGACGCCACATAGCTCTATCGTGCGCCTGGTCTGGATGGGCGCCCATATGCTTCAGATCCGCATGCAGTGTGTCCAGCCACCGTTGCTTCGGCTGTCCCTTTGGCCGTTTTCCTGGCACCTCAGGAGCAAGGTCTACTTTGCAGACGGTGTTTTTGTTGGTGCGCAGTACGCGGCCGCACCATCTGAGGCTGTTCCCCGGAGCTTGTCAGTGGCGATACCGAACAGCTCTCCTATCTTTTCACTGCGTATGTGGTCCACACGCGTGATCCCAGCCATCTGTCGTAAAATCCTCGTCTCACGCCCAGGCGGCGTTCCACTTACTGCCCAACATTCTGCACCATACAATGCGATGGGTCTAACGACTGCTCGATACACCGACTTGAACCGATCCTGGATCTTCTTGTCGCATAGTACTCCCGTAATCGAGCGCCAGTTAACCCAGGCAGCGTTGACTGAGCGACGACTTCATGAACTAGTTCGCCCTCGGCTGAGAATGTTGAGCCGAGGTACTTGAAGTAGTCGGTTCTCGGAAGGTCACTGCCATCAGCCCGAATGGTGGCGGGCTCATTCATATTGGTCTTCATACACTCAGTCCTTCTGATGTTAAGCCGAAGATCGAATCGCGCTGGACGTTCGCTCCAGAAATGCGTCTGTCGTTCAAGGTCCTCTTTTTGTTCAGACGCGAGCATGACGTCATCTGCCTATAGCAGAATCCATGGCGTCGATTTCTGTAGGTCTCTCGTAACAGCATCCATGACGACGACGAAGAGACGCGGTGAGAGGGCTGATCCTTGATGTACACCTACGGAGGTGGGAAATTCTGCTGACGTGCCCGCGGCTACCTGCACTCGACTCTTCGGGTCCGCGTAGAGAATCCTAACCCACTCGATGAGCTCCTCTGGAATGCCGTGTCACCGCAACGCGTACCAGATGACTTCATGTGGCACGCGATCGAAGGCTTTTTCCAGATCGAGGAATGCTAGATGGCTTCTGCTTCTCGTGATGCTTCTCGATCATCAGTCTAATCGCAGTTGGCTACGAAACCACATTGGTTTGTGGTAACTCGGATGATGTCGCGTGTTCTGCGTTCGAATATCTTCATACTGTGAGACAGCGGACGTGTTGGCCGATAGTTTGAGCGATCCGCAGGGTTGCCTTTCCTCTTCCAGATCGGGATTGTGGTGCTCTTCTGCCAGTCTTCTTCTCTGCGATGACCTGGTTGAAGAGCATTGAAGAGCACCGTCAGCCATTTAGCTGAGTTCCAGTGTCTTGACTTCCGTAAGTCCGCCGCTACATCGTCGGACTCCGCTTTAGCGCAGCATGGTTTCATCTACGGTGATTGGCTGGATAGGACCGTAAGTTGGCGTAGATGAGGAGTTCTCTATCTCCATCTTTTTCATCTAACTTCTTGCTAACATTGTCGTAGTGCTCAGCCTTCGTGGTAGCCACAGCCTTCTTTGCTGCCTTCTTCGCTTCCAGATACTTACCAGTTATCATCCGTCTTGTTACCGAGGAATACTTGGTAGAGACGTTTCTTTTCGCGCACCTTCACTTTCACTTCATCCGTCCATAGCCACGCCTGCCTGTCTATTCTCCGGCGACCTGGTTCAGTCGTGCCAAGCTCTGAACGTGCCACTTCTACAAGGCTCGGGTTGCGTTCTTCCAGGTCTCGTCGGCGGTCGTGACCGTTAGCAACTTGATGGTGGAAATTACTGTGGCTTCGTTCTCTTTTAACCGCTACCACTTGATTCGTGCCGGTCCGCACTGTTGGTCATGCATACTCCTTGGCGGCATGATTTTCATGGCACAGATAAGCGGACGAAAGTAGCGGACGCAGAAAGTGGGCGTCAGGGGGGGGGGCGTGGGAAAAAAGTGGGGTCTCCGCCGTTTTGGGGACCCAGACGGGAAATAAAATTAATAAAGACATTAATTATAATAATAAGTAATTAATAAAAAGTTATATTAAAAATAATATTAGAAATAAACAATCAAAATAAACTAATTCAAGATTTTTAGTTGTACTGTAAAGTAATTTCGAAAATTTGCCCATTCTCGGGGGGGGGGCGCCCCCCCCCCCCCCGCGCCCCTTGCGTCCGCCACTGGCGGACGATGTTGCGTGGCCACGGTCTCGAAGGGTACAGCCTTCACATCGGTAACTAGCTCTTCATCGCGATGTCTTACGCGAACGAATTCGATCTGGGTCTTCACGTTGCCACTGTAGAAGGAGGCGAGATGAGAAGGGCGCTTTCGGAACTTTGTAATCATTATGGCGAGGTTGTGAGAGTCAGCACGGATGCGCTCGCCATCTTCATTCCATGTGCCGTACCCAAAGCCTTCATGGCATCTGTAACCATCTTTTGCCACTCCTACGTGGCCATTTAGATCTCCCGCGACAACGATTGTGTCTTCCTGTAGTACTTCCGCGGTCTTCTCGTCAAGCAACATCCAGAATTCACCTTCGACCTGGTCATAAGCCAGGTCAAAGATAAATTCTGGCCTACCTGTGGTGCGTACCCCGAGAAGAAGTGAAAACGTTGATTTGCGGTGATGATGACGTCCTTCATGAGGCGGTCATCGAAACGCTGCACCTCAGCTATCGAGTCCCGGAAGCGTAGAGAGACGACTACGCCCACACCGTTCCTGGTCTTCGGACTACCGCTGTAGACTACTTTGAAGCCGTGACTTTTTGACTTGCTACCAGACCATCTCGTTTCTTGCACAGCGCATAAGTGAATTCGACGACGCTCGAGTGCTGCTGCCAGTTCACATGAGCGGCCTGTCAACGTGCGGACGTTCAAAGTCGCAATGCGCGTCTTGGCTACGCCGTAGCTTTTATCTTAGAACCATTTGCTGTCATTGATCATACGGATGTGACGTGGGGTCTTCCTGAGCCGGCCTGTCACGACGGCCTGTCGCTCGAATACGGGAGGCGACAGCGGCGGGGTCGAACCCAGGACCCTATGGGGACATGTTGCTCTAAAGCAGCGCCTTGGACCACTAGACCATCTCGAAACCCTCTAAATTACTATTCAAATTGAATCTATGTTCTGTTTGCTCAGAGAGGACCGATGAAGTGACATTGTCTGCAATTATGACCTCATCGCGGTGTCGGCCATCTGAGCTAGTACTTTTTGGACTAACACTTTTTTGATATGTGTGGAGTGTGGCGGATAGTGGCGCTTTAGACTCTTGGACTTCGTGATTGTCCGTATGTAGTCCAATAAGTTATGACTATCGCTATCAGGTTGTTGCGAAATTAATTGCCGTTTCGGGGTACGCACAAATAAACTTTTCTCTTCTGCCATATTTGAGATACTTCAGTCCAACTTATGTAAGCTCCTGCTAGGGCTTCTCCTTCTCTTTCGGATGCTCTTCAATATTCTGGCCAGCTCTTTCCTGGGGGTTTTATAAAGTCGCAAACGAATCATGAGCCGACGCGATTTTTGGGTAGTTTAATGACCTCAAACTCGGTCATTCTTCGTCGGAGGTGTGTGATATTCTCGCGTTTGTTTTGGCTTCGAATCGCCTTCCCAATGGGCAGTGGGCTATTGGATCGCGAATTTTTCTTCTGTCGATTTCGATCCCCCAAGCTACCATGCTCATGACAGCAGGTTGTTCCCTGACTACCTAGTGTTGAGAACAGTTGTGGAACCTAATCCGGGTGCAACCATTTGGACGTTGAGGCAGGGATGGAGGCCCGCTGTACTACAGTTTCAAAACACTTAACTTCAATCGACATGGCAAGAAAGGTGCGGAAGTGAACACCCACGATCTGACTGACAACCAGCGTCTCACCCGCTGTGACATCTTCTCTAACTTAGTGTTTCGCCCCAAAAACTACCGATCTCTAGAGAGTGTAATAGGTTTAGTTGAAGCTTGGTTCCTCTACGATAAAACGAACTGTGAATTCGTATAGGTAGACACGTCCTCCCATCTCTGTTTTTCTAGACCAGATCTTCACACCAGGGAGGTTGCGTTAGGGTTTTGGTGGTGCTGTGAGAGTATGATCAACTACACTCTTCTCCAACCTAGTCATCATTGACATCAGGGTCCTACCATTGTAATTTCATGTTAATTTCCTCAAAGCTGGTATAGATGTGGTCGGCAGTGGTGAACAAAAGCTGGTTTTCTCCTGCTCCAGGGTAACGCCATGCCTCACATTCCAAAACTCATCCGGCAAAAACTGATGCAGTAAGGCATCGAGGTCCGCATTCATTGACCTTATTCCTCAGGCCATTATCATACAGTATTTCCTTTTTCCGAGCTCCAGATGCAATCCTGCGACAGCAGCAGTTTGCTGTTCTGGAGCATGCTGAAATCGCATTCCAAGATTTTGCGAATCTTTGTGATCTCAATTTTTGTTGTGGAGGTGTGCAATCCGCATTTGGTTGTCGGGGAGAATCTACCGAACTGAATGGTTGCTAAGCTGATGAAAAAAATGGTGTTTGGGCTGAGTTGCAACACTTTGAAATGGTATAATTCCGTCCATTCTGATGTTCTGCTGTACATTTCGGCAACTAGTAATTTCGCAAAAACTTAATACAATGAGGATCATCGATTCATCGGAGATAATATGTGTGTGGTGTAATTCCTTCCATTCTGATGTTCTCCTACTGCCACCTAGTAAAATTTCCCTCCAAACACGTCCTGCGGCATCCTCCAATCGATGGAACAAGTGCGGTCGTAACTGCAGACACATGACTCCATGGGCCCTCTGAGCCTACAGACTGTACCTCAGTTGTGCTTTTTTGGTACTGGGCTCGGAACCGGAATCGGTAGCAAGGTTGGTTCTGGAATTCTCTCATACTCATTGGATTGTTCCCGTTCTCTTCTTCGAACAGGTTTGTGGCACATTTTCGCAGTGTAACCATTCAATAATCTATAATATCAACCAAAAAAAAACTGCGAAGAGAATGAATGGTTGCCGATGGTCCAATCGATTTCGCAGATACACTTAACCTCTACTGGGGACCTGCGGGCCCTTACCAGCGGTAAACTTTATCCACGTTCTCGTTGCTGAACCTCCTGACTAACAACGTCATGGGGGAACCACGTAAAGCAATATCCGACCCCCAGCGATCACGCCACGGAAGCGGGCGACACGGCTGTGGTCGAGTGCTGCGATCGTTCGATGGTCGCCCGCCAGACGTGCAACCAGCGAATTCCCGTCGTGTCACCTGTGTTTCCTCGCCCTGAAAAAGCCCAAGGTGGTGGTTCGCCGCTTGCACTCGTTGCGGTGACGCCAGCAGCTCGGCTGTGGAGGCTGTTGTTTGTCTCGTCAAAGTGCAATTTTGCTGTTTCTCTCCTATCACCTTCTCTTGACACTTCGCTGTTTTTTCCCTTAGCTTCTCCATGTTCCGGCAGCAACACAGCTAGGCTGGGTTCGTGAATGCACAAGCGACCACAACCGGTTTAGCAAACCAACTCTGATATTTCGCGCATTTTAGCACCACGTAATTTGTTGGGTACACAATCGCATAATTGTCATGAACTTGCCTGGGTCCAGAAGGGTGGGCGATCTCACCCCCATGGGTGGTAGCCGGGTATAAACAACACCATACGGGTACACATGTTTATGGATACAGGGAAAAGAGTAAATTTAGGTATGCTAACACATTCATGATGGGTAATCTCAATGATCAGCGAACCCTGGTTAGCTTCACCTTCCATCGATCAGAACCATGGTGAAGATCCTGACAAATTTTCAATTCGAATGAATTTTTCATGGATATTCCCCAAACTAGACGAATGAATCTCTGTTCGCTGCTGTATTTCTCAGTAAACTGCAATAGCAAGCCTTCACCTTGATCTAATCTCCTCCCTTTGAAATTCCACACTAGGTTCCGTATGAGCGGAAGTGCGCCGACAGAGGAAAATGATGAAGATGTTCATAGCGAAATTTATTCGCCATAAAAGTTTCAAAAATAAGCGGAACAATCCTTTAAAGGACCTTTTCCCAAACAATACATCTGTTTCGTCGCTGTCATCAATTTGAGTTCCACCCTGCACTACATAGCTCGATGGCTGTTTCTACGAGGATGGAGGTAATTCTGCCCTCCAAGTGTTAGTTGCTAGTTAGTTATCATCTACTTTGTGGGAATTAAGCTAATTTCCACTTTTCAAAACTGTAAACCGTGAGTGTTTGGCCACACGTCACGTGAATGGTCAATCCTAATTCGCCACCTCCTCGAGGTGAATTTCGGATGCTTATTAACCCATGACGTAACTTGTTAAGCTCTTTCTGAATAACGTTTTGACTGATTATCGAGGCGGCAGCAGTTAACTTCGGTTGTGCTTCGGGGAACGCGGTGGCTGGCAATGATTATCTCAGACAAACTAATGAATATTTGGGGACATATGTGCGTTTCCAATTACTCATTCCTCCTCCTTCCAACCTTTCTGAAAAAAAAAGAATACATACATACATACATACATTTATTACGCTGTTTAAGACAGACGTTAAAAAATGGTTATCATTACATGAGTAAAAATCAGTGTTAACATTCCTATCAGTGCAATCATAGCAAGTTAAAACTGAAACTGCACCATTACTCTGTTAGAAGGTAGTTATCTTAGGGATGACAAATCTTTTGAAAGCAGCAAGAGAATTTATGGTAGGTGCCTTTTTGCTCAAAGAGACATATGCCGTTCCCGCTCGGACTGTGAAACTCTTGGCCCTTATAGAGCTTCGCGGTCGTCTATAAAAGATTTTAAATTCGCTACCCCTGGTTATGGATGTCACTAAAGAAAAGAATATTTTAGCTTTTTCAAAGTCCCATGCATGTAGTATTTTATAGACCATGCATACATCAAAGAGTTTTCGTCTAGATTCAAGAGAGGGAATACCAAGGTAACGATTCCTTGCTGTTGAATGTATTATATTATTATTAATGTATATATGTATTATATTATTATATTATTATTAATGTATTATGTGGAATGTATTCGTTTTCAAAACGATGCAAGAGCGCATGACGTTAACAGGCATTGTGCCACCTGACGGGGTATGGCTAGTGAAGAGGAAGTGAACATAGGCATGCAGCCACATACTAGTTCCTGTAACGAAGTTCTAATCGTGAGTGCTGCCTTAAGCCTATTATCTTTTTTACAATACTTAGAACATTGAACGCCTGGATCTCAGAGAACTACACTGTTGTATCGAGCTCAAGTAAAGCAAAAAAAAAAGGAAATGAAAGTCTAGTTTCATCCGAACGTAGTGACCTCTTCGATTCTTCCGTAATTCACGTACCCATTCTTACGTTAAGTGAACCAGTCTGATGCGAAATGTGTGCTGTTTTCCTTGCACGGCCTTCGCCGCTGCAAACATTTCGCTCGTATTCATCGGTGCATTAAAATGTACATAAATTGGGAGCAAAGAATTGTTCCGACATTCCCCTGCAATGAGATGAACATGTGATAGGAGAGCGTGTTCCTCTGGATGCTAGGAGAACTTCCTCATTGTGACAAGTTTGGCCCGTTCCAGCGAGATTAAGGGAAATCGATGAAGAGAAAAAGAAAGGTCTATATTTGGCTCATCAATACTGGAAGAGCAGCGTTTTTCCTCCTTCAAGCTCCGCAGAGCTTTTTTTGTCAAGAAATTAAGCCTATATCGGCTGATAGGTTGAAAACGGTATAGGACACGCATTAGCGTAAATTCGATGCATGAACTAAAGAGCAACGACACAAAATACAAGTCGTAGATTTGGGATTAGATGAGGTAGTAACCTATTAGTTTTCTACTGCTGTGCAGAATCCTGGCGCTCTAGAAAACCGCCGGTGGACTTTTAATACCGCTCTTCGTTTTTTCAGGGAGATAATTAGTGTCTCCGGAAAATTCCTCTGAAGTCGAAATTATAAAATCACGACGCAAATTGCCCACAATAAAGATGTTGAACTGTTAAAACTGTACTTGTCAAATATACAAGTTCATACGAATCAGTGCTCCCTCAGCTGAGCCTTCCAGAACTATGGGTCTCTGTAGCCTCCTGACAGAAAAATTCCAGTTGAACATTAGAAAGAGATATTGCTGAATTTTTTCGACTGTATTTTGATAGGGAGTTAAGTGCTGGGATTTGAAGCCTCGACCAAGTAGTAGTGGGTCGAGAGCGGTAGACTTCCAAGATTAGAACGACCGAGCATGAAATTTGGAGCTGAAAGCGTCCCGATTAGTTTTGCAGAGCAAAGAAGCAACATGTCAGATGATCGTTTGCGGGATAACGCCATACAATTAGCGAAGAAATAGACTGCTTTGTTCTATCGCGCTCCGAAATCACCCAAGAGAAACGACTGCGGAAAGTCAACCATGGTATTCACCCTATTCAGTGAGGTATCCTCCTAGCCAGAACTGTATTGCTTCATGAGAATCCACCGGTTATAGGGTTAGCGGAATCCACCGGTTATAAGCTGGATCTAGGGCCCAACTACCAGGACACGTCCGAAATTTTCAAACGACTTTTAGCTGAACGATATGGAACGAAGAGCTTATTTCCAATATTTACACTCAAGCATGTAATTTTTGAAAAATCCTGCGAAACTGGCTGAAAAAGAAATAAAGTCGCAAGATGAAAAGTGCCTTGTGCTCGGACAGGCTCATACTTCTTTGCTGTAAAACATCACTACAGCGGCTGCTGTTTTATTGTCTAGAGCGGATATTTTCGTAACCCTGAGTTAATGATATTGTACAGTAACTCGTGGCCCCCTCTGTGTGTGCGAACACGTGCATAGAATATCGACTCCTACATTTATCAGTATTCAGTAGAATAAAACTGTTATCACGGGGAAAAAACTACGGAATGCGATTCCCTTCTCTCAAGATGGCTTTATCGCCTCACTCCTACCAATGCCTTTTGCTCTTGCCCGTGCCGTCTTCATTGGGTTTCACTTCCAAGGACAATTTTCCGTCTCTGTTCAAAGGAATGTGGAGGTGCACAAGGACAGTGTTGTTATGTTTATGCTTTTTGAATGTTACAAAATTGATTATAAACACTAGGCACCATTGTCATTATTAAAACACATCGTTCTCTTACTGCAGAACGGACTGCCAAGTTCAGGGTTACCCAGAAGTCTTTGGCCCATTTTCAAGTGCTGCAAAACTCTGCATAATGAGGAAGGCTAGCCAAACTACAGCAGCTGCTTGGCGAAGGAACGGAAAACAGAAAGTTTCCACAGATATTCCGGAGATTCCGATCTTGTTAGTGCTATTGAAGCGAAAACTGCAAGCGCTTAATATCTCTCCTACATAAATACCCATCGTTTGCTACCGTCTTGGGAGCTAGGGTAAAAGGTAAATTTGTGCACGTCAACGCCTTTACCATAGGTAGTCTCAATAATGCATTCAGGCCCTTGCCCACGTTTCTCACTCAAGATTAGTTATTCATCTTTACATTAAACACCCATATTTATCGTAACTTCAACAGTTGAATAACAACCATTGAGACAGCAGTTTTAGGGGTATTAGAGATCCTCTGCCACTAACAACTCGACATTCAAGTAGATTTCCGCATGAAATTTTCATGCAGTTGTGGGCCCGGCCAGACGACGAGATTTCTCGACCAAGGCTTTCGTAGCTTCCTAATTCGTATGTTTTTTTTTTTCAACCGCTTCATTTCTTTTGTGCTCGTTTGAATTCTCATTTTGCTCAATGATTGTATTATAGAAGCCTTTTACCTCGTTGTTCCACAGTTCCTCCACCTTCTATCAAGTGCCCTATCAAGAGTGTACAGTACTCCGAAATGTCAGCTCTTGTCACTGCTGTCGAAAAAAACAGCGATGTTGACGCATAGCACGGAATGTTCCATGTACTCTGTCGATTATCATACTTCTTCTTAATTGGCAGTTCATGTGTGTGTGTGTGTGTGCACGAGAACCAGCCATCGAAAACGGAAAATACCTACACCATTGTGTTCAGCGCATCGAGTTATGTACGAAAACGTGGTAAATTTTGATTTTTACCTTGATTTAAGGGTGTTTCGGGCCACTTTTGTCATGTTCAGACATGTTAATGGCCGGCAGTTGTTTTCACCACGGTCGGAATGAATGAGATAAGTTTATGATCACAGGACCATATAAAAGGAAGGAGAAGGGTAGTATGCCTTTATAACGAGGACGATGAACCAGACGGGTGAGGAGTGACAAGGATGGGGATTGCAGCATAAAGTATGTTAGAGGTGGGCTAGCGGTTTGATCGGCGTCCAAAATAAGGGGAACGCCTATGGACGGGTCTAACGATATGGTAGGGGTGCGCCGGCGTCCAAAAGTGAGGAAACGCCTGGAGTCGGGTCCAACGGCGTGTTAAGGGTGCGCCGGCGTCCAAAAGTGGGGAAACGCCTGGAGTCGGGTCCAACGGCGTGATAAGGGTGCGCCGGCGTCCAAAAGTGGGGAAACGCCTGGAGTCGGGTCCAACGGCGTGTTAAGAGTGCGCCGGCGTCCAAAAGTGGGGAAACGCGTGGAGTCGGGTCCAACGGCATGATAAGGGTGCGCCGGCGTCCAAAAGTGGGGAAACGCGTGGAGTCGGGTCCAACGGCGTGATAAGGGTGCGCCGGCATCCAAAAGTGGGGAAACGCCTGGAGTCGGGTCCAACGGCGTGATAAGGGAGCGCCGGCGTCCAAAAGTGGGGAAACGCCTGGAGTCGGGTCCAACGGCGTGATAAGGGTGCGCCGGCGTCCAAAAGTGGGGAAACGCCTGGAGTCGGGTCCAACGGCGTGATAAGAGTGCGCCGGCGTCCAAAAGTGGGGAAACGCGTGGAGTCGGGTCCAACGGCATGATAAGGGTGCGCCGGCGTCCAAAAGTGGGGAAACGCGTGGAGTCGGGTCCAACGGCGTGATAAGGGTGCGCCGGCATCCAAAAGTGGGGAAACGCCTGGAGTCGGGTCCAACGGCGTGATAAGGGAGCGCCGGCGTCCAAAAGTGGGGAAACGCCTGGAGTCGGGTCCAACGGCGTGATAAGGGTGCGCCGGCGTCCAAAACGGGAGGAACCTTTGAAGGCAGGTGAGATAAGGGTGGACCGGTGTTCAATCCCAGTTTGCACTTACTCGATCAATTTTTAATATTTACTTCCACCGAAATGCGGCACCACAAATTGTTGAAAAAGAGCTGTCCATAGTGGTTCAATGGTTCCATGAACCACGGTAAAGAACGCTTCTCTGTGGATAGTGTCTGTTCATCCACATGCACTAATCTTATCTGAGGACAACGAAAATATGCGAGCGAAGCGAGCACGAAAAGAAGCCTGAGAGTCCGGCGTTAGCCGGACGATCAGGCTGGTGTATATTTATTTACTTCATGCTCTCAAATGGTGCTCCTTAACAAACAAGATGAATGTGGCAAGTCAGCTTGACTATCCACGTTAATCACATACTGAAATTGAATGATAGGCGCATATCAGTGTTCGGAGTCCTGCTTCCATACCCTACTCTTAACATAGTAGGACCCGTCAGAAAGTAAGAAAGCATAGCTGGTAGACATGCTGCTTAATGCACATCGAGTATTGCCACTAAAGCAGGTGATTAGCACTGGGGACGCCACTACTCATGCGGCGGTCAGCAATGAATAGTCCAAGGGCAAAATTTCGAAACTTAGGTATCCACCGTCCTGAAAATTTACCCTTAGATGTAAATGAATTGTAGCACAGTGCTGCAAGCTAGTAGAAGTAACAGGTCGGGGAATGTTCGTAATATGAACAGTCGTAGGGGTAGAAACAGTAGAACGTCACGGTCAAGAGAACTTCTTGTGCAGAGCGCCCTCAGATGTCTTTCAATGCATGGGGACGAAAGTTCGTCTTGCATTATTGTTCCAAAACAGTCAAGAAAGTCATCTCATGCTCTCTAAGGTCCTTCCATCTCATGCTCTCTTAGGTCGTTCTGTTCGTAAATCTAAAAAAAAAACCATAAGTAACTGCTGTTTTGTTCCTACACTATGTGCACAGAGAGAAGGTGGTGGGTGCAGTCTTCTCTGGAACTGACCAGTACTGAGATAACGGTAATAATGATGGATGAATATATGTACTGAACTTTCACCAAAAATTGGAAGAGTATCCGTCCCCCTACCACCCCTTTCCTAGTTCTTATTTTATTATTCCTATACCTACCTGAAAGGAGGCCGCGTCGCCTCACTTGTGGTTTTTGGGCGTGAATACAATTTCTGCAAGTTGATCACATAAAAATACGTAAAGCAACTAGCGGTGAAGAAAAAACGAGCAAACGATCAGTTCCTACCGCGCGCGCTCAGCTGGTCTACCGCGCCGCGTAGGTGGTGCGACGCAGCCTCGTTTGCACAAGGGAAGTGCGCGAGGCGAACCTCGTAACCCCATAATGCATGTATATCATTTCTGCACAACAGTTTCAAGAAGCTCGCCAAATATCGTCAAAGGCTTCACATGTTTTCATTTTTTTACGCTGCTATACAGGCTCGTGCCACTGAGTGCAGTGACCAGAGTTCGGCGCAAGCTCAGCTCGAGCAGAAAAAATTACGAAGTCCCCTTTGACTTGACCAAAAATCTACGTGGCGTTTGTTGTAAACAAGTTAAAACAAGTCTGTGCGAAGATCATTCGTTTCGTGTTTTCAATGCAAATGGACATGTATCTGCAGAGCTAACAAGTTTTAACAAGTGCGATGGCCGTGGAGCACGTTAACACACTACCACCGCCATGTAATTTTTTAATTTCCAGATAAAATCCGAAAAGAGATGGATATTCCGAAGCTGCACGTTATTAGTTCGATAGCGCAATAGTTCCTCTATGAACAGTTCAAATAGAAGTGGAAATAATTGATTTTGGAAGAAGTTACTTGAGGAGATTGTGTTGAAGTGGTGCTGCAGACCGATTTTCAAATAATTTTTCTCCACTGTAACCGAATGAAGGAGGTAATTTTTTCATCCATTAGAACGAGCAGCCTCTGCCGAAATTAACCGTGCTAACAAAAATTAAAACAATCGATTTTTAGGGAAGTTGATTGATGAAAATTCTTTGGACCGGTGCTGAACCCCAACTTTTAGGGTAAAGCTAGGGTTCAGAGAATTCCAAAGCAATATCTCCTCTCAGGATCAATTAAATCCATTTTCCTTTAACTATTGGAGGAAGAGTAGGATCAGGAATCTAACTACAAAGTATGAGAAATATCCGTCCAGTACCAGCGATGCTGTGGGTACTGCTAGGCACTTTTCAGCTGTAACTCCTTCCAAAATCAATTAAATCCTATTCTGTTTCGGATTCCGATAGAACGTTGCCAACTACAGTATGATTTCTGTTTCCAGCAAGATTCGTGCAGAACCTGTCCTTTCACAAGCGCCGGGAACAGTACTGTTGGGAGGATTTTCGCATGATAAACCCACAACTCTTGCCAAAATCAATTAATTCCGTTTCCCTTCGAGATTAGGTGCGAGAGTAGTATCACTAATTTAACGACTAAGTTTGAGCTGGATTCGTTCAGTATCAACGATGCTGTGGGTGCTGCTATACACTTTTTCTTTCAACTGCAATTTTCCAAACAAATTTTAATTCTACTCTTATTTCAGCCGGAGTGAATAGAATTGGTAGGACAAAAATTCTGCGGGTCAATTTCCTTCTTTGCTCTTATCTGCAAAGGAGTAGGTGATCATCCGATTAAAGTCCGGATCCCAGCTGCGGAGTCTTCTTTGCTCACTTCTTCTTTTGCGAAGTCCCACTTGCCTTTAGTCAAGTTCCTGCCGAAGTCTGGCAAGTTGGCCGACTGGGTCACGCGTTCGACTGTTGGTCATAAACTAAAACATTTGAAACCCGTCGAGCCTCGTTTTGTAATTCTTGAATTCTACGTCTTTGCCCCTATCTGAACTAGTGCTAAGGCTAAGAACGTATCAGATCTGGGTAATACTGCACCAACTACGAAACGATCGTCTGTCAGGTGTGCAACAACGATTGATGCCCCTCCCTGCACCTGCATACAAAGTATGTAATAATATAGGGCACCTCAAGGCTGATAAAAGAGAATAGGATAGAATAAATCTTCTCCTTCCTGGACTGAATCTACTGCGCGCCTTCCGCGGTTCACCTGCCCGCGCCCGCGACAGCCGCTCGTTTAAAAACAGCAAGGTCAGTGCGGCGGTGGCTCCAGCCGTTTGTCAACAGTGCAGCACGTCCGCCACCCCTCGCATCGATCGTGATCAGTCGATAGTGGTGCAGACGACAGCAGCTGATTTCAGTTGTCGCCGTCGTGGCGCTGGTGTGCTGTCGCGCTTCCTGGATCGCATCCACCGTGTCGACAGTGGATGTCGACATGGTGCTTCTCATGTTTTCACCACTCCTGACTCATCACCCGCTACTGATACGTTTCTTGAACCATGTCTGCACCTCTTTAGCAAAGAGTTCTCTATACATAGTCGCCAACCCCCCCCCCCCCCATCGTTTTCTGGTTTACCTTTGATCCGCTTTCCGAATGTCTTCCTGCCTTCCTGCTTTCGAGGTGTGGAGTTCTCTGCCAAAAGCGATTTGCTGAGTGCTTTAGGCAAGCCACCTACATAAGTGAAACTAGAAATTAATCTTTTTTCGTTTTCAATATCACAACAAGATCTGTATCCGTGGGACATGTGCAGTTTAACAATATGAGCTACTACCCGCGAACACAAACATGTCCCCAGAGTTTCCTTGTTTGGGAGATTTTTGGCCTTCGCAAACTCTTGTCTTTGGAGTTGAGGACCAAATCACTGCATACTCTCAGGTTGTTGCCAAATTAATTGCCAAAGTAGACACTACTTCAAAGTGTTAAAACTCATCCAAAACACAATTTTGTTCACAAGTTCAGCACCCTTTCAATTCGGTACATCCTTCTCAACAATACAGTGAAGACTGCACGCCTCTACAACAAAGCCTGAGATCGCAAGAATTCGCAAAATTTTGGGAAGGTGATTTCAACATGCTCTGGATCAGCAATTTGCTGTTGGCTTAGATTTGCATGTAGAGCTGGGAAAAGTGGTATTCAGCAAGGGGAGGATCTGAGGAATAAAGAGAATGAGTTCTATGCCTTCCTGACTCAGTTTTTGTCGGCTGAGTTGTGAAGTGAGAGGCGTAGTGTTATCCTAAAATAAGGGAAAACCTGCCTCTGTTCACCATTGTCGACATGTCAATGTCTGGCTGGGTTGGAGAAAGCTTGAGTGGTTCACGCCTCTACAGCACCAGCAAACTCCTTACACAACCTCTCTAGGGTGAAGATCTGGGTTTGGGAAAATTGGAGGTGAGGAACCTCTTCCAATTTCCTAAACCGATACAAATTTCGCTTCCTATTATTTTACAGGAATCACACCTTATCTACACTAATTATACCGTCTAAAAATGGATTATTTTGGGGGCGAAAATTTAAGTTAGAAAATATGTCACAGCGGGTGAAATGCTGGTCATCAGTCGAATCATGCGGTGTTCACTTCCTCTTCTTTCTTATCCTGTCGACTGAAGTCAAAAATGTTTTGAAACTGTAGCATAGTGAGAACCCATCCGCTCCCTCAACGTCGGAGTGGTAGGATCCCGTTTAGGTTCCACGGCTCTCCTCAACACTTGATCGTCAACGAAAAATCTATGGTCACGACCATGCTTTTTTGGTGCTCAAGATCGTCGGGAGGGAATCCCGCGAACCAGTTTCTGACTGCCCGTCGGAAATTGATTTCAGGCCAGAACAAATGCTGGATTGATTCATACCTGCAGCGAGGAGTGGTCGAGTTTGAACTCATTAACCATTATCACTCGTAGATCGTGTCGGCTGATCCTTTGTTAACGATGCTATAAAAAAGCAGGAAGGAGCTAGCAAGGATATTCAAGAAGCGTTCAAAAGAGTGGAAAAGCCCTGAGAGAAATCACACAATTCATGTTATTTGCCCGTAGCCTACAGTAAGCATCCTGAACCATCTTTCTTGCCTTGTAGCAAATCTGTCTAAGAATCGGCTCCCATCATTAACATATGAACAGTGGTGCACAGCTGGAACTGAATGTCCTGTTACTGAAAAATTTCGCCGTTCTTTTTGGAATTTCCCAGAGATGGGTGTAATTTGGAAATGTTCTGTTACAACTCTCCATACTTCTCAGTGTTCGCAATAATTGCCCTGACGTTTCGTCGATAACGGCGATGCGAAGATACTTCGTGGTTTGAATCGCAGCCACAACGTCAGGAGAGGGGGTGAATGAAGTTTCATACCAGTTTTTTGGGAGTCCCTGAATTCCGGTGGTATGCAAGCACCCCTGCCTTTCTCACGAGTTTACAGTAACGTAGTTATGCATATACGTCGTTTTTGTTCTTCCCACATTCTGAACCTCTCCTGGCTTCCAACTTCCGACGTAACCGTTCCCGCTCGTTTCCCTTCGCGCCTTGGATAACCAAGCCATATCTAGTGAGCCCTTGAGGCCAGATCAGTCAAATGTAAGGGAGCTGTAATGTTCCGTTTGTCTACTGCAACTCTCCTCTATTTCTGAAGAATCTCTTCTATATATTCCATCCCAATTCGGACGAGAATTCGCAGTTTTTTCGTCCAACTGGACGTAGAGAGGTGGTCTCCGTCCTAATGTGGGCGGCGGGGGGACCCTTAGTGCTGTCAAGAGCTCCGTCGACCTCTGCTATGAGAAGGAATGAAAATTCCAAAGAATTCCAGTGCATGCTCAGGAATTCAAAGAGGGAGCTAACCATGGCCGCTGTAAAACATGTTTATCGTTCGCGGCAGGTGTCGATCAGAGTACTGTGGTGGAGGGTGCTGCCGGCCCAGTCGTTCACATGGCTGTTGCACGTCGACAGCCGCTCTCCCCAACCGTTTGCACATCATATTCGATTTATGTCTTCGTCTCCACCGGCCCTATCACTGGTCTCTCCTCATCTGGACTTCTGTTCCACTCTTACTCTTCTTGTATCTCTATTAAAGTCAACAACAATATGTGGCGAAGATTGGCTTAGGGCCTCACCATAACCTGTAGTTGACATGACGATTCTGTCACACAGCATAAATTTCTGTACTAAGCTCTAAGCCTTAGGAAAAGTTGAAATCAGAAACGACCATTATTTCTGAGACAATCTCACATTACTGTAAACAGTTGGCCGACTTGAATAGCCGTTCGGAAGATCGCTGTTTTTCTTGTCCATTATTCAGTGACGTGATTCAATCAAACATTGAACCGCATGCGCTGAGACTGTAGATGAAGTTTGCCCAAAGGTAGCATCCGTCGAGATTCTCGAACCTGAATTAAAGTGCTTGCGGTTACGAACACTGTCAGTGCATCATAATTGTTGAAGGGACACAATAATCATGGCCTACGTGCTAAGA
This sequence comes from Ancylostoma caninum, assembly GCA_037903475.1. Taxonomy (NCBI): domain Eukaryota; kingdom Metazoa; phylum Nematoda; class Chromadorea; order Rhabditida; family Ancylostomatidae; genus Ancylostoma; species Ancylostoma caninum. The sequence goes on along the minus strand of JBAJFG010000384.1, from coordinate 2,597,707 downwards.
AACTCGAATCGCAATCACGAACACAGCTGCCTTGTGTGCTCGCGCAGTGACGACGCGCCACCTTACCAAGACCTGGTCACTTGCACAAGGCGTGTGACTACCGCATGGCGGGACCCACAAATGTTAGGAAAGAGGAGGGGGGGGGGGGTAGGCGCATGGGAAACACCTTCAGAATTTCGTGGATTTCTTTTGTGTATCCCGACGTTTTGTACAATTGGACATATTGGACATACGTTCCACATAGTTCCCTCTAAACCTCTGAATTCTGTGAAATCTCGAAATTCCTTCGAAAGGAGGAACGTAGGACAGGTCATGAGTCGTTTTGCATTCCATCTCCAATTTTCCAGCAAAGATATGCACTCAATCTTAATGCTGCTTCGCTCTGTATCGATAGGAGGAGGGGAGGGAGGGCTAGAAGGACGTCGTCAAACAAAATCACCAAGACTCTGATTAGTTGACTGCACTTGTTGTTTTGTCGTCATATTTCGTCCCTTGCAGATGTTTACCTTCCATCGATTCTTCTGTAAAGTGCACTTACTGTTGCATGATCTATCAGTGAAGTGTTTGCGTACAGCAGACTCACAAATTGAGGAAGTTGTGCCTTGGCTCCTTGGGTCTAATTGGACAAATTGTTGCAGGTCTTCTAGGAGACTCCGCCTGTCAAGGCCCACACACCATAGAATCGTTCGGCAATGCGAACGGGAAAACAGTGAAATGTGTGGATGCGCAGACAGTGGGTGGGGGAGGGAGAGTGACAGGACGCAGATGATTCGACGCGAGCCAGTGAAGTCTCCCACAAATTAGCCATTGAAATGAAGTATCGTCCATTTCATGCACGTCGCTGCAGCACTAGAACGCAGACGGTGACATCCTCACTGATGTGCACACACCCATCTGCGCTCCTACATAACCGGGACTTCTACTTCATCAAAATCCAGTCCGATAAGGCTAGTTGTGTGCAGTGATTGACGATATTGAGATGATTTTCTCATTTGAAGAGTCGCCCGTCAAGTGCATGTATTTCATTGCGAAGGGTTGACGAATTTGAACTGAGAGGATCTCCGTTGGTTTTTTTTCCTTCAAATTAGCGACTTGCGCAGTTTGAAACGCCTGTTAACCCGTAACTACTTAATTTTGACTCAAATTTCTAGTCGCAACTTAAGGTTGCAAATTGAAAAGCTGGTAAAATACAATAATTATCTTTAGAGCAATTTTTACTGAATATATGCTTGTAACCATATGGACAAAAATAGGCTGAAATGCTGTGTTTACACTTTGTCACGGCGCAACTACCACACACATGCAAATTGTTCAAAAGTGACTGGCCAGTTAGTGCGTATCAACGTGGGTTAACGAGTGCTATGGTATGGCTCTGTTCGCGTGCGATGCAATAACGGATGACGACCACTGTCCCTTCATGTGGAGACGCCAGCGCGAGAACCACGAGTGAATTGTTTGACCGATCAGTCGATCTTGGAAGGCGGTAGAAAACATGCAAACGTCTGCGCACCCATGGGTTACAAACCGCAAACATGTTCATCATGCTTCTAAATACACATAAGGTGAACTCCAAACAGCCAGGTGAGTACGGCGCGGCTTGGCCTTCTGGCTTCGGAGTTCCATGTTCGTACACGTATGTACAGAGATAGCACAGCTGGTTTTGACAAGTCAACTTGTTGATCGCGGTGATTTTTATATTCCTAACATGTTGAAACACGAAATGATTCGGGGGTACTTGGGCATATGAACGTGCTACTCTGGCACTCTCTGCGCATACAGTGCCGTAGATCCGCCTCGTCCTCAAGGCGCACCGCCTGAGATCACACGTGGCGTCTTGCTGGCAGCATTCCCGCAGACAAACGACTTAGTATCGATCGCTAGCAGGACGCCACGTGTGATCTCATGTGGTGCGCCTTGAGGACGAGGCGGATCTGCAGCACTATACACTGTGCGCATACATGGCATACCATTGATCATTTTCATTCTTGTTCTATCTTGCTACAGCCCTTGTCGAAAAGGTAGACGGATTCCGTGCCTGCAGAAACGCAGTGGGACCTGCACGACGGATGCGGGGAGAGCATGCTCCAAGTGAGAGGGTCCAGTAGTTCCTGCCGCGATTCTGCGGCCGCAACGCTATGAAACCGCAATCCGCTTATCTTTTCGACAAGGACAGTACTTCCTGTTCCAACTTGTCCCCAACAGGTGTAGAGGTGTGTGCGACCAAGCCACGACCGCTAGGTTCGTATCCACGAAAGTTCTCATGCCGGTAATTCAGCAGGAACTTGACTTCCCAGCCTGGAAGTTCCCGGTCGACGAATGCTATCCACGAACGCATGGGAACATCCAAGAGCTCAATAGAGTATTTTGGCTTGCGCATTTCGCGTGCATGGCGCGACACTGTATTTTTGAATCGTCATCAGCTATTTTGAAGGCTGCTTACCTTTTTTCGCACCTGAATCAGTGCATTACATCATTTCAGCCATGCTGAGTATGGTTCGTGGTAAGTTCTAACCATCTAATACATATGTTTTGAAAGTAAGCACTCGTTTGTTGAAGTAGTAATATGAGAAGAAGAGGAAGCGGAGGAACTTTCGAACGTGTCTGTTAATCGAAGAGATGCCAATTGAAACAAAAATAGGTAAAATGGAATGCAATAAGTTTGGGAATTTAACAATTGAAAGACTGGAATTGTGAGGTTGATGGGGACGTTCTGTCACGATTTATTCATCTAGTCACAGGAGATTGAAATTTACCAGTAATTCAATGCAGTATTCGTGTTCAATACCTCAAGTAACCCTTTTGTGCAAAATTTCAGCCGAAGATTTTCCTGAAGATTTTGGGTCCGTGAAAGTGGAGTAGTGCCATAGTATGTTCCGAATCTTCCGAAAATGGAATCGTCTGCAGCAATCATGGCAATATGAAGCTTTAATTTTTTCTTGAATATCCTTGTCACTGTGCCGGTATGAGAATCCTTTAAAGGACCAGAGAGCTATATATAGCCTGTTTCGCCCGCTGCGATAGTCGAGGGTTGCGGGACATCTAATACCCAACTTAGTGGAGGGCGTGGCAGGCCAGATTCAATCAGCTGGCAATACGAATAAGGAACGATTACAAAATATTTAATGACGGAATTCTACTCAGATAAGATTAGAGCTTCCAGCAGGACAGGCAGGGCAGATCGAATCGGAAGACCTGCAGCAGAAGAAGTTCTGCTTGAGGTGCTTGAGGTCATCTGTCGAATCTCTGCTGCGGTCCTTTTGGATCGATTAGGCTTGGTGGTCCTTCAGCAAACTGCTCTGAGTGAGACCAAAAATCATTTACAGTCCTACGATATCCATAGAACTCTTCTAAGGCTTTTCAAGACCTGACACCCTTTCATTGAACAATTAGATTTCCTCCCAACTTTGCTTCCTGCAGAGGATCCTAGACAGGATCACTCCCTGCGCCCGCCGCGATTGGTCAGAAACGAGACTGGGTATTAGATGTCCGTAAACGATAGTCGAGCATTCGTGCACAGCGTCTGTTTTTCTCTGCACCCTCTCCAATCTCTGCGCACTTTCCCGCGCTCTTCTTTGCGGCGTTTCCCCAACTCTCTTCTCTCGTTGAACAAGCTATAGCTCTTCATGATTTACTTTTCTATGAAATCCCTGCGAATATGGTTTCTCTTGCACTCAGGATTTCTAGTATCTTAACATTGCTTTCGGTGATATCTCATGCTCTGTTATCTGCAGACTGTAAACTATTTGTATTTCAGCCGGTAGCGTCGATCCCAGCCGGTCGGTCTTCTCCACAAAATGTCGCTTCACTTGCTTCGACAAATAACAGGCCGCTCATTAAATGTAAGTTTTAAAGAGAAAAGGAAGAAGCAGAAGGATACGACCTGCCCTACAGTACCTTTTTCCGCTCAGGACCGCCAAGGACAAGTCCCGCACTTGTGGCGTCGCGTGCGGTGGCGTTGCGGTCCCGGTATCATTACGAAACCAGCGGGTGCGCTCACCAAACACTGCTAACACCAGCAAATACGTGAGCTGTCGCCGATTTGTTCCCGCTCTGGATTCTGAAACTGCTGCAGCAAAGCTTAGATCCATAGGACGGTACCCAAGCAAATCAGTGGCCGGTGTTATTGGTTGTGGTATACACTTCGTAATGCTAAGAGTATCCCCAGACTTCGCCGGTTCAAAATGAATAAAAATGAACTGGCGATATAAGAGATAAGGATCGTGGGGATGGTACATATCGATTGCTACGCTACATCGCCATGGATCGCTGCCAAACGGAGCTCATCGCCCGTACTTTCGAAGATGTGCCCAGAATGAACTGGCGATGTGAGTGATAGCGATAGTGGGAACGATGACTATCGATCGTCACGCCCCATTTATTATCATCCTTCCGGGGTCTGGGGTCTCCTCATCCACTTTATCCATGTGGCGATCGCCGGCGGTCGTTGCGATCGCGACGACAGCCGGCTGTCGTGGCGATCACCACGATTGCTGGCGAAGTCTGGGAATACTCTAAGGCGGAAGAACGTCACAAAGAATAGGAGCTAGCGAGAGTGGGTAGGATTTAGAGCGGGTAAAGTGCACTTTAGTGATATTCACGAGTACTACGCTATCGTTGCGTTTGAAACAGACTAAATGCCGAGATAGAAATCCGTGGGACACTCACTCCACTTCCATCAGAAATCAAGGAACGCCTCAATTCGCCTGTTTTCGGTGTGGAAAGGGTGAAGACGTGTCTTCTACCGCTTTAACTGTATGAATATACGAAGCATTTCACGAAAAAATATGTTCTCTTTGTCCTTCCTCCTATTTTCGCAATGGGTTCATCATGCTGAACCTGAAAAAGCATTAGCAGCATGTATGACTTCAGCAGCTTCGTCTATTTTTGGAATTAGTGCGATAAAGATCGTGGAAACAACGTATCCGAGTTAGGGCAGATGCATTTTCTGTTACTACCACTAACCTATTATCAGTAAGCATCCCGTTTCCCACTGCCTGTGGCGCTCCAAGGCAAAGTTGCACCGCGGGCACACTAAACTGTCATAGGTTGGCGGTCCTGAAGCGAAAAGGGTACTGTTTGGCGAATCATGTTCTTTCGCTCTTTCCGTGGCTATAAGTTTTACTCCTGTTCTATGCAAGGGTTTTTTTTCTTTTACTCATTATCTTCTTCATGCCTAAACTTGGATTATCATGACAAAGCATGTCTCGGCAGAATGAATGCATAGAATTGGAAGGTGCCAAATTTGGCAGGAAGATAACAGAATCACCTAAAATAACAACAACCCTATAAAGGTTTAGGGGGTTCGGTAATATGCGGTATCTGTTTACGAAAATTACGGTAGAAAATGAATACAATTTTCGTGTTCCGCACTTCGATTAACCCCAAACGGACGACTTCGCCGTCAGGGGCTATAGTGACCCGACACCTGCAAATCTAAGCCAAATTGGCGCCGGAGCGCGCTATTTCACCCAGCGGACAGTAGTGCGTTTCGGCAGCTAGAGTTTTAGCTCTAGTTAGGCCGTTTTCTCGGGTTTTAGCTGGAATAAACCTATAGATGTGGGTTCTAGCTGCAATCTAGCTAGATCGGAGAGTTTTAGCTGCCATTTTGTTATGAAATAAGAAGGGCTGGTACTATTGTACTTGAGCGGCCCCACTCTCGAGCCCAAACTCGAAATCATGGATTCCTCTGAAAACTTGCATACAGGGGTAATCCGATGTTCTCATCACGAATATCATATTCTTTTCGCATGATAGTGTCGATTTTATTGATTTTATCGATTTTTCCTAAGTATGGACCTAATCTCGGATCTCTGAAAATCTGCCTGCTGGGGTTTCTGAAGGTGCTGGTTACAAATATGATGAAGATTTTGCAAGAAAAGATCGACTTGATGGTGGAAAACTCCAGTAGTAGAAGATTACATCGCCTTACCGATGAAAATCTGGAGAAAACCAACGAAATCGAGACTATGATGCAAAACGGTTGTTACATTCGTGATCAGCAACTTCAGAAACGTCTAAATGCACTCTTTCAGAGAGATTTGAGATACGAGTCGAACTTGGAAAGAATCGATAAAATCAATAAAATCGGTGCCATCATGCGAAATGAATATGATATTCGTGATCAGCACATCGAATTACCCTTGTATGCAAGTTTTCAGAGGAATCCATGATTTTGAGTTTGGGCTCGATAGTGGGGCCGCTCAAGTACAATAGTACCGTTTTTTTTTTCGTAAGATTTTCTCGCATTGTGGTAAATCGCTCAAATCTGCAAAAGTTTTGCGACTTTGGTAGGAAAATACTCGATGGAATTTTCCACTTGTAAGGTATTAGGTAATAGTTGAAGTCGGTCCTACTTGCAGAGCGTCTATGACAGTAAATTAAAGAAATTTTCACAGCCATAAGTTAAAATTCTCAAGTCTTCTCGAGTTATACCAATTCCTAGGTAGTCAAATTGCTGGAATAAGCGAATTAATTCGAAACCAAATTCTGAATTTGTTCGAATATTCGGAGTTTGAAAACCCTGATAAATTCGAAAATTCGAAGGAAAGTGAAAATCGAATAAATCCGAAATTCGATTATTCGAAAAAATTTCGAATATCCCGAAGTATAGAATCTTCCCTGTGTAGCCCTTATATGCAAAGTTTCCACGATAATTTTCTTCTCAAATATCTGAGCTCCGGATTTAGAATGTGCACCGTCAGCTTCAGATAATGAACTGCCAGAAATCGTGAAAAGAATGTTCTGTTTTCCGTTTCGTAGAACTATACCTCTTCAAAGTCTGCCCTTATCAATAGTGGAAAGTCGCAAGTACAAGATAATCTGTTTGACGATAGTTGAGTATTTGAGTCGCATGCTAAGGGTGCTTTAAATAAGAATCGTGCAAGTATTGTATCCGGTATGCTTCCGTAATAAACTGTAGACATTGCATTTGGTCAGCATTTTGCAGGCACTGCGACTTTCCTCGACGTACACCAGTGGCTACCAGCCGCTACCGATTGATCCAACATGGGCGGAAATGGCCAAGAAAGCAATGAAGGGGAAGGATCCGAATGGTCTGATCTGGCACACACCTGAAGGCATTCCCATCAAGCCACTCTACCTTAAAGATGACCGGAAGTGCGATGAAGGGAAGCCCACTGAGGTCGGGTAATTGCATACTTATGAATATCTTCACCCTACTTTAGTTGTCTAGTCTTCTTTGCGGCGTATTCCAAGAGGAAGAGGGGGAGAGATGGCGTGCATTGAACGTTAGACGGTTCGTAAAAGCAAAGGTTTTAGTTGCCCGGAAAATACCCCTTCACTCGTGGGCCATATCCAACGATGTACACTCAGCGACCATGGACGATTCGACAATACGCCGGATTCTCAACTGTAGAGGAGTCCAACAAATTCTACAAGGAGAACATCAAGGCCGGACAACAGGGACTTTCAGTGGCCTTTGACTTGGCCACTCATAGAGGGTAACTACCTTCTCTTACGAATTACAGTGTTGCTCATTCTTCAGTAATATTCGCAGTTTTGAAATTAAATCCTTTTAAGTTATGATTCCGACAACCCGCGTGTATTTGGTGACGTCGGTATGGCGGGTGTGGCTGTGGACTCTGTAGAAGACATGAAACAAGTAGATACTTTTCTCCGTTATCGCGCATGCTTTTGCTTTGCTTTTTCTTTTTTCATGCATCACCACACCCAGATCTGCGCCTTTCCAGCTCTTTGACGGTATCGACCTTAGCAAGATGAGTGTCTCAATGACAATGAATGGAGCTGTTATTCCTGTTCTTGCCATGTATATAGTCGCTGCTGAGGAATCTGTGAGTATGGTTCACAACACCATCGCCAGTATTTCTCCTATGGCGTACAACTTCATGATATAGGGCGTCGATCGCAAGCTGCTGGCTGGAACTATTCAAAACGATATTCTGAAGGAATTCATGGTGCGTAATACCTACATCTACCCACCAGATCCATCCATGCGTATTATTGGTACGTTTTTATATACAGTTTTTAATCGATGTTTGGCAAATCGATGCTCAACTGGCAGTTTTACAGGAGACATTTTCGCCTACACCAGTAAGGAAATGCCGAAATGGAACAGTATTTCAATTTCTGGATATCACATGCAGGTGAATCGTTCAAGTTCATAGTAGGGGTCAGCCGAAGAGACGTAGGCAAATTGCTCTGATTAGGTTATCAGAGCTCACTTTACGTCTCCACTTTTGAAGGATTTTTTTCTTCACTCTGATTGGCTACCCTTGTTTTTTCCCTCCCCTTTTCTCTCTGTCTCTCCCTCCTTCTCTCTCTCTCTCTCTCTCTCTCTCTCTCGTTCTGTGATTATGAAACTCAATTTCGATATAGTCAGCCATCTACATGTAGCTGCACGGGGCGTAATCTTTGTGTAATTGGTGTACACCATGTTAAGGACATCAAAATTAACTGCGTCTGGATAATCAAACATAGTTAGATCCGTATTTGCAGGAAGCTGGTGCTGATGCTGTTTTGGAGATGGCCTTCACCATTGCCGACGGTATTCAGTACTGCGAAACTGGTCTCAATGCTGGTCTCACCATCGATGCATTCGCACCTCGACTTAGCTTCTTCTGGGGTATCGGAATGAACTTCTACATGGTGAGGTGGTCCTTGTTTGATTACTGCAGTTTCTGCATTTCTCTTTTTCGTGTTCTACTTATTTGTTAGACTTGATGAAAGACTCGGGTGCGAGCGATGTTTTTTTAAACATAACTTTACTATTTCGAGTTCTCATTATAGGAGATTGCAAAGATGCGTGCTGCACGTCGTCTTTGGGCCAATCTCCTCAAGGAGCGTTTCAATCCTAAGAGCAACAAATCACTTATGCTTCGCACTCACTCACAGACTAGCGGATGGTCCCTCACTGAGCAGGTAAATATTTCTCATGTTCTAGAAATTTTCGAGGTGGTCTTCGCCAGAAGGACTACGACATACACACTGGTTTACCACTCTTTCTCGATGAAATACGAATCCTCATCTTGTATTTCAGGATCCCTACAACAACATCATCCGTACAACTATTGAAGCCATGGCTTCAGTGTTCGGCGGAACCCAGTCCCTCCACACCAACTCTTTTGATGAAGCTCTTGGTCTACCGACTAAATTCTCTGCTCGCATTGCCAGAAACACTCAAATCATCATTCAGGAAGAGAGTGGTATCTGCAAAGTATGTATCTGCGAAAGACTATTTATTTTATCGTTACATATTGGAAACAAGATGTGGTTTCAGGTGGCTGATCCGTGGGGAGGATCGTACATGATGGAGTCATTAACGGATGAGCTCTATGAGAAGGCTAGGAAGGTGCGAGCGTTGCTATTCAGTTGTACCTTATGTCAACTGGGTGGAACTAGAGAAAGTCAAGGCTGACTCTTAAAAAGAACCATAGTGGCGTTTGGTTAGATTTCCGTAGCAGATTTTATTAGATTTTTTTTGGTGAGCAGGAAAACTACAGCTCCAGAAGGAAAGTGGTCTCCTGATCTGGATACCGTCAATCCAGCTGTATGTACAATTTAATCCCATCGTTCATTATGTGGACGAGAAAATCGTAGCTTTTTTGTATTTTAATAGTCTGTAGGCCCTCTCACATTTCTAGGATGACACAGTATTTGAAAGGCAAACAGCCGGTAGTGTTTATATTTGTGGTAGATGTCTGCCCGGCAACAGTTGAGAGGAAAATGGCTGCCGCAAAGAGCGTGTTAATGATCCCGATTATCACATGAAAATACATTGTTGTGCAAAATTTGTGGCTTCGTAAAATGCATTATTTTCGAGTGGGTTGCTGTAACTACACAGAACAAGTATCAATCAGTTTCTTCTCACTCGCACAATGTTTACAGTGCGAATAATTTTCGAAGAGTAGTTTTGTAGTAGTTTTTACTTAGGTCATCGCCGAAATCGACGAGCTTGGTGGTATGGCCAAGGCTGTTGCATCTGGCATGACGAAACTGAGAATTGAGGAGGCAGCTGCGAAGAAGCAAGCTCGAATCGACGCTGGAAAGGACGTCATTGTTGGTGTAAACAAGTATCGACTCGACAAGGTGCATTTTATCTCTGTCAGGATGAGAGCGATTGACTTTGCTTCTAGAAAGAAAACAGTTGAATATTGAATTATGTTGTTATTAATGAACTTACAGTACTGCTTACGGCGCAGAAACACGCACTTTTCATTCAAATTTGATTGCATTGTTGGCGTGATATTCTTTCGATTCCATTCAACACCACCGAATCAATCGAGCAAATTATTGCATCGTTACTGCGTTTTAAGCAGATTTGAACAGAGTTGGAAAGGATGCTTCACACTCTTCTTCAGGAAACCGTTGTCGATGTACTTAAAGTCGACAATCAGAAAGTACGTGAGAAGCAAATCGCTAAGTTGGAACATATTCGTAAGACAAGAGATCCAGCGCGCGCCAAGGCAGCTCTCGAAGCTATCACAAAGGTAAAAATCAGGGAAGCTGTTTTTCGCGTTATACTTATGATGTGAGATGAGCTTTAGGGAGCTGCTGGCGACGCAAACCTTCTCGAGTTGGCCGTCGAGGCTTCGCGAGCTCGTTGCAGTGTCGGAGAAATTAGTGATGCTATGGAGAAAGTATTCACACGGTATGTTTCATTTCTACATTTCAATCACAGGAACCTGATCGGTTGGTTTCTATCGTGTAATAGTGCGAAATTGGGGCTGAAGTGAGTTTGACAGTGGTGTGGCAGCTGAAGTCTGTTCAATAAGCTCCACTGTTTTCGCTTTACTTCTATGATGTCGTGTGAGAGGAATTTCTTTGCGTTTTGCAGCCAACTGATTTGTTAAGACATTCGTTTTTGAATGAATTATAATTTTCCAGTTATGCTGCTGTCAACAGGATGGTGTCTGGTGCTTACAAGTCGGAGTTTGGAGAGACGACGGAAATGGCTCAGGTGTACATTTCTTACGCAGGTTCTTCTAATTTTATTCACTACTTTTAATTGTGGATTCGTATCTAGGTGATGGAACGCGTAAAGCAATTTGCGGCAAAAGAAGGTCGTCAACCACGTATCATGGTGGCCAAGATGGGTCAAGACGGTCACGACCGTGGAGCGAAAGTTGTTGCTACTGGATTTGCTGATCTTGGTAATATCTTATCCTTTGCGTTTTGGTTTGGAGAAGTCATACAAAAAGAATGGTTCAGGCTTCGACGTGGACGTTGGACCACTTTTCCAAACCCCAGCCGAAGCAGCTCAACAGGCAGTTGACGCTGATGTTCACGTGGTTGGCGCTAGCAGTCTTGCTGCTGGACACTTGACACTTGTTCCACAGCTTATTCAGGAATTGGCTAAACTGGGTAGAGAGTAAGTTTTTATCAAATACCATCAGCTTTGGTGATGGTGATGAGGGACGTTATTTTCGTTATTCAAGGGACATTATTGTGGTTGCTGGAGGTGTGATCCCACCACAGGACTACGATGAACTGTACAAGGCTGGAGTGTCTCTAATCTTTGGACCTGGAACCAGACTGCCAGCTTGCGCTATGCAAGTGAGTACGAAGTTTTGTTTAATTTCCTTTTCCTCTCGCGTCTTTCAATTCTCCAAAATTAGAAAATATGTTGAGAACCTGGTGCACTTAAATGCCTACGATTTTACATAATGAAAAGACAGAGTGTTCGCTTTGTCTGGTAGCTTAGGCGAAAATGTCAAGCGTTTGAGGTGTTTGAAATTTCTCTAGACTCCTAAAGATTTTTTTTCACAGTGCTAGAACATTGCATATGTTGCGCCAGGAATTCTTTTACGGCATGATTCCAAAAAGCTCACTTTCTGATGTTCTGGATTCTTGCTGTGATCGTTCTTGTTGTTTCGTTTAAAGGCAGCACCCGTCGAAATCCTCGATTCCGAGTTAAACAGCTAATAGTGAAACACAAGAGTGAACACAGCTGCCTTGTATGTGCTAGCGCACACAGGCCACGGTCACTCCGTACAAGCATGTGTGACCTTCGCGTGGCGGAACCCACGAGTCTCAAACGGAGCGAGCTCAGTCGCAAGAGAAGCAGCACCACGATTTCTTGAATGAATTTTTCAGGTGTTTCGCGCTGTTTCGCTGTTGGATATGAAATCTAGGTCGCTCAAAACCCGAAAAATCAGGCAAAATCTCAAACACTAAGATTTGAGCGAGTGCTGCCTTTAAGACTTGATGTAGTCAAAGAACGAGCGCATTGTCATTAACCTTGCATTAGTCAACGAGAAATGTTCTTGCACGAGTACCTTCTATCAGTGCTTGTTGCGCTGTATAGTCTTTCTATTGTTCACGGGAAGAAACTACCATGCACATCAAATGATGCCATCGCTGAAACCATAATGGTCATATCTTATTCTGCTTTCCATTGAATATGAGCAGACATTTCGTTTCTGCTCCAAAAAAGAAACTCAATCTTGCCTCACAACTTTGTTCCTCTTCACTTTTTATACTTTTATTGGACCTATTCGAAATCTCTGCTGATGTTGCACATATTCTAGGTGTTGGACAAACTGGAAGGAAATCTGGAGAAGCAGAGCGCCAAGTCGTGATTTCCTGGGAGGCTGTTATCTCTGCATCAATAGTTAGTAGAGACTAATATGTTGTGTACATTACCAATTTAGTTTTTATTACCTTTTCCCGGTGCCAGTAGGGTTTGTGATAGCTGTCTCCACTATTCTTTATTGGTAGAATGTATATTTCGGGGAAACTGCGATCGTTAAATGAAAGCGGTCAGTGATGTTGGTTAACGTGTCCGCTGCATTTGCCACAAGAGTTGTTCAATCAAAGTCGTCGACAATACGAGTGTTTGCGTACTACATCGCTGTATAAATAAAGATACTTTGAACTGTGAAACTGAAAACTAGAGTTTTCCAGCGTTGTACGCTTAGGTTTTTCCTCAATATAGCAAAGAAATCATTAGCTAGTTAGCCTGGTTGTGCGGTCATGAATCCTAGCCCTTGTAGTAATACAGAACGTGAGTTCTCACAAGAATTCATGTACCCCCGGCACAATACTGGACGATAATTCCGCCAAGGATCTGCATCAAAGGGTGAACTATCGTCTGCTGTTGATGCTGTACAAAATGTGGCGCAATTTCACTGCTGCTTTCATTGCTTCACTGTCATTACTGTGAGCTATCACACTTCTAGTGAGTTAGGTAGTTAGGAATCTGTATAGAATACCAAAACAGAAACCTCAAGAACGTCTCGCGCCCATTTGACAGGACGGCGTTACCAGGTTTTCCATTTCTTCGGTTCTGGGATCCCCATGATTGTTGTGAACGAATTAGTTACTGCCATGTCAATGTAGTTCCTCACAATTGACAGAGAGTTCAAACGTTTTCTTGTTTAGAAACCTTGGCATAGTAGTTCTTCCGTCTTTTATTCTTATGCCTTTGAGGTTTGTTAAGATGGAACACTTTATTAGACCTTAGGTTCAAGCATTATCGCCATCCTCAGAGGTCTGAAAAGAGGTTGATCCGAAAGATCCTAAATTTATCTCACGAAGCACCTCCCCATCCTGTGCTAGGATCCCGATGTTGTTCCAAGCACAGAAACCGTATACTGCCAAAACTCACCGAGTGCTCCACCACAAGTGCTTATCGATCGCACCGAGTAAATGAGCGAATGTTGAATGTTGCCATGCATAAGCTTTATTTATAGTGCATCGGAGTCCGATCCGGTCGGCTAACGAGTGATACGTATCGATCGTCGGCTAACGATATAAAGCTATAGACTTGATCGACCTGAACGAAGATAGAGATATACTAAGTCTACGCAGGCGATAGAAGGCAGTTTATAGCTCACAGAGTGGAACGAGCAGCACAAAGTCAATCGTAATCGATAAACACTCATTTTTGTTATTCATTGAAGGATTCCGGACCGAGATCCAGAATGCCTCCAATGTCATATGCCTCCAATGACAGAGATTTAACAGCGAGGACCCAGACAGGAAGAGCAAGGAGACCAGTGGGTTCGACCCACTTCAAATGCTTAGCTGACCACTGAGATACTAGGGATTGGAACCATTTAGCATAAACTTAGTCTTTTTTATGGTAGAAAAAAAAACCGAGAAATACACTAATCTAGTAGAGAAAAGGAGTTAGACCACTAAACCACTCACGCAAATGAAAAAAAAATGTAGGAGATCAGCGTGAAATCACTGTCATTTACGAGATGCACCCTTCGCGACTTGCCGCGCAGCAACACCTCACGGGGGGGGGCACTGTGGCTGCGGCGACATCTGACAGCCACAGTGCCCACCTGCGCCGCTTAAAGGCAGAGGGTCACCTCGTTCTGCCTGTTGGAAGTATCTACATATCCTAGACCTTCTCATCATGTTGATCCCTGGGATGTACATCAACAGGCACAGAAGCGACGAAATCCGCATTTTTGAAAGGCTCGAACTGGATAAAAATTTGGAGCCCGGAGGCGGATCGCTCCAAGCTGTGTTGGCTGCCTGGCACGACTGCCGCGTCGATCAACGAGTCTTGGCGTGTCCAGTCGATAAGATCAACGGCTTCACATGTCAACTCGGGTTGGCAAACTGTTACAGACCCCGTCCTGGAAGACGGGTTCATAGACTATTCTGAGACAATTTATGTATACCGTTGGAACCATCGCGCCGAGTAGATGCAGAATGTGCTGTTAGCTGAACTATGGAAATGAGGTGGACCCCTGCCTTTAAAGGCAGCACTCACGGAAATTTTTGGGTTTAAGATTTCGCGGTATATCGGGGTTTTTAGGGACGATGAACTCATTGACAACGATGAAGTAGCGTGAAACACGCGAAAAACACAGAAAAAGATGGTGGTGTTTCATGTGTGTCCACAGCGCGGACGAGTGTTCCGTGATGGGTCCCGGCACGGAACCCTGCAAATGGTACGAATTTCATAGACACGCCTCCGCTGAACCACATGCACACACCCTGTCGAAGGCGTTAGTTGGCGCGAGGGAACCCTAGTGTCCAGAGCGGCATACGTGTCCACGGCAGTATCTTCGCAGGTAGGCGGCCATTCAAGGTGTTCAACTTACTGTTGCAATTGTCCAGCGGCCGGCTGCATGGTAAGCGACTCATTTCAGAAGTGAAAATTTCCGTGAGTGCTGCCTTTAAAGGCAATGTCTGGCCAAAACTTTTGAGCTTGTGTGCTCATTAGATTATGATAGCGGGTCGAGTCCACAGGCAAATGCCAAAGTTTCAGCGAATAAGTCGCAGAAATAAGCGAGATATCCGCCTTAGACCCAGTACCCAAACCCAACTCAGCGCCCAGCCCGCCCACCCGGCTTCTGCCATTCTGCGCGTGGAATTGGTGTAACGTGGAGCATCGTTGGAAAAAATCGGACTAATTATGGCGGCGTTTCTCTGTTGTGATTGATCCATCTCTGTGTATGCGTCTCAAGTTCGCGTATGTGTTCTAAACATTCAGGTACTGTTGCTCAACACTCCAGTTCTTCATCTTAAATGATCCTGGATCTACAGGCTACGGGTCTATGCTTGATGGAGTGTTCGACGATCACATTATATAATGTTTTTAAACGCGAAAAATCGGAAGAAATTCATGAAATTTTTTGAAAATTGTGTTCAGTCGTTGTAGCATGGGACTATAGGAATTTTCGAAAAGGGAATCCTGTGGTAGTACCCATGGAGCCAGCAATCTACCAAGAAGCGCAAAAACGCTGAATTTGGGGGGTGGTCTTAAATTTTTGAAACGCACTGTAGAAGAATTCCAGGGAGAGAATCGGAAGCTAGGAAGAGATCTACGTGCGTAGCAAAGTTGAGTTTCAAATGGATCGACTTAAAGGATAAACTGCTGCTTTAAAGGCAGCAGGAGCTGAAATTCTCGACTCTGAGCTGAGCTGCGGGTGGTGAAGTACAGACTCGGCACATCATAAATGTGAAACGAACACAGACAATGATGGCTTACCTGCAGAGAAAATGGAACATTCGTCGCGAACACGCCTGGCCGTGTTCGTGCGCGGACGAGTTTTCCCCGGCGCGAAAGCCATTGCGGCGCGTGGTTTTGGCCGAGTCCCGCCATGAAACCCTGTGAATTGAATGCATTTCGTTTTCCCTTTGCGCCAAACCACGCACCGCAATGGCTTTTTGCGCCGGGGAAAACTCGTCCGCGCGCGAACACGGCCAGGCGTGTTCGCGACGAATGTTCCATTTTCTCTGCAGGTAAGCCATAATTGTCTGTGTTCGTTTCACATTTATGATGTGCTGAGTCTGTACTTCATCACCCACAGCTCAGCTCGGAGTCGAGGATTTCAGCTCCTGCTGCCTTTAATCCGATTTGTTTTAACTTCATTGCCATTCCTGAAGTCAATTAGGAGCGATGAATTAGTGGAAACACATATCTATGTCTAGAACGAAAATTAAATGCACATCACACTGCATCAGAAGAACAGGCTCTGACTACTGAGCACAGAAAATGCAATATTTGATAATTTATCGAAATCTCAAATACATAGCTATCTGGATTGATGGTACACTGTAACTAGTGTGTGGTTGTAATTGGGTAGACATGTGATTTGCCATGTGAACGAGTGAAATATATGAATAAAATAATTAAACATCAGCAAGAAAATTGAAGAATGATCAACGACACCATCCCACACAACGAAGGCAGCAAATACTATGGCAAACTAATGTGCAATTGTTCGGTTCTATTCAATATTGAATGACTGCTCCTGCTATGCTTTCAACTAAGCAAATGGGGCACTTGTAGATTACAAGTGTGGTCACCGTGTTAGCTATTCTTTTCTTTTGGGAAGGAAACACCACGGAAATTGAACATTCCTACGAATCGATGAGCGCCAGTGATATTTTCGGGGAGCTTTATTGGCTTAAAGCTCTTTCTTCCCAAACTTTTGATTCGGCAGCATTTCTTGTCCAATTCAGATCAGTCCATAGTGATTATGAGTCATTTATATCATTCATTCATTTAATATCGTTGCTCCATCAATTAGGGAATAGTCGTTGCACCGGGTAAGTGTCGTCCACTGCGAAACACCATGGACATGCCCTCTGAGCGGGTGTCTTGTATTCGTCTCCTGCAATAAAATATAATAGCTTGAGAATCTCACTCATTAAAGTTTCTGAGCCATCTAGGAGACTTCTCTTCTCCCCTTTTTGAGGGCCTTTATGTAATCAATTCAAGTAAGTGCCCGTGGTAGACAGGGAGGGAGAGGGGAGTGCGCTTCTTTGACGAACTTTTATGAAATAGTCAAAAATTTCGTTTAGCTTTTTCCTAAGTGCTTATTTTTAATATTTTCCTAAAAACAATCACATTTTTTATTTTTAAAGAAATTAATATTTCTAATAATTTTATTTTGGAAACTTCGGTAGGTCAGGTCCTCGAAATAGCGGTGAACAGAACTCAAGAATAATATCTATTTATCTATTTTAGGTGCAGTTCAACACTGGGGCTTTTACGAACCCAATTTTCTCGGACCCCTTCTCCAGACCCCTTCCCCTTGGCTGCGATTTTCTGCGTCCGCTACTGTTGGTCCGCTACAATTCGTTGAGTGTTGAAATTAAATATTCATCAAATTTTCCAATATTCTAATTCTAAGCTGGAACTCTCCATAGTCTCTTTCAAAAGATCCACTCATATGTAATGTATAGCTTCCACTAATCGAAACCCCAAATTCTCGAATATTTGCGTAGATGGATTTTGCAAATCATCTATACTTTTTCGAATGTTCAAATTTTTGCCCAGACAAACTTTCGGAACTTCCGCGGAACTTGCCGATTTTCGGAGCTTCCGCGGACCCTGATTTACTGTTGGAGCCCGATTTTCGGAACTTCCGCGGAAATATGACGTCACTGGTCGATTTTTTTCCGGGAATTCCGTGCAAGTCCCGCGGATGTTCCGAATGCAGACGCAGAGAAAAAAGTAGCTTCGAAACTTCCGCTGAGTTTGACAGTTTTCAGAACTTCCGCGGAGGTTCGAGACAGATAGAATGATCCAAGAAACTAACGTATCAAATGGCATGTTTTCGTTCAATTTTTATGGTGTTACTTTTTTGCTTGACTTCAGCTAGCCATATAAGAAAACGTGGTAGAATACAAAAAATTTTCCGCCATTTTTTTCTGTGAAATTTACTTCGGAATTTGCAATAATGACATCTGCAATGTCGAATCTCGGGTAAAGCTCGTGTCATGTAAATGCACCCCTGGGATTACCCCCATAAATGCGAAAATTCGACAGATTTTTACCAAAGGAATTTTTCC
Source organism: Ancylostoma caninum (assembly GCA_037903475.1). NCBI lineage: Eukaryota > Metazoa > Nematoda > Chromadorea > Rhabditida > Ancylostomatidae > Ancylostoma > Ancylostoma caninum. The sequence goes on along the minus strand of JBAJFG010000384.1, from coordinate 2,579,464 downwards.
ATGTAATCATTGAAGTTGGAACCTGACGCATATACGTCGCACAGTCGGAGGGCAAACCTGCTTGAGGTGCATCTGCGTTACACGGAGCTTGCAGGGTTAATAACTTAACATCATAAAATTTAACAACCGGGTGCTACTTGAAACGAGGTTTGGTGAGATTCATGATAATACATCCTCGGCATCGAGGTGCGTGGAGGTGTTCATCCTTCCGTATTGGTCGATTTTACTTTATTACTCGAGTTAAGGTTGACTCTATAATGCGCGAACTACGTCGCTCTTGTTCGATTTCGGAGCTCCCGCGGAGCTAATCCGGAACTTCCGCAGCAGGGATGTGCGTAACAAAAAATTTGATTTTCGTAAATCGTAAATCGTAAACTTCCCCGGAACGCCGTAAATCGTAAATCGTAACTAAAGAAACTAGGAACCACTGGTAAAAAATCTTGATTGTTTGAAGGAAAATCATGCTCGGAGCGTTCAGAGTTACCGCTGCGAAACTACTCCTCAGCCGATTCTTTGTCTTCTCCTGAGAGTGATGGTATTGTGAAGAGGGAACAATTTTTTTGCTGTATTTGAGAGCAATCCAGTTCTGAGCTAAATATTATTCACTGAGGGTGAGAGAATTCTTTTTGTTCTGATCACTGCTCTTAAAATGTAGATGGTTCTATTCCCAAAACAACCAAGCATTCCAAAGGAGTCGGAAGACTGGTTCCAGAGAGGTCTAATAAGACGAAACGCCTATGCGATTTATCAGTTGCCCCTGAAAGCATTGAGCATATGAGCATTCAATGCCACTTCTAAAATCAGGTTGAATGTGATGCGAATACCAAAAGGGGTCATTTATCAATGTTGTAGTTCAGTTGGCATTACCAATAGGTTCGTATGAGCTCCGTCACTGAGGAAAAAAACCACGCGCTGCAGAAAGCCACAGTCAGTACCGGAAATAATGTGAAACTTATTGACAAACGACGGGGACTCGGTGCGCAGCGCGATCTTCCTGCAAGAGCTCAACACTGTCCGGATAAGGATCTGAAAGAAGACGACGCTCGAACCTCTTGTGGCCTTCCATGTCATCTCCAGGGTTCTAGCAAATTTTCTCAACAGAGAACTTGGAAGCTAGTCCGGGACGAGACCACATTTATAAATAATTTGAGTTGCTGGTAAAACTGAGAAAATCCGCTCTTGATATTGCTGTGGAATGCAGACGTAAACAAATGGGGCATATTTGTACACTGACCACAACAGCTATGGCAAGATTCCTTTCTTGTAGTTATTTATGATTGTGTTACGAAATTTTGGCCACTTTTTCGTAAATCGTAAATCGTAAGAAAATCGCAAAAAATGGGCGTTAATCGTAATTCCTAAATCGTAAATCGTAATTACGCACACACCTGTTACGCAGAGCTTAGAACTTCCGTCACCCGCGGATGTTCCAAACAAGCTCCGCGGAAGTTCCGAAAGTTTGTCTGGGTGCATGTAATAAAACCGTATTTTACGCTAACATATATTCTGCAAGACTGGAAGCGGAAACTCCTGAGGGTTCGTAATGACCGAAGCGAAATACTTATGACCAAATCAAAACGGAATAGCTTTATTGACTTAGAAATCGAGAAACCGATTCGAAAACACGTGTAATTGAAAGAAAGGAATTCCTGAAATATTCAGAAAGAAAGACATTCAATTCCTGTCACTTACTTAGAATCGAATATTCACTGCTAAACGCTCTTGAGAGACACCATCAGCACGTCTTGTACACATCTTACATACACATCATTCTTCCGTCCTCTTATTCCTTACTGAGTCCAGAATCTTCTCAAAAATATAGCCCAAATATGATCCCACCTACGGGAATCAGCCTTTTTCTTCAATGAATTGAAGCTCTACCGTAAGAGTGGGAGCGCGTATGTTGTCCTCACTTCACTTTGGGCGGAGTCAGAAAAGTATGGATTTCATTGAAAGAGCGCGGTTTTTACCTTGCCTGTAGAACTGATTCCGATACCAGTCGCCTTGATTACTGGAGTAGCCGCGATAAAATGACGGGAATGGCGTATCGGTTTTCAGTGCTGGAATCGAAGTGTATAACGATTTCATAGAATTACTCCTTTACTATTCTAATAATATTAGGCTGAGCAGCAGAGTTCTTTATTGCTCCAGTGCTTCTTTATTGCAAAAATGTATCACTATCTCTTACCAGCGCCCTTCGCTCTTCCAAGCGTTGTCGGTCCGGGGCCAACAAGAGTTCGGCTCGCGTTCGGGCCAACATTGACGCCAAAAAGTGTCCACCTCAGCTTGAGCAGGTCATCTGCCGCTGAAGCTCTTGAGCCGACGTCCACACCGGCACCTTGACGATCCCATTCGGCTATGCCTCCACTGAAATACGTATGTCCATTCGAGACGCATTTAGTGGGGTTGGTGCTCACTTGTTGAGGCGGAAGGCTTTGAACGCTTTCAGTCTGTCGCCGAACTCGACGGCGCCGTCGCGATCCGTCGCATCCACAACGGCGCCCACATGGTGTCCGACCTCGGTCTCGTCTTCGATCATCGGGACGTTGTGAGGTTTGAGGAGGCTTGAACATTTCATTTCTAATTACGTCGAATAGATCGGTTATTTCACTTAATTTCACGTTTTACGAGTAACATTCGAGTGATATGCAGATTTTAGAAGTCCTCTCTACCAAGAGAGCTAGGCTTACTCACCCAATGTCCACACCATTCACGTATCCGTAAGCTGCCCCTCTCCGGTCAGTGAGTCCCAACCTCTCGTTCTTCAGTACTTCTACCCTCGGGCCGAAGCAGAGGTTCTCACGAATGCCGGGCGTCAGACAGGTTATCAGCGATCTGTTGTGCAGGAATCACGACTATTTGTGTTTGTGCAAGGACTCCTACTGTTGGTAAGCACCTTACCTAAGGGTGATGGGAATGTCCTGCTGATTTACTGCTAATGCAGCCTGACGTCGCGTTCTCACTAGAGCGACTGATGGATGTACTACAAAAAGGATGAAAAGCCAGAGGAGCGTCATTGGGAGCAGATGGATCGCACCTATTCCCAAGCTGGCGTAAACGCCCGAAAACACGACCACCTCAGCTGGTTTTCAGAGTGATATCGACAACAATGGATGCGACTGAAATTGGCCGCTGCTTGACGGACGCAACAATTCATGTATGCGACTGACGCTTTGTAAAAAAATCTGCATATGCCGCTTGATTTTGCGTATCTGATTCAGGATTGTCATTACTTTGATCAGAACCTTACTGCATTTCGGGTCTGCCGGTGAGATACCATCACACTAAGCACCTATTCGTGTTGTTGAACCCAGCGCTTCACATGAGATATTTTTAAAGAACTGCTACTCAGCAATTCCGGTTTTTGATAGGTTGTGGCTTGCATCAGGTGACCATGCGCAAGGGAGCTACTCGTGGAAATCGCGGGCTTGAGACTTTGTCGGATTTTGTGGTTTGCGTGACGGAGAACTCGAACCTAGTCGTGGAATAGCGAGAGACATGCGAGAAATCCACGAAAAACCTACTACATGAGAAGCAATTTACAGCAAAAGTGGGGATTTTCGTGAGTGTTCCCTCTCTTTGTAGTTTGTAGTTTGTAGCATTTGTGATGAACCATGTAGAAAACTAAGCAACGACTACAGCTCATTCGTGGTAACTCACCGGTCATTTCCTCCAACCAATGTGCTCGCTCTGTGCTGCAAAACAGCCTTAAATATTTATTTATTTTATTTATTGCACTCGTGGTGCGCTACAGGTCTCAGTAAAACAGGCACTCAACACAAGGTGGAGGTGAAATTGCAGTAAACGAACAGAAAAAAATGGCAACCCAAACGCGGTTAGAACAAAGTCAAACACTAATTAAGTACTGTAGCTGTAAGACAGTTTCGTTGGTGCGGGTGCGAGATAATGCGATGTTGACGAAGAACCTGGCAAAGATACGATTCCACAGAATTTGGTATGCCTTCACTACTCTAAATATAAGTGTTCCCGAGCATGCTGTGGTGTTTAACATCCACCACTGGTCTGAGTAGCTCGTAAAGATTATGTGTTTCCACGGAGAAATATGAGGAACGATTTCTAAGGTGAAAATCTATTTTTAAGATTACCCACTCTAAAAAACCATAAGTCATCTTAAAGAGTGTAAAGTGCTTCTTACGTTGATGAGGTTGTGTTCCGAAGAAGGCTCGTGGTTTGATAAAGTGATCTGAAAATTCACGTATGAGAACATGAGAGCTGACATCAGTGAGGGCTCTCCAAAACAGCTTATTGTTCCAGCTTTAGCTTCCTCTGATTACCTAGCTTACTTCGCACGATGCTCCACTACCAACTGATTTAATCTTTTACAATTCGCTTGGTTCTTGACGTGAGAATACATGCACGTAGGTTTCTTTTAAACGTAGCAAATAATTAAAAAACTGGAAATACGTAGCAATCAGTGGCGGAAGCAGAAAATGAGCGGAAAAGGAGGGGGGACGAGGGAAAAAAGTGGTGTCTCCGCCCATTTGGAGACCCAGATGGAAATTAAAATTATTCCAGGCAATTACTATAATAAAAATCATCCAAAAAATAAAAATCAAAATAAGCAGTCAAAAATAAACTGACACAAGATTTCTAGTTGTTCTGTGAAGTAATTCCAAAAACTTGGCGACAAGAGCCCTTTCTGTTATAGTTGTTTATTTCCATTACTATTTTTAAAATAATTCTATTAATCATTTGTTATCAACAATTAATATTTTTATTGATTTTATTTTCCATCTGGGTCCTCAAATTGTGAAAACCTCATTTTTTCCCACCGTTCCCACCCCATACCCCCACCTGGCTGAGCATTTGTGCTTCCGCCACTGGTAGCAGTCACTATTTTTGTTACTGAAGTTGGGCTTTTCTAGAAGTTTTACTGTTGCTCTTACCAAGTTTGTTATCAGCCTATGTGAGCATTTCATTTCCTTTGGTGTCCACCCATGCTGAGGCTTGTTTCTGATCTCGAAGAGATTAAGAACCCACAGATATAGAGGAATTCCCCCCGCCCCCTGAGTAGTGGCATCTACAGGGCAGATGTCGCCCCCCCCCCTCCCCAAATTACTGGATTTCGACACAGCCCCGAACTCAGGAGTGACAGTGTTCAGAAGCTGCCGATTCAGTTTCTCTGGAATCTGAGTTCTCTGAAAGCTTTTTTTTCTGCAAAATTCGTCGCTGAGTCAGTGGATGATCTCAAATTACTGTTAACTCGTCGGTAAATGACCTTATAATAACACCAGAAGACACACCACTGTGTTCACTAAAATGACGAGAACGCAAAATTTTGCAACTGCAACTAAGTACATATGTTTGGTGGTGAAAACAGAGGAAGGGAGAAGCATGTGGGAATAAAAAAAAAACAGACCTAATGCATTTGAGTAGCTGAAAATATTTCCGATAAGAATAATAATAAGGAATTAGATCAAAACTAGTGCAAAATATGTATTTATTTCATGAAGTAGTTTTTATGAGAAAATTTAGAAACCTATTTTGGAGTGTATCTGGCACGTACGACGCGTGTGGCGATGAAAGCGTCATATGGCGACCAATTTCGTTTAATTTTCCTGTAGAATGTGTCAGTTTCCTTCTTGCACGTGCAGGGAAATAATCAGAATTCTAGAGAATTCCGGTGAACCGTCTATTTTTTAGAAATCCACCCCTTTGGTACGTAAATATGGATGTTTAAAATTGAATCCAGCAACAACTTCACTTCCCCATGCCCAGTCTCCATTAGCTTTGCCTTCCGAGTTTCTGGATGTCAGCTAGTGGTGAAAAACCCCTTCACCTATGTGCGAGGAAGTTCAGCCTCACTGAGTTCAATGCACATTTCGTACGATGTTTTCTCGACGGCGGCGGAGGACAGCTGCCATATGACCGCCTCGAAGGTCGCTGCAATCAGCTGATAGCTGGCAACGTCCCGATCAATCAGCAGTCCGACGTCGTGGAGCCAGCTGCACTCTGCTCCGGTGAGACTGCACTCGCAGAACATTCGCGATCAATCACATGATTCGATCAGTGGACATTTTTAGTCAGACGACACGACAGCGCCTGAAAATGTTTGCGAACACATAGATGGTCAATCTCTATCTCTGGCGATTTTAGATGGGTTCTCGCTAAGAAAAGGCCACAGACGCCAGGGTTTCAAAAATAATATTATCAAGCAATAATCTCAAATAGATCCCCTTGAAAATTGATAAAAGTGTAGAATTGAAGTTGAGCAACACCAAAAATTTTACATTAAATAATTTTGAAAAAGTCCGCTTCCCATTCCACACCTCTACAATCTCTACTGATCCTCATATGTACGTCTTTCGTTTTGTCCAATGTTTCGTTTTGTCCTTTATGTCAGGAATCGTCAGACAAAAAGAAGTGATCTCGGTAAAGACTACGCTGTTTTGAGGCATATGGCGGTTGGAACTACAAGTTGTTAAGGGACAATATCGAGATTCGCCTGGAAATTTGTGAAAGGAATTGCTTATTTGCACATCTAATGCCTAACTTCTGGTTATACCAAGCTGATTCCCTTCTCGGTGCCACATGACGCTCCCCATGTATATATCACAGTGCCGGACGCAGAAAGTGGGCAGGAAAGGAGTGTGGGTGGGGAAAAAGTGGGGTCCCCGTCGCTTTGAGGACCCAGATGGAAAATGGAACTAAAAATATCAATTATAATAATAAGTAATTGCTAATAATTATTCTAAGAATAATAATAAAAATAAGCAATTAAAACTGGACTGATACAAGATTTTTACATGTATTGTAAAGTAGTTTCAAAGATTTGGCGACCCATTCTCGGGGTAGGGGAGGGAGGGCCCCTATCACTCCTATGTATAATATCTCCTCACCAGAAGTTATCAGAATTCTGCTATTTGTTACAGGCTAAAGTATTCATACGTTTACAACGTTCTCGTTATTGCATGATCTTTGGCATGAAGTATTCTATTTTTAGAATGACGTCAAGGAATCCATTTTTGGAATGTTTTCATCTCATCATGAAGCACGTCTGGCGTTGGAGAGTGATGTGTCCAGATAGGAAAAAAAGGAAAAAAATCTAATCTCATACGCGTGCTACATATGTTATACTTAATAGTTTAGTCGAAGCTGCATCTAGTGGTGTGCGTATGCTCCCCTTTCAGAGAGGGGGTTGGGGGGGGGGGGGGAATAACCCGGAATAAATTATTGCAGAACGTTTGCTCAATTGTTTTTCCTCAGATATCCATGACTGTCATGATTTTTTCAATAATATAGGGAAGGCCGCATTTCTGTGTTGAGCCAGATTTTTGAATACCTCGCTGTGGAGCAGTTGACCCTGAAGAACATTTTCGAAAAATTCACCTTGTTATCACGATTATACACACTGGAACCACAACCTTTTCAAGATTGATTTACTGTCATCTAATCGGAAAAGCTCAACAAGTGCTCTTCCTAAAGGCGCCCACGCTTTTCCAGGGAAACGGAGTTAGATGAACCAGGGAAATAAAAAATACCAATACTCGACTGAGGCTATTCCACTATTGCTCGGATGATGGATAAACTTCACCCAACTTTTTTTTTGATTATGCAAACATCCTGATAAATCGCAATGTAATCGTTTGGGTTTCTCATCCAAACAATTTCTAAAGGAGTCCAATAAATAAAAAATAAATAATTCTTTGCTAGTTTAAACAGCAATCTTGCATGGATTTTGCTTGTTCGTCTCGTAATCGAAATCAGGAAGACGAAACAGTGCTTCATTCAAACAGGGAACACTCTCCTCTAGGAGTCAGAAATTGCGGGCTGAATCAGTGTATTTGACAGCATCAAAATTCTGCTCTAGAAGTCTGCACAAATTTTTTTGCTGTCTCACAAGTTTTCAAGGCGCGTTTGCGGAAAATAGATCAAAACCACTATTACTAAGTAAGATTTAGTGCCGCAAAAACATACGATTATCCCAGAAACGTAAGCCACCGAATTCTGTACAATAGCCTATGCTCCCCACTCCTCACCATGTAAACTTTCGGCGGGGTTTATTGCACGTAATATGATCTTTGTTGGCTCTTCAGATGCAGGAAATTAAGAATCTGTTCCCTGCGTCTCAGGAGAAAACCTATGCATATCCTTTCTGTCTTGAGAACGCGAACTACGTATGCATACAAGTATCTATAGTTCATGTATCTGCGGCGAGCTATTCGAAGAAAGCCGAGTAACCACTTTGGACCTGGATGTCAAGCTCATAAAATTGAGCTTGCAGTACTTTTAATCGCCACGAGGTCCCAACTCCGAGTATTAATGTGTATAACGACCACTACAACACTGTTGTTCCTTTAATTATTTGATCAGAGTTGTACTTTTCCGAGAAATGATGCCATTTTACCATAGTTTGTTTCCTGTTTTTTTTTTCACTTCCGCACAATGGAACAAGTATTTTTCGCCGCACTCCATCGCACATATTCAACCAAATCGGGAAGAAAAGAGTCTAGAAGAATCATTCCGGTGGCAAACGACACCGACCTCGGCACGCGCGGCGCGGTCATGCTGCGTCCTTCTCGAGGCCGCAGATGGGCCACCGCCATTGCCGTCCACTGTATAGTGGAGTCGTTTTGACAGTGCGTTGTCCGCGGTAGCGGCCCCGCTGGCATTGGAGCACGCAGTGCGGTTGGTCAAACAGTTGACCCACGATGGATCCGGCTTCTTTGACGGGTTTTATCGTCTGTTCCCTTCTTCATTTGTTCTAAGAGCTGAGAAAGAACAATATAAGGAGAAACAAGCTACAAAACTCTTCAAAGATACTAGATGAATCATAGGTCAACTTTTTGACCGACCGCGCTGCGTGCTCCAATGCCAGGGAGCCGCTGTCGCGGAAAACGCACTGTCAAAACGACTCCACTATACATGTAGGTTGCCATGCCAAAACCAGTGGAGACATCGAACAAACTTCCTCGCAGTCATCCATCAATCTGGGACTTTGCGTTTCTAAATCCATACGAGATTGTTTTTAGAGTTAAGTGTTTACATCACTTCCGCGATAAGAATCGCAGCCTGGTGCATAAACAAGGAGATTATTTACACGAGTTGGCCACGATCACAAATCGTCTGCTGGAGGTCGGAGATCGAATTCGAGCGAACAGCACCCTTGACTCCGAAAAAAGCGCCTAACTTAAGTTAACCATGAAAATAAGCAAATGAAACGCAGGATACAAATCACCGTACTTGCCCATACATAACGCATGCAGAAGAAAATAGCCATGTTCTACGTAGCTTCTGTGGATTAGAGGAAGATATTAGGGCATTAGGAGACGTCATAAGATCACATCACCCCATTCAAGTTAGTCCAGCAATAAGGGCTATATGACGTAGGAACAGTGCTGATTGTGGACTGATGTCAACTCAAACTACTTGTTCATTTTGATAAACTCTAGAGCCCGGGAGGTAAGGATAAAAAAAAATCTAAGAATCTGCTTTCCAAAACACAGGTTGAGCTTGAAAGCGTTCAATAGCGTTGAAAGCGTTAGAATTTTCTCACTTCTCTTTCTACGGTTTCTTTTAGAGTACTGTCTTCACTTTCTTGTTGTGTTTATCCTGTCAACTTCAACACTGAACGCATTCCAATTTCCTGTTTCCAAAACTGCAAATGATACTGACCTGCCCCTTACCCTCTTAACATGCGATATGTTAAAGAATATGTATAATTATATGCAGAGTGAAAGAATGATTGCCTACCTTCACCCGACGTATATAACAAGTGAAGTTCCTGGTGTTTTTTTTTGAAGAATTTTCTAGAGTTTTGAAGAATTCCGAAGAAAAAATCTGGAATTTTCACTGAAATTCCTGAAATTCGCAGCGGAATTCTCGGAATTCGTCAAAGTATTCTTGTTACTATTTTAAGATTTCTGTATCCTCAGAATGCTGGAACATTAAGAAAGTTTTCCTAACGAAATCCCGTGATAATTAAGTGGAATTTGCTCGAGATTACTCGGATTAGACTAGGAATATTTCACCTGAGTGATCATATGTAGAGTGGAAAAATGGCTGCACACCAGGGATGAGCGGATTGTCCGTATCCGCTTGTCCGTTTTGCCGTTATCCGTAGGTTTTGGCTTATCCGTTTTCCGCACCGTTATCCGGGCTTCTAGCGCCGGATAACGGTGCGGATAAGATCGAAAATAGTAGCTTCATTTTGCACGTTCTCAACAGAGGATATCTTCCATTTCAAGAAGTACAGAATGGCCAAAAATGAGCCGTTCATTAACTCTGATAACCGTGCAGCACGAGCACGGCCCGAAAGGCGTAATTGTTCGAATGGAAACCCTAGCAGCAACGAAAAATAGCAGAATAATGAATCTTATGGTTACCTCAGAGATCTTGAGTACAGATAGCTTCCGCAAGTGCCTTCAGAAGGGTTTGACTTTATCAAATTCGAGTCCATAACATTGACACATATGTTCAAAATTGATTCACTTAAGCCAATATCGGGCTGAGATTTTGTTTGACATTTCCTCGCGCATACGCTGCCAACGTTCCCCATACTAGCTACAACGTTGTAACCAAGTTTGTACCAATGACTTAGTTTGACAGGAATTTTTGCGAACGCTTACATTTCGATTATCTTCGAAAAAACCCAGGAAAGTGGATCGGTCTGAATGAGAATGAAAGGACAGAAACAGGAGGAAATGTGTTTTCGAATTTGTGCCAAAAGTAAGGCGAAAACATAACTCTCCACTTCAAAATATTATACCAAAGCTCATGGTTTGAAAATGCGACATCGATTTTGCAACAAAGAATATGGTGTTTTGTAGCATTTGGAGCATTTATCCGTTATCCGTTATCCGGTATCCGTTATCCGGCCAATTTTGGCCTATCCGTTATCCGCACCGTTATCCGGGTCGTGGAAAATCTCGAATCCGCTCATCCCTGCTGCACACCTACACGCGATGAAGTAAGTAGACTACTATCATCTATCGTGCGAGGATTTGCTTGCGTTCTCGAATAATCTTGAAAGGAAGTGCTGACATCATGTGATTCTTCTGATCGTTTCCTGGAAAACCGAAAAACTATGTTGCGTCAGCTGTTTCCAATGATGCAGTGCCATGTCAGACAGTTTTCGTGGCATCCAGTTTCCCGTGACTTTCGCCAGTTTCGCAATGTGAAACCCGTTGCATGCACTTGAAACGTCGGCTTTCATCATTGATTCCTTATCGCATCGCAGCATAATTCTGGTCGTCCACGTCATCTCGGGACATGTTCGAAATATCGATTTTCGCGAGAGGAGGGAGGATAGAGGGGTTAAAAAAACGAAAAATAATGTTGAAGAACTCAGTCTGGTTGCTCTTCTATGTACAGTACAGAGCTCAATCCATACATGGGTTGTGTGCGGTGATGTAACGAATTCATGGAAAGGCGCATAAGATCGTCCTTCGATAATCTAAAGGAAACTCCAAACGTACGTAGACAAGAGTCGAGATCGCGGCGCGGCTCTCATGGGCAGAGACGCAGGCAAATACTATGCTTAGCTCCCGTGACTCTGCCCGAGAGAGCCGCGCCGCGGTCCTGACTCTTGACTGCGTCCGTTTAGAGTTCTCTGTAACTTAAAATACTATAATACTTTGGTTGATTATTGACTGATTATCTTGAACTTTGACGAACTTCGAGAATCCTACAAATTTCAGGAATCTCAGCAAAAACTCCAAATTTTTTTCAGAAGAATATTGCAATAATCTAACTGTTCAACGATATCTAAAATTTCATTACATACAGAGTACTCCAAACGGACGCAGTCAAGAGTGAGGGCCGCGGCGCGGCTCTCTAGGGCAGAGTCACGGGAGCTCAGCATAGTGTGCGCCTGCGTCTCTGCCCAAGAGAGCCGCGGAGCGGTCCCGACCCATTTCTGCATACGTTTCGAATTTCATATATGTGTAGATGGATCCTTCACCAGATTCCATAATCTGTTGCAGAAAAAAAAATTCAAAAGAAAAACGGGCAAACAGGCCGCATTTCTTTATGAACTGTTTGTAGTCCTTTTCAAAACAAAATCTTTGCATAATACTAATAATTTCATTTCATTGATAATTGAATTTTAGTGTAAACATCTTGCCTTTCTCGCATGCCCTCTCTGAACCTTTTCTGCAATTCTCCTGGTGAAACGCATCATAGCAAGTTCAGCCATGGTTAGACCAAATTACATGTTAGATGGAGTACGTCCTTCTTGTGAAACGGACAATAACAGGTTTAACCATGTTCGATGCAAAAACATGCCAGAACAAGTCAGATGGCTGGTGGATTTCATGCAAAACTTATAAGTTGATAATGCAGCGCCGGTTGTAGATGTTTGATGCAGCTTTCAATTTCATGCAGAACTGATGCAAGTCTGATGTAAAATTCTGTTGCTGGAGTTTGGGAATAGCGGACGCTCTACCTCATTCTAATTATTCTTGTTAAAAGGCTGCCTTTACCGAAACCACCCACTTTACCCAATTATATAATAGGTTGATTCGAGAAGTTTTGTGCTTTTTTTCTCTTGCGGATTGCACAACCCTATCCGTCGCTGGTGACTCATCCGTGCGGAACGTTCCAGGCGAGATGCCCGCAGTATAAAAGGACGCCGGCCGAGCCGTCCCTCCGTCATTCGCCGGCTGTCTCCTGTCCGTCTAGAGTTCAAGTTGATTCCTTGTTGTTCTAGCGTTTCCGCTATCACCTCCATCTCTCTGTATTAGTGCTATGTATGTTACACTTGCTCCCTAGTGTTTTTGTGACCTATTCATCCATTTATTACACACTCTAAGAAGTTAGGAACAATAGTTATGGTCATCAAATTAGTAATTTGATGCTACAGAATCACAATGAAACCGCACCTTTGTCTTATTATCGAATGGTTCATTTACTTCTGACAAATCTATCCGCTGTTTTTAAATCATCTTCGAACCAACGTTAGAACTGTCTTCTTCGACCTCTAGGTGAACGATATCTTCGTTGCTTATCGGAAATAACGGCGATCGTTGTTCTCTCGTCGTTATCGACACGAAATCCTCGTGAGCACAGTCCAGAACAACAGCGCCAGCGCTGTTTTGCTACTGGACGCGGCCGCTGTGCGTATCGATCATGGGCGTGGCTTATCGATCGATGTTCGGTCGGTTCCACCCTCCCTCCCGAAGTCATTTTCGTGGCACTGGCGAGCCGGGGCGGCAGACGGCTTCTTCACCTAGGTCACCTTGCTTCTTTCATCTCTTCATCGTTCTGTCTCACATTTTGTTGGAGTGTTTTGCGAATCGTTGAATGTTTTCGAGTTTTGAGCCCTTTTGTCCGTCAACTATTGTCGATGTGTTCCAGTGACTCAGCACTATGCAAATTTTCGTTAAAACGCTTACTGGAAAGACGATTACCCTCGAAGTCGAGGCGTCTGACACCATCGAGAATGTCAAGGCTAAGATCCAAGACAAGGAAGGAATTCCTCCAGATCAGCAGCGCCTCATCTTTGCTGGTAAGATAGCAGCAGTTTTTTTTTACACTAATTGTTCGGAATGAGTGCTTTTCTTTTCTAGAAAGCTTGGAATCTATAGAGTTGAAATCCAACAACTTCAGGAAAGCAGCTCGAAGATGGACGCACCTTGTCTGACTACAACATCCAGAAGGAATCCACTCTTCATTTGGTGCTTCGACTCCGCGGTGGAATGCAGATCTTTGTTAAGACGCTCACTGGCAAAACCATCACACTCGAAGTTGAAGCATCCGATACCATCGAGAACGTGAAAGCCAAGATTCAAGACAAAGAAGGCATTCCTCCAGACCAGCAGCGACTGATTTTTGCAGGTATGCCACGGTGTTAGACTCTCAGCCATCTGTTTCAGCAGAATTCACTTCTGATGTGTTCTGATGTGCCTAAACTCATTCTTTCAGGAAAGCAGCTCGAAGATGGACGCACCTTGTCTGACTACAACATCCAGAAAGAATCCACGCTTCATTTGGTGCTCCGACTTCGCGGTGGAATGCAAATCTTTGTTAAGACGCTCACCGGCAAAACCATCACACTTGAAGTGGAGGCGTCTGACACAATCGAGAATGTCAAGGCTAAGATCCAAGACAAGGAAGGAATTCCACCTGACCAGCAGCGTTTGATCTTCGCAGGTAATTCTTTTTTTTAAAATAAGTTTGGTTTGAAATGAGGACTTGCTATCTGCAATCATAGATGTTTTCTAAAAATACTGGCGTGCAGCTTTCGCCCAACTTCATGCAAAATGTCTACGCAACTTCATGGACTTTCTATTTAGGCAAGCAGCTTGAAGATGGTCGCACTCTATCTGACTACAATATCCAGAAGGAATCCACGCTTCATCTGGTACTTCGACTCCGCGGTGGAATGCAGATTTTTGTCAAGACGCTTACTGGCAAAACTATCACACTCGAGGTAGAGGCTTCCGACACTATTGAGAATGTTAAAGCCAAGATCCAAGACAAGGAAGGAATTCCACCTGACCAGCAGCGACTGATTTTTGCGGGTATGTTGCTGGTTTTAATCGCCATGTATATTGTTGACTCATTGCATCATGTTTAGGTAAACAACTTGAGGATGGCCGCACCCTCTCTGATTACAACATCCAGAAGGAATCCACTCTTCACCTAGTACTGCGACTGCGCGGTGGAATGCAGATCTTTGTAAAAACCCTCACTGGAAAGACGATCACTCTTGAGGTCGAAGCTTCTGACACTATTGAGAATGTCAAAGCTAAAATTCAAGATAAGGAAGGAATTCCACCTGACCAGCAGCGACTAATTTTCGCAGGTATGGATTGGTGTTCCAGGTTCCAACAATGTACATATTTCATATATGGACAGTTTTTGGAGTGTCATGAATTCACATTCTTTTAGGCAAGCAGCTCGAAGACGGGCGTACTTTGTCAGATTACAACATTCAAAAAGAGTCCACACTTCACCTGGTTCTCCGACTCCGCGGAGGAATGCAGATCTTTGTGAAGACTCTCACAGGAAAAACCATCACACTAGAGGTTGAAGCGTCTGACACCATAGAGAACGTGAAAGCGAAGATTCAAGACAAGGAAGGCATCCCTCCGGATCAGCAGCGACTGATCTTTGCTGGTAAGTCTACCCGCAAGCAGGAAATTGTGTGGTTTCTACTGGAAAGAAGAAAAGCCATATTTACAGGTAAACAACTGGAGGACGGTCGCACGTTGTCTGACTATAACATCCAAAAGGAATCCACTCTTCACTTGGTTCTTCGACTCCGCGGTGGAATGCAGATCTTTGTCAAGACCCTCACTGGGAAGACGATCACGCTTGAGGTCGAGGCCTCTGACACCATTGAGAATGTGAAGGCAAAGATCCAGGACAAGGAAGGAATCCCTCCCGATCAGCAGCGACTAATCTTCGCAGGTATTTTTGAAGCGTTCAATTTCTAGTCTTCCCTCGTGCAAGCCGTTTCTTGCAGTGTTATAGAATGTTTTCTTCAGGCAAGCAACTCGAAGATGGCCGCACCTTGTCTGATTACAACATCCAGAAAGAATCCACTCTTCACTTGGTGCTCCGACTTCGCGGTGGAATGCAGATCTTTGTCAAGACCCTCACTGGGAAGACGATCACGCTAGAGGTCGAGGCGTCAGACACAATCGAGAACGTGAAGGCCAAGATCCAAGACAAGGAAGGAATCCCTCCTGATCAGCAGAGGTTGATCTTTGCCGGAAAGCAGCTCGAGGATGGTCGCACGTTATCAGACTACAATATCCAGAAGGAGTCGACCCTCCATCTGGTTCTTCGCCTCCGTGGAGGAAATTAATCTCTTACTAATACTGTTTTTTGACTCTTGTGCATGAAACTGGTCTCGCATGAACTCGTCACTATAAGTGCTGTGAATAAATATTTGTAAAAAAATTTCATTTGTACATTTATACGGTTCTCAGATATTTCCAACAAACTATCAAAAGAAAAGTTCCCCAACTTATTGTTTGCGGGGTTAAGTCATGGGCATGTGCAAATGTAGTGGCGTGATGTTGTTGAAGTGTTGTCGACCAACATACAGGGTGCGCACAAATTATTGGCGCATGGTGTTTCAAGTCCCAATCAGCGGTGCATGAGCGAATTCAAAGGCCTATGGGTATATTCGTTGGGGCAACATCTACCGTAAACGACAGCAAGATTGTCGAGTGATCTCATTCCTGGTCTGTGAAGACTTAGAGAAGCTTTTAGATCAAACCGTCCTTGGCACGCAGGTATCATTTCACAAGATTTTTTCAAGATTCCTCAGGAACGGGTTTCAACCAGTTTGTTTCTAGCTTTTTAATAGTACAGACTTTACCTACTAACATATGTATAGTGGAGCTCATAGGAATGCAAACGAAGAGTGTGACGTACACGATCCTTACGAGCGAAAATTCAAGGACATCACCTGTGAAAGCACTTTTGAATGAATTTTGCCTTCTAAACTGGGGCTGAACGAGTTTGTAAAAGCCACTTTTTATCCATGGAATTGGGAGTCTTCCACGGTTTCAAAACATTCACCATATTTGTTATTACTACTGATTATCAGCCCTGAGTTCGCAAAAAAAAATAGCAAGAATGGCCAGTTAGATAGAAAGCCTGTTTTGACCATGGTAATCATTTGGCGGTCCGATCCACGATGAGCGCGTAGTAGCTGAGACTAAGTCGTGATATATCATGCATGGGTGGTTGGAGTCTTCTGAAGCCTACCCCAGAAAATCTTGAGAGGAAGGGAGCTGTAACCGACCCCGTGTCACCAGCGGTTTGACCAGGAAATTTCCTGAAGCCTGGGTAGGCACAGGAAGAGGTCATTTGGGAAACCAGCTGCTGCCTACGGTAGAGATGGCTCAAGCAAGGATATTTACGACGTGACTTGTGAATTCGCTCAATCTTTTCCAATCGGGGCTCAAAAAAACCGCGCGCCAATAATTCGCACGCACCCTGTATATTGGCAACAAAAGAAGGGGAACTCATATTACATGAGGGCAGAGGAAGATTATACAGACAAGTTTATGCACACGCCATACACCGAGGAGTGGGTATAGCATTGATGGAACGCATGCCGCATGCGTTCCGCGTACGGCGATATTTACGGTTGATGCACGTCAAATTCAACACGGCGATATATGATGCAGAACCGAGAGACGAAGAGAATTCATGGTAAGAAGCAAATGATCCTGATTTTGCCGTCATGATGGCCGCGCGAACAAAACTGCGTTTCGATTTTCGCCGCACTAAGGCATCGTGAAATTTCGGACCGACGTGTCAAATTTGACGCGCATCAACCATAAATACCGCCTACTTCAACATTTGCGGGACCGTTTTAACATGCGAGGTAGCCGGGAACCACTGCAACTAACAAGCTAGAGCATGCGCAAGTTGTCAGAAGCACCTCTGCGCTCTTCATGTGGGATTTCACCGATAACGACTCGTTTCTAAACCACAAATAGTGATTTACATTGCGGAGTTTTGGATTGATATGACATTTAACCCAAAGAGGTCTGATACTATTTAAAGGCAGCACTCACGGAAATTTTTGAGTAGAAGGTTTAGCGGTATATCCGGGTTTTTAGGGACGATGAACTCAATGACAACGATGAAGTAGCGTGAAACACGCGAAAAACACGGAAAATAATGGCGGTATTTCGTGTGTGTCCACAGCGCGGACGAGTGTTCCGTGATGGGTCCCGCCACGAAACCCTGCAAATGGTACGAATACCATAAACCTCAATGTCCAGGGCGGCAGATGTGTCCACGGCAGTATCTTCGCAGGTCAGTGGCGGACGCAGGGGGGGGGGGGGAGGGGGGGGGCGCCCCCCCCCCCGAGAATGGGTCGCCAAATTTTCGAAATTACTTTACAATACAAATAAAAATCTTGTGTTAGTTTATTTTTAATTGTTTATTTTTATTATTATTTTTAATATATTTTTTATTTATTGTTTATTATTATAATTAATATTATTATTAATTTTATTTTCCGTCTGGGTCCCCAAAACGGCGGAGACCCCACTTTTCTTCCCACGCCCCCCCCCTCCCGCCCACTTTCTGCGTCCGCCACTGTCGCAGGTAGCGGTCATTCAAGGTGTTCAACTTACTGCTGCGACTGTAGAGCGCCTGATAGGCGACTCATTTCAGAAGTGAAAATTTCCGTGATTGCTGATATATCCACAGCAGCATCATCGCAGATAGGCGGCCATTCCACGGTGTTTAACTTACTGTTGCGATTGTCCAGCTGCCGCTACATGGTAAGCAACTCATTTTAGAAGTGAGAATTTCCGTGAGTGCTGCCTTTAAAGTCCGTGAGCCTTAATTCTTATAGGTAGGAACATACAGTCTTTCTCAAAAATTCTTGCCTCACGCTGAACCGCCCTTCAGCTTAGCCGCGTCACACCCGTATGGATAATGCATAGGTGACGCGGCGCGGCTTAGCAGATGGGCGGTGATGCATGAGGCAAGTGTTTTTGAGAAGTACTGTATGTATCAGGGATGAGCGGATTGTCCGTATCGGGTCATCTGTTTTGCCGTTATCCGTAGGTTTTGGCCTATCCGGGCTTTCGGTGCCGGATAACGGTTCGGATACGGGCGAAAACAGTAGCTTCATTTCGCACGTTCTCAACAGAGGATAGCCTCCATTCCAAGAAGTATCGCTCGATCTAGCTCATTTTACGTCATCAATAGTTTACAGTTTTGTACCAAGGTAGGAGAAGGCACATAAAATATAAAACAGACTTGTAACCTACCCAAAAAGAGATCCTGTTGCTCATGTTTTTTGTCGTCCAATAAAGTCAGGCAACAACCTCGGAACCATCATTTACTTGTAATATTACCAAAGAATTGGCTAATGTCAGAAATTAACAACGTTGAAATTGGTGAGCCTGCAGCTCACCGATGAGCGTTGCCTCTACCTCGCAAGGTTCATATCGACTATTCTTCGAACTCCGCAGTTTCTATCAATTTTTGAATGTATTGATCAAAAATCGTTCAGTTAACGCGTTCATAATAGTCAGTCAGTACTAGAAGGTTTATCAGAACTTCACAAAAGTTAAATTAAGCACGGCTTCAGCTCCCTTCAGCCCTCCCTTCTCCAATATTCATATCGTATCTCACATTTATCATTTTAATATTGTATTAGGTTGTTGCAAAATCGATTTCGGATTTTGACAGTCAGTTATGAATTGTCATACCGCGGCAGATGCTGAACTTGTTTCATCTGTTAAGTAATAACTTGAATCATCACGTCTTCATCATGTTCAGCTAAGGTTTGGTTTAGTTAGGTCAAAAAGTCACATTTTTCTGAGCCAGCAAAGTCGACAGAAGTGTTTTGAGCGACGTATTTTCATGGCCCATTCGTCCTCTCAGAGATACATCCAACTGGTCAGCTTTGTGGTTATCTGAATTCTATGGTTACCTTCGAGATCTTGAACAGATCTTCTCGTGATGGCTTCCGCTAGTGCTCTCAGAGAGGGGTGCTGACGTTATCGAATTTCAGTCTGTAACTCTGAGACACACATGTCCGAAATTCACTGACTTGGACCAATATTGGAATAAGACTTTGTTTGCCGTTCCCTCGCGCATACGCTTGTATGTAACATTCCCTTTCCTAACTGCAACGCTGTTACGGCGTTTGAACCCATGTTTCAGTTCGAGACGATTTTTGCAAACGACTACATTTCGATTCGCCTTCGAGAAAGCCAAGGAAAGTGGATCGTGGAAATGAGAAAGAAAGGACAGAAAGAGAAGAAGACGAGCTTTTGAATATATACCACAACTGCGATGGAAACTTCAAAATTCTATTCCAAAGCTCGCGGTTCAAAACTGCGATGGAAACTTCAAAATTCTATTCCAAAGCTCGTGGTTCAAAAACCGACATCAATTCTGCGACAACATAAAATGTGGTATCTTTTCGCATCTGGATCACTTATCCGTTATCCGGTCATTTCTGGCGTATCCGTTATCCGCACCTTTATCCGGGTCGCAGAGAATCTTGTATCCGCTCATCCCTGACGTGTATCAGTCAATTCTTATTTTACTAAAAATAAATTTGGCTTTTTTCCATCGTAGCAATGAAGAGGTGCTTTCGGATACGGCGCTTGGAGTTTCACAAAGTGGTGCATCAACATTCGAGAGCGCCTATTCTACCTTTCTAACAGGCGTAGTGCCAAGACAATGTCTGTGAGCCTTTGTTGTAATCTCGATGGAAAGGATTTTGTAAAACTATGAAATGCGCGATGAACGTTATAGTAGCAGCGTCTACCTCGATAGTCGGTTCACGCAACAGTGACGATTGGGGCACTGCCATGTGGAAAGCGCAGAGCGGTTTTTGACAAGTCGCGCACCTTCGTACTTGTTAGACGAGAGGATTTTTAGCTGCCTGGGGCGTAAAAGTGGTCCCGGAAATGATATGGGAGCACGCGGAAGGTAAGGTCTATTAGCTCACAGAAGGCGCCTGATCTGACATTGTCTGCAATTACGACTTTGCCTGCAGAATGCGTCTGGAAGGATATTTTAGCGGATGGCTGTGGGGGAACACTAGAATGGAAGGAACCACACCACATGGATATCAAAAAAGTGCAAAAAATAGATCAGTTAGCCGAAAAATGGTGAAGTCGTAGTTGCGGACAAAGTCAGATCGGGCGCCCTCTGTGAGCTAATAGACTGTATGCGTCCGAGGAGCGTGGTAGCAGCACCTTGGTGAGTGGCACGAAACCCACTTATATTTATAGGAAACTCCAAAAGTACGTAGACAAAAGTCGAGACCACGGCGCGGCTCTCTTGGGCAGAGTCACGGAAGCTCAGCATAGGGTGCGCCTGCGTCTCTGCTCATGAAATACTGTCAGTTCCAAAAATCAGAGCAATTCAATGTGTTTTGTTCAATTACACAGCCCGCATTTTATCACACACCAAATCATGGAAATTGGCGCTATCAATCGACGATCGATAGCTGGAAGCGCGCCAGAACATGTCTCGCCTACAGCAACGTGGCGAGACTTACCTCACCTTGGCGAACGGCCAAGTGGCAAGATTCGTGAAAAAGACAGTATATATATATATATATATATATCAGTGGCGGACGCAGAAAGTGGGCGGGAGGGGGGGCGTGGGAAGAAAAGTGGGGTCTCCGCCGTTTTGGGGACCCAGACGGAAAATAAAATTAATAATAATATTAATTATAATAATAAACAATAAATAAAAAATATATTAAAAATAATAATAAAAATAAACAATTAAAAATAAACTAACACAAGATTTTTATTTGTATTGTAAAGTAATTTCGAAAATTTGGCGACCCATTCTCGGGGGCGCGCCCCCCTGCGTCCGCCACTGATATATATATATATATATATATATATATCAGTGGCGGACGCAGAAAGTGGGCGGGAGGGGGGGCGTGGGAAGAAAAGTGGGGTCTCCGCCGTTTTGGGGACCCAGACGGAAAATAAAATTAATAATAATATTAATTATAATAATAAACAATAAATAAAAAATATATTAAAAATAATAATAAAAATAAACAATTAAAAATAAACTAACACAAGATTTTTATTTGTATTGTAAAGTAATTTCGAAAATTTGGCGACCCATTCTCGGGGGGGGCGCGCCCCCCCCCCCGCCCCCCCTGCGTCCGCCACTGATATATATATATATATATATATATATATATATATCAGTGGCGGACGCAGAAAGTGGGCGGGAGGGGGGGCGTGGGAAGAAAAGTGGGGTCTCCGCCGTTTTGGGGACCCAGACGGAAAATAAAATTAATAATAATATTAATTATAATAATAAACAATAAATAAAAAATATATTAAAAATAATAATAAAAATAAACAATTAAAAATAAACTAACACAAGATTTTTATTTGTATTGTAAAGTAATTTCAAAAATTTGGCGACCCATTCTCGGGGGGGGGGGCGCGCCCCGCCCCCCCCCCTGCGTCCGCCACTGATATATATATATATATATATATATATATATATATATATATATATATATATATATATATATATATATATATATATATATATATATATATATATATATATATATATATATATATATATATAGGGTAAACTGGAGTTGGGGGGGGCCACTCGGTATAAGTCGATGATATGACCTGTCCTACACGTTCTGACTTGTTTGCATTACAGGCAACTACTGTACATTAGGAGAGCTAACAAGTCAGAGCGTTCTGGACATGTCAGCTAACAAGTCTGAACGTGCAGGACAGGTCATTTTATCGACTTATACCAAGTGGCCCCCCCCCCCCAACTCCATTTTACCCGGTTGGTGAATTTCGTCCTACAAGAAAAATTAGTTTTGCTTCGACCTAATCCGTGTTTGAATTCAACCCCCCCCCCCTCTAAATGGCCAGCCATTCCTAAAGAGAAGACCTGTAAGGGAGAACAGACCAGCGGCCAATTTCTGAGGAAGTGACTAGTGGAGTCTGGATGGAAATCCAGGGCAGGAATATCCAGAGAGTCTGGCAGTTGTGATCCGCACCAGAAGGGGGGGGGACATCGAGTGATCTCAACGTTTTTTTATTTTGTTATATAGTACATATGGTAAGTAGGTTGTTCTTGAAGTGTTCATTGGCGAATGTGATTTCAAATACTTTCTGTGCGCTTTTTCATAGTGGGACAGTATTCATGTGCCATTCTGAATGTCTGTCGCTAAATTTCTAATATAACAGAGGAATTCAATATGGAAGAATGCTTTACAAGTATCACGTTCCTCTCCCTGTTACTTGAACATTACGTTCGGCCGCGAATCCCATTTTCATCCACTCATGTTCTCGATAAATTATGAAGTTTCTCCAAGAGGGCTCTAATTCTAAGGCTTGACCTGCCTTCTGGGCTTCAGTTGGTACAACATGATATTAAATGTCAAATTAAGGTAAATTAATAGAAATCTACTCAAAAATCGGGGAAAGCGACCCCGCGGGCATTTCAACGTCGGACCCAGCGTGTGTGGTGTACTTGCACCTCCAACGCGTTCAACGTCACGCTTTGATTATGTACGGTAAGAGAGTCCATCTGGAAAGTGCTATACTCATCTTGTCCTGTTACAACGCTGGTTTTCGACTAGTGTTCAGACTCGTTTCGCGATAGGAATTTTTTTCAGGCTTGGGCTAGCATGTTCACAGCATAACCGCTACTATACTCTGCGTCTTTTTAAATAGGGAACGTCGATAACTTTTCTTAAGAGTCTCTGTAAGTATATTTTTCTTTTCATTGTGTTCTTTTTGAATCACTCTCAGTTTCAGGTATTTACTACGAGTTATAGTCAAGTGTAGAATCTAATAGTATGAGAAATATGACGTCCAACACTGACACTATAAAGCAGGAGTGTTCTTCAAGCGAGCAAACCTCAGAGAAGGTTAATGAAGCGGCGGATGCTCAATCAAAACGAGTAGTCACTGGCAGAGAAATTGTAGCACAATATCTCAAGGTATTTCGGTTTCTGATAGTAAAATAATTCCTTTTTTTTACGTTTCCGTTTTCAGGGTGATGCCATTGCTTTGGTAACCTATCGCAAGATTTGTAATGCACTGGAAATCTTACCGAACTGGGAGCCGGAGGCCAAAATTCAGTTTCTGGAGCAGTTTCTCAGCGTGAGCGATATATTAGACCATCGATGCGCCGATCTTGTCTCTTGTCTCGCTGTGAGTATCTTTTCTCTTTTCTTCTCCATTTCCAGTATGTTTTTGATTGCTTGATTTATTGCGTCTTGTTTACAACGCTGTGGATACGCAGTTCAATTAAAATACAAGCTCTGGTTGAGCAGTTACCTTTAATTTGAAAGAAAAATGGTTTTCATATTCATCTATGCTACACATGTCTTGGACTTAACAGCTGGTTTGAACGAAGCATATGAACACTTGGTGGCGATTCTCCTGCTTATTTTGATAAGTGCTGTTCCTGCCCTGATAGTAAAACTTTTAAGTTTTACTATCAGGGCAGGAACAGCACTTATCAAAATCAAAGTTAAGTTTTTTGAACGTGATTTTGAACGGGCCACCCCTAGTAATTAAGGGTGTTATGTTGAGAAAATCAAGAGCATTAATAGTATTAGGTCGTCAAGTATGAAATGTCCGATTTTATGAGCGGTCAGTTTGACAGCCTCTATCTTCGAAGATTTACTAGATCTCTTTTCGTCTTTATTTTCATTATGAAGGTACTTTCTCTTCCTTTCATGATCACTTCTGGGTTTTTGATCAGTTTTTGAATTTTTGTTCGAAAGCATTTTTGTAGAACTACTCAAAAACGAAAAATTGTGTCGTTTTGGAACATAGGTTCCATCCTCCAGCCATTAGAGCTGAGAAAGCTGGGAACATCAGAGTAGTGTTAAGGGACATTTGGCTAGTAAATGCACTGAACAGCGTTTGCTTGGGAAGTTCCGCTCAGGTGACATGAAGCTCCAAAGTGAGCCTTATGATGAATATCGATGGATATCGATGAGCTGGAGGCCGTAGCTGAAGCGGATAGGAGTCAAACTAGGTCAGCGTAAGCAGCAAGGTGTGACCTTTATAATCCAATAATATTTAGATACTCAAGGCAATATGACCATTAAAAGTGGTTCGGTAAACGAATTTTTCCCGGTTTGACCCTCAAAAATGGGTGCCAATTTTCGCCAATTTTTGACCATTTTTCACAAATCCACGCTGCTTAAGCCAGAGGAGCAAGGGTAAGGATCCACCTGCCACTCACTGTACTGGGCAAATCTTGTTCTATTTGACCACAACTGCTTTCAGAGGTTAGCTCAGTTCTTGCTGGAGAAAATGTTCAATTTTTAACATGAAGTTGGAAACGCTCTCCGCCACTTGATTGCTACTAGCTATCCACGTTTCCAAGCTGTTGGCGCAATCAAGCTGCAGTTAAGATGGCAAGGCTGTGGGGATGATATAGGAGCATATTCGGATATCTTATACTACATCTTGCTTTATAGACAAAACTCGAAAACTTCTCATCCAAAATCGGACATTTCATACTTGACGACCCAATAGTTGCAGGGTTAAGCAATCTGTGTACCACGCAAATATCGAGCATTGTTCTTCTGGATTTAAATGTTGCTAGGCTAAGACGACGATTTCTGATACTGGTATTGGGAGCGCTAGAATAAGAAGTATTCCTCATTCTAATGAATAATTTTCCAGTATAATTATTCCGAACTCTTTCAAGCATGCTGACAGCTTGTTTTCGGTAGGGATTAATGACCGTGGAACCCCATTCCAATATGGGTCTTACATACATTTTATACTCTAATAATAACTGGTTCGTATCCTTAGTTGACAGGGCTCTAAAAATTTGGAGACTACTAGTCATTGCTGACATATCTTCTTGTAATGGGCTGAGAAATCAAGAGATTTATTGTAGTGGAAACCTAAAATCCAAATACAATAATAATACAAAATCAAATAACATTCAAACAATCGCATCAATATTCGAAAATATAGGATGATGTTGGGGTTATACCAGCTAGAATTTCAAATTTTCTTGTCAAGTTCCCGTTTTTGGAATTCGGGGCGGTTTTTTTCTTTTCCTAAGTTACTGCTTGTATCTATTCGAAAATTGGCATGATTACTGTAAGAATATTATTTAATTCAGTCAGCACTTATTGAGGGTGTGCAGTAGCAAGATCGTGCCGAATGCTGGAATCGGTACTTTGGGCTGCCGTAATGGCTGAACGCAGCTGTATTCAACAGTTTTTTTTGCCATATTGGACAGTTTTACGATGAAAAAAAAACACATCAAATTTCGCTAAGATTGGTTGTTAGGGCAGCGCAGCATAGTAATTCCTCAAGTGCGAAAATCGGTCAGCTCCATCTGCGCTCACTGTATTTCTGTGTCCCTGACATCTTTTTCGATGACAGTCGATTATCATTGACTCTTGCATTACGGTACTGCTTAACCCAAAATCATTATATGTCGGAATCGGTGTTGTTTCGCCATTATGCTATACTCTACGTGGAGTTTAGCAGCAGCCTTCAACTGCTAGGTCTCTGTGACGTCTTCTTCATAGATATTTCCAACGAGAATATTCGTTATATGGTTATGGCAGGGATTGTTCAAGCCTACACATTATCGGGTTTATGGTCCGAAACTTTTTGTTTGAAATTGTCTTCCACTTCATTTCTTTATGGATGTATGTACTTGCAGCGGCTGAGCTGGCAAGCAGTCCCTGACCAGATCAAAGATCGGTTCTTGAATATGTTATGTGACATCGCTATACGACAGGTAAGATGAAGGAGCTCTTGGCTGCTGACAGTTATTTTTGTTTGTCCGGATTATTTTTGATAGAGTGTTAATGTTTAGGTTTGTCACACTGAAGTTATATGTACTGCTGCAGTAAATAACTTCGTTCCTGTCGTAAAAGAGGATGGTGCGTGCGTTTTATTTTTAAATGTCGAATCGGGTAATTTCGCACCTCTTTTTTGGTACTTGTAGTCTCTCTTATTCAGAAGAAAGCGGGAAAGTGACTCTTGCGCTCTCAGTGGAGGAACAAGACAAGATATACAGTTCAGCTCATCGAATCGTTGCACATATTCTGAGATGTTTCCCAATGTGGGTGTTTTTATTAAGTTCTACCGCTTACTTTGATTCTGCTTTCCTGCAGGTTCTCGTTCATTGATTTGTGACGCTAAAATTAATATGTGCGTTTCCATTCTTAATGAGATAATTACTACTTTGCAGGTCAAGCAAAGTGCTCCTGAGAGCACTTCGCGTTGGTATTCCGCATATAAGCCACGACAGCCACCGTTTCGTCGGCTACGTAAGGAATCTCATTCAGTGCCTCGAATATGTGGGGAAGCTCCGGAATGAAGTTTGGGAACTCATCATTGATCAGATGATTATATGCGATGTGAGCTATGCTTCTTCATTTTCCTGCAGGTTATGGAGTTTTTCATTTGAGGAGAGTAGCTAATTCAATCTGAACAGTGTTCGAAGAGACTAATTCATTAACAGAATTGCTAAATTGTTGGTGAGCTGAAGGTATGGATGCGAGTCCAATTCAGTGTTGACGCCTAGATCTTTGGGTTGGCTGGACTTCCAGCGTCGTTTGCATTCTTTCTTGGAGAAATTGTGTCAAAGCTGATAATGACGTAGCATAATTGATTAAGCATATTTGTGCATGTGCTGATTGAAAAATGTGTTTTCTTCCAGAACATGCTAACAAAGGTGGAGTGTCGTAATGAGAGGAAATCGGTCGCTGACGGCAATATCTTTGTGATGGTATATTTTTTTTTATCGTTGAGGAATTTTGGTACTACTTTGCACTGCCTCCATAGTTTCCAATTCACTCATGCATGGCATATCTTTACTGCAAATGTTTGCCTGAGCCCAGTTTCTCCTTAAAATTCGGCAGGGCTTTTGATTATTTGAAGAATTTATCTGATTCGGGGTAGACTTCTATATTTGTGCTTGTCGACAATTGTACAAGTGTTTCATTTGCACAAAACTGATGACTATGTATTTTTTTCACGAGAAGATTGACTTGGTTGAACACAAGCTACCAGCGCTCGTGAGAACCAGAAGCAAACGATGTCTTGCCTTTACATGTAGTATGAGGCCTCACAATTTGGTACATGCTCTTGAATTTTCGATAGATCAGATTTTGACCACGTGAGCTCATTTGAAATGAGAGTTTTTAATAGGTAATAGAGTAGCCTAATGTAATCAGATTAAAAGAATAGTGTAATAAATTCAGTATTGATTTCTAATTTAACATTAATTGACGAGTATTTTTCATATCTTGGCTATTTGAATGGTAATTTTGCTTCTACCAAGGCATCCGCTTTTGGCGATTATAGATGGTAACCATCAGTTTCGGTCAAGTTGAAAACGTTCGCTGTGTAAGCCATTTCGAGAACCATGTTACAATCATTTTTAGGACGAGGATCAACGGAACGAAAGCGAAACCGAAGAAAACGAACGATTAGCAAAGTTGGATGGTGGTTTACGGGATGTGATTTGTTACATTGCATCTAAGCACAATCTGAATACTGAACCTCTTGGTGGTAAGTTTTCGCAAATATCTACTGTTTATAATCCGTTCCCTAATAATTCTAAGAGGGAGTACAGGGTGCGGCATAAATACTGTGTCAAAAATATTTGTGAATAACTTTTGTCACAGAAGCTGAAACTCTAATTCCTCTTCAGTATTATTTACGTAAACTCTTGAAAATTAAACGCACTGGGATACGTCTAACGTGGTCTCCTTCTGCCTTCGCGACGGAGGTTACACCTAAAGCATGTACGACCACTGAGGCCCGAAAAAAATTTCGAAGGGTTTCTTGCTCCTTCTTTCCTGTGAGCGATCCCAGATAAGTAGCAGCAGTGGGTTAGTGACCGCATGTTCACACCTCTACGATTACGAGTTGACACATCCATACGATCGATGTCAAGGAAGTTTGCACACGATTTCTCTGCCGGTATGAGTTCGTGGAGTTGGTGCACAAACGGTCACTTTTCCTTCTGCGCCTCGTTTCTTGAAGCACTGCTCTCCTAGCGGACCCATTTTTAATAGGTGAACTAGCAGCTATACCTTCTTTACTAAACTACCCTTTTTTCCAGCAAAGATCTGTTTTTCCAACTTTAATTCAACATCGACCTGAGGCTTATGGGCACTTTCAGAAACATCAGCTCCAGTGATGATACAGGCCAGATGTGATCTGCAAGAGGGGCCTTTCCTACCCCATCTGATGTCTTGGAGAACTGCCTTTACACTACGCGATTTTTGCTGATGAAGCTCTGTCCCACATTGAAAAAAAAAGATCATTGTCCTAAGGTGCTTAACTTTTGCGGCCCTCCAAGGTAACATAACTAAATTCTGCCTTCTCTCGTGCTGATGCGCTTCTTTGTGAACATGGTGCTCCTAGCGCTTGTAGTGTTCCGTCTGGACTTCTTTATTAACAGGTGAATTAATCGCCCTCTGCAAAGATCACGGCTCTGTGTGCATCTAACTCTTCTACCTCGCATTTTTGCAAAGGGTTCGTTTCTCGTGAATTTTCTCGAAAATTAGAACTGCGACATCCGTGCGGCATGTATGTGGGAACAGCCCTTCAACAGCAGAGCATCGTACTGCAAATTGGACGGTGCAGTTATATTGCTGCAAAAAATAAGCGATCAAGAAAAAAGATTGTACGATGATGCTTCATAGCTCGATCTTGGTTCCTTTCAAATTTGGACTTGTTATAACGTGGAATGTTGATATGAGGTTACGAAACGAGGAAGTAATGCAGAAAAGGTGATAACAATTTCGGATATGAAATTTAGGGCAAAGAGCTTTTTCGCAATGGGGATTGAATTTGCGACAAAGTTTGACACAGTATTTAAGCCGCACCCTGTAGCTGTTGTACTATTAGATATCTGCGCTTTACGTATATAGAATACTAAAGTATTGCTGAGGGAAGAGAAACATCGGGGAGAATAGAAATACTAAGGGAAGAGAAACACCAGGGAGGACGGAAATACTAATAAAGGCGCGAATAGAGGCTATACTTTGCGTAGTGGAATTGAAGGTGTACTCGATCTTGTGTCGGTGTTTTTTTTTCTAAATTCAAGATGTAAATTTTTATGATGTATGTTAAGATACGACATGGCTGCGTATGAGCAATGAGTCAAGTGCAGAAGAGTTATTCACCATTTTTCTTTCGCTCTTGGAAAGCCGAATGCTTCTGTCTGTTCACGTTCGATATACCTCATTCCTATGGCTGTACCTGTGCGAAATTAACGAGGTTTGTCCAAATTTTCAAAACCTGAATGCCTTATGACGGGCAGAAATGTTTTTTTAGAAGTATGCGTCTCGGACACTGGATTTCCTGTGGTCAATTATTGTACGGCCTCAAGTTGCACAGGCTGATATAGCGAAGGCGCACGGAGCTGCAGCGTACTTGGCTGCATTCCTTGCCAGAGCTAAGTATCTCGACGTTAGGTATGAATTTGCCTTTGCAATGGCAGAGTTGATGTTGGATGTTTCATGATCTGTATTTTCGCCGTACGCTTCTACAAGATACAGTCTGTCCGAAACGACGAGTCCGCCCACGAACGCGGGGATCGAGAGGCGGCTCGGCTGGGACGGATGCTGTTGGTTGCTACGTCATCCACGTCACAGCCAAATCATTGGTTAATACCATGAAGATAACGATGAAACCTGATACTCAGATCAGGGATGATGACGTGGAGTGCTGGCCAATGTGGGGGCTTCTCAATCCCCGCGTGCGTGGGCGGACTCGTCGTTTCGGATAGACTACATGGTGTGCAGAAAATTTTGACGAACCAATACGAGCCTGTAAATGTGAGGGTACATGAGAAGATCGAGCATACGTATGTCTATCCAAAAAGCAGACAATATCTCTACGCACAAAAAAAATCAGCTGTGATCCAATATGGTCCTTTCTTTTCTACAGACAGATTTGGAACCATAAGTTCTTCTATGTGGATGAAGCAAAGTTCCTAGAAGAAGGTCTTTTCGCTACCAAACCAAAAAGATCGCCACTAAGCGCGAAAACGACGAGAATAGAAATCGAGAAACAACGAAGATCGACAAACATTGCATACCTTATTGAATTCTGCATATTTCTCCGTTGAAATTCACCGCTAAAGTGGACTTTTAGAGTATCAGTATCGTGGATGTCTCGTATCGTAAAGTGGTGCATACAGTATGTGGATAATTGTGGTATTGCTTCGAAACAGGTTAATTTAACTTCCTTTAGCTGACTTATTCGTTTCGTCTGATTGTTTTTTTTTCAAGATTATACCGGGTGTAATGCGCCATGGAACGTTTTATGCGCTTTGTCAGGCTTTCTTCGTTATCTTCTCTTTTCGATACAAAGAGATGGTTCGCACAGGAGGTGATATTTGTATCACACGTACACTGCAACTTCTCCGTACTCGTGCTATTGTCTTTTTCAAGATATGGAAGAGGTTTCACGTTGGGGTTTGGGTCGCATCGTACATTCGCCGTTGGATCCGCTAAAGTACGTCAGTGGTCCCGTTGGGCAGTGTTTTGCTGCTATTACCAGGTACGTCTATTCATAACTGTATCTTGTTCTCTGAGTTACACTGTGAAACTCGACGGAGACCTTGTATGTTTGATCAGAATTATATGATTGCCATAACATATCGCTCTAGAAGGAAAGGGGAAATGTTAGCAAAGTTCCTGAATTGTGACATTGCATGGATGCATTAGCCATGGAAACATAAGCTGTTTCAACGGCCTTTTCCGACTAGACTAAAGCATTCAGTTTGTCAGCAATCAGTCTTCGTTTTGCTGATTTAGCCATCGTACAATTGCTCACTGTTGGTTGTTTCCTAGTTTTCGTGCGTTCGAACAGTTTGGCTATCTGTTGCAATAATTTGTTTCTTGTCTTTGTTCTTCCCTCTAATATCAGATCAAAGTTTGCAAAGTTTGAACTATGTTAGAATGTTCTGCTTATTTCAGTTGCTTTCTGAAAGAACCCATACTTTCGGTTCCTAAGGCGCTTATGTTTTCAGTAGTGATGCTTTAGAAAAGGTGATGATAGTAGTAAAGCTTGCATTCGGTGCATGGTTTCATTTTCAGATCTTTGCAACTAGTTTATTGTAATCACATTCTGTCTGTGGATTCTGGTGCTAAACTGCCGTTTGAACCAATGTTTCCGTTCGATAGCTATAAACTTAAAAGGTGAGTCTTTTTCAATTATTGTGTTTTCTGGATGCGAATGAATTTCTCACTAAAATTCAGTTCAATTGCGTTAATCTCGCCCCTGCTGCGGAGGTTCTCGCCGTTGGCAGAAGACAAAAATGAGGTGGCGTCTGCTTTACGTAGCTCAACTTTAAGTCGCTCTCAGGATGAAGCGATGGATTTTCTGGATGGTGAAGATGAAATTATGGGTGGGTACATATTGATTGTATTCTAGTTGAAAAGAAGAGCGGTTTCTTAACTAGATACTATTGAGGATGTTATCCGTTGTACTAAACGATTGAAACCACTCTAGATGGAACTGCTTCCCACTAAGCACATAAGCACGCTTACCTCTCCTAATCATATTATACCCTATATATTCACCATAGTTTGGAAATGTTTTCCCATTTATTGACAATTGCAGGTTCTTACTCTGCTCGAACTTCTATGATGACCCAGTGTGGTACGCAGCCCCCGATGTTCACGATTTATTCTTCTAGTCCAGGCCTTAGGCATTTTGACAATCCTTTTATTATGCGATAATGTGGCAGTTAGGATTTGAGACTTTTGAAGTCACTCCGCTGCTCATATAACTTGACCCTGATTTTTTTTGTTGTTATATCCCCGGTCCTTCTCAATTTCATAGTCGTTGTGATGGGTACACTAGAGTCCTTCCTAAATCAAGCTTGGTAGAATCAGAAAATTGTAACATACATAGAAATCGTTCTTTGTCATTGTTTTCTTTTTGCGTTATTCGATATTCTCTGTTCATTTTCTCTGTTATTCCACGTTTTATGTTTTGTTTGCGTTGTAGTTATTGCTTCTTGTTGGAAAGTTTATGGTTGCTTTGCGAAAGTTGTTCACCATTTGGTTGTTGCATAAAACAAGTTCCTTTCTTCTTGGTGTAGGAGTTCCTGGCACGTGTCCATTTCCAAGGCTGCCATAACTTAAAAAAAGGACTAACAATGAGAGGCTGAAGGAGGCCGCTTCCAGATGTTTCTTCATGAGAGTTTAGTTTGCGTGTCGTTGGTATCTCTGAGATGAGTTCAAAGCCTAATGCATTGTCTTCTTGAGAAAATGATTTCGCAGTTCAGCTAGTGTGCTAAGCTGAATTTCCTGAAAGCAAAAGCCACTGACGTAACCGTCCAGAGAGCATCCTATGAATCTGCGAGTGCATCGGTAATAACCCGAATGCATTTGGGAGCAGGCCGTCTCAAATTCGCCCGAAGCATAGTATTCTTGGTTCTACACTCACTCGACTTACTTTCCTTGACTTCTTCCTTTAGCTGCTTAGCACAACTATTACCTGGGCAGCAAACGCTTACAGCACGAAATGAAATGCTGGTTCTCGTACATTGTTGAAAACTTGTATGATTTGATCGTCATATCTGATATTGTTGAGTTTTACGACGACAATTCCAGAGCGATACATGAGTGTAATGAACTAGGAATTATCTGTTCGTTTCCTTTCAACTAGAAGTTATCTGTTCGATCCATTGTCACTGTTTTGGAGAACCTACGATATGTATTTTCCTTTTTCTTTTCTCCTTCTAGTTATGTTGGAACTATGCTCGCTAAAGCTATTCTCCGAGTCTTGGATGTTTCATTTCCATTTTCATGCCCCACTTTGGCAAATTCATTTCCGCAAAATTGTCCTCTCAAAGCCTGGTTTGATTTATCAGTTTTTTTTCACAAAAACGTTGAGGCCCCAAATTTTTTAAACTGCTTCATTAAGCAAACTGCTGGTGCTGCAACGCAGTTGTCAAGCCTATAACATACTATGAAATAATTGCAAAACCATTTCCAGTGCTCCGAGTTGTTCATCTTTGCTGTAAATTTCTAGTGATATTCTTCGTATCTCCACCTATCCCACCACTTCTCGTTCCGAGGGACCAAAGAAGAACCGTAACCTCGATCAATGTGCACTACAATTCATTTTCATTTTTGCTACTGCTGACAGTCCTGTGAGATCTGTGGCGATTTTCACAACGCGCACGTTCTCCCCATATCGTAATCTATAGTAACTAGATCACTGACGACGTAGAGGTAACGATAGGCCGTGATACGCAGACTAGATTTAACGATAGCGAGTTCAGATGAGCGTGGCCCACCTTACATGGACCAGATTGAGGTTGTGTCCATGTTGAGTACTTCACGAGTATGCAGTTATCTTAATTCTTTATTGGAAGTTTTAAAATCCATTTGTACTTGCCTCTTACATTTTGTTCAATTCTCTGAAAATTTACTTCTCATCCACATGACTAACTGTTGCTGGTATAAGGACCTCCCACGCTTTTTCCAACGTAGAAATCTTCCAGCTTTTATCTACTAGATATGGTTTGTACACGAATTAGTTGCTCCACACTGCTTCGATAAAAAAAGATGAAAAAAGAATGCGCTCACACGTTGTCAACATCTTTCCCTCTACTCGGCCCTTGCTTCTCTTTGCCGCAAAGTCGCTGCCGCACAAATTCTGGGAGCATGAAAATCCCTTCAGACGCTTAGTCTCATTAGAAAGGTCCGAGTGTACAGGTTACGCCAAAATTACCCGCGTGTACAATTTTCGGTCCCAAACAGGAACGGCTAAACCAATTCGCGAGCAGTTTGGCATGTATATTCAACCAAGCGATTCCTACTGTAAACAACAATTTGTTTCCCACATTCCTTATTTCTCTGCCAGTACAGACTTGAAGAAGTCTATCGACGGCTCAGCCCTTTGGTCGCGAGTTTTATTCCAAGAATTTTTCTAGATTTTTTCTCAGGACGATTATCATCAAGTCTAATTCCATCTACTTAGTAGTACGTACCGACCCTCTGACATAGTTGAATAGGAGCCCGTGAGATTGCCAATGGAAGGAGTAGCGATGACATCTTTTTTGAACGAAAAATTGGGAAAATACATCATTATGTCGCATTTGAACTAATTTCTTCCCGTAAAGTGGCACTCTATCAATTCCCGAGAACCAAATTCTGCTAACAGATTTGTGAGGCATCATAGACTCTAGAACTTTCACCAATACTACTTCCACTCCTGGACTAAACGCTTTAGACCGCGAAAACAAGCGAAATCGGTACACCAGATAAAATGCCTGTTCAGGCCGTGGCAAGCAATTGTTGGTCCAATTTACAACATGGTTTCAGTAGTAGAGATTTAGCCCTAAACTATCTGTATATATAAAAGTGAAAGTTTGTGTGTGTGTTTGTGTGTGTGTGTGTTTGTGTGTTTGTGTGTTCCGAATAGAAATCGCGGAGGATGAAGCGATCGGGACCAAATTTTGCAGGTAGATTCTCCACTGGCCGGCGGAGGTTATAGGCTACCTTGCACCTTGGATTATCGATTGGTTTATCGATTATATCGATTTTATTGATTTTTCGCTCTTCTTGACCAGGGACTAGCGAGAACATGCCTACTGGGGTACCTCAATGCGCTGAACACGAATATGATAACCATTTTGCGCCAATTTATCGATTTATTGATTTTATTGATTTTTCGCTCTTCTTGATCATGGGGTGGCAAAGACATGTCTACTGGGGTTCCTCAAAACGCTGAATAACAATGACAACCATTTTGCTCGAAATATTGATTTATTGATTTTATCGATCTTCCCCATTTTCGCTCGGGGACGGACAAAGACAAGTCTTCTTGGGTTTCTCAGTACGCTGAATACGAATATGACAAACATTTTGCATGAAATATCGATTTTTCGATTTTATTGATTTTTGGCTTTTCCGCCCAATGGAGTGGTGAAGACATCTCTCCTGAGGTTCCTCGATATGCTGAGTATGAATATGACAATCACTTTGTACGAATACGTCGATTCAACGTCACCAAAATAGCTTTGCTAACTTTTCGCCCACAAGTCGATGGGAAACGTCACCTGGGCTTCGCTAACATGCTGATCACCAAAATTATGGAGATTTTAATGAATTTGTCGATGATAGTAATTGGCCCCAGCAGTATGATGTAGCCAAGGTAATAAAACACCCGAGCGAAGCCGGGTACGGCAGCTAGTCATGTATAAGAATTCAGATTCTTTCGAAGTCCACATCAGGAGAAGTTTTGAGGCTCGGGACAGAGACCCACAGCGTATAAAAGTTGGGTTTCAGCCTCGTGTCTAGGAAGTTTTCCCAGGCTGCAGATGCGAAAAGAGGCCAATTCTGAAAATAGCTACTGTGTACGGTAGAAATATCTTGAGCAAACATACAGAAGGGCTCGCGGATTCGCTTTGCCGTTCCAATTTGGGACGGAACAATGAACGCGCAGGTAATTCTGGCGCATCCTGTGAGCACTTCAACCTTTCTGTAAATCTACATGTTATTAAGGATTCACCCTTTTATTAGAAGTATAATACATGAGTGACATCACTCTTAGCTTCCATGTAGCCTTCATGTACTTTGAAGGAATTTAGAAGTATTACAAGAGAAGTAGAAGGTCCACATAAATTCGGAGTAGAAGTGGCCTCCACAACTCTTCCTAAACACTGCCACACTTTGCGACTAAAAAAACCATGCAAGGATACTGTCCTACCTCGTTTGTGGTTTGCACATGAGACGAATCTCCAGATGCTAATAGTTGCAAGGGTACAGATTGTTCCACGCAAAAGTCCCGAAGCAGACCCCCGTTTTTCGGCGTCTTGTTCTGGGGAGAAACTTGGTGGGGCCAAGACGGTGTAGCGGAATGTTCTGTATTGATGCCTTAGCTCAACAAACATCGGACAATACCACCCACTGCTGTTTCGTACCTGTTTAACTCGTTTTCATCAGTGGGATTTTCCCGAAATTTCCCTGTAGGGATTATTCCTATTCCACACACTGTTCACAAATATGGATAAATACTGTAACCCTGAACAGTGGCATTGCTGTAGCCAAACTGTAGATACTGTGGATACATTCTTCCATAGAATCTAGTCGGACATTGCACACGAATGTTGCTTCATTCCATGCCGTGGAGAATTTCTGCGTTGTTGCTATAGGCATGCTGTTAATACAGTTCCTTTCCTGAAGCTCATCGAAACCTTATATGCACGGAGAGATTCCTACATATGTTGGTCACGAATTTAACATTAAATTTGCACCACAACCTTGTTTTTTGTTTTTTCTACTTTTTTTCCTGGAATGTTCTAACGGAACGCTGACTCGATATGTGGAGGAACTCCACAATCCGGCTGGGTACCGTTTGTGACCGTAGTTCTTCAAAAGGACACATAAAATATTAGTTTGGTGCAGAAGTATTGTAGTTCTTTTTTCTCGTCGACTTTATTTTTTCCAGAACTTTACAGAACTACAGCCTTGACAATTTCTATGATTAGAAGAGTTTACCTCTTATTTTATAATACGAGCACATCCTGCTGCACTACTTCCAGAACACGAAAAGCTGCGAAGCGGAGAAACCGGAGGCTGCCATGTTTGAGTCGTCATGTTTCGCGATTTTTTCTTGCGTAGCAGGAGCTTCTGAAGCCGGGGAAGGAGGCTTCCACAATGGGAATTTCCTGGAGAATGTGATGTGTGCCAACCATTTGCCAGGAAAGTAATCGAAATTTAAGACAGATCCTAAACGTGAATTTTAGCCGATTTTCGCCACCCAGAAGGGCGTCTTGAGCGTTTTTTTTTAAATTGAAACATTTCCGACGTTTCAGACCAAATAATAGTTGTATGTAGTGCCTGGTGAACTGCTTCGTAATGGCAGTATGTATTGGATCGTCCAGGAAGAATTCCAGATAAAGCAAAGAAAATACTTCAAAAAGTGCTTGTCTGCGTTTTCCCAAAACGGAGGCTGTCAAGCATAAATGCAAAGAAGGTTCTTTGAACAAAACTGCTTGTGGTCTTACCGGAAAACACTTGTAAAACGGAAAATAGAAAATGCGGTACCTGGGAGTTTTCGAATATTTCTTGACACCTAGCTGCAATGGGCACCCATTCAACCGAAAGTAAGGAAGAGCAGGATTTGCTGTTTAAGTCCATTATCATATCTTGCTGTTAGACGGGATCTTGGGAAAATTATATAGGTTTGAAAAAGCCGACAAAACTTTTGCACCTATTCAATGGATGCATGTTCGTGATCATCAGAAACAATAACCGCCTTTGCAGGGCCTTTCTCAGGAAGATGGCTACCTACATATTGTCTCTATAGTATGGATAGCGTAGCTTTACAGAGAGGTTTCAGTGCGAAACGGGCTCCACTTTCTTCATCAGCACCCCAAATATTCATTTTCTACAGCTGTACCTCTGAAATTAAAGCATACTTCCGCGTTGGTCTAAAACGGGTGAAAACGCAGACTTACATTGTCGCTAATGTGTTAGTACATACTCTGAAAACTATGCAAGACGAACGCAGACCAAATGGCGTAATGGTTCGGTTAGAAACCCTAGCAGCAACGGTTGCCAGTTGCTGCCATTCTCCCCTTGGTTGCGCCGTCCCTCAGCAATAGCTGCTAAAGGGCCGACAGATTGAGCAGCAACTGGCAACCGTTGCTGCTAGGGTTTCTACCCGAACCGTTACGCCGTTCGGGCTGCGTTCGTGCTGAACAGTTATCAGAGTATATAAATACATGCACCTTCTAAAAAACGAAGGTTTAACCTCTGCATATTTCGACGACATGTTTTTGTATGGGTTTTTGCATCATTTTCCTCAAAAGAAAAGGAAACGTCAGAACATACAATACGGCACAAACATCCCCTATCCTTCGATAGTTTATTTCATTGTTTAGGTATGCGCAAGTGATGTTCTGTTGATGTGGGGACTGCGCAAATACAGTGGGCAGCACCAGACAATTTGCGCTGCGCTATTTTGTACCTTTTTTAAACATAAATACCACTCAGATTACTGTTTTTCCACCTCATGAACGCAAAATCCAGAAGCATACCCACAAGTACATTTAGGCGCACTCTCAGTACAAGGCTTTGGTGCTGGTTTTTCCGCTTGCACACTACCTCACCACTCTCCTGTGGCCTCTGTACTTGGCATCGCCTGGACGGGGCTGCGACGGGTTTTTGCCGCGACCTACTGATGCCCTCCGGCAGCCGTGGATTTGCTCGTCCAGCTTGTCCAGTGGTTGCGGCAGCTATTGCTATGCATTTTCGATGCCGTCACTCGCTACTCCCACACATAGTCGTCTTGAGCGCGTATCGATTCCCAACAGTCATCTTTCGGTCCAATCCAGGAATCACCGGTCCTTGCACTAAATTTTATTTGCTGTTGTTGTTAATTCGGGCTCAAGTTCAGAGTTCCCATAGGTGGACACTTCATGCACAATTTTTGCTCTTGGTTTCCCTTGCTTGTCCTGATTGTCCCCAACTGCCAGGATTCCTACAGAGCATGCTAATTCTACACTAAAATTGTCATATGTTGTACCTCTTCCCGCCACTAAATCACAAGATGCTAGGAAAGAAATCTACGCAATTCTGAAAAAAAAACTCCAAGCATTGAAAAAATAATGATAGTCTACATACGTAGTACATTTCGGAGCTTTCGGAACAGACCCATTCTGGAACTGAAACCAATGCGAATTTTGTGAACGTCGGAAATTTGTGTCCCAGACCCACTGACATAAAATCCTGGGTGATATTTTAGGATAACTTTCATCAACCCTATTTGTCCCTTTCGTATCCCAGTGCAGTTTCCTCGCTGTTTTAGTGATGAATAATTATTCGACTTTTTTCTTGCTATTGATTGCTTATGAAAATTCACGCCAGATGTGCAATATTATTTGTTATTCAGTTTATAAAAGGCCTCAGTAATTTTTGATGCACTGTGCTCTACCAATCCAAGTAAGTGGGAAGCGCCGTGCAGTCATTTCGCGATCATAGCGACGTTTACCTTGAGAGGACAATACATAGTGGGTGGGAACATTATATGTATAACCCTTGCGTCTCTATCCATTATATTATGCCGTTAAATAGATTCCCGCGCTTTTTTGTTTGTACTTCCACTCTTTTCTACTAGTAGACCTATTGTTTGTTGTCGTTCAAAAGCGAATTCCCATCTGTACAAGAACATTCTCATCATTTTCCAGGATTTTTTCCTTTCTTTTTTGAAAATTTTCCTATCGATTAGTTCATCGATTGCATCGATTTCATTGATCTTTCGCCACTCTACGCTATAGGGAGGCGGGGACATGTCTACTCGAGTTACCCAACATGCTGACTGTAAATATGACAATCATTTTCCACGAAATATCGATTTATTGATGTTATCGGCTTATCTCGACTTCGTTCTAAGTCAGGCAAGGACATGTCTACTGCGGTTTCCTAAATGCTGAGAGCGAATATGATGACAGCTTTGCACGAAATGTTGATTTATCCATTTTATTGATTTTTTGCTATTCTACCCTATGGGGCGGTGGGTCTATTGGGGTTCATTAATAAGCTGAACATGAACATGACAACCATTGTACACGAATACATTAATTCAGTCTCAACAAAATAACTTTGCTGGGTTTCCGCTCACGGATTAGCGGAAAATTGTCACTCGAGCTTCGCTAATGTGCTGATCATCAAAATCATATGCATTTTTAATACAGTTGTTGGCAAAAGCAATAGTCCTCCGCAGTGTGAGATAGCCGGAGAAGAGAAACACACGTGCAGAGCCGGGTATGGCAGCTAGTAAGTATCAGGTTGTTGCGAAATTAATCGCCGAAATAGACAGCCCAGTTCAAAATGCTGTAACTCTGTTCAAACTCAATTTTATTTATCAAAATAAAATCCTTCAGAATCTGCACATCTCTGCCAACGATCCGGTAATCCATTTATACCTTTACAATAGAAACTGAGATCATAAGATTTTAAGAACTCTTGGAAGGCAATTTCAACATGCTCCAAATCAGAAAACTGCTGCTGACGCAGGTTTGCTTTGAGAGCCCGGAAAAAGTGATAATCTGTAGGGGAGAGGTCTGGAGAGTAAGGTGGGTGAGGGAAAACCTCGATGCCTAACTGCTTCAGTTTTTGCCGGGTGAGTTTTGAAGTGTGAGGCCTAGCGTTATCCTGGAGCGGGAGAGGCCCACCTCTGTTTACCACTGCCGGCCACATTTGTCTCAACGTTTCATACATCAGATCTAAGTCACAACAGTAAGACTCTGATGTAACAGCCTGACTAGATTGCAGAACGCTATAGTGAATAACACCCTTACAACACCACCAAACTGTCTACATAACCTTTCTAGGGTGAAGATCTGGTTTAGGGAAGCTTGGAGGGGTAGAGAACTTGTCTACTCATACATAACCACGTTTCTTATTATCAAATAGGAGCCATTTCTCATCTACAGTTATTAAACGGTCAAGAAATGGCTCGCTTTTCTGGAGGTTAGAACAGATCTCGGTGGCGGGTGGATTGCTGGTCATCGGTCAGATCATGGGGTGTCCACTTTTGCATTTTTCTCAGCATGCCAAAGGAGGCCAAGTGTTTTGAAACTGTAGCATAGTGAACCCCCAGGCCTGCCGCCAACGTACGAATAGTAGTATCGGGTTTCGTTTCCACCGCTGCTCTCAGTGCTTGATCGTCCAGCGACATCCTTCGACCACGACCGGGTTTATCTTCGAGATCAAAATCGCCGGAAGAGAATTTTGCGAACCAGCACCTCACTGTCCTTTCGGAAGGGGAGTCCGTGCCAAAAGCAAGCGCTATATTACGGGCTGCTTCCGTTGCAGAATGGCTGAGTTTGAACTCGTACAACATGATCACTCGAAAATCGCGTCGGCTCACCATTTTTCGCGACCCTATAAAATAGTCCAGGGAAGAGTTAGCCAGATTATTGAAGGAGCATCTGAGAAAGCAGAACAAACCCTACCAGGAGCTAGCGCAAGTTGGCTTGAATTTGTTGAATTGGGCAAGAAAAAAGTTTTTTTTTCAAGCATACCGTGAAACGGCAATTATTTTCGCAACAACCTAATACATACACACAACTCCTTTCACATAATACATATGCATAAATTCCATCCACCACCTTGATACAGTCACCATTGAGGAAGTCCAGCCATGATGATTTCCTTCATTTGTTTTTCTGGAAAGCACTTTTCAATCATAGTGGCGAAGGGGTTTTCTTGGAAGCGTGAGCTTTGAGCAAATCAAACCTTCTGGGGGTTCGTGGCTGTACTTCTAGGTGGTCGTTCGCTTCCGACCGGCTCATTTTTTTCAGCAGCGTCACATTAAAGAGTGGGATGATGTGAGGAAAAAAAAACTATGGACAGGAAAGCACTTTCTTGTGGGTCATCCGATTAACGTCCTTTCGGAGGATCAGCTTATCGAAAATTTTCAGCGAGGCAGAGTGATGAACGATGAAATTTCAAAACCTGTCTCTCAGGCTTGGAGTGAGCCATCAGGGCGATGCTCAAGAATCTTATAAGGCACAACTTATAAGGCATATTCTTTCCCTTTCTCAACTCTGCTCCACCGGAAAATGCTTCTGAATGAAATGACTCCATTCAAGCCTCAAAATGCGGTACTCTTGAGATATTTATTTATTATATGCATGTCGAAGTGCGCAAGAACAACTTCTAATCAGAACAAAACTTATGTAATCAAACATATAAAGAATGTAAGTATGGTAGCTGTTCAACAAGGAAAACAACAGTTGAAAGAGAAAACAAAAAAACCTGGGGAGAGAAGAGAAAAGAACAGTGAAGAATGGTAACGATTCCCCAGAGTCCCCAGCAAACAAACATGGTATGCGTTCCAACGATGTGCCTTGTGCTGGGTAACCTGATAGGAATAGTATCTTAGAGATAGCTTATCTTAGGACTAAGACATGTGAAAAATTCTGCCGTAGCAAATTGTGGGCGTACTAAATATGTGGCCGCCACTGTACATCGGAACTTTCACAAAAGTTCCGGGACAGGCGATCGGAGTCAGAGCCTGAAAGAATGTGGAAACGCGCGAGAAAGGGCGCAGCCATCAACGAAGCTTTCGAAGATCCCTTCGATCTAGATATTATGTTGTAGAGAAAGTTCTCCCGGTTTCTGGAACAGTATATTTTCTTGACTTTTCAAAAAAAGGAAAGCACATTAAGAAATGTATAAATCACCATCAGGTCCTACCACTCTTCGCTCATTTTCGGGAAGCGTTTGGATACCCTTGGCGAGAAGATCTGCCTTTGTGACTCCCCAGGTTACGACTCCGTCCTCCTGTAAACATACTACGGGAAAATTCGACAGAATGTCCCTTTTTTCACACCTATCAACGGTGAGCAACAGAGACGGTTGGAAAGTACGATAGTTCAGCATCGTCGAACTCATTGGAGAGACTCCTCGAGCGTTTAACACATAACGGACAATACGACCCACCGGTGGGTCGTACAGGAAGTTACGTAGAGGACAATACGACCCACCGGTGGG
This sequence comes from Ancylostoma caninum, assembly GCA_037903475.1. Classification (NCBI taxonomy): domain Eukaryota; kingdom Metazoa; phylum Nematoda; class Chromadorea; order Rhabditida; family Ancylostomatidae; genus Ancylostoma; species Ancylostoma caninum. Next base: position 2,536,503 of record JBAJFG010000384.1, on the reverse strand, counting down.
TCGTATCCGTTTTATCCCTTTTTCTCAGGTGGAGCTCCCCCAAATTCTGCCCCTAGGGGTTATTCTACCCGCTGAGCACGGAAATGGCATCCGTTTTGTACAGTAACTGCGGTACTGTAGGATTACTGTAGTCATACTGTGGATGCTGTTGATGTATTTTCTCACAGCATCTACAGCAAATTCGAACTTCCTGGTTACATGACGTGCTGAACATGAATACGCCATCAGTCCTGCACCGTAGAGCAGTACTCTAAGGCTACTGTAGCGTCATCGTATGGTTACTGTAGGCATACTGTAGATGCATTTTATTCACTAAATTGAGTGAAACTTTGGCAAGTGACATTATTTGACATGCTGTGTACGAAATTGACATCCATTTTTTACCGTAGCGCAGTACAGTAGGGCTACCGTAGACATACTGTAGATGCATTTTGTTCACCAAATTCAGTGGAACTTTGGCAGGTGGGGGTTTCTGACATGATGAACACGAATTTGAGATCCATATTTGAGATAGGTGCCATATTCGAGTTCAGAGTGTAAAATAACCCCAGTGTCGGGCAAATTCTGATGAAAAACCTCCCCCATAGCTCCTACAGTATGATTACAGTAACCCTGCAGTGAAGCGATACGGTAGACAATGGATTTCATATACTTAATCTGTATGTGAAATAACCCTTCTGCGCAAATTTCGGTTGAATTCCGATAGAAAAAGGTATTTCTACAGTTTCTACAGTATACATACAGAACACTACAGAAGTGCTTTATCAAGTAAAGTAGATGGCATAATTGTGATCAGCATGTCAAATATTCCCTAATTCTCGCAAATCCGGTGAGAGACAAGCGCAAACTCGCTTTGGTCCAAAGTGGCCCTGAGCGGAAAATCTGCGTTGTCGCGAATGTGTTAATGTACGGAAATGCGTTTGCTAAACGGTGATCCAAAAATTGCTCCTGAACCCTATTACTTTCCTGTCGTTCTTTATTCATTTCTATTTATGGTACATTCAAAGGAAGGTCATATCGGACTGAAGTTGGATCGATTATGGATCTTGCCTTCGGTTTTATTTCGCAGTACATTGCGTCTTAACAAATTTATAGGGATAGAACGAAAAGAACGCAACTTCGCGTGCCGAGTGTACTTTTTTAAAGAATTTAACGAGGGTATTGTATAAACAGCAAGGTTCTTCGTGAACCATGGAGATTAATTAGTGAAGAAAAATACTTCTAACATGCATCTGAAAAGGGGAGGACTGAAGACACCGACATGACATGACAGACTCTTTGCCTATACTAACCTCAGTGAGCCCACTATGCTCTCCCTCAAGTCATTTTTAATTCCTGTTCTCCTTCGTTGTTTTCGCATGTGACAAATTAGTGCTCTATAAATGAAAGTTACGTGTGGGGGGGGGGGCGTTCGCTGTCTTGTAATGCTTTTCTGGGCAAGGATTTATGAATGCATAACAAAAGCAAAACCAGGTTATTTACCAAATTTTCACGCCCTGCTTTCCTAACATTACATGCTCCGTAGGTGAACCAGTCGCGTTGGTTTGCGTAGTTATTGTTTCATGAATCCCATCCCTAGAGCAAACGACTGGAGTTATGACAGCAGAAATTTTCACGTTATTGTCTTTCTCTAGGTTCCCCACTCATGGCGCACCGCTCGTGCTTTGTGTGAAAGATGGTGTATATGTAATTCATACAAGCATCATGTGTATTCGTTGCAGGCCGGATCTCGCCTGCTCAGCTGCGATGACATAGGATGCAATCGCACACGTTCACGCGCGCGCGGGGCGTGCCGATATGCGTGAATGGCTCGCTGTCCCACTATGGACTGCATGAACACCAGGTAATGCATTAACTATGAAACGAGTTCGCTTAGGCCGGTGGCTGGCGCTCGCGCCCCTCCTGCTCGCGGAAACAACGCATCCTTGCATGAGGCGTGAAATCTACACCTAAAGGCAGAAGCCACAAAAGGTTTGGTGCCCGAGATTTCGATCGTTTTGGATACTTAGCGGTTGCCGCAACAATTCTGCGAAAGTTGTCCAGTCGCAGACATCAGAGGTTTCAAAATATAAAGAAATTGGATGCTTGCCAGGGTCCAAGGAAGGTGAGTGGTAGAATGAAATGAATGGATGTTTTCATTTATAACCACTCTCTTTTCTTATAATAAAACTCTTTCATTCCTGAAAACTGGCACTGAAAACTGAATACTTTGTAGGATTTTACACCATTGGTCACAGCATTCATTCTCAACATAGTGCTACAGTAAGACCTACGAAAGCAAAATGCCGTGGGCGCTGCCTTCGACCGTCATAGAAATCATGTTAGCACATAAATGAAGCTGGTTACCCTAGCTTTTCTAATTCACAGTTTTCACGGATCGTTCCTTGGTGATTGCTCAACATACATGCAGCAGCATCTGCAGGCACAAACAGTATAGAACTTATTCATTAGACAGCTATCGACCATGTAGCTATATCTGGGAGGCAGTGGCGGACGCAGAGGGAGGGGGGCGCCCCCCCCACCCGAGAATGGGTCGGCAAATTTTTGGAATTACTTGACAATATATATATATATATATATATATATATATATATATATATATATATATATATATATATATATATATCTTATTTCAGTTTATTTTTACTTGTCTATTTTTAATATTATTTTTAATATAATTTTTATTAATTATTTATTGTTATAATTAATATTTTTATTAATTTTATCTTCCGTCTGGGTCCCCAAAACGGCGGAGACCCCACTTTTTCCCACGCCCCATCTCCCGCCCACTTTCTGCGTCCTCCACTGCTGGAGGTAATGCAGAAGTCCCCGACATGGCCTGTGCCCGAGTTTCAAAAAATGAAAGGAAGCTGACCTGCTGGAACTTTGTTGCGGTGAGGCTTAAGAGTAGTGCACGGATTTTTCTAACCCAACCGTTGCCTCGTGTAAGTTGCGCAGGCCATGAGGTGCTGACGTGTAAAAAAGTTCCATTGGCGAAGCCGGCTTCTGGGTACGCCTTGCTTCATTGGGTAGACTGATAGAGGCAAAGGGGGTCAAGAGAGAAAGGTGTAAAAAGGATCCTGAAGATTGATTTCGGACCAGATCAGGTCGCAGCAGTCACATTTCGCATCTAGTAGCCAAGCGACTCGATGAATTCACCTCTAGCACATGCGGCGTTCATACTGCGTTCACTTCCCTCTCCTTCCTGCGCTGTGAGTCTACATAGAAGTCGATGATAAAAGAAGTGAAAAATCGCTTGGGATTCCCTAAGGCGTTAGTCGTGCCTTCTCCGTGAGAAAGTTGACGTGTTGCCCCAAAATTTCATGAACTCTTCGCGCCGTCTCGATGCGGCGAAAATGGAGCATCAGTAGGGGATCGCATGAGTTACCAAAGCTGAAACATTTTGTTTAGTCTCTGAAGATGTTTTCTAAGGGCAATAGCTCCAGAGGGAAGCTCCCAGATCATCAATTCTTTGAACATTTTTCTATTCAACAGAACGAGGAGTACGACGAAGCATAGATCTCTGGCGAAGAAACGTCTGAACAAACATTGTCTAATATGTACAGTAACTTATGCTGTGTTCCTTCCCTCAACGGAACAAGCGAAGCAGCTGTCCGAGTGCTCTTTATTCCAAGCGTCCATTGTCGGCAAGAAAACAGAATGTCAAGACAGAGTCCCCGTAGCTTTGCACGACTCAATTTACGTTGAACGAAGCATGTGACAAAGATGTGGCACCGTCATATTTATGAGCCGTCCAAATGAACATCATTCTTCTTTCCACCACTGCAAAAACTAAGACGTTTCAGTGCATTCGTTATGAACTCAAGCAAATTGTACTTTTAGCCGTCTACATCTCAGAACATGCCGCGCTCAGTATCGCTGGCGCCCAGTCGGTTACGGAATGGCGGCGTAGTCGACGTGAGTTCTTCCAGAATTCTTTTACCTGGTAGTTGCAGTTACTAGTATGATTCATATGAGTACGTGGCTACGTGGTGGTTCACGTTTATTACTCTTCTACCGAATAATCGGATCCACAATTTCTTAACCTCTTCCTGTGCCTACATGTTTTTCAGTAATTTCAAGAATTTTGGGTATAGTGGTTATAGTAGGAGGTATAAAGTTTTCACTGTGTTGAATACTACGTACAAGCACAGTCGCTCTGTTTCACCCGTGGTGGATTTCGCTTGTTCCCTTATACTCAGTGCAAAATTATGCAATAGACAATTCGAAAGTCGATTTCGAAAAAATTGGATTTTTGGGTTGCCGAAAAGAAGGGAGTTGTACAACCCTAGAAGAATGTCAACAGGGTTAGGGGCTTCCTCCTTTTTCAACGAATTTTTGCATCGGATTTTGAACTTGTAAATAAATCAGTCAAGTTGTTCTATTTAAATTCGGTCCTAAGTGTGTCTGCCACCTTCGCAGAACATGATATGTAGTGATGCGGCACCAAGGAAGCGAAGTGGTCAGTTGCAAACCTGGTCTAGGCCGGTCGGAACACTTCTCTTCACCCACCTCAAACCGCTGAGAGTGAGAGTGAATTGTCCAAACTTTTCAGCTTCAATAATAACCCGAAGATACAACCGGAAATAAAACATTGGAAGCAGAAAAATCTCAATTTCCGATTAAGAAAATTGGGGGGGGCGACTCGCCAGCAAAAGCGTGGAGAAGCTGAAACACAAGGCAGAGACCATCATTGATAGAACTTCGTGTGGACGACAGCAATTTCTTTCGACTAAGTTCTGATACAGATGGCATAACCACAACAAGCTATATTTCATTCTGATGGCATAACGTTCGCGTTTAATTATTTCTTGATTATGAATCAGCACGGAACAAATGAATTCTGTAATATTTTACGCCGAGGTGTGACAGTTAACCGGAATGATCGAGTTATTAGTGATGGTCTCTGCTTCCTAACAAAATTCTATTCTTGCCAGCGTGTCCATTTTAGTTAATTTATTTACACCTTTACCCACTTGCTCAGAAATTACCATGAGTAAAAAGTGGTAAAGATGAGGGTAATTTATACGAGATGTGTCAGACGGTGCGTCAGGCGCGTATATTATCCAAAATATGTATTATGAAGAGCAGCAAACGCGTCTATATTCGCAGCAGCAATGAGAGAATTGCGCGAATGCCGCACACCTGACGCACGCACGCATCTTTTCAAGTGGACTGCTGCACATCGTTTTTCATCCCCCGGTTTCTTCGTTTCTATTTTTTTTTGAACTGGCAGCTATTCTTTGTTGTTCCTAAATTCATCGAAGCTCGTAGGTGAGACGCGCCCTTTCTGGATTATTCAATTTGAGAGATCATTAAGCCTTAGTAGTCTTTCCTTAGATGGTAACATATTTTTGAGTCAATATGATTATGTAGATCTATATTGGAATTATCACAGAAGTTCTGCAGTACAGAAGGGAGCAGATCTTGAGAAAACGTGGTTACACGCTAGAAAAGGCTAGATCATTAACCGGTTGAAAGTATCCGAAGTGAAATTTCATTCAACTTGGTTATTGTTCTTTCTCTAATGTTAAGGAAGTGCACACGCTGATATGTAGCAGTAGAGCTTTCTCAATAGACACTCGTTTATATATTTAACACGGTACTGACTACTGGCGACGAGAATTTTTTCCTGCAAGTCATTCATCCGAGCAATTTTTGCAGCCCGCCCTTCCCCCGACGTTTGTCGCTCGGTTCCACGACGAGGCTGCAGTACGTCGTATGCAGTACCGCAGATTAGGTCAGACCGAGATGATCGTCTCGAGAATAGGCTTCGGTACGTTCAACTGGAACATCTTGAATGTTAGCTCGAGGCACGCTGCTATGTAGTTGGCCTCGTTTTGCACTGATACTGTCGAATAACCCGCGATACGTGGCGAAGTGCGTTCTCAGGAATGTCTCAGGTTCGGCGCCGATCGGCGGCATGTTCGGGAACATCGAGGACTCGATCACGCAGATCGTCGAGGTCGCCTTGCGGAACGGCATCAACCTCATCGACACGGCCTACTGGTACGGCCATGCGCGGAGCGAGTCGATCCTCGGCAAGGTAGGGTTCCAGGAGCGTCCTCTCCTCGGAGGTTACTTGCGACATGAAAAATGCAGCTTCGCTTGAAGGCACTGTTCCACTTCGAGGTCGTTTTTTCTATATAAAACTTATCTTCAGAAGCTCCGGATGACGATGGTGTATGTAATCCCCTGCGAACTGTCGATGAAATTCTTTTTGAGCCTCAATTCTTAGGGAGCATGTGGGCGGGGCGAAGGCGGGATTACGAGATTTCCGAAGCATGTACTCCCTCGCTAGTTGTACATGGGGCGCAATTTATATCCTATTAGGGAGTAAATGATGATAAAATTTCACGAGGAGTACGAATTTCTTCGGAAGGCGCGCTCCTGCTGTGCATTACTCAGAAACCTCGACTTTCCATCCTGGCCCTCCCTCCGGCTTTGCAAGCTTTTGAAGAATCTAGGCTTGAGAACGGGTTCTTCGGCAGTTTCCTAAAGAGTTACACATACCGTTGTGGTCAACAGCTCCTGGAGATTGCTTACATATGAAAAATCTCGAGACGGTCTTGAGCTGGAATGGTGCCTTTAACTAGTAGGTTACACCAACTGAAATGAGTGTAGGACACTTATCACCCGCGCGTCAGGCCCCGGTCAGACAATGTCTAGAAAACCACTGTTTCTGATCTTTTCCCAGGAAGGACAGCTCAGTTCCGGTCGAGTGTTTTCAACAAGGTCCTGAGATGCCTGAAAGCCTTTTTTTTCATTTACGCTTCACTGTTTTTTTCCAGTACACAAAAAGGCAAAATGTCCTGACGCTGTTCGGGTGGATGATAAGTGTCCAGAGGCGAACTGCAATTAGTGTGCCAATATGGTATCTTGTACTTTGATTTGCTGAGATTACTCCTCTTCTTATCATTTAGGTGTTATCCAAGATACCGCGGAAGGCCTACTACATATGCACAAAGGTGAGGTTTCCATGAATACCAGATGAGGCGAATACCGCGCTCTCTTTTTCGGTGGGTCGCTTCGAGCTGGACTACGCGAGGAACTTCGACTACCGCGCCGACAAGGTGTTGGAGTCACTGATGAACAGCCTGAAACGACTCAAACTCACCTATGTAGATGTTTGTTTTATACAAGTAAGCGTTTTCTGGAACCCTCTCACTTCCCGCTGACCTCTATTCTTCCCAACTGTCCAGATCCACGACGCTGACTTCGAGCCGCATCGAAGCATCATCCTGTACGAGACACTGCAAGCTCTCGAAATGGCGCGGCGTTCGGGAAAAATTCGGTACGTCGGGCTCACCGGGTATGGACTCAGGAAACTAGCGTGAGTCGATGTTGAGCTTTTCGTATGGTTCTCCTTTTTGATTCTTATGTGGAGGTGAGATCCTTTCCGAGGCGCTCTGTTTCACTCAACATCCTTGTTTGCTTCTCTACATGGTCGTCCATGCCCTAATACCTGGATTAGAAACAGGCCTTTTTCTCCATAAATATCTTTGCTTTTATTTATTCATATATGAGACATCTCATGCTATCACTGCAAAGACACAGTCACAACAACGAATAGGTACAATTGCTTATCTGCATGGGAAGTAATAATCTTCATTCGAGTTGGTGATAGCCTGTAATGGTGTGCTTGGGATCCTCGCCATCCTTCTCATATTTCTTTCCGTAGGTTAAGCATAAACTCAGCACCCTCGGAAATCTGAATTCTCAGATTTTTTCGTGACGCTTGATCTCAAATGATCAAGAAATGCTTCTCATGAGCTCGTGGATTTTCATGGATAACATTCATTGTTGTGCATGTTATATAACGATGAGGAGATACAAGCATCCATTTGAGGACTAAATGATTTTTTTTGCCAGAACAAAGGTCCAACAATCCAATCCATGAGATCCTTTTTTCTTAGCCAGTGACTCTCCGCCTTCTTCCCCACGAACAACTAATGCTGTCCTCGAAGTGTTCGGCTCGCTGTGGGTCAAAATGGCTTCTAATTCGAGTTTTGGTTCCGTGGAACTTTTTGAATCTTTCCTCTCTGAAGAATGATTAGTTCATGAAAGCAAACAATATTGTGGTAGTGCTAAGCCTTGGCTGTGAAGTAGTGACTTGAACGACATGCAAATCGAATTTGGAAATGGATGTAGTCGAAGGATTGAGGCACCCTTAATTTCGGTTCACTTTCCCATGTTCGAAGCGATTTTCGAGAAGTCAATTTTTACGCAGCTGTGGCCGAATGGCTATGCAAATTTTCCCCAAGGGCACTACACAGAGTTTGATGCAATTCTACCGGCGATATCCTTTGCTCAAGGCTGTATAACATGCAGAAGAAAATTCCACAATTTTGATATGTCATCTTCTAATTTTTTTTATGAAAACTGGGAGTTGATGGAAACTGTGCAAGTCATGTATCGGTAGACGCGTTAAAGAATGCTCTTCAAAATGAATATGGACGAGTTCAGCACCGATAAGAAGCATGATCGCGGGGACAGCGATCATTCATAATTCCTCAATAATATGTGGAGATCGTGATGAACGCAATAAATTTTAGCTTGCAATGTCACCCCGTGAATTTCAGCTCAATTACTGATTGCTCCACAATAAAAATCGATGTTGTGTTAACGTATTGCCATGGAACTATGAATGACAACTCAGTTGGAGAATTCACTTTTTTGTTTCAGGTGGGTGGTATTTGAGACTTTCAGGATTTTCATTAGCCAGAAAGACATGTCGTTTTGCAGAATAAGGGTATTGGTGTTCTCAACGGCTCTCCCCTGTCGATGGGTCTGCTCACGGAGCGAGGTCCGCCACCGTGGCATCCGGCCCCCGACTTCATCAAGGAGGCCAGCCTCGCCGCCACGCATTACTGCATGGTGAGTTGAGCGCGGTTCACAGTTCGAGGTCACTGCTTTTTGTTAACCATTCATCATTTTCCATATGTTTAACTTAATATCGGGTTGAGCAATTATTAGGACACTTCATACATAATTTCATTACTTTGGTATGATAGCAACTTGAAAAATGTGACTTTATGCCAATATAAGGTAAATTGCTTCTGCATATTTTTACTGGTTGCCAAATGCGGAAGCTTCTATCAGATCTTGAGCAACAGAGGCAGACGCAGCCCGTTGTATGTGCAACTCTGAGAAACCATAGTGGAGTCGTTGTCGCCGCGTTCTCGTAACAAAGATTTTCTGAAGCAGGACGGAGGAATCTTACCATCGAAGAAAGCCTGAGAAGCCACTCAAAAGTGGAACTAGAGAAGAAGAGAAGGAATGCTTGGAATTCACATCCTTTTCTGTGGCCATATGGCTTTCCGAGCTATATTTAACATCAAAGCCTGTCTGCGCTCATCTGTGAACGGTGGTCCCGATGTTCTGATGTGGGAACTTTCATTTGTACGCTAAAAGTAAAACTGTGGAGAATATTCGAGGTGTTAGCTGAGAATGTCTGCACGACTGAGCATATTCCACCCTCCTTACCACCCTTGACTACCATCTTCCTAGATCCTTAAAGGACTACCTTTTTCTTTTTTTAAAGGATCAGAGGGCTGAATTTTGAAATGAGTTTAGCAGCTAATGTGAACGTCTTCGATGTCCAGTTTACTGGATTCGGGGAAAACGAGTTGGGGGGGGGCTGCACTACAGATAAGTACAGTCGCAGGTGGATAGTGATGTGTATGGTTGAGTCATGCTCAATATTCTGGCTAATTCTTTCAGTTTAACCGGTAAACGCTCCTACAACTTAGCACATTAGTTCTTCCGCAAAACAAATTCTGAGTTGCTCTGAAGAGAACCGGTGGTTTTCTCTAAGCGCTTAGTCTATTTTTGCCTCAAAATCACTCGATCATCTCTTGCGATCACTCAATGGCTCTGTCAGAATGTTTTCCTTCACTATTATACAGTTGTAGAACAACAATGCACATATTTGCTGTGCAGTAATGTTTTCAGAAATGCAATATGAATTTCGTGAATTCTCCCATCAGTTTGTCACTTTGTAGATCGCAAGTTCTATTATTCTGAGAAAGTGAGAAAGTCCAGTTATATTTCTTCAGTACTCTGTAATTTCCTCCCGGGATTGTCTCATATGACGGTGTGGTAGTGAACTTGCAGAGCAACGCATGCACTTGTGCACCACACTCACACAAATTTTCGGGAGGACCACGGCAGAGAACCAGAAGACCGGACGGGTGACCTGCGGTTCTTCCGGTTTTCTGCTGTGATTTTCCGAATACCTGGGGTGGTAGTAAACCTACTGAAACTGTTAACGATGAACGTTAACCGGTAGCTAACTCCCAGCTTACGGGGACATTGGAACGAACATGGTTCTCCAGGTATGATGTTTAATGCTATCACGAAACAGGGACCATATTTGCAGGTAAACTAACAGTTCGAAATCGAACTATGAGCTCACCGTCACGCTGAACTTGCTGCCACTATAAAACGACGAGGACATGGGAAGCGAAAGAATGTGCGGAGCTCGAGACGCAGACGGCGATCTCGTCGTTTCGCGAAGAAGTCCTCCAGAGGACTTTTTGCTCATGGTTCGAGTTCATCGCTGTAGCCAGTCAAGCATACACTGACTTCTTTTCGGTGAAGACGCATATCCGGGTACATCAGCTGATCGATGCTCCCACTGCCTCGATCACCATGACCTTCCGCAGGAGATCATCGATGACTCCGATCTCCTGGTGGCTGATTTTGACAGCTAAGCCCTACACCTTCCCAGAGTAAATCCTACATATTTTATGGACGCAGGATTACGTTTTTGAGCTGAACACATCAATGTTAGGTTATGTGGGAAGAGATCCACGGGCCGCTTGTGTAATAATGGTCACATAGGTTCCGTTAGCACTGGAATCTATGGTCCAGAGGTATGTCAACATACTTCGAAGACAGCGAGTGAAGGTTAGAAACGTCTCAGGAGCGGAAGCTTTTGCAAAAGTTTTATCATCCAAAGATCACAGCTGTCAGTTAGTTACTAGCTAGTTCATGGTTGCAAACCAGAGCTGACAGTTCAGCGCGACCTTCTACTCATCGTTTCGTCGCCGTTGCAGGAGGTTTACTACTATCTCTGCTGAACCGCCTTCCGAACCGCTCTCTGCACAAAACTATTCGCGTTTCTCGCCTCTTAACTATATGATGGAAATCTCTTTCGGCTGCGGCTCTTTCGTCAGTTTGCCTGAGTAGATGTAGAACGTGACCGCTTCACCATAGAGTCAGTATGTGAAATGTAAAAGTAGAGTAAATCGCGCACCCACCACGTTTCCTCGCTTTGTTATTTTCCGGTAACAGCCATATAATAACACGATATACTCCAAAACACCTTTGCCGATAATGGATCGCCGAATTTTCGAAATTACTTTTAAAAAGCATAAAAATTAAGCCTTTTTTGTTTATTTTTGTGTTCCTTCTTCAAATATTTACTTTTAGCTACTCAATATTAGAAATGATATCTTTTATTTTTATTTTGATTCTTCCATCCGGTTTCCCAGAGAGACGGAGTTACCACATTTTTTCCCACGCACCTCCCTCCCTAGCATGCCACTACTGCGCCCAGCACTGCTTTGTTGCATTGTATCGTACAATTGCCATTTAAGAACTCCTGAAAAGAAAAATTTCTTTGCTTTTTCTAGAAATTTTGCTAAATTATCGTCTACGAGCTGCTAAGCAACACACTGCTACTGCCACAGTAGTTGCTTGTGTCCATGTCCTAGACGGGCACGGTATGACTCGTTGAGTGGAAAAAAACGAGGGATAACAGATGAAAGTTTATTACTGTAAGAACACGGTGTTGCCCAAACGGGCACAGTCAAATGAAAAGAACGAACGAACAATACATCACACGTGCTTATATAGGGTGCGCCTTCCCGCGCGGGTCGATATGTAGATCAAAATTGATTTGCGAGTGGTGAGTCACAAAAAGTCAAACTAATGGCGAGAGTGCTATACTATCTATTAAGTAGAGAACTAGTTTTATTTGTTTGTTATCTTATTTGCTTACTCTACTAAAGTTACTTAGCACTTGCTCTAAAAAGTTGCCGACGCCTTCCCAGAGGAACGCTGGAGGCTCAAGGGCCTAATTTTCTCGCAACAACGGTCGACCGAAGTCTCCAAGAGCTTCGCAAGAAATTCGCCAAACATGACGATATGAAAATAGTGCTCTCCAATTTCAGCTCACACTTCAGATCATTTTCGGTCTTCAGTCGTTTGTTGCTCAGTCATGTTAGAGATTTCCCTACCATTCTGAAAAGACATCGCTAATGCAACACGCGGAAGGAAGAAACGTTGCTCCCTATAATTGGCTTTCCAGGATGGAAGGCTTCCCCCATGGCTTGTCGCATGCCCAGCAGGAAGTGAAAGCCGACATTAAACCGTTATGTAGCCCGATATTTCTGACTATGCCCCGAGCGCCACGTCAGAGCAAAAATCCTAAAAATTGAAGTCAGAATCGCACTTCCATTTTTTGGATCAAGAAAGTATGTGCATTTAGCCTGCTTCAAAAGCGACGATAATTAAATATTTGTGTTGAGCGCGCGCCATTCTTTTCTGTCTCCTCGTTTAACGCACACCTTTCCATGTTCTTTACTTCTCTAATTTCTCTTCCACTATCGTCCCTGGTGGAACGAGCTATAGCTGCTCCAAGTAAACATCTTGCACAAATCCGTTATAAAGGCCGTAAAACACTTATTGAGCTTTTCTGTACTGCCTTGATAAAATTTCAGTGTAAGGAATCTGAGGTATCTTAAGATTAAAAACAATGAAAACTTATGACTCACACCAATATTAACCGAATAGCCTGTTCTTACTTACTCTAGAGGAAAGCCTTTTTACTCCTGACTTTTCAGTCGAAGAATATGTCGATTTCGAAACTGGCTTTGGTGTACGCTTTTGAAGTTCCAGGGATGAGCTCATGCATCATTGGAATGGACAGCATTCAGCAGGTTTGCGGATTAAATATCTGTAGTTTTTTTCTTCACGAAGATGTTTTACCAGGACCTTATGCAATTATTCATTACTTCTGTGTGGAGCGTATGTTCGTCTCTTGATGCCTATTTGTTTTCATTTTTCTTTAATAATGTTATTTGTGATGAGGAGCTGGTATGTATACATTTCAATGCCAACCCTGCTAGAATTATTAGGAGTTTACTTGCAGTTCCACTTGCAAAACTGAGTAAGACGCTTTGTGTTTTAAGCCAGGATTGGGTTCTCTCCAGTAATGACCTTACAAAAATTGCACGCACCAATCACGTCGTTATCACTTGTGGAGATTAAAATCTTCCGAAGTACTCCATTATTCGCAGAGTTCCTGATCTGCAATAAGAACTTCTTCCTAGACGAGTTCACTACGAAAACCCCTAGAAGACTTCCCAGTGCTTTTTTAGCGCAGCTCCCTTTACATCTGGAAATTTCCTTTAAAACTTCATCATTGCAGAGGCTCGAATGTTGATGCTTATAGACTGTAGTAGTTTGGTGCCATTAATTCTTGAGACAAAAGGGGCGCCCTCATCATGAGAGCTGTTCGCCTGCGTAGAAATAAATGCTTAGTGCATGGCAAGGTTCTCCCATTTACCACAGAACAAGAAAGACTAAAGAAGAACAGAGAAATGACACAGGTAATTTCACGCGTTCCTTCAACAACCATGCAACTATCCCGTCGCCAAGAATCAGAACCCTTGGCAGGGGAATTGTTTTCGGAAACGATGCATGTCATTCAGAGATCCTTCATGCCTTATACTCAAAGCAGATCCAATGCTTTGCAAGGCAAGGAAGCCAGAACCGATGCAGTCTCCGGTGTCAGAAGCGCAGTTTTCCTTTCGGCAAGCGGTGCATCTTCAGTGCATTCATTCCAGGTTCGGGACAACATCGCGTTATGTACTGCGGCCACACCTTTGACCGAAGTTGAACAACGAGTACGAGATCGGATAATGAGAAGGTACGATGTCCTAATGCTTGTGTTCTGAAGCATAGTCTCGTATTAATCTCGAGTTAACACATTAAAAGAGGCCGAAGGAAAAATGAAGGAATGTGTGTGACTAGGTTTGATTCAAAGCCGCTAAATTGGAATTCCAAATAGACAACCTTGATTGGAGACGGTCTTCATAACATTGCTACATAGATTGCTATGTAGGTGGGGTCTTACTAATGCAGAAGTTTTCATCTAATTGTCGTCTATGTATTCTTCTCTCGAATTGCGAAACTATGACTTATTTTTATAAATAGATGAGAAGAGTGTCCATGGACTCGCTAGTTCACAAACGCTGTACGCCCAAAGCTCGGACAACTGCGAAAATTCAGAGATTTCGCTTTCGAATGTTTTCCAATATATGTTCATAGTGTTGGTGTGCATTTGCGAAGGTCCAAGTCTCGCCGATCACCCGATAAGGAGAAGCGTAAAAGCTTAGCAATGTTCATTTTTCGGTCTTATGATATATATTTTGCATCAGCTGCATTTCACAAAATACCACAACGCTTTGTCTGTAGAGGTTACATCGTTTGCTGATCACAGCTACATCTCCACGTTATTTTCCACGTTAGCTCCATTTTCCAGCCGATACTAACATTTCTTTCCAATTTTCTGGTAACTCTAATCACCTCTATGGTTCCGAAATGCAATCAGGGTACAAAGCGAACGTGTAATTCATGCTCGCAAAGCCAAATGACCCTCGTTGATGCAATTTGAAACTTTCTCTGAAGTTTGCTCACATCCTGAACAATGCAGTCGCCCAGCGTTTTACACTACATACCGTAGCGGCCATAAGATATGACGAGGGACGATATTGACCAGGCACTGGTATTTGCAGGAAATTACCCGTCTCAGCTTCGCCTGCTAATATCTTATTGGCCACTAGGGTACTGCACATCCATGCATCGTAAAACTTCCAAATTTTCAAATTTTTGAAGCCGCGAGCAGATCCATTGCCCGACCCAACACACTATCAAAACTGGCACCAATTCCCTCTTTCGCTCCAGTGCGAAATCCGTTTGCGTGTTGCTTACTTCTCAGGGGTGACTATCTAGGTACTTCGACCGTCTCGAGAACGCCGGTTGGAGTGAGGTGGATGTGGCGGCCTACTGGAAGCGATTGAAAAAGCTGGGGCTCACTGCGCTCGCCACCCACAGGTTCGTTGTTGCTGAGAGCTGCCCCTGTGGCAGACGAGATTCGACGGTTTGCGTAGATTTAGACGGCGTTTAGGCACTCCTCCGTCGAAAGCCTTTCCAGCACGCTCAACGGACTGTCGATGCAGTCGTCGCCCAGCAGCTCCGAGCTGAGGACCCCGCGCAGGGGAAGGCGACTGTAACCCTCGCCTTGCCAGCCAACACACTTGCTCAACATGCCCAGCTCAACATTGCCAGAACGGAACTACGGAGTAGCAGATGCGATATGACATTTTTTAAATGTGTATGTGCTATATATGCTAGGTCTTATCGTCTCCATTCTGATACGTTCCTGTCTTACGTTTGCGATTTCAGAAGCTCTCAAGCAGTATAATTCCAAATGCGAGGTCATTTATTACTCATGCAGATATATTTTCGAAATTCATGTTGTCTATACCATGGGGCTTATACCAGAAAACTACAGAAGCACATGCGGACTCATTCAGTATGATCAGCGATACATGGGAATTACTACAGTTCCACCCAAAGTTATGATCGACGAGGCTTTCTCGCTGTTGCCCTTCAGTTAATCTTGCGATGCAAGAATTCACATCCAACATGACATTCGCTGATGCGAACGATCATACAGACCACAAGTGAGTTGTACTGCGACAACAGCGGTAGTTTTCGCATCATGCGGTCTCACTGAAGTGTTTGAAAATCTGCTATCCCGCCTGTTCCACTGAGTGGCGCTGTTCCACACTGTCCATAATTCGATGCGACTGAATGAGGAGATGAGAAGAACCAATCGCGACGGTCACGGATAGTGCGTCTATCTGATGAAGGGTAAGACCAATCGCAGTCCTGACGCAGCTCAGACGCAACTCTGTCGCACGCGTTTGCGACATTGAGCTGCACGGTATTTCCATTCAGGATGTACACGCAGCGTTGACCAGTTTTCATGGATATTTTTCCGGAAAAAATGTGTGCGTTTTCATGGAGAATTTTCCACAAATTGATGCGAGAATCCTCTTCCATGCTACGACTCTGCCCCCGCTCCCCCTCCGTCCCCCACTCGATCTCAGCTTTTCTTTTTCGTTTCAGTTGCACTTGAATTCGACATCCGATTTGTTGCTCTGTCATCTGCACACCATCTCTCTATGCGGTTCTGTGTTTTTTTTTTCTTGGTTACATTTTGCTTTGCACCAAATGATCGTGGCTTTTTCGTTTCTCTTCCAGTGGAGATTGGAAATATCAAAAAAAGAAAGAAAGAAAAGCAGAAAAATCCTTTAACAAAATACTGACACTCATACCTTACGCAACAGGGATGAAATAACTCGGATTTTTTTTTCAACTGGATCTAGAGAGCTTCTCATCTACTTCCCTGTGCTCGTGATCCACCACTTTATAGTGCACTTATGTGCATGTAAATAAATAAATAAATAAATTTAGGAAATGAAACAGTATCAGAGGTGGCCACTCTTTCACAGAAGCTTACTCGAATGTGCTGCAAGCTATTCTGTACCGTTGGCAAAGCTTGGGAATCTACATCCTGGGCAGAAACCCGGCACTACTCCACCTCTTCTACCTCACATCTCAAAATCGAAGTTTAACTGATTGTCTATGAGGGTTATTTCGCATGCTGATCACAAATGTCATACTCATTTTGCCATTTTTGCAAGGTTACTGTAGGGTTCTGAAAACCGGAAAATCTTCTGAAACTGGGCGTAGAGAGGTTATTCATGTCCTGATCGTGAATATCAAGATTCCACAAAGCTGGCGTTTTCTCATGGTATAGTGCCGAAATT
This sequence comes from Ancylostoma caninum, assembly GCA_037903475.1. Taxonomy (NCBI): domain Eukaryota; kingdom Metazoa; phylum Nematoda; class Chromadorea; order Rhabditida; family Ancylostomatidae; genus Ancylostoma; species Ancylostoma caninum. The sequence continues at coordinate 2,519,593 of JBAJFG010000384.1, read as the reverse complement.
CCTGTCAGGCGTTACTATGAACGCGATACCGTTCAATTCAGCATAAGCAGTGTGATGTAAACAATAACCTGCAACAGTATTCATTTTGGACAGCATTACTGAAACAATGTAGACACACAATTTCAAAATATGTACACATGAGGTAGCGTTTTCGAGGTGATGCGAGGATGAGCTTTTGGTGTGAAGGGAAAGCTGCTTTCCAGAAAGAATTGTGCTATCAGAGGAATCAGGACTAGAAATATGCACATTCTAGCATTTTTGATGGCAGAGTCTACAGAAAGAACTTAACGAAAGTTGCGGGATTCACGTTCCTACACAGAAGAGTGATTCCTATGAGCGATGGGTGTACAGCTCAGCTGTGTTCAGGAACATAGCGACTTGTTGGTTTTTCAGCAGGATGATCGTTCGAGCCGGAACAGCAAGGCTCGCTCCCTTCGGCTACATAGCAGCTGGATCCCTGAGTAAAAAGAATTAGGGAAAAAAATAAAATTCCTGTTTTCAAGTAGACCAGTTTGAAAATGATCCCCTCATATTTTCCATATGGAGTTATTTTGAGGTCTATCGGACAGCAATAGCTAAGGTACTACTTTATAAAATACTGCATAACGTACAGTCAAACAAATTAACTGTCGAAATCCACTATACTTTGTATGGTGGGCATAAATTTTAAAAAAACCAACAATATCTTTCACACATCTTGTTATTTGAAAAATTTATACTCGTCATGTCAGTTAATGAGAAGCAGAGCGATACAGACGCTCACAAACTTGTGAAACATTCTTTCCCATCCCAACCCCCTCCTTTATTCACACCATTCAGCTGAAGAAAAAATTGAACGCAGGGGATGGAGAGAGTAAAACCTAGCCCAAAACTGCTTATTATTCAGTCAACCTTTTCAACTACGATATACGTACATAAGTTTATCTAAGATATCATCTGATTTTATTTTTTACCGAGCTTTCACATTCGAATTACCTGAGCAGCCTTAAAATTCATTTCCCCGTAGGTCGCCCGTTAAATTTTGAATAGAAATCGAAGATCTTAATGGTACAGGTAACAACTGCTCACTTTCAGCACATGATTACTCTTGCATATCAGAAAACGAACAACAGCTGAAGTACCGATGAACGAACATCGTAGGAACATAACCTAAGAAATATAAGGTTAGCCGAAAAGTCCTGTTCGAAATTTCTCGAGAATTCTTTTTACTAGAAAATTCAGATGGGGAGGGGTGTGAACTACATAAAAGTGGAGTATATTTCCAAAGTGAAAGTTTTTTTTTCGAAACTTTTCCCAAGTGACTGAAAATGCAGCATAGTTTTAAAGAACCTATAAAACCCAGCATCACAACTCCTGTTACACTCTTAGAAAAATGGCCACTCTAATTAACGAAAAATTGCCCACCAAATATATAAATTTGAATCATATTATAAGCTATATTAGGTCTATACAGGATGATCAGAGAGAGGGCTTTTCGATTTCAGCCTGGGACTATAACCTATTGATTTGCTCCTTCAGTGTTACCATAGACAGCGACAGCAAAAGACGGGGAAAACCCGCGTCTTCCGTAGGAAGAATGGAATTAGCAAATCCCAGCTCGAACAGCTCATGTACTTGCAACTGCAGAAATAATCAAAGGCGCCGAAAGCCGGGGCCTGGGAAAAGTGGGTTCCAACGGGGCTGCACTCTGATCAACAGGTGCGATGCAGCGGAGAAGATTCACTGGTCTGACTCCACCTCCCTCCAGGTACTGGCTAATACCGCTCTGTTTGTGGGAGCTGAGGCAATAGGGCAAAACCTATTCACGCAAATGGCAACTCACCGTTGTTGGATGCTGGTCGTCGGGTCCACGCGGTTCAATACGATGACACGCCGCGTAAACAGCCCCACCCCTTCCAGACAGATCGATGGTCGTGTACACAACAGCGATCTCTGGTATTGTTGAAGTAGCTGGCCTTTCATGGAGCGTAATGTACAGTCTACGTCCCATGATTCATCTCGCCAACTATTTCGGTTTGCGTACTAAACAAGGAACAGGTAAACGGGAACTGGCAGTCAGCTCTGGATATTGGATATGAGGCAGCGGAAAGCAAAATTCGCGGGACACCTCATCGGCAAGAGTCTGAGTTGATCCATGAGTCCATAATCTTCGCATTCTCGACTTCGAAAGTCATGAACTAGTGGGGGATGGGGATACATAGTTCTGTTAACGCAACTCACAAGCAAATGTGTGACTAGTTACTTTCTGAGGTGATAATAGCTCCTTTTGTCGATTTCCAGCAACCCCATCGATCTCAAGACCCAATTTGACTGCATTAAAGTTGTGAATAAGAATTCAAAGGTAGCAGTACCAGAAGTCTTCGCCAAAGGTTGCGAATGTATCTTGCATTGAAATGCACGCAGGGAAATACATTAATGCACAAATCGACTATTCTTACAGCGAATAAAAGATGGATTCGTTTTCTTCAACGTCTTTTTGTATTTTATTTCGAGAGATGCATATCACCTCGAGTAAATTTTGTATCCCAATTAGCTAGAACAACCAGATGACTCCATTTGGCAATGGCAACATCTAACTATTGCAGAAAATCCGTTGGAGCGGGTAATACGAGTTTGCCAGCTACGCCTAAAATTGAAGACCTCTCTGGATGCTGTCGTTGCAAATGAATTATACTTGGGAACATTCGACGATTTTTCAAATATTCGAACTTTTGAATAATTCGAATATTGTCGGATTTCAATTATTCGAAATATGAATAGTTCGAATATTCCACTTTCAGCAATGTGCGAATGGATGAATTATTCGAATATCAGACATTCTGCACTATCCGGATGAACGAATAGTTCGAATAATAAGATATTTCTCGAGGCCAAATGAATGAATACACTCGAATAATATATTCGAATATTCGGTCTAGAACCTGTATGTCTCAAGGTTTTTATCTGTCGTTCGCATTCCATCGGCACTGAAGTTAACGTGGATTTGGCATCTTCACGTTGCATTTATGCTTGCCCATACATAAAGTTTTCAGAAGATTTAATTATATCAACATATGAAAAGGATAGAGGTGAGGAGAAAGTAAAATCAAGATCATCTTTTTTTCAAAATGTAAATCACGATGCATAGATTATGGTGAAGTAAATATTTCCATGCCCCTACCAATCGCAGACCCAGAGAGGAGGGGGGGGGGGGGGCGGTTCCCACTCCGAGGATGGGTCACCATACTTCCAAAAATTCTATGAAATGGTCAAAAATCTAGTATCAGTTTATTTTTAATTGTTTCTTTTTATGAATATTTTTGGGTATATTCTCTACTTGTTTAGTATTAAGTTTAATATTAAGGTTAATAGCTTTATTAACTTTGTTTTTCCACCCGATTCCCAAAAGTGACGTAGATCCCAGGTTTTTTTTTCGTGTCCCCCACACTGACTGGTCATCTCTGCGTCCGTCACTACCCCCTCTACTCCTTCCGACAATAATCCTTAAATGCTGCCATAATCAGCCTCTATAACTTACGCCTACAAAGATCAGCCTTAAAGGCGGGGCCCACCTCATTCCACTATTCATAGGTGCGATAGGGGTGAGAACGCCCCTGCCAAAGTGAAGGGGGTTACCGGGCAAAAAGTGAAGGGTGTCGACCGGAAGGGGGGGGGGGCTTTTCTGCTTCCTTTTACTAAGAGCTGTGATATTGGTAAGTGTCAATGCCCTATCCATTGATTTAATACCCAACATGTCTTCAAATGTCATGGAAACTGAGCAAATCTTGCAATATATTTCTGCAAACACACCGTTCAACAGTTTCATGAAAACGAACGATAGCGATGAGTCATCGCTATCGTGCTGCGGATGCTCTAGGATACTGCTCTCAAATGGGGAAACAGCCATTGATTACATGAATGAAGATAGTCCTCAGCACACCTTCATGATATGGTCCACTCATACATACACAACTGCACAACATTTCTCCTCTCCTACATACAAAAATTTGACACTGAAATTACACCTGCTTTTGAGCTATTTTTCTATATTACAGCTTCATTCGGAAATGAAACCTAGGAGTGAAGGGTATCTATGTTCTCCTCCTCCAATCCCCTAACTGATAAACCACATCTCGTTTCATGCGGTTCAGTGTCTTTTTCTGTGAAGGGGGGTGAGAATGTTTCTGAAGCCATCCTCACCCCATGCGCGCGCCTCTCTTCCCTCATCGCACTATCTCGCCATTTGTCTAACAACGGGCACGAGAATGCCCCGTTGTTTCGGATCACCCACCCTATTTTTCAACCAGAAAAGGGTTTCCCCCATACATTTGTATATGGGCGGAAAGTGCATCCTTTCTAGTATGTACACATGTAAATTCTTAGCACTTTCTCGGAAACACAAGACGAAATCCTTTGAAAAACACCTAGTTTGTAGAGTTTTCGACCGTCCTGTTGGTACCACTTTTTTGCCTGCTCATCTTATACTAACTATCACAACTCATACACGAAAATGAAGAGAAAATCTTTGCAAATTGTGGAGGACTATCCTCTTTCCGGTTAGTTCACGAACTTTTCCATAATGATCTTAGAAACATACATGCTATCATATCCTTATGTGTTCGAAAATTTCTTCGCAAACATGCTATCTATCGCTTCCCACTTCTAACATGTGAACTCTACTAGGTTTAAGCTTCAATTAGATACCCTTCACTCATATCTAATTCTTTATCTTTCACATAGAAATTCGCTCGTCATTTTCCCTGTCTGCGGCAATGGTCACATTGCGCGCTCCATTCAACACTAACGTCATTTCGATTCCTGACTCCTTTATTCACATGGACAGCAATAGGGTCCGAGTCAAGAGGTGCGCTCGCTCGTTAGCTGGATCATGTCGCACCTCCACCGCACCTTCCCATAGGCAGAGGCAGCGCTACAGTATCCATCTGTCATGAACCCTTCGTGGCTAAGGAAGACAGTCAGTGAGACAACTCGTACATATCGTCGCGTGCGAGGGACCGTCGTTGCAGTGGTAGTACTTTATAATATAGAAAGGAATTAATACGTGCATAACGTTCTTCTAATATCTTAACAAAAGTGGATGAGTATGAAATTCAGGATCAAACTCTCATTCACTAACTTGATCTTTTGAGTCACAGGAGTATCGAAAAGATTCCGGCTTAGATCACTTACAGAGTACATAGGCATTGCATTGAAATTTTAATGTAAATAAACACAAATCCTTGAAGTTCAAAGCACTTTTCATCTTGTCAATTTATCTAATTCAATAAGGTTTTTTATACGTGAACAGAAATACTTGATCATTATCCTTGGAGATCTGCCTGACTTCACCCACTACTCCATGCTTAGGACTTCAAGAACTGTGAATTTAACCTGGAACATTGCTTAGAAGATAAAAAAGGGCGTTTCGGATAGATGCCTGCAGAAGCACTGCTGTCAAAACCAATCTTTCTCATTCGTGTTCTACTTCTTTGGAATTTTTCTCCGGTCGTGCTTGAGTTCATCAGTCATTCATCAATGAATGGTGCTTGCGAAATTGACCTAGCACTACAGGGAAAATTCAATAAGATCAACGGCTTCACGCGTTCACTCACTCAACAGACTGTTACAACCCGCGTGCCTAAAATCGTTTAAAAAACGGGCTCAAGGTCTGTTTCGTAATATTTTATGCATATATTGGATTCAGTGCATCGAGGAGACCCAGAACTCGCTAAAACCTCTTGCACAAAAACGCGGTGGCACACTGCCTTGAACGCCGTTCTGCCGCGCGCGACGTTTCTGACGGCAAGGCTCGGTCGGGGAGACCGTCTACCTTAGCTGGTAACAGCTGATGTCGATATGGGCAGCTCCTACACGACACCCGCAATTATAGGTGCGAGCGATGTGCGAGAGAGGTGCGAGAAATTCTCGAGCGCACCTCTTGACCGTCACCCCAGCAATAGAATCGATCCTCTATCATTGAATTTGTTCAGTTTCACTTTACTAAACTTTTGATTTTTTCACTTCCTTGTCTTCTGTAACTGGTTTGGTGGAGGGGGTCTATTGGCCCCCTGCCAAAGTGAAGGGGGTCTGAGCCTTGGCTCGGACTATCGCACCTATGCCACTATTGGAGATATACAGTGCGTTTCATAAATATGTAGGCACCCCAAAATTTATAAGATCCGCTATGTTGCGCTGATTTTTGAAACCCATCACCCTGCTTAGTGGAACTGACATTTCGGTAAACCCCTTATCTCCAATTTTCATATCACCACCTCTAGAGTCTGGTCTAGAGTTGGAGGTCGTTGTAGTAGCTGCTGTACGATGGTAGCGTCGAGAACCTTGTGGATGGCATGCGAAGAAGAATTTTTGAGCCAATATGTGATGAAGAAATTCTTACAAACTCTTGGAACACAGAAAACTTTTGGTTTTTTCCACTGCCTACACGTTTATGAAACGGTCTGATATCGGACTGATATCGAAAATTGGAGCCGGTGGACCAGGATTAAGAGGACGTGTTATGAATTTCTCGGACAGGGGGTTTTCTGACACGCCATTTCCATTGGGCTTGGTGGAGGTTTCCAAAAATCAGCGCAATATGGCGGAACTTATAAATTTTGGGGTACCTACATATTTATGAGACGCACTGTAGGCATATCCTAGGCCTTCTGGCCATGTTGATCCCAGTAATGTACATCAACAGGCTCAGAAGCGACGAAGGTTCCATTTTCGAAGTGAACGAACCGGCTACATTTTTGGAGCCGGGAGGCGGATCGCTCCAAGCTGTGCTGGCTGCCTGCCACGACTGCAGCGTTGACCAACCTGCTTTGGCGTGTTCAATCGATAAGATCAATGGCTTCACACGTCAACTCTGGTCAGCAAACTGTTACAGACTCCGTCCCAGAAAACGTGTTGAAAGGTGGTTCTGAGACAATTCACCTACATCGAGGAATTCAGCGTGTCGAGGAGTTGCAGCACCTGCAATTACCTCGACCACGAATGTGAGGTGGTCTCCTGCCTTTGAAGGCAGTGTGTCACCCCGTTTCATAGCTTGTGGATATCAGTGGAATCTAGACCTCCTCGTTACGCTAATTTCAATGATGTACAACAAAACGCTAACTATTCAAAACCAAAATTACGAAAACCCTGTTTTCGGAGGATCCGAAAGCGCAGTTCATGGATGGCTCGGATGGAGCGGTCCATGACTGTGCTCGCTGCCCGCCACGGCTGCAGCGTTGGCCTACACGTATTGACGTGCCCGATCGATGAGATAAACGGTTTCACTCGTTGGACAAACTGTTCCAATTACGGCCCCAAAAAACGTTTAGAAAAGGGTTTGACAACCGTTTCGTAACATTGTGTGTACTGCTGGATTCAGCGTGTCGAGGACATTCAGAATCTGCTAAAAGCTCGGACAGGAAAACGAGGTGACATGCTACTTCTAAGACATAACACGTCATAGCAGCCGATCTGTTGAAGAGGGACGGATCCACAGCGAGCCTTCAGGACGTGCCAAGACAACCGTTGCGCACGCGACACACCTCTTATCCTCGATGTCATAGCAGTTCTCATTTCAAATAAAACATATTCGAATCCGCAGTCTTGAAAGATTCAGACGAATTTCTCGAGTAGCTATTTTTGGTCAGTCGAATAGACGAATCGTTCGAATTCCTCCTCTTCTCAGAATCCGAATGGATGAATTATTCGAATGTTCGATTCGGTCACAAGTATAAAATGAATGCTTCAGTAGGATTCACAAAACTGTTAGGGAAACAGAGGGATGCAAAAGTGAAGAATTGTGTACAGAACCGTAGAACAGGCAAGAATGAAGTTCTATACAACCACCCGACTACAAGACTTACATCGCCTATTCGTGTGCAGAAAACTAAATGTGGAAGCATTCACAAAGCACAATCGCAATACTGCCCCTACACCGTATTCCAAAAATAAACGGAAGCACTTCCTGCAGCGCTAGCGCACAGGATGCACCAACAATTAAATTACACCCTACCGGGTACGTGATCAAAATCTTTGCCTCTTTGCCATAGCCTAATAATCACTTGACTCTTAAACTATCTCACATCATTAGAGATTTGCACACCTCAAGCCATCTGATTTAATCCAGTTCTAATTGTTTGGATACACAAGCTACGAACAGAAAACATTTCATTTCATATAACAAATAACAAATTAGAGACGACGTCCTCTGCGACCTCCCTTTCGCCTGGTGCAATCGGAAGGAATCGGGGTCACGTCCTCGATGCGACCAATTTTCATTCCACTGCGTGCCAGGGCTCTAAGAGCAGCCTGAGCACCTGGTCCTGGAGTCTTGGTCTTAGTTCCACCGGTAGCACGAAGCTTGATGTGGAGAGCGTTGATTCCAAGCTAGATGACAAGCAATTATTTGAAAACCCGATACTCGGGATAAAAACAGAATTGACGGCGAACAACACCTGTTTGCATCTTTCTGCGACGTCCTGAGCAGCAAGCATAGCAGCATATGGTGAAGACTCATCACGATCAGCCTTTACCTTCATACCACCAGTCACACGAACAATTGTTTCACGACCTAGAAATAAAAACTATCAGCATTCCAAAACGTAAGGAATAAGCTGTGATATCGTCTACCGTGTTGAAGATCAAAAGTAACGGCTCACTAGACCACGTCAACTTTTTAAAATCTATTTCTTTGAAACAGAAACACATTATTTAGTTTCTCTGCCTTCAAAAATATTTTTAGGCTTACTTGAGTCAGCGTATTCCAAAGAGCATTGTTTCTATCAAAGACAAAAATGATGAAAAAAAAATGGAATCGCAATTAATTTACTGATAGCAACGAAAAAGAAGCAAGTATAGGCTGTCCGAAACGACGAGTCCGCCGACGCACGCGGGGATCGCCGCCACGAAGAAGCTGCCACGTTTGCCAGCACTCCACGTCATCATCTCTAATCTGCGTATCACGTTTCATCGTTATCTTCATGGTATCGACTAATGATTTGGCTGTGACGTGGACGACGTAGCAGCCAACAGCATCCGTCCCAGCCGCGCCGCCTCTCGTTCCCCGCGTGCGTGGGCGGACCCGTCGTTTCGGACAGATTATATACTTGTGGCTCGTAAAATTGCAAGCCAACAGGTAAAGACTGTTCTGTCCAATGTGCGAGCGCCATGCGCACTGTTTGCATGCCATGTGACATAGATCAAAGAAAAAAATGATGGTAAAGCGAGCACTGGCAAGCACTGAAGTGTAGTTAAAACACAACCTTGATGCAGAAAATTCAAAATCAACACTAATGCTTATACAACAGGGGCGTGTGGAATTTTCCGTTTTACGCTTTCCGTTTTCCACCCATTTTTGGCCTTCCGTTTTACGTTTTACGGGTTTTTGGCCCAGAAAACAGCAAATCCCAGAAAATTGTGGAGGACATGGATCGTTGTTTTCGAAGTATTTCCCTATCCTGAAGAGGATTCACGGGTTTCGATGCGTAGTGTACATTCACAATAACAAAACCAAAATTGATGTTCACATTCACAACACAACAAAACCAAAATTGATGTTCAGCGCCATTAACGAAATCCGAACTGTTTTTTTTTTACTTCTACTGTCTCAACTGCAGTGTGAACTTGTCATTGCGATTTTGCTGGTCTTCATCGTTCTTTGAAATATGCCATACAAGTGCCCTGCTCTCCTCGAAGTTCTTGAAAAAAAAAAAAACAAGATTCCGCAGAAATCTGGGGTGAACTGATATAAAATTTCCATGGAACTGTGACGTGCCATGGTAGGAGAATCAAGCATTCTTGCGAAGCAATGCATAATTCAGGCTTTTTTTTTCAGCTAGACAAAGGCATAAGGCTACATTGTAATTGTCACTGTTTTAATCAGGCGATGATCCTCAGCTCCACACTGGCGCCGTTGGCCCTGATGTTCTGCGCAGTGTTTGGGCTGCTTGTGTTTCACTTTCCCTACACGCTTTTCTTCTCCTCCTTCCTCCTTCGCTAACTCGCTCCAACGGGATCCTCTGTGAATAACGTGATCCTTCTCAGATTCCAAACTTGCTAACCACCATAGTTACCTTTGTCCGAATTTATGCAGAGTAGGTCTGCTCCAAAGTAAAGCAAAGAAGTCGCACTTTTTACATTTTACAGATTCTCGTCTAATTAAACATTCAGTAAAAAAGATGATTATTGATCTAGGTGAAGGATAAATAATCCTCGATCTGTCTATGTTCTATGCGTTAGAAGTGGACTTAAAGTTACTTAACTACTTGAAAGAGTCACCACTCACGCTTATCAAGAAGGTACCTAGAAAATTCAATGTTGAAGAGGACTTTTTGTCACAAACCTATGCTTGGGCACAGTTTTCCGTTTTACGCTTTCCGTTTTCCGCCCATTTTTGGCCTTCCATTTTCCGTTTTACGGGATTTAAAATTTTACTTACGCACACCCCTGTTATACAACCATTCCGGAGTTCACATGTCGCAGAATAGTTCACCTCAATCCCAGCAGTTGGTACTATTCCGATTTCAACAAACTATCATGTGCTGATGTATCTGCCAAGACAAACACCTTCTTTAAGGGAAAAATGTGTATTTTTCCTATAACTTATCGACATGTATGTGAGAAATGTCTAATGAAAATAAAAGCAAAAAGGTAGGGAAGCTAGATGCTTAAGTTGAAAACCTCAGGTTATCACATCTACCTAAAACCAATGAAATCTTATTTATTTATTTATTTGCACTCGTATTTATTTGAATCTTGATCGTTAAACACAAGTGAGACCTCGAACATCATCTCCACCGAAGCAGTTAAATCATTAGTACGGAGGGGGGCTATGACACACTGCACATACTAATCAAAAGAGAAGAAAAGCGAAATCTTGCTTATCCATGAGGGAGCCATCCCTTCTCCAACAATAAGTGTCTGCAACATAATAAAGCAAAATAGCGAAATTTCTCCTTCTTGTCATGGTTATGAACCATTGACCAGATCAGTTAGGCTCGCAAGCTTTAAGCATGGTCTAACTAAATGCTCAAAGAGTGAATATTCTGCTATTTTCTCAAGAATACAACGCTTTTCTCAGACCCTATGAAAGTAATGCTCATATGAGCTAAGCAATCTGGTTGTAATTACACAGCTCTAGCTAATGCAAATAAATGAACCCAATCCATGGAACAGCAGACCAAACAACGGCGAAGTTTGACGTATGCATCAATCATTTATATGTACCTTCTTTGTTCCAACTCAGTAGGAGCGTGCACGAACTTTACAACTAGGAAACACCTATGTAGTGTCCATCTCGATAGTGAAATGAGCATTTTTACACTGAAAGACGAAATTACAGGGTGATATGCAAAAAGGCAGTGTTTTGTGCTCTCAACCTTATATTATAAGGCTTATAAGGGTGACGTGATGATTTTTGCAAGAAAACACTTGCATAAATAGTTCGCAATGTCCTTGAAAATCGTTCACATTAACATTTGCCTTGGAATGCAAATGAGGGCCTATGGGGGATTCATCGTAAGAACAGTTATCCGTAGAAAACAAACATGAGATTTCCTCACATTTTAGAATCAAGAATTCTAGCGGATTATGAGGACATTCTTAACGATGAACAGAGTCTTCCACTCACTGGAGGCTTAAGGAGCGAAACTTCTTTCCATCCAACTAATTTCTATGTGCAGAGATGAGAGAATACCAACTAAGCAGTGGAAAAAAAGCAACCATTGTTTAGAACCCAGATGTGGGAAAAAGGAAGTTGGAGAGGGGGGGAGGGGGTGAAGAAAGGGTCAGCTGCGTTTAGGTTTAGGCTTGAGCTTATGCTAAGCATACACTGGGGCTAAGGCTAAGGCTAACGATTTCCGGCAGAAGCTTACGATCAGGTGAAAGATGCCCACCGCGCCGCATGACCTACTCTTTAGCGCCTTTTGCATCCATATTTTTAACTTCAGAAGACAAAAACAAATCGATAGAGCAGTTCTCTTGCTCGAACGAACGTGCGGAATCTGGCCTACAATTTCTTCTACGATACAAACATAACAGCATTAGGAACAGCTACAACCATCTGTCAGCTTGACAGACAATTTGAACAACCGGCACTATTCGGCTAGTTCTGCCCCAAAATTTCAAAGAAAGAATTTTCGCCCAAACTTCGCCCAGGGGGGGGGGTTATTTGGGGTGCTGATCACGAATACCGTATCCGTATCCAGGTTATCTGGGGTAACCTTACCGTAACCCTACAAAAATGGGGTTACGGTACAAAATGGATACGATATTCGTGATCAGCACCCCAAATAACCCGGTTAAGGGAGTTGGGGGGGGGCACTTGGTGTAAGTCGATGATATGACCTGTCCTGCACGTACAGACTTGTTTGCATTACAGGTAACTACTGTACATTAAGAGAGCTAACAAGTCAGAGCGTTCTGAACGTGTCAGCTATCAAGTCTAATCGTGCAGGACAGGTCATATTATCAACTTATACCAAGTCGCCCCCCCCCCCCAACTCCATTCTCCCCAATAACCCCCTGGGCGAAATTTGGGCAAAAAAATTTTTTTTGAAATTTTGGGGCAGAACTAGCCGAATAGTGCCGAACAACCTAATAAATGGCAGCCGTTTGCCTTTATTGGCTTTCTTTAAATGTTGGCAAACAGATGAATTTGTACCAAAAGAGAATGACAAAGAATATCACACCTGAGATATCAGTTACGTGGACGAAGGTGTCGTTGAATGAGGCGTAGATGTGCGCCACACCGAAAACCAGCTCGCCCTCCTTAGCCTGTGGTCCGAGGGTGACCACTGGCTGTTCCTCTTTAGCCTTTCCCTTACGAGCGGGAGCCATTATCCAAGACTAAAATAGGGGAAATTAAAATATATCGAAGGACGCGAGCGAACATGAATACATCGCGCTACTCGAAGATCAAATTGAAACCAAAGAAAACGTTAGAAATACAGACCAGTACCACTTCTGCGAAAAAATCCTGACAACCCTAACGACCCTTAGAGAACACTGGTTGAAGGAACACCTCAACTTCGTCAGAAAAAGTGATGCAACCTTCTTCACTACTACATTCAGTAAGCATGAAATCAAGCCAAATGCACCCCAGGCCAGGAATTCCCCTGCGGTCGTGATCTGCTCTACAAGCTAGGCAATACATAATGGCGCTCCTGAATAATTATAATAACAGAAAAATTTCAAAAATTTATTTGGAAACGTGGTTTAGGGAGTCGGGAAGTCTTATTAAAGGACCCACCCAATCACAGCAGACTGCGTATCGCCGTGGCGAGAGAGTCGACGCGCAGCTCCTCCTTGGCGCTCTTCACGGTACGGTATGGGAGCCCATCGGAAATCTCATGAATTTCTCTTTGGTTTTGGGATTTTCTTAGTTTTTACTCGTTTTAAGCAGTATTCCATCTTTGAGTTGAATTCATTTGAATCCACTAAACTATATCTACGACTTGTATATACATGTATGGCCATGCTGGTTGGTATCCGTGGCGTTGTAGATTGTATGGTGTTAAATGGTCCTTAAAATCTATTCTTCTAGATGTGTCATTAGGATGTCGCATCTCCTTTGGAATATTTCTTGTGAACTTGTAAGGGGATGTCTCGATGCGTTCAGAGGATTATGGGTGAGTCTTGCTGCTTTCCGCCTATTTTCATTTTAACTGTTAGTTCGACGTTTTCTTATCCGACCTGTATTGGTCTTTATTTCAGTTTGTTAGTCAGTTGGACAAGGATGAGGAATACGTCGTCGTTAACAGTGCCCCTCGCGCTGCACCAAAAACTGTTATGCAGGTAGTTCTCATTGAATGTGACTTCTGTTCTTTCTTCACAGTACTTTTCATTTTGAGCACTTTTCATTTTTAAGCAAAGACGTGAACAAAGGGGGACCGTCGCTAGACCCGCTGAGAGGATCTATCGGCGTAGGGAGCGCGTATGGAAGCGGTACGTTCAACTCTTTATTGAAGTACGGGCACTATTTCACATCAGGGGCCCCGAAATTTTCAGAAGAAATTTTTTTTTTATCGAAACCTCGTATAGGGGGGGGGGGTATTTGCGGTGTTGATTACAATTATCGTATCTGTTTTGTACCGTAATCTATTTCCCGGGGGGGGGGGTGAATTGGCGGTGTTGATTACAAGTATCGTATCTGTTTTGTACCGTAATCTATTTCCCGGGGGGGGGAGTATGGTAAGTATATGGTAGTAAATTCAGAGAATATGCTGGGTTTTTTTTTGGTGGAAAACGAGGGTGTCACACGAAATAATGTTGATAATCGTGTTCAGCACCCAGGACAACCTCTCTACGTAATCCTACAATGGTGAGGTTACGGTGCGAAATGAATACGATATTCGTGTTCAGCATCTCAAATAACCCCCCCCCTATACAAATTTTCGGCGAAACTTTTTTTTTTGAAATTTTTGGGGCCGCCTGATGGGGAATGGTGCCGAACTTCGTTTGATCAGGCACTGCCTTGATCAGAGTAGTTCCAAAAACAATTCTTGATAAATATTCATTTCCAATTAGTATCTTTTTGAAATTTTATTGCTGTGGGTCTTGCATGAACTACTGCTATGCTCCACGTGGAGTATAACATATCTGTGTCGGCCTTGGATCGGCGGCAATGATTTTGATATGTATCGATCAAGGCGAACTCAAAAAGTGGGCGGGAGGGGAAGGGGACGACGTGGGTAATGAAGAGGGCGCTCCGCTGTTTTGGGTGTGGATGGAAAAAGTGAATTAAGTGAATGTTAATTTCAATGCTGAATAGTCGCACAGAAGTGATTTGCGAAAAATAGACGTATGCAAAACATCTATCTATTTTATAAAGTATTTCTGAAAATTCCGGCGATCCTTTCTCGGGGCGAGGCGTGGAGCCCCACCTGTGTTTGTCACTGTTGTGGATCATCTTTTGCTTGTGCAGCAGCGACCCCAGCAGTGCTGGATTTAAAATCGATAGGTACAAGCGTCAATGTTGCTGATGACGACGATGCAAGTTGCTGTAATTTTTTTCTGAAATATAGCTGCAGTCTTATTTTTGCGTGCTAATTACGAAGTGTACATTCACATTTACTTGGGGGAAATGTGAGGCTCGTCAGAGAAAAACTGGAAGTGATGTTGATGTGGTCTTTTTCGTCAGGGAGAAGAGTTGTAGAGAGATTAGTGAAAAGTAAAAGAGAGAGTGCAAGTTGTTGAGAATTGCAGACATACTCTACTGCTGTCGTTTCTGAAGCGTAGTGCGATTGTTTTCAGCATATAAATTGGTTCTTCCTCGTTGTGCGAAGTTCTAGAAGATTTTAGAAATAGCACTTGATCCTACTGAACCCTTCGAAAATACTGCTGGTGTAGAGAACGGGTTTCGAATTCTTGGATTTGGGTCACTATGATGCAGAATTGTGCGGTGAATTCCTGCCCTTCGTTTCTCCACTCGTCACCACTCGCATTCAAATTTTTCATGTATATGTATGGTGAGAGAGCGCACGAAAATGAATACTAGTCGACGTCGAAGGCGTGGAGAAAGTTTGATTAAACCAATCATGTTTGCCCATTTTTGCCTCCTTATGACTCAGAATTCGTGTTTCAGAGACCATGCGAGATAACCGTTGGTTTAGTTCCAGTGAGAAAAAAATTGAAAGGTTTTCATCAGGGTCTTCAGGTTTATGATCAGAAATCAATTACAAGATGAGTGGTTCGTAGTATTTAATTCGTGAGATTGGTTGGTCCTCCTATCCGGCTTAGTTGTTGTAATTTCAGTGGCTTAGGAGGTTGTGAAACAAACTCTCCCTACTTTGCAGATGTAGTATGGTTTTTTCAGAGTTCTTCAATGTCTAGCGACAAACGCCGGTGTCTGGGTGCTTGTATGGGTTCTGCTCAGATTGTGTTCATCGCGGAACGACATGTCCGCTGGAATTTTTGGCCTGCTATCGCATCTGGTTGTATTGCCCATATTCGTGTTCACTCGTATAGTGCTCGCTTTGTGGTTTTCCGACATCGCCGGCGCTTGCCTGCGTACTCTGAAACTGGACCCGCCACCAAGCGTAGAGTTTAGGTATGTTCATTATCGTGAACCTTGCTCATTTCAACATCTTGTAAAATAGTAAACAGAATTGATCGGTTGATTTTCGGATTTTGAGTGATTTTCGGCTGACAACGGAAAATTCGTAGTTTATTTCAGCACAGCACTATCTGACCTGCTAGTGTCTCTTTTGTTGGGATGTGTATTCCTTGGTCAAGGGCTGCTTGTATCATATCTTCCGCTACCAAGCTTCATATGTTCTGTCGTCTCTTTCATTCACTTATCTCTTCTAAACTCAATGTACAGGTAAGCCCTAGTGCGACTAAGTTGCTGGATCTTTTTTTTTCTCCATGAATGATCTTAAACAGAGTGTACTTGTAAAGGATTTTTAGTTTTGAGTATTTCTGGTCATCTCGCAGTGTTCTACTTCATAAGCGCATTGAGAGGCTTGAAGCCTATTTGCCATATTTTATTGGATTTGGTGCTCCTCTCACATTTGTGTCAACGCTGAGCAACAACTTCTTATTGAATGGGAGTGTATTTGGCACTTTCTTCCCTCTGTTCATAATCAGTTCTTACAAGGTGATTTGCACTACATTTTTCTTCAAGTCTTTTCAACATTCAACGCTCAGTTGCCAACGTTCATTTTTAGGCTTCCTGGGAGAAACCAAAGGATTTCCGACGACCAACCCCAGTGATAAATATTTTCACACCATCTCGCCTAGTCACAGACGGTTTTGTAAATTTCTTCTCAGGAATGGTTGTTCCGCAGCGTGGTCGTTCCTAACCATTCCAAGCGAATCATCGTGGCTGGTCCACTTTTGTTGTAAATATTGTATATACTGCTATATGGGTAGTGCCATCCGTGAAGTGTGGAGAACATATTTGCTCAAGAACATATTTGTATAAAGAATCTTCCTACACTCGTAGTTTGTCTTGCCTGGCTTGGACCCACTTTTATCGCTTCCATTGGTCTCTGTTTACAGTTAATAAGATTTTCTACTGTTTGAGGGATGTCGCAACCCGGAATTGAGGGTTTGGCAGTAGGCCTTAATAAAGGCCACAAGGTTACCAAGATCGATCGTAAGCCTCGTCAGAACCGTCACATTGGAGCCTGCAGCAAGAAGTCGAAGGTGAGCTCGTAAGATGAAGTTTGTTTCCTCCATTTGTTATAGCGGTGGAATGTATTCATAGGAACTTAGGTGTTTTGCGTTGCATAAAGAGTTGTATTCCAGGTAGTGCGCGAACTCGTCCGTGAGATCACTGGCTTCGCTCCATACGAGAGGCGCGTCCTTGAGTTGCTGCGTATATCTAAGGATAAGCGAGCTCTGAAATTCCTGAAGAAGCGAGTGGGAACCCACCTCCGTGCCAAGAAGAAGCGTGAGGACCTCCAGGGCGTGATTGTTGCCCAACGTAAACACCACAAGTAAACTTGTTGTTGTTCTTGTTATTCATAAATGGTTAATATCTGCTCTTGCGTTCCTTCATTTTTGGTTTTCGCGTTTCTTCGCTAATATGTTGGTTAGCGAAAACTAGTTGTTAATTGCGTGTGCAGGCACTTCACGTTGACAAATTATTCATTCGGATGGTTGTGTGGTAAATGTAGTCACTACTGAACTTTTCTGTTAGAAGGGCGATACAGGAATTAGGAATGCCGGAGTGACTGCATTATGCCACGAGGGTAGGTTGAAAAGTTTCCGGGATGACTATGAAAACAGAACAACTGGTCAATGGTCCCTTTCTTATTTTCTTGCCCAATCCCGTCGAAGTTCAGCACACTTGGCTCAATCTGCTTTCTGGTTCTGGTTCTTTCTTCGCAAAGGATTTCCCGAAACAGCCTCATACGTCCAACATTAAACGGTCTTTCGATCTGTTCTACGAGAGGTAGAGAAGTTAGGAAGTCAGTGCCGAAGAATGTTGATAATGGGGATGTTACGTTTTTTTTCTTGATTTTTTGGGTAGCGATAGCATTCCAATGTGTGATAATACCGTTGCGGAGGTACAATGCTTTTTTTCTGCCTCACACCTGAACATTTTCAGTGAATTGACACTTTCAGTTTTGAAAAAAAATCATCATTATTAGCGAGTAACGGCTTCACTAAAATTGGTGAAATCTTTCTGACGTAAGTCAAAACAGGAGACAGCACTACTCCACTATCACGAAAGGCCCTTCTCTTTTTCGAAACCGTCCCATCGGATCTAAACCACTGTTTTCCCTCCATTTCTGTAGGCGTATTATAGTGCTGAACCTAAGCTTGATTATCCTTCAATGTTTTGGGCTTCAAGCCATTTCCTTTTCAAACCAGCTATTTAAAACTTGTTGCTGAGACCACTTCGGAACGTACTCTACTTTGGAATTTAGCGAATGCGGAACACATCTTGATTTTTTGGAAAGATTTTTTGGAAACAATTTATTCTGTAGTTATAAACTGTTTGATCTTAGAGGATCCTAAGAGTTCATTCAATTCTGTGCACAATCATCCGCATGTCTGACAAATTCACATCATGAGTTTATCCACGGTTTCTGATGTGCTATCCTTTTTTTGACATCCTGCACATGGTTAGTGGTTTGCTTGTCTGTACATAGCAATCCTCGACTAACCAAGCTTGGAAACTAAGGATAGGAAATAAGGGCGACGAGTATCCAAAGTCATTACATAGGAGATGTTCCATTTACTAGGGATCTTCCTCTTTATTTGGAAAAAAATTTAATTACCGTTCGAATTGGGTATTCATCTGCAACTGAACACAATCAATGCTGACTTGGAGGGCCTCTCAAAATCGAAAATCAAGCTCTTTGTCAGATCGAATTGACATTCATTGTTAATCCATAAGGAGGATTTGTCAGTACAGCGGTGTGAAAATAACTGGAAAACACTGACTCTTTGGTGGTCATTCCGGAAACTTTTTAACTCATCCTCGTAGAAGAACTAGAAGAGTAGGTAGAAAGTGAGTTTTTGAGTGACATGTTTGAGCTGGGCAACGCTAAGCCTGAACTAGTTGCGTGGTCAGTTGTTTTCGTCAGCAAGTGGTAATATGATGAGTGTTTCCAAACTCTGCCACCGGTTCACGGCCCGTATCCAATATATTTGACCGTGAATGGGAAAACACAAGTGATCTCTTCTGGAACCCAATATAAATCGTCGATCCATGTGTTCAATAGCAGTTGTGGTGAGAGACAACACGAGTGAGGATGGGCAGACCATGGATAAGATATGTGTAAGATATATAGGACATTAAGTGGAAATCAACCTGATAGAGATAAACTGCAGTGAGACGAGTGAGTTCACATATCCATGAGTGTAACTTTTTTACTGGAACATGATATTTCCGATACCCTGTCGTGCTTGTTCGTTCTAATCTTTCCCAATCTGCGAGGCTTGTGCACATCACAGCTAGCTGCTTTTGTGCCAACCGCAACAGCGCGGTCTGGGGATACCCTCTAATGGGAGAAATGAATAGTATATTGACGGTTCATAAACTCGTGTCCTCTTTCTGCAGGAGAAATTTATTGAGCTTTAATCTCCACTGCAACACATTTCATATGGATGCTATGGGTTATTATGGATTCTTCCCGACGAAATTCTCGGTTTGTGGCGAAGTTTAGCAGATGTTTGGATTATGTTGTCCTGAAGTTTTAAGATTTACGCATTGCATGTAGAGTTGGCGATTGTACTGCAAACGGCATTTCCTTGGTCTGAACAAGTGTTTTCAAAGAAACAACAAGTTTTCCTTCCATAATACATATTTGGAGCAAGACGTTTCATTTTGAAGCACTCAGTTTCCAGAGGCACTGTGAACCAGACATATCGCGGAAGTGTGGAACAAGTGAATGACATATTAACACGTTCGCGACACACGCGCTTTTGTGTACGTGGGACCCGTGCTCGACCGATCGAGCACGTAGTCCCACACGGTAGCAATTTTTCCTTCCCGTATAAAATCCAAGATTTTTTCGTTAGAGTTATCCTTTCTTCCGTAGTTCTCGAAGGTTCCTTCCATTTCTGTTGTCTACTGACTTGTCGTTATTAGAATTTTTTTGAAGTTTATTGTTCTTCTAGCTATTCCAGTACGAAAAATCTAATAAAAAAGTCTGAGAGAAGGTCTGCTTTGCCCACTGCATGTGTGATACTCTAGTATCACTGTTACTACGCTACTACGAAAGAATTAGCTAACTGTAGACATTTCACAAAGATGTGACACTAAATGGATAGTGCACGACCGGTCGTGCTCGCGGTCGCGAACATGTTAAGCGGCGTGAATATACACGGTTTACGTGAGTTTATGAGTAGTGTTTGAATGGAATATGACAGCAGAGCAAAAAAATTGTGTAGAAGATGAAGCACCATGAAACAACGCAAAAAAAACTGCCTTCTTCTGAACCGTGAGTGGATACCAACGCTACTCTGGCGTAGATGTGCTCCTATTAACAACTCTATTTGGAACGCCTATGGCAAAAACTGAAGTAAAGGACTTCTGGCGTGTGGAAATTCGCAGTGTTTTTTCTTGGCTCGCGACGATGCCTTCGTGTTTCACGCCAAGAGGGATGCTGGCTGTTTTTTTATCGCGGATGTTTGCTGTTTAGTGCGGATCGTCGTTTATGAAAATGGTTTATTGGACGGGCACGAATTCCGTTGGTCTTGTATATATTTTCAATCATGTAACTGATGGTGTAATTATTCATGGGTAGGATCAATTAGTGAATACTGAGCAAGTTGGAAACTTTACATTTGGAAAATTAAGAGTTCTTAGACAAATATAGTGTGTTTCTTTGTTCTCAATGTTACGAGTGCGATCCTTTAGTATCCTTGTTCAATCATATTCACATAGAAATACATATTTGTCAGTAAGAATATGTTGCGCTTTGCTAATCTCTCGTTTTAACACTGGTTTTTCTTTATTTTCGCGTCTTTCGCCATGATCACTTCATTACCATTCGGAAGTTTTTTTTGCAGATGTGGGGACGCTCCGCCATTCGGATGGTGTCATATGTGACGGCTTCTCGTCGTGGTCTTGCTTCTATTGTCTCGTTTCCTAATTCGTCTGTTGGTCGTCTCGCTGCTCCATCAAACTCTCTTTTGAACCAAAAACGGTTTGTGAATATTTGCCGTTCATCGTTTCTCTTATATATTTGGGAGGATTTGTTTGAGATCGTCAGAGAATTTCTTGCGAAGGATTTACTAGAGGCTTTGAATAGCCGTCCCTCGGTTACATGTATCGTGATTTTCATATGAAAATGTTGACGGAAGGGTGCATTGAGGCTTTCAATAGAAGCTATGATGCTGATACTTCTTGGTTTTTCAGATTCAGCCAGGTCGAGATCTTTGGCCCATTTGATCCCCCAAAGCAGATGACGTTTAAAGAGGTATGTTGACCTGTTTGGCAATTTTTCCCCCTCTTTAATTCTTTTTTTTTGGTGTTGCGGGTGTTGTTATCCGTCAGTGCAGTGCTCTGCATTGTTTTATAAGCCTTCCCCATTTGTGAAAGCATCTAGAGAGTTGATAACTTTTGCATCCACTTTGATTAGATTATTTTGACGTTCCGTTTTATGCACGATGATGAATACTTTTTTCTCAGAAGGGATGCTCAACATAAGATAGGGATTGTTGCAGACTGGGGAAGAGTCTCAGAAAACTGTTGTTTTTTGTCTGTTTATTTTTTTAAGTCAAGAGAAGGGTTCACCCTCTTCAGACATATTTCAGTAGGATTTTGTCATGGTCCATGTTTGACCTGTTAGGCCTTACTTAAGAAATGACATGTGTTCAAAGAGGTGTGCACTCAATTTCAAAGCAGTGCTTGCATGAACAAGTACATACTACTACTTTTGGCTGAGCCATGCGATGAAGTAATTCAAACATTAGGGCGTAAGACATAAATGACTAAAATGCGCGTTTTCAGGTTTCAGGTGAAACAAAAATTGTTTTAAGAACGGTGATGCAACACCTCAGTCCGAGATGTATTTGTGGTAGGCATTACTGGCCCTTCGCCATCTTCTGCCTAGAGAACAAGGGCCTTCAACGAGGTCGCTGCGCCATGTGACAAAACGGCGATTCGTTCAAATTCTGACCTCGGCACGGTTTTTGAATTTTTCCCTTCCAAAGCAAGCTTCCTGGACAGAAACAAGCGAAACCCTGATGGAGCAAAATCTAAGCTACATGGCAAACATATGACTAGTTACCAGTCCAGGTTGGAAGATGAGGACGATCGGAAGTTCGCTCGACATTCAAAGTTTCGGTCCATTTACCCAATGTCGGAGTTTTTTAAAGGGATGGATTTTTACGCACATGTGATCGAGGAGGAAAGCATATTTCGTGTTGTGTCAAATATTTTAGGATAGTTGTTCATTAACGAGTCCATTAAGGCGATGAAAAACACGCATCCATAGTTTTACATCGTAATAGTTTGTTTATTCACAGAATTGGCAAGGACATGTGATGCTAGGCCATGCTTGCATGGCTTGTTGAAATCTGGAATGCGATTACACGAGACAAATGAGTGATATGAAATGTGCGTATTTTACCGTGGCGTTATTACCTTTTGACCTTGGTTAAATTGCAGTGGTAAAACTAAAAAGGATCACATGCTAGTCATATAGGCGAAGTTTGAAGTGTTGTTCAGGTTTTTAGTCAGACTTTGGCGCAAGTAGACCTTATTGGTGACTGTTACGTGATTTGGAAGCGGCTCCGTACCGTCACCAAAATGGATGCATCACCAAGTTGCCTTCTTCGACGATATCCTCCTTTTATTCGCACCATATTCTCCAACACTTCATAGTTTCTTTTGCGCACATGCACGAATTCTCACAACCTATGCTGTTTCGAAGGACTAGAAGAATAACAGGAAAAGAAATAAATGGAGAGGAAAGGTCATTTGCTGGAAGTCATACCTCCTTTAGTTAGTATTGGGTTGGGCAATAAGTTCGTGCGGTTTTTTTTTTCAAATCAATTTTTTACGAGGACCTGAATTAATTCCGATAGCCTATCACAGGTCATCTTGTAGCTCTCGTTTTGCTCTTTACGAATATTATAATCTATTTCCCCAATTGCCGCTATTATAATCTATTTCCCCAATTGCCGCTATTTCTCTTTTTCTGTCGCATGAACTGTGACTCTCCAATTCGACAAGAGCATACATCTCCGACAACTCTAACTGTTCCACTACAATAGTGGAGCAAATGCAGCTGAAGCTACTGAAGATGCGAAGAGCGTCTAATTGGAAGCCATTACTGTTGAAGGGAGAGCGCAGAAGTGGATGTCTGCTTCAGAGGGCGATTATGGGATGGAGGGTGCACCTTGTTCCGTACGCACAGCTGCTAGAGTTATGAGACAACTTTTCGCTAGGACTTGCTCTAGATGTGAAGAAGAAATACTGCGGATATTAACTTTCAGAAAAACCTAACTTCAACTAGCCCACTTCGTCAAAATGCACTGAGTGCTCAGAAAAGCCACACGAACTCATTGCCCAACTTAATACTTGGTTGTTCCAGGTAGAAGATCGCGTACTGAAAGCTATTCGAGCATGGGACCGGTTTCCAGCTGACAAAGAAACGCTATTGAAAATTGAGGCAGACTTCAGCAAAGACTTAGGATTCGATTCGCTTGATCAAGTGGGTTTTCTGCCGCATTGAACTTTACTTCGATCGATAGCATTAGCAACAGTCAAATTTTGCAGGTAGAGATCATGATGGCGGTGGAGGACGAATTCGGTTTCGAAATTCCATTGGAAGACTCTGAGAAGCTGAAAAGTCCCCGCGATGTGTTCAAGTACATCTGTGAACGGGAAGACGTTTTCGAATAGGTCGTTTCTTTGTTTCTTCTTTATCGGATGCGTTTTCTGCTTAGATTTAGTGTACAGTATTGTAGTGTTTATTTTCGAAAGATGTGAAATATTTACTAAAGTATGTTCTATACATCGTTTCTTGCAACAGTGTTCTCAGTTTGCCTTCAAGTACAAAAGATTAGGTACTGATTTGGGCATGGATTTGCAAGCCATAAGATAACTTTACAAAAGATTGAAAATTTTGTTAACGTCAGTTATGGGAATGCTGTCCATAGACCGACTATCTATTGTTTTCTTACGTATTCTCAAACGATAATTGTCCGTACTGGAATGTGGACAACTACTCAGGTAGCTCGAAATTTCTGTTTTGTTTCTAAAAGGTTCGTTGCGTATCGACTTCCATTGAAACGCGGCTGTAAATAGACAGCTCAGTAAGTGGAACTAAATTGAAAGTGTAGTGCATATGGTTGAACTTGAGCGGCCATAAATCCATTCTAACTTCTTCCCACAATGAAGAAGCGACCATTACGCTGGACGTAGAAGTCACCCGGTGTACAGTAACGCAACTAAATTGACTACTTCATCGCCTGTAGAAGATTTTGGTTGGCTAACGTCGCTGTTGTTCAGAAGTTCTACACAGAATCGGATCTTCGCCTTTTTTGCCTAAGATTGTTCTCCTCGGGCAAAGGATCAGGTCCAGGGATGTGCGGAAGTAAAATTTCAAATCCCGTAAAACGTAAAACGGAAAACGGAAGGCCAAAAATGGGCGGAAAACGGAAAGCGTAAAACGGAAAACGGAAAATTTTGCCTAAGCATAGCTTTGTGATCAAAAGTCATCTTCAACATTGGATTTCTTAGGCATCTTCTTGATGATCCTAAGTGGTAACTTTTTCAAGTAATTAAGTAACCTTAAGCCCACTGATTGTACGTACTTCAAACTCCTAGAATATCGGTAAATCGAGGAGTATCTATCCTTCACCTAGTTACGAGAGACTATCAGAATTATATAATCAGTGAGTATATTTCTCACTGAACTTACTTACCAAGACGAGAAACTGTGAAGTGTGAAAAGTGCGACTTCTTTGCTTTACTTTAGAGCAGACCTGTTCTGCAAAAATTCAGACAAAAAGGTAACTACGGTAGTTAATACATTTGCAATCTGGGGAGGATCATGTTATTCACAGAGGATCCCGTTGGAGCGAGTTAGCGAGGGAGGAAGGAGGAGAAGAACAGTGTGTGGGGAAGGTGAAACACAAGCACCCTAATCCTAAATATCACGCAAAACATCAGGCGCCAACGGCGCCAATGTGGAGCTGGGGATCATCGTCTGAGTAAAACAGTGACACTTGTGATGCAGCCTTATGCTTTTGTTGAGTTGAAGGAAAGCCTACATCATGCATTGTTTCGCAAGAATGCTTGATGCTGTTACCATGGCACGTCACTGTTCCATGGAAATTTTATATAAGTTCACCCCACATTTCTGTGGAACTTTTTTTTTGCAAATTTCGAGGAGAGCAGGGCACTGGTATGGCATATTTGGAACAATGAGAAACAATGGAATGATGAGGATCAGCGAAATTGCGACGGTAAATGGCGGTTGGACGTCAATTTTGGTGCAATTGTTGTGAACTCATTTATATATATTGCGCATCGAAATACGTGAACCCTCTTCAGAATAGGGAAATACCCCAAAAAAAACCTCATCTTCCCCCCATCATTTTCCGGGATTTTCCGTTTTCCGGGCTAAAAACCCGTAAAACGTAAAACGGAAAGCCGAAAATGAGCGGAAAACGGAAAGCGTAAAACGGAAAACGGAAAATTCCGCACACCCCTGATCAGGTCTGAAGACGAGGATCTTGAAACAATTCTCTTTCAGTAGTGAGCACCATTTCAGAAAGACCGAGAAATCATTGAGGATAGTTAGTTGAATTGAGCTTTCTGTTAGCGGTATGGGGTTCTAGTAACACTTTTATGTGAATTGTTTCTGATCTGCGGTGGCATGCATTCGCGCTGCTCACCCTTCGTCCTTATCGTCATCATTGTCTGCGTATCATAGCCAGCATTCACTTCTGGCTATCAATGACATGTCTGGCTTGCTAGAGATAACAATAGAGGATGGATTAGCAGTGCGGATGCACGCCCTCCCAGATCGAACAGACCATACGCAACAGGCAGTGGTAGCCGAACTCCTAATCCAAGCACTGGTGAAAAAAAAACCAAAGTGCTCGCTTCAGCAGCTCAATATCATGATGCATTTGGCACGATGTGAGATTCTATGTAAAGTGAACGTCAGAGGGAAAGCGTTTTTCGCGTACAGAGAAAGCCGCACAGCTCGCGGGGGGATCACCCCACAATAGCAAATCTGGGTTTTCTTTGTGGTACTTTTCATCCTATTTGATGTCAGGTATCAAGAAAGCGAACTAACGCTTTGTTTTGCCACCACGACGACTCCACAGTGACTGGCGCTGTCACACCGCGTGCTTCTTTAGTCTGCAAAGAACGCATTACTATCGACGCTCAGGGTGCTAGGATAAATTAAATAGGTTGATCAGTCAAGGAGATGTGTTGTATTAGGTTGAGGAATTATAAATGTCCGCTACATCCGTCTTCCTTTCTTTCCCTATTTTCCGCAACATCAGTACTCTTGGCAGGGCATGTGGATTCATATGAAAGAGAACCTCATGATGCTTCGGAAGATATGTGATTTGTTCAGTATTCTCCAATTTTTTACTTCTGGAAAATTATTTTAAATTGGCAGTGCACGTACTCAGAGCGGACATAGTATGTGCGCGAGCCGTCATCGGCCGAATCTTTCTCTGTAAAGAGTCGCCGCCTCTTCGAAATCGTTATAGTGTCAGATAATAGCAGAGTATGTCCTGAACATGCAGACAAAAAAGCACACCTGCTCAGCGGCGGACAGCAGTCTATTCCGACACGAAAATCCGACAGCCACAAATGGAAGGTGACACTTCGTTTACGGCAAAACATGAAAGGAACGCTCCATTTACGGACGACGGATCCTGATCCATTGCTGATCTCTTCACACAATATTGGGACCACCTGGACCAAGATCTCCATCGTCATGGTATCTAAACGGCGGCTACAAAACTTATCCACGATATGGTCAGAACGAAACATCGCGAAAATGACCCTGTAGAAGACCACAATATATGGGTGGAAAGCCTTCCCTCATCCGCCTCCTAGTTCAGTATTGGTACTATCAGATTAACACTTGTTTCAGCCGGTGCAGCGTTCATTGGTGGAGAAACACTTTAGAAGCTGTGGTGTAGCCAAAATTTGGGTGCGTCGCTACTGCGTCTCGAAGCGCTGCGATTTTCTCACAGAGAGCCCTCGTTCGTTATACGGAGGAAGTAGAAGAGTCACCCACCAATTTGGGATATACCACTTGGATGGAGCTTTTGTAATCTTGTTGCTGTAGTAATTTTCATTTGGAGGTCAAACGGACATTTACAATTCCTCAAACTAATAGTTTGTTTCACGGTTGGAGGTAACATCACCTGCGGTTGGGTTTGCGCAAAATAGTGGGTTGACATGTTACAGATATCGAAGGAGCTTACACCGAGGTTTTAGAGGAGATTTCCACTCAACAATAGCAACATTGAAGAAGCACTTATTTATGTAGGTATGTTGCAGACATGTTGCAAATTCATGCGATTTTTAAGAAATCATCGGCTCTGGCTCACAGTTATGCGGCTTTTTGCTGTGATACCTGGCCCCGTAGTAAAGTGTCCAGTGCGATCATCGCACATCACCTTCAGGGCGATGATCGCACTCCGCGTTGGAGAGGAGCATGGTGATCATCGCCACGGTGGATCGGACGGGCCGTACATGAGAAGTGATCAGATGTACGTGTAACCACGTACTCCCACATCACTTCGGGGCTGTTTTAGCATGTGACGCAGTTATGAACCATTCTGGCCAACAAGCTAGGACGAGTACGACTTGTCAGAAGCACCAGAAGCTCCTCTGTGCTTCTGGCAAGTCGTACAAGCTCTGTGCCTCAGATTTCTGAAAACAACTTGGAAACAAGCAATTTTACAAGTTGTCTGAAGGCTTCAGACAACTTGTCTCAAGGTTGTTTTCAACTTAACTCTAAGCTTGTGTCCAAGCTTGTCTCAAGGTTGTTTCCAACTTAACTCAGAGCTTGTATCCAAGCTTGTCTCAAGGTTGTTTCCAACTTAACTCAGAGCTTGTATCCAAGCTTTGCCTTATTTCCCATGTTGTTTTTAAGCAGTGGTACTGACAGTGATTCACATTCACAGTTCATTCACGAAAACGTATTCAAATTCACATGTCATTCACAAAAACAGAAAACAGAGCGCAAAACCGCCAACAAACAACATGTAAAATGATATGATATAAGATACAGCAAACTCCAACATAGGGAAATTACTCCGACTATGGATTGCTTGGGGAGACTACAGCGAAGTGTAGGTTGTGTATTCATCTGAGTGATCATTTCTTTCTTCAAAATACAACTGCCGATCGCTCCGCACTTTCCTTCTGAAGTTAACTCTGAAAAAAATGTACATGATACGTTAAGGTCTACATTCACTTCTCAACTTGGGTTGCAGAACAGACTCACAGTGCCACTTTAAGCATATCTGCCACAATATCTTCAACACCATCAGCATTCACCTTGGCAGCTTCACAAATTGCACGGATATACCCTGCAACAATTGTTTTTCACTGAAGAATCATGCTATAGAATAATAGACTTAGTCTGTCTGCAAGTACTGTCTATCCGAAACGATGAGTCGGCCCGCGCGGTCAGGGATACTTGGTGTTAGTACCCCACCCCCCACCCCCCAATTCCATTTTCGCTGCAAAATCTGAAAGCAAAGTCACCCCCCCCTCCCCCTTGAGCATACGTAGGTACGTCGAAGGATCACGAGAAATAATTTTTGCTAGAATGTCGATCATCTTCTGACTTTGTTGTCGATAGCTTGGTGCTCTCATTTTAGAGTTGTGCGTCTCAGCTCCGCAATGGAAACGTGTTATGTATATAAATGTTGCCTGCAATGGGCGAACACCACATTTTCTTTAGCAAAAGTGACAAAAGCCCCATTTTTGAAGCGGTCGAAATGGCTACACTTTTGGAGCCCGGAGGCGGATCGCTCCAAAAAACAGATCGCTGTGCTGGCTGCCTGCCACGGCAGCAACGTTGCCAACGAGTCTCGGCGTGTTCAATCGATAAGATCAACGGCTTCACACGTCAACTCGGATTGGCAATCTGTTACAGACCCCGTTCCGGAAAACGGGTTTAAACACCATTTTGAGACAAATCACTTATACCGCTGGATTGAGAGTGTCGAGCAGATGCAGAATCTGCCATTACCTCAAACACGAATGTGAGGTGGACCCCTGCCTTTAGCGTTATTTATAGTGCGTCGGAATCCGATTCGCATCGGATGTGGGCTGCGACGGTCGGATACGAAATCGGAACGACGCGTCGTGGCTTTGTTTATAGTCCGCAAGCACACGATTTCGGATCAGCTGTTTCCATCCATGAATTTCGCATGTTTTCTTTGCAAATCAAGCTGTATTTATCGGTTTCTGACTTTTTTTCTTTGGTTTTTGGAGTTCTCAGCTTTTGCAAATTCCCTCCAACCTCAAGAATTTTATTGTAATCTTCCACATAAATAACATCATATGCTAAACACCACACATTTTAGTTTTGACTGCTCGCTGAGCCTCACTTTACAATAAATCTCTATATATAAAGTAGAATGTCTGTGAGTGTGTGTGTGTGTGTGTGTGTGTGTGTGTGTGTGTGTGTGTGTGTGTGTGTGTGTGTGTGTGTGTGTGTGTGTGTGTGTGTGTGTGTGTGTGTGTGTGTGTGTGTGTGTGTGTGTGTGTGTGTGTGTGTGTGTGTGTGTGTGTGTGTGTGTGTGTGTGTGTGTGTGTGTGTGTGTGTGTGTGTGTGTGTGTGTGTGTGTGTGTGTGTGTGTGTGTGTGTGTGTGTGTGTGTGTGTGTGTGTGTGTGTGTGTGTGTGTGTGTGTGTGTGTGTGTGTGTGTGTGTGTGTGTGTGTGTGTGTGTGTGTGTGTGTGTGTGTGTGTGTGTGTGTGTGTGTGTGTGTGTGTGTGTGTGTGTGTGTGTGTGTGTGTGTGTGTGTGTGTGTGTGTGTGTGTGTGTGTGTGTGTGTGTGTGTGTGTGTGTGTGTGTGTGTGTGTGTGTGTGTGTGTGTGTGTGTGTGTGTGTGTGTGTGTGTGTGTGTGTGTGTGTGTGTGTGTGTATGTATGTATGTGTGTATGTATGTATGTATGTATGTATGTATGTATGTTCCTTATAGAAATCGCGCAGGGTGAACCGATCGGGACCAAACTTTGCATGCTCATTCCTCATGGGCCGGCGGAGGTTTTAGGCTACTCCGTGCCAGGCATTATCGATTGATTTATCGATTTTATTGATTTTTCGCTACTTTTGCCCGGGGGCGGCGAGGACATGTCTAATGGGGTTTCTCAATGCGCTGAACACGAATATGATAACCGTTTTGCACGAAATATCGATTTATCGACTTTATTGATTTTCCGATATTTCTGCACGAGAGTCAGTAGGGTCAGCTCTACTGGGGTTTGTCAGTGCGCTGAACACGAATATGATAACCGTTTTGCACGAAATATCGATTTATCGATTTTATTGATTTTTCGATATTTCTGCATGAGAGTCAGTAGGGTCAGCTCTACTGGGGTTTGTCAGTGCGCTGAACACGAATATGATAACCGTTTTGCAGGAAATATCGATTCATCGATTTTATTGATTTTTCGATATTTCTGCACGAGAGTCAGTAGGGTCAGCTCTACTGGGGTTTGTCAGTGCGCTGAACATGAATATGATAACCGTTTTGCACGAATTATCGATTTATCGATTTTCTGATTTCTTGCTATTTTCGGCCAGAGGTGGTGAGGACATGGTTACTGGGGTTCCCCAATACGCTAAACACGAATATGATAACCATTTTGTGCAGAATATCGAATTATTTGTATGATTTTTCGCCATTTTCGTCCACGGGCCGGTGAAGATGTGTCTACTGGGATTTTCCGTTGCGCCGTACACGAATATGACAACTATTCTTCATGGATATATCGACTCAGTAATTCTTTTGCTCTTTCTCCGCTTTTGGAAAGGGGCGGGGTAGGAATATGTTCACTGGATCAATCGAAAACGCTAAACCCTAACTGCGAATATGGCAACTGCTTTCCATGAATTTGACACTGAAGTAACATTACTGACTTTTCGCTTACGGGTCGGTGGAAGAGGGTTACATGAGCCTGCTTATAAGTTTGCCACCAAAATTATAGGCATCCGCAATGAATTTGTCGGCACTAGCAATTGTCCTCATTGGTGTGAAATTGCCGGGGTAGTAAAACACCCGAGCGAAGCCGGGTATGCCGTCTAGTTAAACATAAACACAACATGTTAGCATCCTATTTGGAGAGTAAATGATAGTTAGTGACACGAAAGAAAAAAAAAAACAAAAGAAAATAACGAAAATGGGGTGAAAACAGCTGAGAAAATTCGCCCTACGAGGTCCTATCGATTGATGCATCGAAGTCCGACGTCTCATCGGAGCCACTAGTGGATCCGATGCGACGTCGGACTCCGACGACGATTCGGAGGCAAATCGTTCCGATGGAGTAAAAACAGGCGTCGTCGTCGGACTCCGATGCGTCGGATTCCGACGAGGATCGATACGTACCATTTGTTATCCGACGGGATCGGATTCCGACGCACTATAAATAACGCTTTTAAGTGAACCAACAAATGATTTTATCAAGTTAGCCAGTTAAGGTGGTCGACTATGTGTGGCCAGGCAGATATTGTTTCAAAACTTAGCGTACCACTCCTCAAATGTGAGGCCATCTTTTACACCTCAGCCTAAGAAGACCGTAAACCTAACAGGAACGAATGAGAAAGGAAGCACATACTCTTTGGCCGTTGATGTAGGTCCCGTTGACTGAACGGTCATTGATATGGTATTTCTCGATACGGCCACTGGCGCCTTTCACGCCTATGATATCCGCATGATCTCTCGAAATCATGTTTGAAGAGCTGAAAATAGTGAGTATGAAGAAAAACAGGAAAGAAATAACTTTTCTAATATCAGGCAGTTCCCCAGACTTTGTCTTCCTTCACCATAATCGCAGCTACCACCAATGATCACCGTTACCATCAAACGAGAATGGCAATTGTACGGATGAATTGATGACAAAGCCTGGAAATACCCTTCAAGAGAGGCTTCGAAGGATTTGGAGACCCGAACCCAAATGGCGAAGCAGTGCACACTGAAGCAAAAGTGAGCGTCCTCGCGCCTTGTATGCGCTCACGTGGAGAAAACATGTATTTACTGGTCAAAACGCGCTGAAACGCCACAATGCTTCTGAATGTACATGTCTACGTGTGAAAGACACGTTTTTACCCTTTGTTTTCACCTTTGATAAGATGGATACAACTTGTTTCCAGCGAGATATGTTGGATCCAAGTTGTTTCCGCCTCAGAAAAGTTGGAAACAGCTTGTCACAAGTGAGGCATCGCTCTCGATAAATTGGAAACAACTTGTTTCCGGGAAGATGAGTTGTATCCAACTTGTCTCTGCCTCGGATAAGTTGGAAACAACTTAACTTTGGGGAGATAAGTTGTTCCCAACTTGTTTCGGAAGAGATAAGTTGGAAACAGCATGTCTTAGCTGAGATTAGGGCCGAAGATATGTTGTATCCAACTTGTTTTCAGCCTCGATAAGTTGGGCACAACTTGTTTTCGCTCTAGATAAGTTGGATACGACTTGTTTTGGGCCCGATAAGTTGGAAACATCTTGTTTCAAAACTTCTGAGGCTGTGGGGCGAAAATCAACATGCCTGAGTCCGCAGGCTCAGATGCTTCCTGTGAAATTCTCGCACCTGATCATGCGTACCTTCACACCATCCTCAGTGTTGGAAGGTCGCCGCGCGTGCGATCATCGCTCCAAATGTGGCGGGGAGTTGTGCAGGCAGCTGATCTCACCGTCATGACACTTTACTACGGCGGGCCCTGATTTACTTAGCAGTTAACAGAAGGCATCATTGGTCTAAACCCGCTCCCACGCCCCACATTATGCGCTCCTTTAGACTCTGATTGTCTACGAGTCCGTACATTCCATTGACATCGACGTTTTCATTCCCAATCACTCTTGGGGTGTGGACCATGACCGGATCCACACAGTTGCAGTAAAGACTGTTTGAATGGTCTGGAAGTTGGGAATGTCACATCTTGATCACATCTCCATCAAAAAGGTCTGAAATTCGATGTTTCCGCAAAAACACTGGGTGTTAACATAAGTCCTTGCTCTTTGTTTTCAGTTCAGTTCAGCTCTCATCTTTTAGCTGTATATGACATACGATTTGAAAGCGTTATTCGAGTTCTACAAAAGTTTTATATTTGTTTATTTTTATACCAACAAAATACTGAAGTTTTAGCCTACGAGATGGAGTGCTGAGTCCCTGAAAAACAGCACTGCTGACATATGCCCCTCCTCGCAAAGAAATCCAATTGAAGCCACCAGAACTGCTCAAGCGACCTGTGCTAAATGAGAAAAAGGCGCTGAGCTTGAAGCAACTACTCATCAGCGATTGGGCCTAAAAATTGAATGAATGAATGTTTCTGAGAGACCTCATGATGAAAATATTGTTGAGGAAGGAAAGCGCAGAACGTATAGAGCAATTTAAGAAAGAATGGCATCAGGGAGGTAAAATTGCGAGTGATAGAAGCGCAATGATTTATGTAACACCCCTGTAGATGGTAAACTCTGTAGAAGAGAAGGGCAGTTTATACTGGCTGGGTATGTCAGTTGCACGTCCACTTTCGAAGCGTTTTCTATGGAGACAGGTCAACGCGTCATATTCATCAGTGGAAAGAACGCACTCCCGCAACTAGGCAGTAAACGCGTGCGTCTGAGCTGCCTCAGCTATGCGACTGACCCTATCCTTCATCGCATAGGTCATCGCACGCGCGTCAAACGCACGCATTTAGTATAAATCGCTTTGAAACAGAAGTGAGTCGTGTCTGGATTTTTGCCACAGCTTGCAATTGTTTATTGTTGGAATGCGTTAATTTTTGATAATCATTGCTTCGACCACGTATTTAAGCAGGGCTATGAGTAGGTGTTAACATTTGGATGAGTACGGTTGCGCTATGTTGGTTACTGTGGTCCTTCGCTGTTCTCACTGGTGAGGCTTTAACTCCCTGCTACGGTATGAAGACGAGACTCTTCATGGTGAAACGACGGAGATCTCTTGGCAGACACGTCATCTTGTTCGGGTGGTGGTGTGACTAAGAAGTTCCTGAAGAAGTTCCCCGCAAATTGCGACGTAGTCCACGGTGACTTGTTCTTCAACCAGGAATCGTTCGGTGAGAGTCCAATGGAACGTCAGGAGATTGAGATCATCTAACCAGCTGATCAGGGCTGATTGAAACTTTGTTTGTTGCAGACGCTGCATCAAAACTGGGTCGGTGTTTGGACAGGGTGACAGTGGTAAAAGGTCGTCTAGTATTCGAAAGAATCAATAAAACTGATCGGTCGCCGTGCCTAGGCCGTCTGAGGAGGATTGAGCACACCTCAGGTGGTTTTCATCAATTTCTGGCTGCGACAGCGCTTCTTTCGTCTTATCTTCTTCGTCAATTTCAGAGGGACCAGCGATAGAAGTGAATCATAACGACGGGCTGGTGTCTCTGGGCCTCGATAATCTTAGAAATATCTCCAATAAGGATAAAATTGGTGAGATAGCTTAGCTAAAAGCATTGACATTGCCTTGAATAAGTCCTTGGCGTGTATGTAGGGTGGATATTGTTCAGATGAGGTCGTTATGAAAAATATCCTTTACACATGTTTATTGTGAGCTTAAATAATAGTTCGTACATACTAAAAGCCTCATGCTCGTTACGCAGCTTGCCGGTTCCGCGAGGGTGGCCGATATATGTACTTGTGTGTCGAAGTGCCGGCAAGCTCCCATGACCCCTTATGTGGTGGAAAGGGCATCACAGCCGGCTGAGAGTATCCCCAGACTTCGCCAGCAATCGCGGCGATAGCCACTACAGCCGGCTGTCGTCGCGATCGCCAGGACCGCCGGCGATCGCCACATGGATAAAGTGAATGAGGAGACTCCAGACGTAAGAGCGATGATAATAAATGGGGCATGCCGATCGATAGGCATCGTTTCCACTATAGCTGTCACTTACATCACCAATTCATTTTGTGCACATCTTCGAGAGTACGGGCGATGAGCTCCGTTTGGCAGCGATGCAAGGCGATGTAACGTGGCAATCGATAGGTATCACTTCCATCACCCTTATCTCTTATATCGCCGATTCATTTTTATTCATTTTGAACTGGCGAAGTCTGGGGATACTCTGATGATGTGGGTAGGCTTTAGGTTTTCGTGTCGATCTCCCTGTCGATATATTGGACTCCTGAGTACTATACCTTGCTCGACACCGACAGCGGATCATATCATAAGACATTGGGGTGCAAATTGCATTTCATCGAGTATTTGCTGAATTAATTAGCTGGAAGGGTCCGGTACACAGTGTCGAACTCGTTTGATTGCGCCTATGTGTCTCCCATTTTCGGGTTTTCATCAGCCAACAATTCGAGTAGTATCGAGTGCCCATACTGTATTTTTCTGACATTTTATATTTACTGGAGAAACACACGTTCGAAATTTTCCCGGAACAGCCTCTATACTGGTTTGTTGGTGGCTTTGAATAATCGCCACCCGAAAAGCCAGTGTGCCACCTCATTTCCATCTTCATGCATTAATATATTCTGATTGTGGGCCAGCCCGATGCGCTGATTCCAATGATCATACTTCTTCTTAATTGGCAGTTCATGTGTGTGTGTGTGCACGAGAACCAGCCATCGAAAACGGAAAATACCTACACCGTTGTGTTCAGCGCATCGAGTTATGTACGAAAATGTGGTAAATTTTGAGTTTTACCCGGATTTAGAGGTGTTTTGGGCCACTTTTGTCATGTTCAGACATGTTAATTGCCGACTGTTGTTTTCATCACAGTCGGAATGGATGAGATAGGCCTGTGATTACAGAACCGTATAAAAGGAAAGAAACAGGCAGGATACCTTCATAACGAAGATGAGGAACGAGGCGGACGAGGAATGACGCGGATGGGGATTAGGCCATAGTGTATGTAAGAGGTGCGCCGGCGGTGTGATAGGGATCCTACGGAGTCCATAATCGGGGAAACGCCTGGAGTCGGGTGCAACGGTGTGATAAGGGTGCGCCGGCGTCCGAAACTGGGGAAACACCTGGAGTCGGGTCCAGTCCAACGGTGTGATAAGGGTGCGCCGGCGTCCGAAACTGGGGAAACACCTGGAGTCGGGTCCAACGGTGTGATAAGGGTGCGCCGGCGTCCGAAACTGGGGAAACACCTGGAGTCGGGTCCAACGGTGTGATAAGGGTGCGCCGGCGTCTAAAAGTGGGAAAACGCCCGGAGTCGGGTCCAACGGTGTGATAAGGGTGCGCCGGCGTCCGAAAGTGGGAAAACGCCTGGAGTCGGGTCCAACGGTGTGATAAGGGCGCGTTGGCGTCTAAAAGTGGGAAAACGCGTGTAGTCGGGTCCAACGACGTGACAAGTGTACGCCGGCGTCCGAAACGGGAGGAACCTTCAGAGGCAGGTTCCAACGGTGAGATAAGGGTGCACCGGTGTTCAGGTCCAATCTCAGTTTGCACTTACTCGGTCAATTTTTACTATTCACTTCCACCGAAATGCGGCACCACAAATTGTCGGGAAGGAGCTGTCCATAGTGGGTCAATGGTTCCATGAATCGCGGTAAAGAATGCTTCTCTGTGGATGGTGTCTGTTCATCCACCTGCACTAATCTTATCTGAGGACAATGAGAATATGCGAGCGAAGCGAGCACGAAAAGAAGCCTGAGAGTCCGGCGTTAGCCGGACGATCAGGCTGGTATACTTGAAATGCTTCACAATGACCACAAATCTTTCTACGGGCGACTAGCCGATTGTGGGCCACTGGTCCGTTTTTAAAGTATGTAGCGAAAGTGGCTACCATGTTAAAAACCAGATACAGCTAATTTGTGCCGAGGTAGCGGTCTTCTGCCATAGTCGGCCAATTTTTATTGTACAAATCTCGAGAACGATTTCTGAAGTGAGATACTGCCTATAAAGAAAAAAAATACTGCGGCATGAACACAATCTATGTTTGATTTAGCTGGTATTTAGAGGGCACCAAAAAAGACCCATAGGCTTATCGATGGTAAGATGCTCCGGTGATACTGAACGGTCCAAAAAGACTACGCTGCCTTGAACTGGAGGGAGCCCAAAAAGCCCCATCACCCCAAAGAACTTGCTAGTCTCTTGAGCTTGGGAATTATTTGCACCAAATGCATTCGCCAGTATAGGGCAATTTATTCCAGATGCGTGCGTCCCTCGAGCGTCAAAAGCATGCACTGGTGCGGAATTTTCCACAAAGACCAGTCAACACGGCACGAACATCTTCACTGAAAAGAACGACCGCAAACGCGTGCATCTGAGCTGCGTCAGAGCTGCGACTGTACCTGTCCTCCACAACGTAGACGCACGCGCGTCAAACACACGCTTTTAGTATTATAAGTCGCCCATCTCACGTCAAACTCACACATACATTTGCGGCGAATTCTCCATGAGGACCGATTAACGCGACATGTACAAAAACAGATGAGAATACCGCAACGCCTTTCGGTGTACCTAAAACGTCGTGAACGCATGCGTCTCAACTGCGCCTGGGCTCCATCTGGGGTTATCCTTCATCACATGCAGGAAACTCCAATGGCCAGGCGAATACGGACCTGTGCCGCACTCTGACTGCCGCACCCCTCGACCGATAATGCCTTGATGACCCCCTCCGATACTCCCTGGCCAAGATTGCCGCTCCGCGGCATTGGTCCGTATTCACCTGGCATTTGGCGTTCCTTATAGTTGCGACAAACTCGCGCATTTCTTATGAACTGCTCAAAGGGAAGTGAAGGGTTTCTTTGTAGACACCTTAGGATTTGGACATAAGATCTGCTCCCTTTGTGTTTTCTCCTGGTCGTTTTTGAATCCTCCTCCCCCCTTGACACTCTCAAAGTTACATTGTAGCAGATTTTGAAGGCGAACCAGCGTTGACCCTTATCAGCTGCCTTTCACATTTCAGTATTCAAAGTCCACTACGATCACTACCTCACAAATGCGACTGCCTGGGAGGTGTCTTCGCTGGTGAGAGCTGCCGGTGGCGATAACGAGCACTGCAAGGAGATGTTTGATGTGAGGCAGCCGGGCTTTGTAGAACCAAGGAGAGGAGGTTCGCTCTAAGCTTCACCTGCACAGTGAGTGCTCTCACTACGAGCCTCTGATCACCAAATTTTCAGTCAGTGCCCTCACCTGGTTCTTCATAATTTATGCTGCAGTGTCAGTGTTCATTTATGGAACCCTTGTTGTGCTGCACGTCCTTCTACAACCCCATCTGCCAAAAACGATGCGCACTCGTAAGTTTTCGGAAATGTTATAACAGCGCCTCTTGCTTGAGTCTTTGCGTCTTCTTATTATTAGTTTCTTACTTATTCCTCTTACATGGCATGGACATAGTTTTTATTTAAGTTCATCCGGAAAGCCACGTTCGGCGAGGCTGCGGTCACTAAAGATATGGAAAGTGAAAGTGATAGCTAGTGTAAGGATTGCATCGTACAGGGTGACAAGAAATGAAACTGATCTTCCACTCCAATTTCTCCCTCAGAGGAACACCATTTCAAGCTAGCTTCCAGTATGTTTGTCCAATTAAGACAAACATAACTGGAAACTAGCTTGAAATACAAGGTCTAATCAAGTGCTCCAGTTAAGACTTGAAACGTTTTGTTTTCCTGCATTTTATTCTTTTGCCTTTGAGGTTTTTGGATGGAGCACTTGATTAGACCTTGGGTTTCGGTCCTCCCGCCATCTTCAGAGGGTTGCGGGACATCTAATACCCAATACCCGACCTGTTCGGGGGCGTGGCCGATAAATGCAAACAGCAGACAATACTGTGACTAGAAGATAAATGAAATACATTCGATCTCGCAGCTTTACTCAGAAAATCTTCCAAAGGGGTCATCTGTGTCAAAGGACCCAGAAGGACTGCATCAGAAGGTGTTCTGGTTAAAGCGAGCTGCACACCTTCTACTGCGGTCCTTCTGTATCGAACAAGTCTGATAGTCTTTCAACAAATGGGTCAGAAAAGGAATTAAAGTCCTTCACATCAGGGTATACAAAGAACTCGTCTGCAACTCTTTTGAGACGTGCAACTTTTGGAATGAGCAACTGGATTAACTTCCGAAGTTACTACATACAGATAATGCTGGGAAGGACCATTCTACTAGCCTGCCGCGATTGGTCAGGAATGCGACTGGGTATTAGATGTTCGTAGACGTCTGATCCGAAAAATTTTACCTCTAGCATACCAAGCAGCACTCCATCCTGTGCCACTATGTCACTGTCTTTCCATATTGATCCATGATGTTGAGAGTTAATTTTGTGACTGCAAGATATAACGTAAACGATGGAAAGTGGAAGAGGCCGCGGAAAGACATATGCCGTTCAGACAAGCGGAGTGGTAAACGTATCATGGTTCTAACTGAACTAAATAAAGAACTAATTGTTACTAGAAAAAGTGTGATCTCGGGATCTCTGCACCTTTGACTAGCTTGTCAAAACTATATATTTATCGTTTTTAGTTGACTTAAACCACGATTTGTGCGCCAGCCCTGTTGTACGAATGGCTTAGTTCCCGAGCAAGATGGTTCCCAACCGAAAAGGTTCTGTTTCTGGTAGTTCGGAGTAGTTCGACGTTGTATAAGTTCACACCAACAAAACAACAAGACCTGTTAGGGGAAGAACCGTCACCAACGGAGGAGATTGTTGCATAGAGCAATTTTTACTAGATGCATGCTTCAGTCCTCCATCAGCAGTACGCGGAAGAGTTTGCATGAAGAGCGATCAGCGCGGCATGCACGGAATGAACGAGAACTGCGTGCAATCACAGCGAATCGCGGCAACGCGTGCGTCTCACCTGTGTCTGAGCTGCGTCGAGAGTGCTTCTTCGCTTGTAGTTCTTATCCCATGTGACCCAAAGTACAGCAAGTGATGTCTTGCACTACATGTACCATTAGCAAAAGGCTCATTTATTCATTTGCAATTTAACAAAATCTAAAGAGTGAAGCCCTGCTATCCAGGACGATCGAAGAGAGGGTCTTTCCCTAGGGCCAGCTGAGTCTGGAAGAGGAAGCGTGCATTGATGTCTGATCTGGCGATTACGAAGGTGCACAGATTAACATCACGGGGAAGTTGTTGTTATTGCTGCAGAGATGTTGTTGGGAGAGCTTTACTGGTTGGCCATTGGTTTAAACCCATACGGCTTTGAACCCTTAAGACTATTTCTGTTCGAGTATACCTGCTGTAACCAGTTGTCTGTTGAATTACTGCTGAAGTGCTGAAAATGATCCTAATCTTGAAACTAAGTTCCTATAGCTATATTTGTAGTTCAACGGAGTCTGATCCGGTCGGATAAGGAATGATACGTATCGATCGATCTTCGGACAACGAGATCAATACGTATCTTTTGTTATCCGACCGGATCGGACTCCGATGCACTATAAATGTTGCTTACAGGGCTGGGCATACTTGCAGCGACGGCGATTTGCTCGCCACGCGATTCAACTTGCAAACATCACAAAAGCTGCCGTGGTCATTACACGCGTATTCATTTTCAAGTTTCAAAGCCGTAGATGCGCGTCCGATTTTTATAAAATCTTACGAGGAATGGTGTGGCGACCAAATCGCCGTTCAGCCACGGCCTGGGCATACTTCATTTTGTGAGCCTTCAGTGATTTTCCGCACTTCTCATGCAATCGCGTGGCTACGTCTAGACGTTGCGACGCGACTGAATCGCTCAGTTTTTTGCTTCTGTTTCTTAGGAATTTCGTTTATTTCGATTCATTTGTGTTGGTTTCTTACTAGGACAGACTCTCTCTCGAGACGTGATGGGAATATGCGTAAATCTTCCTCTTTTTCTAAGTAGTATCCTCTCAATTCCTTCCCAAAGTTCAGTATTTCAGAGTGATTCCCTATTCCTTCTCTATAAGCGACTTCGCATACCTTCAAATTGTGCGTTTTATTAAAATTCCAAGAAAAAACGCAATGATTATGCTCAGTAGCTCAAATAGGGAATTAGAACCAGCTCGAAACGTTAAATAGCTTTTCAAAACCAATCAGAAGCACCAATTCAAACGTAGAAATCTTTTCGGGAAACAAATGTGAATGAGTCCTAAATATCGAATTTCTAGTGGGATGAGCAGAGCAAATGATCAGTGGCTTCGCCAAACATTAAATGAAGTATGCCCAAGAATGCGACCCAGTCGCCACGCTCGTGCGAAACTCAGTCGCGGCGACCGAATCGCGTCGCTTGAAGTATGCCCAGGACTTATGGGAGCAGTCGGTTGATTTTTCAAAGAAAATGAGGAGCGGCACTGAGATGGGTGCCAACCATTGTGGCTCTCGTTTCCTATATTCGAAGGGAATTCTTTTCATTCATTAGCTCAGCTATACTCAATCGATAAATTGGTGTGAAAGATCCATTTCACAATTTCTTCACACCCTGAAACCACTCAGTTGAAGAGCACGAAGAAAACTATGTCCATATTGTACGAGACTCAAGTAGACAAAATGAAGAGTTTAATCCAGCCAGCAGATGGTCTTACCGTAATTTCCAGGTGCAAAATAAAATGTGGTGTGCTGTGCGCATGTCTGTATTGAAATAACCAATTAGTTGATCGGGGTCTATCGAATGTAGAATCATCTATTAGTGTTGATTATCAGTCAGAGAGTGTAGGTTGGACGTCTGGGGCTTGGAAATTACGGCAAGTCCTCGTCCACCAAACTGAAATTTTTATCTTGTTTTGCGTGGGATGTGAGTACCTAGAGTTAAAATTCATGCTACGAGAGTTTGCTCCACCTTCTTGTGTTTTTTGGAACAAAAATTTTACCACTCTTCTCCCACTCATTTTCTGACCTGAATCTGTCCTGAAATGCACAAAATGGAAGCCAGTAGGATATAGGATACCCCAACGGTTCGGACGCGCTCGCACGCATCACATCATCTACGTTTTGGCATTCTGATTGTCTGCGCATCTGTGCATTTCATTGATGTCCGCGTCCCTGTTCACCAATTTCTCGATCTCGTGATGCAGTGCGGCGTACGGGCCGGAACCACAGCAGTCTTGCCTAGCTGCGTTTGCCGTTTATTTGCAAGCCGTCATGTTCTGAGTTCTCTCTGGTAGTCTTCGTGGGGAAGCATCGTGAGAGGTCGGTGTGCTTAGACGTTTATTGTTGCAGCGAAATTGCGGCGAATGTCGCGCGCGCACATTTGAATCGCTTGGCGAAAACTGTGCTCGAAGCTCTGAGGTCGCATTCATTTTTTAACTGACAGGTTGCATTGAACGCCAGTTGGACATTGGTCAATGGCGATAAGACAGTGCGGTTTCTCTGACACTGGAACACTGAAACAACTATAGCAGAAAGACGCAACCGATGTGCACGCGCAGTACTGCTGCTTAACCGCTTACTCTCTACTACTCAAGCTGTCTTATGATAACTCCATCTCTTCCAGATCCAAGGAAATCTCTGACAAGTCTCAAATCCCTGGCAAGTCTGAAATCTATGAAAAGTCTGAAATCACTGAAAAGTGGTAGATCTCTTAACACAAATTCGCTGAGGGGATCGCAAAATGGTCAATCGTTGACTCAGCCGAAAACTCCTACCGCAACTGATTGATAATGATTGTTTATACATATACTGCAAGTATATATGAATTACCATCCTGTTTAATAAAATGTTACTCTGTTATTATTCATGGGCAGAGCAGATGTAACGTTCTATCGACGCGCTGAGCGCTTCCAGAATCAGACCATGGTTTTTCAGCAGTTATGAACTATAATATTAGGTTGAGGAATTATAAATGTCCGTTTGACCTTCAAGTTTAAAACACTACCACGACAGTATTACAAGAGCTCCATCCAAGGGGTATTTCCCAAATTGTTACGCCATGGCGACCCACTAAAATTTTAGCTCCACCGCAGTTTTTGAAGTTCTTCTCCTTCAATGAACGCTGCATTGGCAGGAACAGGTGCCAGTCTGATAGTGCCAATCCTGAACGAGGAGGCGGGTGGGGTAGGGCATCCTAGCCTTATTTTTTTGATTCTCTTCTAGGTCATTTTCACGATGTGTCTTTCTGACCATATCGTGGATAAGTTTTGTAGCCGCTGTTCTGATATCATGACGATGGAGTTCTTGATCCATGCGGTCCTAATATTGCTCAGAGGGATCAGCACTAAACTTATGACTACTATTCATCATCCTTGAATGGGGCGTTCGTTTAATATCTT
Source organism: Ancylostoma caninum (assembly GCA_037903475.1). Classification (NCBI taxonomy): domain Eukaryota; kingdom Metazoa; phylum Nematoda; class Chromadorea; order Rhabditida; family Ancylostomatidae; genus Ancylostoma; species Ancylostoma caninum. Next base: position 2,476,365 of record JBAJFG010000384.1, on the reverse strand, counting down.
ACCTCAAACGCAGTGTCATCTTCCATTCGTGACTGTCGGGTTTACGTGTCGGAATAGGCCGCTGTACTTCGCTGAGCAGGTGTGGTTTTCTGTCTGCGTGCCCAAGGCACACTCTTTTATTATTTGACACTATAACGGTTTCAAAGAGTGGCGACTCATTACACGGCAGAGAAGGATTCGGCCGATGGCGGCTCGCGCACTTACTACGTCCGCCCTGAGTAGGTGCGTTACCATTTAAAAATAATTGTTCGAAAGTAAAAAAATTGGAGGGTACCAAACAAATCATATATTTTCGTGAGCGCCATGAATCACTCTTTCACGTGAATTCAGATGCCCTGCCAAAAATAGTAACACTGTCCCAGATAAACTCGGAGCTCTATCTTTGGTGGGCGAGGCCTATTCCGCCCCTGCACAGCCCCCAGCAACCCAAGTGGAACAGTGCTGCGGCGTGCAGCACGAAATGAATCTAGTTAGACGGCCTCTTTCAGTGAGGGGTTTCGTATCGGTTTAATCCCTATAGAGTTCAAAGTGCGCTCGACGCGTGATTGGCGTGGCTGCTCGAGAGGATTTTCGAAATTGCATCATCGATTGTCGTCATCGTCGTTTTACTCGTTTTCTTGATGTTCTTAACCGTTTCTTGTTCCGTTTTGCGTCGTTTTCTGTTCGTATCGTTGTCTTACCTAAGACAATTGCGTGGATTAATGCGATAATTTTGTGTTTCTTTGCAGGAAATGGCCAGCATGGCAGAGCGTCTGCAGCACCAGGAGATCATCCTCGATATGGAGATGCACGACGACCGTGACACCGCGCTTGTGCTCCTCGAGGACCTGCGCCTGTACCCGGACATTGAGGTGAGTTTGATTTTATAAGAAACTAGTCTGGCCGTCCGGCTAACGCCGGACTTCCAGACTTTTAATGACTTTTAATGATGCTCGCTTCGCTCGCATACTGCACGTTGAAAGCAAACACAAAAGTGTCAATGGATTGATAAATTCTCTTTCCTTCCACGCAGTTCTATCGCTTTCCTGAGAAGCCCTTGATCCCGTAGGTGGTAGCTTCCCCCGTAGAACGAAATTATGTTCTCCCATATGAGCGAAGTATATGGCCGTGAAGAACTGAATGTAAGCAATTCAGAGCAAATGCTATTTTGAAATGATTTAGGCTGAACCGGTTGTTGTGGTAGTTCAAGCGATAAGGGTTCACCGTTGTATATAAACGGAGAGGAAGAAGTGGTTCATTCAGACACAAACGGAATGGGAAGAGAACACGGATACGAAAGGAAACAATGTGCATCTAGGTGATTTAGGTAGGAGGGTCCGCCGAAACAGGATAAGCGTACCGCTCATGCAGAAATAGGCCCGCCGAGCGAATTCATATTACATGTGGACGCCGCCGCATCCTTACCACACCGTTGGACCCGACTCCTGGCGTTTCCCCACTTTTCGACGCCGGCGCATACTTACCACACCGTTGGACCCGACTCCTGGCGTTTCCCCACTTTTCGACGCCGGCGCACTCTTATCACACCGTTGGACCCGACTCTAGGCGTTCCCTCACTTTTGGACGCCGCCGCACCATTATCACACCGCTGGACCTGTTTGTAGATATTCTCCACCTTTTGGGGTCCGCGCACCCACTGCAACACGATGCACTCACCGCTCTCCACTTCCCCATCCTTTAGAGCTTCTCCTCATTCTTTGAACCTCACCATACCCATCCGTATCATCTTGTTGACCCCGCAATCACCATCATTGACCAATCAGGGAATTTCGTTTCACACACACCCACACACACACGTGACAGACTAAGCCCTTTATTATAAGTCATGATAGTGGGAGATAGTGGGAGAGATTTCTGCACATTTCCGTTTCTCTCTCCACCTCACCGAATTTTCTCCCGTTACAGGTTTTAAAGTTTCCTGAGTAGGTATTAGTAGTTGATACTCAGTAGTTGATACTCAGGGAACCTTAGAAACCGTTTTTTGCATGATATTGAAAGATGCAAATCCCTAACTAAGACATTCGTGCTATGCAAAACACGGTTTCTAAGTTCCCTGAGTAGGTTTTTAAGTTTCCTGTGTAGGCTTTTGAGTGTCCTGAGTAGGTAGTGCTGTGTAGGTTAGTATTCACTTGTGATGATGGGAAAGATGAGACACCGTTTTGATTAGCCAAACATTTTTCGAGGTGGATTTCTGATCTTTTCCATCATCAAATGATTACTATAGTAGTGGTAGTTAGATTTCAAATTTAGTTTTAGCGTTGTACTGGGTAGCGCAAAGAACTGAGCTGTCTCTTCGTTTCATTTGCAGACTATTGAAATTGAGCGGTGCCACTTGACCGACAGGGACTTAATGAATGTTGATTTCGTGGCGAAATCTGTGCTGTTCCTCAACTTGCGTGGGAATCACCTCGTCCACCTATGGATATTCCTGGCCACTAAATTTCCCAACGTTGTGCACCTGGACTCACGCGGAAATAGGTTGGAGGCATAGGTGCGATAGGGATGAGAACGCCCCTGCCAAAGTGAAGGGGGTCATCAGGCAAAAAGTGAAGGGTGTCGACCGGGGGAGGGGGCTTTCTGCTTTCTTTTAGTAAGAGTTGTGGTATTGATAAGTAAGCGTTAATGCCCTATCCATTGATGTAATACCCAAAACTCTTCAAATGCCGTGGAAACTGAGCAAATCTTGCAATATCATACTTCTTCTTAATTGGCAGTTCATGTGTGTGTGTGTGTGCACGAGAACCAGCCATCGAAAACGGAAAATACCTATACCATTGTGTTCAGCGCATCGAGTTATGTACGAAAACGTGGTAAATTTTGATTTTCACCTTGATTTAAGGGTGTTTTGGGCCACTTTTGTCATGTTCAGACATGTTAATGGCCTGCAGTTGTTTTCACCACGGTCGGAATGAATGAGATAAGTTTATGATCACAGGACCGTATAAAAGGAAGGAGACCGGTAGTATGCCTTTATAACGAGGACGATGAACCAGACGGGTGAGGAGTGACAAGAATGAGGATTGCAGCATACAGTATGATAGAGGTGGGCTAGCAGTGTGATCGGCGTCCAAAATAAGGGGAACGCCTATGGACGGGTCTAACGATATGGTAGGGATGCGCCGGCGTTCGAAAGTGGGGACACGCCTGGAGTCGGGTCCAAAGGTGTGATAAAGGTGCGCCGGCGTCCAAAAGTGCTGAAACGCCTGGAGTCGGGTCCAATGGCGTGATAAAGGTGCGCCGGCGTCCAAAAGTGCGGAAACGCCTGGAGTCGGGTCCAACGGCGTGATAAAGGTGCGCCGGCGTCCAAAAGTGCGGAAACGCCTGGAGTCGGGCCCAACGGCGTGATAAGGGTGCGCCGGCGTCCAAAAGTGCGGAAACGCCTGGAGTCGGGCCCAACGGCGTGATAAGGGTGCGCCGGCGTCCAAAAGTGCGGAAACGCCTGGAGTCGGGTCCAACGGCGTGATAAGGGTGCGCCGGCGTCCAAAAGTGCGGAAACGCCTGGAGTCGGGTCCAACGGCGTGATAAAGGTGCGCCGGCGTCCAAAAGTGCGGAAACGCCTGGAGTCGGGTCCAACGGCGTGATAAGGGTGCGCCGGCGTCCAAAAGTGGGGAAACGCGTGGAGTCGGGTCCAAAGGTGTGATAAGGGTGCGCCGGCATCCAAAACGGGAGGAACCTTTGAAGGCAGGTGAGATAAGGGTGGACCGGTGTTCAATCCCAGTTTGCACTTACTCGATCAATTTTCAATATTTACTTCCACCGAAATGCGGCACCACAAATTGTTGAAAAGGAGCTGTCCATAGTGGTTCAATGGTTCCATGAACCGCGGTAAAGAACGCTTCTCTGTGGATAGTTCTTTTCATCCACCTGCACTAATCTTATCTGAGGACAACGAAAATATGCGAGCGAAGCGAGCACGAAAAGAAGCCTGAGAGTCCGGCGTTAGCCGGGCGATCAGGCTGGTATTTCTGCAAACGCACCGTTTAACCGTCTCATGAGACCGTACGATAGCGATGAGTCATCGCCATCGTGCTGCGGATGCTCTAGGATACTGCTTTCAAATAAGGAAACAGCCATTGATTACATGAATGAAGATAGTCCTCAGCACACCTTCATGGCCTATTCATACATACACAACTGCCCAACATTTCTTCTCTCCTACATGCAAAAATTTGGCAATGAAATTACACCTGCTTTAGAGCTATTTTTGCTTATTACAGCTTCATTCGGAGATGAAACCTAGGAGTGAAGGGTATCTATGTTCTCCTCCTCCAAGTCCCTAACTGATAAACCACATCTCCTTTCATGTGGTTCTGTAAAGGGGGTGAGAATGTTTCTGAAGGCATTATCACCCCATGCGCACGCCTCTCTTCCCTCATCGCACTATCTCGCCATTTGTCTAACAATGGGCACGAGAATGCGCCGTTGTTTCGGCTCACCCACCCTTTTTTTCAATCAGAAAAGGGTTTCCCCCATACATTTGTATATGAGCGGGAAGCGCATTCTTTCTAGTATGTATACATATACAATACTTACCACTTTCTCAGAAACACAAGAAGAAATCCTTTGAAAACACCTAATTTGTGGAGTTTTCGACCGTCCTGATGGTACCACTTTTTTGCCTGCTCATCTCACACTAACTGTCACACATCATACATGAAAATGAAGAGAAAATCTTCGCGAATTGTAGAGGGCTATCCTCTTTCCGATTAGTCCACGAACTTTTCCATAATGATCTTCGAAACATATATGCTATGTTTTTCATACCCTTATGTATTCGAAAATTTCTCCTCAAACATGCTATCTATCGCTTCCTACTTCTAATATTTAAACTCTAGGTTTAAGCTTCAATTAGAAACCCTTCACTAGTATCTAATTCTTTATCCATCATATAAAAATTCGCTCGTCACTTTCCCTGTCTGTGGCAACGGTCACATTGCACGCTCCACTCAACACTAACTGCGCCATTTCGATTCCTGACCTCACATGAACAGCTATAGAATCTTTATTCACATGAACAGCTATAGAATCGATCCTTTATCATTGAATTTGTTCAGTTTCACTTTATTAAACTTGCAATTTCTTCACTTCCTTGTATTCTGTAACTGCTTTGGTGAAAGGGGTCCATTGGCCCCTCCCAAAGTGAAGAGGCTCTGAGTCTTCTCTCGGACTATCGCACCTATGGTTGGAAGGAAATAGTGGAATTTGGAACATAATACTGGGGATAGTGCATATGATTGTGATCAACTTGATCCTCTGTGCCAACGCCAGGCGGCTGTGTTTTCGATTTGTCTCTAACCTAATCCCTTTTTCCTTTCTTCCTTCACTTCCTTCAATAATTTCTGCTAAACCACATTGCTAGCATATCGCTGACTCCCCTCCTTTCCCCTTTACTTGTGAGCGCATAGTTTTCTATTCATCCTGTGCACTATTTTTCATTTTTGCCACCTCCTGACGGTTTCCGCAACTTGGATCCATATCAATACGGTAGATCAAAAGGAGGTCAGAATTATGCCGTCCAAGAATACTCGCAGTAAGAAGGCTGTAGACTATGGATCACATAACCTGTCTACCATCAGCAGAAGTGTTGATGCAGGTAGTCAGAAAATTGAGTCTGACTTCACAGACATGTCGAATGAGGGTATAATTCGGCTTTCGATGGAGCGCAATAATGACCCGGTTTCGGTGCGCTTGCTAACAATCCTTGCCGATCGTATACCGAAAAGTGCTATAGAGGATCCGAAACTAGAGAAGCGCTCACGTAGCGTTGTGATCAGTGGTCTCGATGAGGCCGAAGGCGATGTTCGGTTTCAGGATCGTCAAACCAATTTGGAAAATAAGGTAAGTGACTTACTGAAGATATTGAAGGTTGAATGCCGAGCGGTGGGGGTTTACCGTATGGGCAAATTCAACCCCGCACGGCCCCACCTTTTCAAAGTTGTCTTACCATCTAAGTCTTTTTGGCGCACTGCTTTAGCGAATGCGCGTCTGCTCCGTTCCTCGGGCTTTAGAGACGTCTATGTTAGAAAAAGCATGACAGCAGAGGAACGAAAGCGCGACTACGAATTGAGACAACAGGCGCACGAACGTAGTAGGGGTAAACCTAGTCCTGAGTGGGTCGTGTACCGCAGCGAACTGGTGCACGTTTCTGAGCTGCAGCGTACATGCAGTTCACTGTTGTATGCTGCCCACCAGGCTCAAGTAAACATGATGATGATGTACTGATTGAACATTTAAGTTATCTTACTTCTTTAAACACACAAAATATTTTTCTCGGAGATTTTAATCTACAGGTTGATTGGACTAACAACATCCCCTTGAACTCTGCTTCTAGCTCCTTTCTTAATTTCTTCACACATAGCAGTCTCATACAAAACGTCACTTTACCAACTCATGGCAATAATATTCTGGATATTGTGCTCTCATGTTGCGTTGAAGTCTGTAATATGCACGTTCTCCCACCTCTTGGGGCATCTGACCACAACATCGTATGCTTTGAGGCTTACGAAAACTTCCCATGTTCCCCTCTACCTTTACCTGATTTCAGCAACGTTGACCATTCCTCTCTTAATGCTTACCTGAATGAGATCGATTGGCGCTCTCTGTTTGATCACTACGTATCCTGCTCTGATGTTTATTTCCGATTTTGTAGTACATTATACAAGACATTAAAGGCAGCACCCACGAAAAAATTTGTCACTTAGATTTTAGCGCAATCTTAGGTTTCTGACTATGAGGAACATGGATAATGTGGTCAATTTTGTCAAAACTCATGTGAAAATGGTTTTTGGATGCTACCAATTTGCTGCATTATAGCAATTCGGCCGAGTTACGCTGGTGGAGTAGATCAAGGAAGTCGATGACGCTGCCTTTATTGTCAACGAATTTCTTGGCGCAACTAGATAATTGACTAATTTTTCAGCCTTCCTGGAGGAGAAGAAGCACAAACAAAAGGGAAATAGAATATTCACCACAGGGACACACCTCTTGAAAAGAACCAAAACTTACGGTTAATTGTAAAGAGCTAACAAACAGAAATTCACACTATATTTAAAAATTTGACAGTTTTGGGAATAAGAATGGATCATACCGTCTTATAACAACTGAGCGAGCGTAAATGGGACAAATAGATCATTAGAATGCAAAAACTCTGGAAATCAGCCTGGAAAGCAAACATATCCTCTGGAAAAGTGACTGACTGCGGCAGAAAACAGCTGATTCGGATCCCGCCAGATCTCATCCATGGATATCAGGATACCAAGTCTAACTTGTTAAATCTTGGGAACGCTGATGCTTTGGGCGGTGCAACTTGCGCAGAATTTCTGGGACTATCATCCAGACTCCAAAACATCCAAAATTTTGGACATAAAGGTTATCGTGGGTGCTGCCTTTAAGCATCTTTGTTCCTTTAAAAACCCCTAATACAAAAGTTCCCTTTCTCCCATCACACATTCAAGCGCTAAACTCTCAAAGACAACGGCTGTTCCACACTCTGAGCTACCCACTGGACAATCCTATGTATAAAAAAGTGTGTTCTGATATCGATCGCCACATGAGGAAATTTCTGGCCAATAAGGAGCGTCGATTGTTAGCGAAAACTTCACCAAAGATGCTCTACCAGTATATAAAGCGCAAAATAAAACCTAGTCCATATCTTCCGGCTTTCGAAGATCACTCCGGCAATGTTTTAACCAGTGATTCCGATAAAGCCCATGCTCTAGCCTCACATTTTGCCACTGTATTTTCATTTACAAAGCATAGCGACGTGCCTGAGACTAATCATCTTGTTCCTATTCCTCATAGTTATTGTAACGTCTTTTTCCATCCAACCGATGTGCTTAATGTTCTTAAGTTGCTAAAACCCTTTGTTTTCGAGACATTTGATGGAATCCCCCAAGTAATATATAAAAAATGTGCGTGCTCGCTCTGCGCCCCCCCCCCCCCCTCCTGCTCATATTTTCAATATTTCAATGATGTTAGGAGAAGTTCCTGATGTTTGGAAGGAAGCCCTAGTCACAGCAATACAATACCGTCGGTAATCTTTGGAAAAAAGACGAAAAAGACGCAAAGGCGCGTCTTTTGCGTCTTTTTGATATAACTCGGTTCAGAGCGGAGCTATCCACTAACATCTATATATTTTTGAAATCAGCGTGTCGAGATCTATAAGATGGTGCTGTGCTCGTTTTCGGATGCGTGCAAGCTTATGCCCTCAAGGCATTAGCATCCAGAATTTCATTGGAAACTAGATTATTAGGTGCAAAATTAAAGCCTTTGTCGCGAATGTTAATGAAATGTTATTGTAATGGTGTTTTTATGCAGTAGAACGAAGTTTCACCCCTTTTGCTTTATTTATCAAACTTTGAAATTTTCGATATTTTCCTGAAATAGCGCTTTGTAACCACGGAATTGTTGAGCCTAGAGGGCTCTCGCTCCATAGGGTTAGAGTGACTTTTGTCGACTATATATCAAACTTCTCGCAACTTGGAGAGGATTTCATCGGTGGTGAAAAAAGTGCCCTTTAGATCACACCTTATATTAGGTCACATAACATGGGACCATAATGAGAGCGTCATAGTGTCTCAAGCAGAGCAGCTATGGAAGCGGGGTCTTGTCACATATTACAAGACATTTTGTTGCATCAAAATACACAAGACCACCGGAAGCCGTCTGTCCGCTCTTTAGTTTCGAACAACTTAATTCTCAAGATTTGCATTGCTGCACTGGAGAATACACCTGTAGAAGGGTTGACGAGGGCCTATATGAGCTGGCAACCACACTTTCCGCCTCAGCCTGGTATTGTCTTTCGACGGTCCATGAAACGGCAGCTTTGGATTCATGTCATTTTTTGACTTTTTTTCAAACTGCTGCCTGGTCCGTCAACGCAGTGACCGCAGCCCACTCCAGCAACGCTATATAACTGCTGCCGAGAAGGCGCAACATTGCTGGAAACAACTATCCTAGTGGTGTGCATGATGTCAGTGGCTGGTCAAAATGGAAGGGTCGGATCGATCGATAATGGGCGGAGCATGCGCCATCAGCAAAATATTAGGTATGTGAAAAAGTTTCCGCCCTTTTTTAAGCGAAATTGAGTATTTTTTTTTCAAAATAGAAAAGAAACAGATAGATCAATCAAAGTACTGGCCATCGTTAGCTATAACCTTTGCCCATCTTTCTGGGAGGAGACGGATGCCGCGGCGGTAGAAGGCCTCGTCCTTCGGCTCGATCCATTCCCTCACCCATTTTTCGACGTCTCCGAAAGACTGGAAGTGCTGCTCGGAAAGCCCGTGGGCCATCGACCGAAACAAATAGTAGTCTGACGGAGCACAGTCTGATGAATAAGCCGCATGTGGTAGCACATCCCAGCGAAGTGCTTCAAGCGTCTCCTTCACTGCTTTTGTAACATGTGGACGAGCATTGTCATGCAGCAAAATGACTTTATGCTGCCTTGTCTCGTGTTCCGGTCGTTTCTGATGCAATGCTCTGCTCAAACGAATCATTTGCTCTTTATAGAGATCGCCCGTGATCGTCTGGCCTGGTTTAAGCAGCTCATGATAGATGACTCCCTTCTGGTCCCACCAGATACACAGCATTGCCTTCTTCCCATGGATATTGCGCTTTGGCGTCGATTGTGATGGTTGGCCACGGTCGCAAATGGCTTTCCGGCGCTTCGGATTATCGAAATTGATCCACTTTTCGTCTCCAGTAACGATACAATGCAGAAATCCCTTCCTTTTTTGTTTGTCAAGCAACATTTCACAGATGGGTTTTTCTTCTTTCCATGTCGCGTTCTGTCAAGTCGTATGGTACCCATCTGCCTTCCTTATGAACCTTTCCCATGGCTTTGAGAGGCTTGGAAATGTTGGATCTATCAACATTTAGAGAGTTGGCAATCTCTCCTTGTGTTTGGCGTGGATCTTCATCAATTAATGATTGAAGTTCTTTGTCTTCAAAAACTTTTGGCCTTCCACTGCGTTGCTTGTCTCCAACATCGAAATCACCACTACTAAAGCGTCGGAACCATTCTTTGCATGTTGTTTCGATGGAGCATGGTCCCCATAAGCTTCCATGAGCATTCGGCAAGATTCGGCAGCAGTTTTCTTCAAACTGAAGCAGAAAAGAAGTGCTTCGTGCAAATGACGCTTACTTGGCTCAAATATCGGCATGATTATCGCCATAAAACACAATGATGTTGATATAAATCGAAACAAATATGTACTAGTATTATTGACAGATGTCAGAGCAACAAAATGAAGTAGGATTTACAGAGTATTTGCAAGGATAGCTAACGATATAACCACTCATCGCTAGAGGGCGGAGACTTTCTCACATACCTAATAAAACCGAAAATGCCACGGTATGCAGCGCTTTTGTGGGAGCGACCACAGAGAGAAGACCAAAGTAACCAACCCGCTCCATGAACAACTGAACTAAGGTAGCATCACGGTTTAGTCATGGGTGAGGCATCCGCCGCACTTCCCTAAATCGTTCAACAATTCAAGAAATCGTGTAAAATATTGCCCTCGAAGACAGACGAATATCGTCGTTATCGATCGATCCGACCCTTCCATTTTCATCGTTACTGACATCATGCACACCACTAGGATAGTTGTATCTAGCAATGTTGCGCCTTCTCGGCAGCAGTTATATAGCGTTGCTGGAGTGAGCTGCGGTCACTGCGTTGACGGACCAGGCAGCAGTTAAAAAAAAGTCAAAAAATGTCATGAATCCAAAGCTGCCGTTTCATGGACCGTCGAAAGACAATACCAGGCTGAGGCGGAAAGTGTGGTTGCCAGCTCATATAGCCCCTCGTCAACCCTTCTACAGGTGTATTCTCCAGTGCAGCAATGCAAATCTTGAGAATTAAGTTGTTCGAAACTAAAGAAGCGGACAGACGGCTTCCGGTGGTGTTGTGTATTTTGATGCAGCAAGATGTTTTGTAATAAGTGACAAGACCCCGCTTCCATAGCTACTCTGCTTGAGACACTATGACGCTCTCATTATGGTCCCATGTTATGTGACCTAATATAAGGTGTGATCTAAAGGGCACTTTTTTCACCACCGATGAAATCCTCTCCAAGTTGCGAGAAGTTTGATATATAGTCGACAAAAGTCACTCTAACCCTATGGAGCGAGAGCCCTCTAGGCTCAACAATTCCGTGGTTACGAAGCGCTATTTCAGGAAAATATCGAAAATTTCAAAGTTTGATAAATAAAGCAAAAGGGGTGAAACTTCGTACTATTGCGCAAAAACACCATTACAATAACATTTCATTAACATTCGCGGCAAAGGCTTTAATTTTGCACCTAATAATCTACTTTCCATTGAAATCCTGGTTGCTAATGCCCTGAAGGCATAAGCTTGCACGCATCCGAAAACGAGCACAGCACCGTCTTATAGATCTCGACACGCTGATTTCAAAAACATATAGATGTGGATAGCTCCGCTATGAACCGAATTATATCAAAAAGACGCAAAAGACGCGCCTTTGCGTCTTTTTCGTCTTTTTTCCAAAGATTACCGACGGTATTGTACCTAAGGTGCAAGGTGCCAGACTTGTAAGCGAGTTTCGTCCAATTAGCCTATAGCCTACACCCGCTAAAGTGATGGAAAAAATCATTAGAGAGAAACTGCTGATTTGGCTCAGGAGATCCAATTTGATTCCTATCGAGCAGCATGGGTTTCTTAGTGGCGCTTCGACCACTACCAATTTAGCTGATGGCCTGTATGGCTGGAAATTAGCTTTGAACCAAGATAAAACGGTTGATGTCGTGTATATTGACTTGTCGAAAGCATTTGACAGAGTCTGCCATGCCAAGTTGCTCGCAAAATTAAAGCTTGTTGGTATTTCTGGTGACCTTCTCAACTGGCTTACTTCCTACCTTTCTAATAGGCACATGACCGTCAGGGTGGGACACCAGTATTCGAACAAGTTTTGCTGCGGGAGCGGAGTTCCCCAGGGAGGGGTGTTGTCTCCTCTATTATTTTTAATTTACACCGCTGATTTACCCAACTTCCTCAAAACTTCTCCACATGTGTCAATTAAGTTGTTCGCTGATGATATCAAACTTTACGGAGTCTACTCTTCTGAGAATCGGATAATGGTTCGGACTGCGCTACAGACCTCATCAGAAAAATTAGCGAAATGGGCTTCTGCCTGGGACTTGCCTATAAACCTAGATAAATGCCTCACTTTACACATCGGTGATGGCGATTCATTTGACTACGGGATAAATGGTACTAGTTTGAGATCTGATAGAATGGAGCTATCCCGGAGCCTCATATGGAAAGACAATAGTTGCTCTTGATAGTTGTTGAGAACTCCTGTACGTCAGCTTTATTGGTTAGCTTTCGGTATGTTAATACCTTCTTCGGACCTACAATGTGTCTACATACTGCAGCAAGCATTCAACAGTCAACATTAGCAACTAACCAAACAAGTGGCAATATACTACAACAGAACAATAATGTAGTTCTTAGACGAATGAGAGCTACTTGTGAACGCGACGTGATATGTGACGATGTCACAATCGCCCCTACGTGATAAGCCTCAGTGCTTCCATGAGCTCGTCTTTGTTGTTTATTTCGGGGGACAGTCGCTTTATCGCCAGGGCCTCTAGTAGTTTCCTTTCTAGAGGGGCCTCTAGTGAGCGGTGTATCACAGTAGCTTTAATCGCAGGCGGGTCTTCATATGTGTGGTGTAGGGTTCGGTGTCGTGAGAAACCACTCTTCGGGTAAGATGAAGGGTTGCGCAACGCTCTCAGGTGTTCGTCAAGTCGTTTGTAGAGAGGTCTAGATGTTTCTCCAACATATTTTTGCCCGCATCCCTCACATGTCACCAGATACACAGTTCCTCGCAATTGACAGATCTTCTTTTCTGTGCAGTAGGTGCATTTCTTCCGACCACACTTATCTTCGTACATCCTCGACGCTGTCAGCAAGTTTTTCAAGTTCGGTGGTGGTCGGAATATCAGCTTTATTGGCAATCCTGATGACTTTACGACTCGGTTCACGTCCCGTGCGCTCTGCTCATTTACATAAGGTAGTACCAAAGGTATACCTCCTGTGATGAAGACAGGGCGCCATGAACTTGGTTGTACTGTCGTATAGCCGTTGTCTTCCAATATTTGCTGTATGTTCTGTTCCACCTCAGGCGAGTCTTGATTGCAAGTCTTCCTTTTCGTAGCGATGAGGCTTCGGATCATGTTTGCTTTCATATACAGAGGATGTGCACTGCGAGAATGCATCATTATGTTTTTGGAGAAAGGTTTCTTGTACCATGTGTAGTGCTTGGTACCGTCGCAAATCCGGACCTTCGTATTCAGAAATGGGATGTAACCACTATCATCAGGTAATTCCACCGTGAAGCGTAAGTTTGGATCACACGAGTTGAGTTTTTCAAGCATCGTGGACATGTCGGAAGCGGTGGAACTAATGATGAACACGTTATCTATGTAACGCTTGTAAAACAAAATCCCTGTGACCAACGACCTTCTTTCAATATGATCAAGATAGATGATAGCAAGCAGTGGTGATATTCGTAAACCCATCGCAAGGCCGCGTTTCTGCTTATAAAATTCTCCATCGAACTGGAAGATGTTACATTCCAGTGTTGCTGTTAAGAGCTCTCGTAGATCATCCTCTTTCAGTCCGAATGTGTGGATTTCTTCATGATGTGCACGAAGAAGTTCCAACACAGCGTATATATTGTTCTGTTATAGTATATTGCCACTTGTTTGGTTAGTTGCTAATGTTGACTGTTGAATGCTTGCTGCAGTATGTAGACACATTGTAGGTCCGAAGAAGGTATTAACATACCGAAAGCTAACCAATAAAGCTGACATACAGGAGTTCTCAACAACTATCAAGAGCAACTAGTTTGAGATCGTGTAACACAGCGAAGGACCTTGGAATTGTTCTGGACACCAGTCTTAAATTCTCAAAACATATCGACTCTGCGGTACAGAAGGCTTACTCGTCCCTATTTCGGCTCTTCCGTAATATAAAGTGCAACAACCCATATATATTCACTAGACTCTACAAGTCGTTTGTTCTGCCTCATCTTGAATACTGCTCCCAAGTATGGAATCCGTTTCTGAGAAAGGATATAGAAAAAATTGAGAAAGTACAGAAGACTTTTACAAGGATTTTATTCAAGAGAGTTCTTCCCTCCCAAGAGTTGCCTGGTTACAACGAACAGCTTAAAAAATTAAACATGAGAAGCCTAAAATATCGTAGAACACTTGCCGATTTAGTTTTTTGCTTCCATATCCTCAGAAAAGAAAATAAATTGCAAGCCAGCAAATATTGGGTGTTTATGCCGACTGGAGAAAGAACCGGAGGTTTTAGCTTGCTTTACAGAAAAATCAATCATAATAAATTTTCGCTTATGTTCCATGACGTTTTCTACCGAGGTGCGAGGTGGTTACAGAAGTTACCCAGAGATGTGATTCAAGCTGAACATAGTCAAAAGTTCAAATCAAAGTTGATAAAATTAGATCTTTTACCTTTGCTCGGTATTAGTTGACACTGGTTTGTACTAATAGCTCAAGATTTTCAGCTTATTTCGTGCCTTCTTCGCCTCGTTGACGTTGAGACAACAGCTGGACAGCGCCTATAGCTATTGCATAGTTTACATTTTGAGTAGTCCTTTACTTCAACCTTCCCTGCTGATTCTATTTTTGCAGTACATCCTTCGTAACTGCATGCTAGTTTGGCTTACCTGGATACGCCTACGTCGATGCTCGTAGATATAATTCGTTATCACTTACATGTTTCAAAATTTTTCTAGAATTCTCCACAGTGTTTTTTTGTTTTGTTTTTGTTTCAACCCGTTATACTAAGCTCTGCTGTTTCATTACGACCTCCCAACATAAGCGCATATGTTGCTCTTTTTTATTTTGGTTTTGAGTTGTACCTGGCTACTGCACTCATCCGCAGTGACTACCCAACTATCACACTTACTTCAATGCTTCCACAATAGAATCTAGCGCCTCTGCACCCTTTTCTTACTTCTGTCGTTACCACCTACTGATCACTAGCCTCTCTCTTCCTGATTGCTATTCTGTTGAGGACTGCTAGCTGCCCAACATGCTGGTTCCGCAGGCTTTCAGCCAGTATACCTGCGTCCCGAAGTTCTAGCATGTTCGGAAGGCTAATTGCTGGATGGTACATGGCTGGCTTGTACGGGTATATCTGGCTTTCCTCTTTTAGCATGTTTAGCAACTGTTATACTGCAAGAGTGCTAGTTCTAGTCTCGATATGGTGGTCTTTGTCCAAAGAGTGCAGTTGAGGTCTAGTTTTCTTTTTGGATGATTCAGGAGGTGCCACTAGTTGGGGTAATCATGCGCGGCTGCATTAGTTCTCTTCCCATTTTTAGTTCATTCGCGATTGTGAGTGGAATCTTTCCGCTTATGTGGAGGTAGCAGTTATTTTATTATGGAACACCTTGTTGTCGGTGTATTGAATAAATAAATAAAAATAAATAGTAGCAATAAAACACTATTCAGTGGTCTGAGTGTGGAACCCCCGCCAGAGTTGGCAGACATCTACGAGGACTTTCCGTATAGAAATCTCCGAATACTGGAGATAGATGCAGATTTGTTCAATAATTGGTAGGAGACTCTACTCGTATTCATGCGTGGATTCATGGGCTAGGAGAAGGTGTTATAGTCTGTTAGCTCACAGAGGGCGCTCGATCCGACTTTGTCCGCAATTACGACCTCATCACCTTTTGGCTAACTGATCTAATTTTCGGACTTTTTTGACATGCATGTGGTGTGATTCCTTTCATTCCAATGTTCCCCTACTGCGTTTCGCTAAAATATCCTCCCAGACGCATTCAGCGCGCAAAGTGGTACTTGCAGACTAAGTCGGATTGGGCGCCTTCTGTGAGCTAACAGACTATAGTTGTTTTTGCAAGTAATTCAATAACTGCATTCAGTTATGATCGCGTTCTTGTGATCTGCCCGTTTCTGAGGAGGTTCAACGGGAACTGGTATAACCTTCCCCAAGCGATTCCTTCACCACCTCCGCTGCCGCCCATAACTGAAGAGGAGATTTTCGAGGTGGAGAAGAGTGATTAGAGGAGGGGGGCGCGGGTCAGTAGGGTGGGGCCATGCCTTCGATTTTTTGTGAATACGGTGTCCTAACTTTTTTTCTTTGAAAACGGTCTCCTAACTTTTTTTTTGAATACGGTCCAGATAGACGGGCTTCAAATGAGCCTCCAAAAACAGTCGATGTCGATCGTCAACGCCTCGCATCAAATCACGAAACTCACGCGGATGGAGCTGCCTAAGGGGGCGTTTTCCGGTGAAAAAATATCAAAAGGGAATAGATAATTCCGCAGCGTGCACCGTTTGTGGTAAGAATGCTCTTCGTACGAGGCTGCGTTACGTCTGTTGAGACGCAGTTGTTTCCAGAAAACTGATCTCAAAGCACTAATAAGAATATGGGTCCCAAGCGCGCGCACCAAAGAGACTTTGCAACAGTTTGTACGGACTTTGCCAGGCACTATTTTGTGCGGGTCGGTTATAAAGGATATTTCCCCTACGTAGATGAGCGCTCTAATAATACTACTTCATCTGTTGCAGGAGTGCAACCCCTCAGAAGCCATACAGCAGTTCAATGTTAGGGTCAGTTCGAGGGGGGGGGGGGGGAGGCAAAAAGGAAGAGCTGAAAGATCTCCCAGAATTCATCGTAACCACCCTGGTCGGTGAGTGTGCTCTGAAAATGGCCAGATTTCACTTCTGCTCCACAAGAACAAACCATTCCAGGCTTTATGTTGGGAGCAATGGGGCTTGGGCAGCCAGAGTTGGACTGCACATCCGACGAGTTGAAGAAAAGGCCCACGGAGTAAGTGAAATAAGTCAATTCGAATTGAAGGTGTTTTCGAAATAACTATTTATTACAATGAAAAGTAACTTAGCTTCTGGCGCGGCTTGGGACGTACGGACAGGGAGCGGGAGGCAGCGCTGGACTATCGGCAGAGTTGCCGACAGGACTGGAGGCCAAGCTGTAGGGTGTCAATATCGAAAGCACTGTAAGTGTCCCCCTATTAGTATTCTAAATGAACTTTGCGGTCACTAATAAAGTAACTTATTTTCAGTGCCGATAAATGGCAATACAGGGGGGGGGCCATAAGTTATTGTACAACGTTTGCTCATTTATTTCTCCACCAGCAACACATGGATTATCCTGCTCTTTTCGCTGCCGAATAGAGCAGGGATCAAAGTATCTTACAGTTAAAACCCGGTTTCCCGGGAGAGTTTTGCTTTGGAGCAGTTGGACTTAGAACAGGTTTTTGAAAAAAGCGGGTTGATGTGGAAATTTTTTACGAAAAATCCACCAAATCTCTAAAGTGGGGTGTACTGCTTAGATGCATCTTAAAGAGCAAAGAATGCTCTTTCTAAAAATATCAAACTGTTTTTGTGGCTGTTTTGCTCGGAAATTGCGGGCAAAGTTAGTGCATTTTGCGGCACCGAAAGTCTGCAATGAATGTTTCCGATAAACTTTTTTCGTTATCTTGGAAGTATCCAGGAGGTTTTTGTGATCAAAAGATAGAGCAAATCCAGCTCTATTAAACAGTGCCTAGTGCGGCAAAAAATATTTTACTACTGCGGAGAAATGGGCCAGCAAACGTTGTACAATAACTTATGGCCCCCCCCCTGTATGTAGTCCAGTCGTCCCGGCTCCAGCCAAAACCGGTGAGTGCACTTTCTTTCAACAAGAACGTTTATTGAGCTCTTCTCGTTACAGAAACGGAGGAAGATCACTCAGCCGCCGCCAGAAGAAGAGGACACGAAGTACTCATCCGATGATCTGAACCTGGAACCCGCATCCAGGCCGTCACAACCCACACAGCCTTCCGCAAGCACTTCCAAGGAATAGGAGCGATGTTAGTTTGGAATATCCTCTAATGTTGTGTTTTTTGGTTCCGATTTTGCTTTGATTCTTTCTCTTTCCACATGTGTTCGGCTTTTGACTTTTGCTGGCTTTTTGCGAAGAAACATAGGCGGCTTGAGAGATACTTTTTTATTCATGCGTGAAACACTGCGAAAGCCCGCTATCCTCACACTTGGTATTTCTTTCTTCCGAGAATTTTTTTGGACTCAATTTTTATGCAAAATGAAACCCACACCAACCATGACATGATCTATTGCTTAATCAATCGAACCAGGTGCAAGCCGAATACACGTGTTCTGCCGTCTTACAGTGCTTTAGATATCGACACCTCTTTCCCTCACTCACTTCATTGTTCATTCATTGTCATCTCACTGTTTTCCTTTTTTGGGAAGTTTCCCTGATGCTATTGATTTTTGAACTACCTCAACAACAAACTTACCATTTTCCTGATCCTCCTGACGTTCTCTCAGCCGGGTTCTGGCGCCGTCGCTTTTTAGGAAATCGATTTTTTCCGTTCCTGGGCAAGTTTTTTTGCTAAACCGACGGCTAGATCTTTTTGTTCATCATCAATGAATCGGGTGAGGCGTTGTCATTTTCTGGTGATCGAATAGTTCTGAGCTTTTTCTTTTCCTGGCATCTTCTTTGCTGGGGGCGAGTTTTTCGTTAGACTTTTTTGTGTATATTAGCACCTAAGTTTTTAGCAGATAGCTGTAGCTGTTTTTTGAACGAGTCACTTAAAATTCCTCTGCTAATACGTTTTCGGGTCTCCCTACACTAATTTTGGAGCCGGTGGATTTTGAAGCATATCTGATGGGTCATCAATTATATTTTTGCATGTTCCTCAATTCTAAATGGAAGAAATTTAGTATTTTTTGCCTCATTTTCACTTTTTTGCACTTTCTCACGTCTCGCTCGAAGAAGAAGTTTTGTATTTTTTCTTTGCATCATTCTCACTTTTTTGCACTTCCTCACTACTCACCTTAAGAAGAAGTTTTGTATTTTCTTTTTTTTGCTTCTAACCGCACCTAGTTAGAAGAACAAGTTTTTTTAATAGTTTTTCCCGGCATGCGGACCTTTTAAATTGTCCATCTTCTTCTGAACATTCACGATCGCAGTAAATTGTGTGATAAAATTGACTCTCTCCAACTTTTTCCGAGCTATCTGAGGAAACTCTACTTACTCTTTTTGATAACTTAGATTTTTCGCGCCTTTTTGATATGGGCATTTAGAGATCTACATTCGCGATAGCGCGTTGAGGTGAGAAGTTTTTTTTACTGTGATCGTGAATGTTTCCTTTTTCGTTATACTATATTTGCCACAGCTTTTTGTGTACATATTGTATATTTCGTTGATTTTGTTTTATCTTTTACACCAGTATTTACATTTCACCTCTAGCATCACTGGTACTTGAAGTAGTAGTTTTGTAACGTTTTATTACCATAATAAACTATTTTACTACATATTGTGTGTTTTCATGCTAGACCGGGGTGTCCACGGCCGGCTGGCCGGCAGTGGCAGAACCTGCAGCCAGCCTGGCCCGCGGCCCCCACTGGCCCGCGGGCGCGATTTTCCCCCATGCTTCTTTACAGGACATTCCCCCTATAGTTCAGCAGTATTATCCTCCTCGTCTTAGTCTTAGAAGATAGTTCCCACATAATCCCCTCCGTTAAGATTCTATATAGATCGTAAAATCAGTTCTCTGTCAATTGTCGATCGAGGAGTGCCGATGTCTCTGTCAATTGTCGATCGGTGGAGGGAAGAGCTTATCATTTGTCTGAGGTGGAAAATAGAGAAGGAAAGGAAAACGAATGCTGCGGACATTTATAATTCCTCAACCTAATAAATCTCTGAGTAAAATCATTCGCTCTGACTATTGACTGCTCTACAGATATGCGAACTCGTATTGTTGCTTCTTCCAATGAGGATTAATGGTAGTGAAAATTACTTCTCATTAAAACGATTTCTCTCAGTGGTTGATCAGTTCCCTAATTGAAGATTTGGTGGAATTTTACTGAAGTATCGCTGATTATTGTGTAGAAGGAATCTGAAGAACTTTGTAGCTGATCTGTCTGAATTGAGGTTCCGTGGAGTTTAAACTGCACACGTGATTAGCTTCAAGCATAGGCTCATTCCTTTTTCCCTTTCTTTACCTACTCAAGCACTCGTGGGGTTCGACCCTAGCGCGAAAAGCTCTAGCCCCGCCCATTTGCCCATGGAAGAGGCGACGTGCTGCTAATGCCGCCCGGTAAGACAAGTGAGATCGCAGATTTCATGAAGCGATGGAGGATTCACGTTCTGTGTCCGCAGGAGAAGAGATGGAGAGGGTCCAAGGCCAGAGAGATTGGAGACGACATCAAGCTGTGCTACCACGGGCTTGAGATCTTCTTTGACCAACAAAACTCAAAACCTTTCCATCCAACATCCGACATTTCATACTTGACCACCCACCTGATAAATGAAGATTGAAAGGTTAAGCGGTTGCTGCACAAAGCCTGCATGTCTTGCCATTGTGTTCAAATTCCCTCATTTGATGGTCATTTTCAAAATTTTCTAGCTAGTTTGTTCGATGGGACGGTCCTTACTTGCGCGACAGGAGAAGTTGATCATAATTTTCAACATCAGTGTGTTCACGTCGTTCATATCACTTTACATTCGGTCATACCAGCACTCGAGTTTATTTCCGGACACGTAAATGCTAAGAAATGAAAATACAAAAGCTGTGAATCCTCTCTTCGGTATTAGTTGACCCATCGCTTCTGTGCATCGTTTTGTCCGTTTCGTCTCGTCGACACCGAGCGACTCTTCTTCTTTCCCTTGTAGATTGACTTGGCAGGATTTTCGGCAGTACAGCTGCGCTGGTGTACCGATATTCTGTCTTCCTGTAAGAGAAGAAAGCTTTCGAAAATTTTGATATCATTACAGAGGAAAGATGCCCAGAGTTTTTCGTCATGAATTTCGGGAATGCTAACTTGAGCAAGGAAGGCGCTGTTGCGCTGGCCCAATTTAGCTACCTATTTTTGTCACAATTTTCCAAATATATTTCGTTCATATCTACATCTCTTGAAGAATTTTAATTTTTGAAATTTTCGTCACCCCGCCACCTACTTCATACTTTTTATGCCCCTCATTTTCTTCGAAGCTGTGACTATTCCACCTTCACACTCCCAACCCCATCTGCGATCAGGATGGGACAACCCTCAGTAACAGCATTCCAATTCGTGGCATATTTGTCTCGTTGAGCAGTATTCACTGGAAATCCTCCGCAAGTGAATACGCACATACGATGGGGAGACTTGTAAGTACGCCTGAGCCTATCTGAAGTGTGGCCAGAATAACGGTAACAACACACGTTTTTCCTCCAAGGAAACATGTACTGCCCTAAAGTTAAACCTACTTGGAATGTCCTTCCACAGTATTTTATCGCAGCACGGCTACGGCCCATAAGCCACCTGTGGTTTAGGACCGGGTCAGAAGTACATTTGTGGACCACCTGTCGGATTCATCGAGTGACCACCCAGTTGCCTTGATGTCTATCAATGGGATCAGCAGACTTTTGATGATACTCGAGACTGGACTTGTTCATAGTCTCTCCGAAATTTGGATCAGTTAGGAAGATTAGGAAGACACTCTTAAAGTACTGGATAAGTCGGACCCCAACCACTTGCAGGTCACCGGTAGCGACTCTACTCAGCATCTTGCGGCATGTGTGGAAACTGGTGGAGGGTGTTCCGAGGTGAGGAGTTGCCTTTTGCTAACTGTGGGACATTAGATATAAATCCTACGACAATGTTTCAAGCTATACATAAATTCTTTTTCTGGGTCACTTTTTTTCGTTACATTTTTTGGCTCATTCTATAGTATGAACTGCACTCTTCGATATTGGGGAGGGCATCTGAAACCCTCTATCTGTAGCTTTTCTTCCAATTTAGTATGCCACGCCAGCTGATGACTGACTTCAAAACATCCTACCGGGATGTATCCTCAATGCCCTAGAGTTCGGAATGAGTGCAGTACTCGTTTCATGGAACACTTTCAATTTCCTTCACTTTTTCGAGATGTTCCCGTACATAATTACGCATGGAATTAATGGAATAGCTGCACACTTCTTATGATATTGAATAAGCCAGTGACCACTCTAGCAAACACCACTCATGCGACTTCTCACAAACATTTGAAGTCTTCTGCCTCAGAGTACCAGGGAAAAGTTTCAGAAACAGCTCTTCCGCATTATTTAAAGTTTTGTGCACTACAGCCCACTCGATTCTTGTGAGAAGACAGGAAATAGTTGTGATGTGGAAATAACGGTCTTACTCATATCCTTATTTTTTACTCTACAAAATATTGTATTGGCTATCATAATAAATCAATTATTTTCCTATTTTTATTCACTGAGCAGTCGTATGCAACTCATCTATTCATGAGACAGCGATCCCAAAAGGGCTGTGGAGGGGAAAATTTTTCTCCTTGTCTATCAACTGCGCTGGCTGAAATCAACATCAGTTGCGTTCGGATTCGTTTGTGGCCAGTCTCGCAGAGTAATTCCAATCGCCTAGCCGGGGAATTGCTTGCCCCCTCGAAAGCAACGTTGCGGAACCAATCTCGTTTCTGGCGGATAAACAAAGCAGGTGGGGCATTTTGGATATACCACAGAAGTGTATGCTAGCATTGCAAAAGTGTGGAACAGGAGAGCAGCCGAGTTTTACGAGCAGCTTCATTAACTCACCGCAAATCGACGGCCACAGTGTTCACACTGAATGAGAAGTGCTTGAGCGTTATCCCAGCGAGCTTCATTGGTTGCCTCCACGTCGATGGCGCCATCTGAAATGAGGACGGAGATGAATCAGGAGTGTAGCGGCATTCAAAGCAATCAGGCAATTTGGAGCCTTTCTCTGGACCCCTCAACTTAGCTTCGAAATGTCCCTCAGTCTTAGGGCAAACTTCGCGTTTTTACAACGTCGTCTTCAAAAACGGCCCAACGCAGTCTTTAAAGGGCAAAGAAAAAAAACCAAATGGAAAATTACATAAGAACATAGGCCTCATTACTTTCATCGACAGCTTTTTCTTCGAATGCACTAGTACTATTAGAAAGTACAACTACGTTCACGTGTTCTTTTTTTTTTTTCAAAAAATAAATTATGGCACTTGTAGCTGCCGTAGTAATAAGAGTACTTCAAATGGACCAGTTCATGAAGAACATAACCTGCTCTAAAGTGGGCAACCACTCGTTTCTTCAGTTCGTTTTGAGCTTTCGGAGAGAGCAAAAGTTGATGCGAGCTTTAGAATAGTCATTGAAACTCTTTCAGACAGTCCTTAGTGCAGAAATTAGCATAGAATAGTCGCAGAAGAGAAGCGTATATTCCACAGCTCCGCACTATAGGAAATACTTAGTGATTGATAGGAATGTTCCGTTCTTGAGGCGAGGGCTGAAAGCATCTGTCGGGCTCATTATTAAGGAACATTACAGGGTGACAATGAAGTCTTTGGCCAAAGACTTCATAGCAATTATTTCTTGCGCTTTGTCAGGAAACCTATGACTTTGTATCCGTTTTGACAACCCAAATGTCTCGAACACACACGCAAAATTCCATAATCCATAGCACTATTTGAACCTTGTATGATCTGCAAACATGAAATCAGGTAGAGATGGAAATGGCTGCAAGTAGAGTCTCCAGGAACTCCTTTTGATTGGCTCTCGAAATCACCAATTTTCTGCCCAATATTCAAGAAGGTAGAAGCTTTGTGTCCTAGAAAAGTCCGTGTGTAAGTTTGTTTTATTGACCAGAAATGGTCAATAGACTGTAACCACCACTTTTTCCCGCTAGAGTGTAGGAAACAAAGGGAGAAAGTGGGCAGGGCGAAATCCGGAGAGCTATGGTATTTGTTAGGCTTAAGCACATCTGATAAAAATAAGGTGGGCTTTTGACAAAAGTTTTCCATTACGTTTCAAAAGAAAAAGCAACAAAAACTTGGTTCAGACTCTTCAGTTCCTGATTTCACCAAATCATCATATTTGCTTAGTAATTACCGTTCTCCCGGAAACGGAGACCTCTGGATCTCTGAATTGCAGTCCTGAAAGCGCAGAGGTTGTGCTAACTCTCGCTCAAATGCCGGCTTCCCTCGTATAGATCTAAAGAGAAAACAGGATCACAAACTCTCGACCAGCTTGCGGCCCTCGTGCGTTGCAGTAGTCAACGGTTTTGTCAACTCTACGCAGACGCCAGAAGAGATATCCAAAATCCAAGAATGGATTCTTGAAGCGCATGAACATTTCATAGCCCATGTAAATTTCCAGACTGCTAGCCTTACTGAGCTCAATCTTACAATTTATTATATTTGGCCAAAGACCTTGTTGTCACCCTGTATGCGCTCTTTTGTTGGATTTCTTTGTTTTTCAAGGAAAACGAAGAAATCCAACAAAACAATAAAAGAGCGAATAATGTTCCTTAATTCTAATAGACGAGGCTATGTATTCTATGGACGCATCATATTTATCTGGCTACAATCCTGGGCACTCACAAAAAAGAAGTTACATAGTGCAGTACTCCAGAACAGAACGTAGTACTATAAAAAATTACTAAGCAAATGCTAATTTAATGCTCTGACCCCTTCCTTACGTTTCCAAGGGACTTGTTCGACTAGAAGTTGTGCAAGGACTAGTGTGATGGGGTAGATTTTCTCTTTGCTACTTTGTAGGATTTTCGCCTAGAATTAGTAAGCTACCGATAGAAAACTGGGCAAACAAAAATGCTGTCCGGATCGAACCGAGTGTGGAGCGGAGACTGCAGAAGCTTATCAGCCTTTGTTGAGCTGTGGCGGAGGGAGATACCCAATGAAACACTCACTTTCGTCGAGGACTACTGCTGGCCGCTTCGGCTCACTGCGTCGTTGATTCTTTGGCAACTTGTTGTTCTCGATGTGGAACTTCTCAAGGCACTTCGGCTCGTGTATTGCTGCAAAAATCTGTAAGTCTGCTACGAACTCGATATGAAGCAAATTTCGAGCTATTTTCTGAGAGTATTAGTTCCTCTTCTCCATCTTGCTGAAGTACTACTTATAAGTAATTCCTGCTAAATTTGGGAGAAAGACAAGCAAAAGTATGGGAGAAGCTATAAATAACATTAGAAATTTGTCCCCTTAAATAAACAACTCACCTATGCTGAGGGATCCGTACTGACGACCGCATATGTAGCAGAAGACTGGAGGTTTCGGACCACCTTTTTTATTCTCCTGAATGCGAGAGAGGTTCACGGAATGTGTGCACGTAATAAATACTGAAATCTAACAGTATAACAAAAGAAATAAACTGTTTGGACCTGCTCGAGGGCATTTTTACTGTGTGAAGCTTAAGCTTATCGAGTACGTTTATTCGGATTTTATGAATTAGTTTGTATTTTCTTATTACTCGTTCGTGAAGGTTGTGAAACCATTTATAAAGGCAATTTATTCTTCCTCTATGAGGATATTTCCATCATTTCTGGATTTATTTTTGCAAAATTTCTGGCACTATAAATTGGGGGCAGCAGAAGATACCCATTTGCGACACCTGAATTTTTTTAAAGGAAAACCGAAAGAGGTGATATTTAGCTGAAGCAGGATTGGGGAGGATGCTGAACAATTTTCCATCCAAACAAATATAATTAGGGCCAGATAATGCATTAGATACTTATCGATTCGTTCGAAGTTCGAAAATTCGATTTCGATTAGGTGAGTAGTTCAAATATTCCAAACAGAGGGTGCAGTACACAACAGCAGCAATCCTTCAGGACCGATAAGGCGGCATTTGAGTCTTTCACTTTCTTAACCTTTTGAATTCTTCGGATCTGTTCCTGAATGAATAATTAACGGCACTGAATTATTCGATTTTTATTTGGTCCCAAGCATGGAAACAAACTGTTAGACAGCGGTTTGAACAGTGTTTGCAAGATCAGGTTTGACTTATTGTACAGGAGAATAACAGCCTTGTCTATCAATTATTCTGCATTGAATGGCCTCAGTTACCTATTGTTAGTGCACTTGGTCTACGTTTGTTCCTACCATTTCATTGACCTCCATTTATTCATCAATGCAGCACAGTATCCCAACTCACATGCTAGGCTTCACGAGAGAGGAGGTTTTCGTTCATGTGGAGGTTGCCACATTTAAATATTTAGAGCCATTTTCAAGCAGCTGTGTGTTGTTGAGCTCTCTCCATACATGGCGGAAGTGTCTAGAGCTGCATCGGATGTTTTTGACCGTGTACGAAAGCAGAAATAAAGTAGTTGTCGATAATGGGCTATTTCGGCTTTTCGCAATTTACATTTTCAATATTCGGGACTCAGACGAAATTGCTTAGGCCAGAAAAAGGAGGAGTGGCTGCTGTCGGGCACGAAGGGAACTTTCAAAATTTCAAATGTCTGTACAGACTTGGTCAAACGGCCAGAAATATAGAAAAAAAACAAACTAACTAAAAAGACCTGGAGCTTTAATTCAACAACCCGGAGCCCGTCTCTTAAAACGATTGAGGCCAAGACTTGGTACACGTACTCAGAATTCAGGTAATTCAGGGATATTGCAATTACGGGATATTTCGTGACATGGTTTGATTAAGGCGGTAGTAGTTTATTTGAATGCATATCAGCCTCAAGAACAAATCTCTCTCCGAATTGATAATAATTTCGAGCGATGAGGAACAAAATATTCTGCATTACTTCGTTGCGATCCTCGCTATGTGGAACGTTGTCGCTGGCACTGAGAGGCTTCTATTCTTAGTCAGGCAGCTTTGATTAATCTCCAGAGCGGAAGCAATCATTATTCATTCTTGAAAGTGACCTCAAAGTAAAAACGACCAGAAGTCATAGTCAGGAGTCCTTAGAAGACCTGCGCGAGAAAATGAACACGAATAATAAATTCGAGGAGGTGTCCACACCCGAAATGCTAAGATCTTCGTGAACAGAGTAGAGAACATGATGGTGCACATCCCTCAGGACATCAAATCTCAGTCGCATTTCCGCAGGATGCGTCAGAACCCAGCAGAAGACGCAATCCAACACATGCAGAAGATAAGGAGTAAGGTATGGTAGTGGTAACGAGAGATCACGTCGACAGAATATTAGTACTGTTCACTAAGTGTAACGATATGCATTAATTTGTTTCATTCATTCTAATGACGCATTTTTTTCAATGGCTCTCAGATTCGAGATGGAAGATCGAGCACGGCTAAATAACAGGCCAGAAGACATAGTCAGGAGATCTCAAAGAGCAGGAGGGCAACTCATCTTAATTATTTTTGGTAATAGTCCAAGATCAGCACACTGGACATGGATAAATCAAATAGCTTAGAAGAGGCGACAATCCTGCTTTAAAGTTCGTGATAGGTCTGTAGAACATCACTGGAAGAGTTCAATGATGTCAGCTTTTGTGGAAGGGGCCATGTACTTACGATGGCACACTTAGAAGCCGGGAAGAACGAACCAAGAATTATATGTGGTGTGGATATCTAACAAGAAAACCGCCAAGTTAACATCGTTTTGTACCAGCAGTGACGGTACAGAGCTAAACACTGTGCGAGCTACATAGTTCTAAACTATACCACATGAACTAGTTGTTAGTTAACAAAAGCAAAACGTTCAGAATGCTCACCATTGAAGCCTCGTGGAGTTGGTGCAGATACTCTTGTTTTTGGCCGGGAACTCCCAGTGGGGGTGGCGAAAGCCCCGACCACTACGACTATGCTCGATACGCAATTCTGAATGGATGCAACAGGCGTTTCCAAGCCAACGGCTGGGACAAAACAAAGACTGGAACGCGTCTAAGAACTCTGCCGGGTTCTTTGCTTGAAATTGTTAGTCATTCAGCAATAAATGAAGACCCTAAAGCAGTGAGAAGAATAAGCTTCGCAGGAAGTGAGGGTCTACACAGCTATGTCAGCCCATAAGAGCTGGATAAAAAAAGGAAGGTGAACGGATCTCCATCCCATAACGTGAAGTGAGACTATTCTTTCCAAATGCCCCTCTACACAGCTTAGCTCAGGACGTCCACACCGATCTCTGTCAAATGCGCATTTTTTCAATGTTCATTCATTTACTACGATCGTACGGATAACGTTTTGAAGGTACAAAGAAAATAAAAACAGATGATTTGCAAGAAGACGCACATCATCATTCCATTCATAGCACAAGCTGTCCTACAGCCGTAATGTGCTTGAACAGAGCGAAACACGATGAAGTCGTAAAATCCTTAGCTAATCCCAAACAGGTTGCCAAAACTGTAACTGGTGTAGGACTTGATCGGACAATGTCCACTCCCTACATGTTTTTAAGAAACGCTTGGCGGTTTCAAAACACAAAGCCGAGAAAGAAAACAAAAGTATTATGGTTGTCAAAGGTGTTTTGGCTTTAATTAGTGGTTTATGTGTTATTTACGTGTTATTTGTTTATTATAATATTTTACAGGTGTTTTGGCAGTAGTGTGGCGTGGATAAGCTGTGTTTCCGCTGTAGACATTTCCGGTCTCTATCACGATCCATTTAACAAGCAACGAAAAACATTATGGCAAGCGGGGAAGGCATAATTCTCGAAGGTTGCTGTTACTAAATAGACGAAGGACAGTCAGCGGAAATCCACTTCTATGACAGCTGATCTCCGAGCCCACTTTTGTATGGACACAATTTGTATTGCCTCACAGTAGTGAACATGTTTTTTTTTTGCAGTAGCACTCTTATCATCTGCTAAAAATCTAGAATAGTATAAGGATAAAGTGGTCGGCGTTAATCAATCCCGTCACGAGGGATGCGCCACGCATTCGACTTCATCTGAGCATCGTAGAGGCGTTGAATGCGTATGTGCCCTGTACAATGACTTGCGGAGGGCACCCGACGTACCAAGTCAGTGCTTCATCCTCCCAGACTTCCTCTGCTACCAAATTACCGACCCCGGAGGGATGGAAGGCTTGGTTGGCCTCGGGCGGGATCGAACCATCGATGGTGTGCGTGCGCACCGAGCCTCTTACCACTGCGCCACACGCGCCCCAGAATAGTATCTGTGACCCAATTATCGATGACCACTAGCTATGAGGGGAGCTCTATGCTTTTAGCCTGATTTCCGGTTGGAGGAACAAGATCTAAGGAAGCTTATATGTAGGGGCAGCCATGCATTACCATCTTCACTCTGATAAACAACAGTGGAACCTCGGGCACAAACAGATGTCATTCGCCTGGCGCCTGGGGTTAGTTATGGAGTTGCTTGAGAAACAAGATAAGACACTTAGTAGTATAATAGTAGTTGTATTAGAGTGGTAAGAAAGTCTTGAGCCGTTTAAGACTTCTTTTCTGCTCTATTTTATTACTCAGCATACAGCGGCGTTTGCTCAGCATATAGCAAACATAGATAGTAACTGCAGTGTCCCACCTAATGGGTAGGTGAGCGGTTCCCTTCTCCCAGAACTGAGGAGAGTTTGAGCCAAAGAAATCGCTGACCTCCCTTTGAACATTGCAAAGTTTGATGACTTTTTTCTTAGCTGGGAATGCCTCAGAGGAGAAAAATAAGTGGTAGTTGGGGGAGCAAGGTCAGTAGAATAGGTTGGGTGGGGAACCGCGACCTAGCCGAGCTCCTCCAATTTTTCACTGGACTCTTTAGCTATAAATATTGGGCTAGGCGTCATCATGGCGTAGGTGTTCAGAAAACTCGTTTTGGCCATTTTTCTCGAACAGCATCCGGGACTTTCTGGAGCTGATTGGTGTAATTGTTACCGGTGACCATGTGTGTTTGCGGCAGCGGATCGTAACACAACACTCCTAACGAATTGCAAAAGTAGCAAAGGAAACACTTGTTTGGGTGGGGGTGCGATTTGGCAGATCTTCTACTAGACACAGCCACATGACACGATCCGTGTTAGAATCGTAGAGGATCCAACTCTCATATTCAGTAATCAGTAATCTTCCAGAAACCCCTTCCGGTGCGGGAAAAGAAACAAAAACTGATTATGGCTCGGAGGGCCTCTTATGGAATTGACATCGTAATTAACGTTGAGGAAGGCAATCAGGCTATTCGGCTATATATGCCTATTATGAAGCCCGAAGTTTGTTGTATAAGTAACCCGTGGTAGACCATGGGTATCGATCAATAATCAAAAGTTTTGGAACTTTCAAAAAAAATCTAGTCAAGGCTTTCTTACCACCCTAATACATAGTACCAATCAACGGTTCCACTCTGTGGTAGAGGGTACGGCTCCGTTATTGGTTAGTGGTTAAAAATTCGACATGAGACGTTTTTTCATAGGTTGCGTCGGTTTTCTGCGCAATAGATAGTTTGCATTCGATGCCCTTTCAAGCCAAAAAAGGATAACTCGCTCGAATAGGGATTCAGTAAAGTTGTTAACAAAGTCGCGTTCGGGGCTAAGCGATTAATCCAGCTCAGGAACATCGCTGTACCTGAGCAGCTGCTTCGAAATTGACCGCAATGCCAGCGCGAAATGATTTTATGTTGAAGGATGCTCAGGAAAGTGGGAAATCCTCCCTGGACACAGCGATCTCATCACTGTCTGCAGGGGGTACATCTTTGCACTAATAGACAAGACGCCTTTCTCCTCTACATAAACACACTCACAAATGCATGAGCTAAGGTGCTCTCCAGCCACGGCCTCTATTTTCTGTTATAGATTCTGTCTGCAGTGAGGATATCATTTGCGAGCCGAACTGGAAGCGAACCTGTTTGTACGGTTGTATAGCTCGGAGGTATTCAACACGGAATACAGAAGTACTATGTCTTAGTCCAAAAATCTCGGGGGTGAATACTTTGCGCTCAAGAATGCGTGATGGAGAATGACGTTGAGATTGTGGAGCAGTGGTTAGCCAAACGGCATATTTTACAAAGCATTTCATTACCGTCACGGTTATGATTTATCCGTGAATGATTATAAAGTAATGTCTCGAATTTATGCTGGTGGGTGCCAGTAAAGGAGTGAGTTTGCGTAAATTAGCAAGTTTACTATGGGTAGCCTCAGTGATGCATCCTAGCCTAGGGTCTCGCTCTAAAAAGTTTATGTAAGTCCAGCGTAATGAGAATTGAAAACCGTGCATGAGTCTTCAGCAGGGGTGTGCGGAATTTTCTGTTTTCCGTTTTACGCTTTTCGTTTTCCGCCTATTTCTGTTCTTCCGTTTTACGTTTTACGTTTCAAGGGTTTTTGCCCCGGAAAACGGAAAATCCCAGAAAATTATGGAAAGAGAGAGATCGTTGTTTTCTGCGTACATGGTATATCCCTATCCTGAAGAGGATTCACGTTTTTCGATGCGCAGTGTGGATGAGTTCACAACAATGGCGCTAAAATTGAAGTCCAAACGCTATTTATGAAATTCGAACTATTTTGCCTGACTTTCTGGCCTTCATGATTGCTCCAAATATGCCATACAAGTGCCCTGCTCTCCTCGAAATTTGCAAAAAAAAAGTTCCACAGAGATGTGGGGTGAACTGATATAAAATTTCCATGAGACTGTGACGTGTCATGGTAAGAGCATCAAACATTCTTGCGAAGCAACGCATGATGTAGGCTTTCTTTCAACCTGACAAAAGCAACCCGACAAAAGCATACGGCTACTTTGCACTTATCACTGTTTCAATCAGACGGTGATCCTCAGCTCCACAGTGGCACCGCTGGCGCGTTATGATTTGCGCAATGTTGGCCTGATTGTGTTTCACGTTCCCCACATACTGTTCTCCTCCTCCCTCCTCCATCGCTAATCGGCTCTAACGGGATCCTTTGTGGATAACCGGATCTTCTTCAGATTCCAAACACATTAGCTGCCGTAGATGACTTCTTCTCTGGATTTTTTCAGAATAGGTCTGCTCCAAAATAAAGGAAAGGAGTAGCACTTTTCACATTTTACACCTTCTCGTCTATTCAAACATTCAGTGAGGAAGCTACTTATTGCTTATACCACTCTGGCCGTCCGGCTAACGCTGGACTTCCAGACTTCTACTGATGCTCGCTTCGCTCGCATACTCCGCATACTATGCAGGAAAATGGTGGACAGATTTAGTAGATCCTGTATTCTCTCGAGTAAGTCCGTCGATTTTTGGAGAGCTCTCGATCGCGTGAGCGGTACCCTAACCCCGCGTTGGAGAAGTAATTCCCTTTGGTTGGCCCTAGTGGCCGTTGTTAATTGGGCGTAGCCAATTCAGTGGAAATGCTCTCTTGAAATAATATATCATTAGCGGGTTGTTGTGGTAACTCAAGTGGTAAGGGTCTTCCCATGTATAAAAACAGAGTGAGGGGTGGTGTCGATTCAAATACGGATGGACTGGAATGAGGAGGGGAATACGGATTGGAACAATGTGCACCTTGGTCACATAGGTAGGAGGAATAGCCGGGACGGGTGCCAGGGCACCATTCATGAAGAAATTTACCTAGGCCGTGACGAACTTCCTTCTCTGGACGTGGGCGCTCCTATCACTGTGCACGAGGCTTATCTCCTAATACTGCCCTGAAACATCATCTTTGAGCCGTAATTAAAGTGTTATCTTAACGAGAGACTTGCTTATTGAACGCTGATCGTCGCGATTCATACCAGACCTGGTGAATTTGTCCCTTACTTGTTGTCGTTTGTTCACATCTGCAGTAGTGAATAAAGAGTGAAATGGACTCGCGAAAACCGTGGCTCACCTCCCCAACTCATTAGTTCTATCCTTCCACAGACTTAGTGCCAGCATTTCTGTGTTGGAAGATGGTTGCTGCCTGCATCGCGTCGTCGCTCTTGCAGGCACTTCAAAGAAGTATTCATATTCAAAGATGATTGTCAATGTGAAAGATACTGTTACCTCGTATTACATGCGATTTGCCTTGTCTTCAACTCTCAGCAGTGAAGTACACATGTGGCTCAGCTCTGCCGGGTCCGCCAAGAAGTCATAACCATCCACCTAAATTGATGTTCCTGATCCACATTATTACATCTACTATAAACAGATACTCACCAGTATAGCTGTGTGCTTATTCATGTTTTTACATCTCCGGCATCTATACGAGTGAACCCCCGTTATACTTGTCTTCCTGTTGTAGGCGAATGCATAGCACTGTTCGCTATCTGGATTGTTGTAAATTAACACGCTGTGTTTTCCGAACTTGCTAACTTCTCTCTCGCCCCGGAACCGAGGTGGCTCTATCCGTGAAGCGTCTCTACTTCTCCTTCGTATTTGCTCACCATGCGGAGCCGTGCCTTGGGGTCGTAGCTGTAGCGGTGGCGAACTGGACTGGCCCTGAAAGTTAATAACCATAACCCCAAATCTGCAAGTTGCACACCGATTCACTTACTGACCTACAGCAAGACACAGAGTCAGAAATTACAGCAAAGACACTAATTGAATGATACCTCTTGCTGCTGTTGCTGCTGTGGCTGTTGTTGATGTTGTCCTTGATGGAGAGAGAGAGGATCTGGTTCCGGAAACGTAGATGTTGTAGACCTCTTAGAAGATCTCCAATCTTACTTACCTGGGCTGGATAGGGATTGGCGACGTAGAACGACTGAGAAGTAGCTGGCGCATGTTCCGTAAGGGAAGCAGAGCTCTAAAATTGTAGAAGATGCTACAACACAAAGGAGATCTCCACTCATACTTACCTCTATCGGGTAGGGACACGGATTGGTGACATGTAACGATTGAGAAGTAAATGGCGCCTCTTCCGTAAGAGAAGCAAAACTCGAAACGTGTGGAAGTGTGGAATGCTAACAACAACACTAACAAGTCCAACGCTCCTATCTACGATTACGTGACGTTCGTCACCCGTCCTTTCGCGAACGCGGCGAAAGGGGCGGGGTGTGCGACGAACCCTCCAGGCGTCTGCGCTAGGGAAAAAAAAGGTAGTGCCGCGCGCGAATCCTCGCGCGGCGGCGCAGCGGGTGACGAACGTCCGTAGACGCCTATCTACCCGTCATCAAAATATGACGTGTAATAATTAGGTTGTGGAGTCGGAGGGGCATCGTATCATTGATGTGCTGCTGCTTGCGCCAAGAATTCCTTTAGCTTTATTATTAGAAGAGGAAGCCAAATTAAATGAAAACAGTAATGAATATTACTCACCTGCCCGCTTGCTTCACGGATTTGCTCAACGCTAGGACAGCTGTTGTAGTAAGTGTCACCCTTTATATATGACCATATCCTCCGTCTCTTACTAGGCCTCTGCTCGACTGTCCAGACAGAGTTGAGCATCCGGCAAATTGTCATTGTGTCCAGAGATAGATCATCCCCATAGGTCAGTATACATATGTCCGAATGATTCACCGACCAATAACTCAATGGATCACCTCCGTGTTGTTTATACTCAGGTCCGAACAGTGCATTAGACATATTGAAAGTCAAAAAGTTGATTTAGAAGCAGTCAAAATTCCAGATTTCCGAAATACAAGGGTGACTACAACTCATGATGGATGGTCACAAGGTTTTGGTACTTAAATTTTTCTCAACTTCCCAACTTTATATTTTTCTCAACTTTCCACCTTTTTTGGATGGGGTTCTAAACTAAATAAACTATTCGATTTTCATTCGGTCCCAACCATAATGCAGATGTGCTTCATTGCTACACTAATAGACAGAATTGCCAGGTATACTGCCAGATTTCATGTGAGACAGGTTATCATTCTTTTCAAATTATTTTAAACAAAGATATGGACATTTGATAATCAAGGTAGAATTTCGGCATGTGCCTGATGTTATGCAAATTCAAAGCTGATTATTTGTGTATTACTTGGAATGGATAGTTACTCTACATGCTGCTCTCATCCGGAGTCGCTGCCGCGCCATCATTGTCCGAGTTTCCCGCCGCGCGGCGTGCCTCATTCGCGCTCGCGGTAGGGCATTTCGCTCCATCGCGTTGCGACCACACCCCTTTGCGCGAGCCTGCCCGGCTGTCAGCTGGCGGATGCGCAAGGTGTGAACATCCGTTAGGCATAGTTAACAACGCCCTTTTTTTGTTGAGCTCAAACGCGAGCCCTCCATGCAATGCTCGCAGAACCGCTGCCCGAGCCTTGTGCCGAGCGGCGGCGCGTCCGATTCCTCTGCCCACGGCGCTTGTCTAAACCTGTACCTACTCGTCTGCGATACTATTTATTCCGTCTGACACATCCTATTGTTGCAGTTCAGCTGCCTTGGAACGCCTGCAAGAGCACTATCGTGGCAAGGTGTGAAATTGTCTGGATTTGCCACCTTGGAAGGTAGTTTCATTGTTCGCGATTGCGAGGGACCCAATCGATCTGCCTATTGAGTTGATCATAATCGACTGGGTCAACACTTATCTGTCTGATAATGTCCACTCCCGTTGCTCTCTCGACTATTCAGGATAGGAGGAACCCTAAGAAGAGGCAGTGTACGGATGTCATCAGTACGTCTCCGCAGCAAATGGATTTAGATCAGAGGGCATCAATGCTAGTGGATGATGACTCGCTGCCCGCTCATGTGAGGTCGGTGATCTCCCTATTGATGGAGGACCGGAAGAGGCTTTCTGCCATGCTAGACAACTATCGAGACTTGCATAATGAGGCGATGTTACTTAAGTCAGAACTTGCTTCTTTGAAATCTGCTCCATTGCGTCAAAACAGCCCAATTCCAACTTCTCAAACTACTTCTGCTTCTCAGACAGCGAGCAGTCCTAGTCCGCTTGGGTCCGTAGGGGGTATTAGATCTTATGATGAAGTAGAGCGTAGCCACTCGATTATCGTGGCGGGTCTTCCTGAAAGTAGGGCAGAGCAGGCTTCTCTGAGGGTGTATCAAGACTATAATTGTATAAGAGAGGTAGTGGATTTCCTAGGTATTGATTGCTCCATTGTAGCACTATACCGTCTTGGTCGAGTTGCTATTAATCGCGCTCGTTTAGTGAAATTAGTGCTGCCTGCGTCTGTATTTGTGAAAATGATGTTGAGGCGCACTCCACGCCTTAGGTTTTTTAAAGTTCATGGGATTTTTCTCAGAGCGTCCCTTCCCAAATCGTAAAGGGATAAGCTCAGAGCTGAGCGTGAAGCGCGTCGCATTACACCTTCTTGTGCTGTTGCTTCCCATTCGAGTGCCGTACCTCCGGATTTAGAGATTGTCAGTAGCCAGAACTCTTCGCTTGCTTCAAGTAATGATGCGCCAAACTCTTGAGCACTCTCTGGAATGCGGGTGACTTCGTTTCATTTTTTGTTGCCAACGTACGCTCAGTCGCCAAGAATGCAAACTCATTAGGTTTTTTATTGAAACGGCATAATCCTGGGATTCTAGCCCTTTCCGAAACTTGGCTGAAACAGAGTTTCGATCTCAGTTCACTTTTGGGCTCCAATCTGACGCCTACTTGTGCCAGTGTGATGACAGAGCAGATGTGCAAAGCTGTAAGCGATATTATTTCTTGTGATAAACAATGTATTGTAGTAGGCGATTTTAATTTTCCTAACATTCGATGGCTGCCTACTCCGAGTGTGAAGAACAATCTGAGCGGTTCTAAACAGTTCCTTGAACTATGTACAACCCACGCACTCTCCCAATTCGTTGATAAGCCTACTTTAGGGGACAATATCCAGGACTTGGTATTGTGCAACAATCCTGAACTAATATATGGACTAAAGGTGCGGTCTCCTATAGGAACGAGCGACCACTCATGCGTTTCCTTTCTATTACGATTGCCCTGTGAACGAGAGCATTTTGTCAACAAATTCAACTTTAGGGCTGCTGATTACAAGGCAATCACAAACTATCTTTCGCAAATAGATAGGTATGGTTCTCTGAATACTGTGAATACGGTAGATGAAAAGTATGAAATGCTGCTAGCTATATTGGGGCACTGTATAAGCTTACATGTACCTCTGGTCAGGGTCGGAACTAATAGACCCAATCTTCCTGCCTACCTTCTCAAACTTGACATTAAAAGGAGTAACGTTTGGGAAGAAGCTTCTATTAGTAGAAATTCACATGATCGGGACTCCTACAAAAGGATAAATAAGAAATTTGAGCAAAAGCTTTGGAAATTTAATAGATCTATAGAGAAGAAAGTCGTGGAATCTGGAAGTAAAAGTACATTCTATACTTTCATGAATTCGCGGCTCAAGGGTAATTCTGGGCTGGGTACGCTAATTGATGAGTGTGGGCAGGTGCTCACATCTGATAAGGACAAGGCAAAAGCCTTTGCAGGGGTGTTTCAGGAACATTTTTCTGAGACAACGACCATGGGCACTAGTGCAGAATCAACTATGTAGGAGTAGTTGCCTTAGTAACTTTCCAGTGATGGCTGACTCAATCTGGTTCCACGCAACTGAAATTTACACACTTCTTTCCAAATGGCCTAGGTCCAGATCAGTTACCCCATATGGAATTCCTTTAGGACTCATAAAGGAGGTAGCTCCAATGATTGCTGGTCCTCTAGCTTATATATTTAATCTGAGCGTTATGCGTGCTGAAGTTCCTACCAGATGGAAAATTTCCTACGTCACTCCAATTCCGAAGAAAGCACCACATACGACCCTTTTTAATTACAGACCAGTAAGCATAACTTCAATTTTTGCAAGACTATTTGAAAAGATAATAAAGAAAAGATTACTAGACCATTTTGTGGACATTGTCTATCTAGATTTCTGTAAAGCTTTCGATAGGGTGCCACATGCAAAGTTGATCTACAAATTGGGGTTGATTGGGGTGCATCCCCGCATAATAGCCTGGATTCGAGCTTTTCTTGAGGGTCGAGAGTTCTGCGTAAGAGTAAATGACATCCTTTCTCATCCCAGGGCAGCTCAGTGTGGGGTGCCTCAAGGGGGTGTTCTTTCCCCGATACTGTTTATCGTCTACACCTTTGAATTGCCCACTTTAATCTCCAATCTGGGACTCAACTGTTGTGGGTTTGCCGATGATATTAAGATGTACAAACAGCTCTCAGACGCGAGTGATTGTTTTACATTTCAGCGGGGCATTGATGCGGCAGCGGAATGGTCCAAGATCTGGGAACTTCCACCCTCTGATCACAAGAGTAAGGTATTAAGAATTGGCGCCAATTCTCCAGTTCGTTTACCATCTGAATGGGGTCGCTATTGAAGTTGTAAATCATATGCGGAATCTTGGATTTCATGTAACCAATAAGCTTGACTTTGAAATTCACCGCGACTTAGTTGTAGGAAAGGCGTATGCAATGTTGCATAAATGATTTAGATAACTGACAACCAATAACGTCCAGGTGATTCTTCAAGATTACAAGACTTATGTAAGGCCAATATTAGAGTATGGCACTGTAGTTTTCAGTCCTCATAAGAAGAAACTTATTGAAAAAATTGAAAAAGTTCAAAACTGTTTCACGAGGAATGATTAGACAGCTCGGTTTTGTCTATTCAGAGATTCCCAATTCTCTGGAACGAAACTTAAATTTTTCATTGGACACTCTGGATTTAAGGAGGAAAAGATTTGATTTGATCATGTTTCATAAAATAATTACTGGAACAAGCAGTCTTCCTTCGAGTGTATTTTGCTCGATGCGGTCATCAAATACTAGAGGTCAGGCATTGAAACCAGTCATCCCCAGGGCTAGACATTCTGTTAGATTTAACTTTTCCTTCAATAGAGCGGGATCGGAATATGCAAAACTTGGCAGGAAACGTGCGTTACCTGTTAGTGTTCATTCATTCGAAAAGCTGCTTAGTCACCTGCCTTCTTGAGAGTACCAAAAGCAACGGCAACATATCTTTTTATTGTATCTGGTACATTCTTTTTTGAAATTTTTTTGCGTTAACTGTGTTGTTTTTTTTTCATTTCGCCTTGATTGGATTCAGTTTTTCCTTTCAGAGGCTTTTTATGTTGTTTATGAGGTGGTATTGTCACATGATTCATTCATGTAATAAATATATAAATATATCCTCCCCGACAGTTCTGCGAGCATTGCATGGAGGGCACGCGTTTGAGCTCAGCAAAAAAAGGGGACACCTTGCGCATCCTCCAGCTGACAGCCGGGCAGGCTCACGCAAAGGGGCGTGGTTGCAACGCGATGGAGCGAAATGCCCTACCGCGAGCGCGAATGAGGCACGCCGCGCGGCGGGAAACTCGGACAATGGTGGCGCGGCAGCGACTCCGGATGAGAGCTGCATGTAGAATAACTATCCATTTCAAGTAATACACAAATAATCAGGTTTGAATTCGCATAACATCAGGCACATGCCGAAATTCTACCTTGGTTATGAAATGTCCATATCTTTGTTTTAAATAACTTGAAAAGAATGATAACCTGTCTCACATGAAATCTGGCAGTATACCTGGCAATTCTGTCTATTAGTGTAGCAATGAAGCACATCTGCATTATGGTTGGGACCGAATGAAAATCGAATAGTTTGTTTAGTTTAGAACCCCATCCAAAAAAGGTGGAAAGTTGAGAAAAATATAAAGTTGGAAAGTTGAGAAAAATTTAAGTACCAAAACCTTGTGACCATCCATCATGAGTT
Source organism: Ancylostoma caninum (assembly GCA_037903475.1). Lineage (NCBI taxonomy): Eukaryota > Metazoa > Nematoda > Chromadorea > Rhabditida > Ancylostomatidae > Ancylostoma > Ancylostoma caninum. Next base: position 2,437,063 of record JBAJFG010000384.1, on the reverse strand, counting down.
GTAGTTACCCTTGTATTTCGGAAATCTGGAATTTTGACTGGTTCTAAATCAACTTTTTGACTTTCAATATGTCTAATGCACTATTCGGGCCTGAGTATAAACAACACGGAGGTGATCCATTGAGTTATTGGTCGGTGAATCATCTATGGGGATGATCTATCTTTGGACACAATGACAATTTGCCGATATGCAAATCCTCTCTCTCTCCATCAAGGACAACATCAACAACAGCCACAGCAGCAGCAACAGCCACAGCAGCAACAGCAGCAAGAGGTATCAATCAATTGGTGCCTTTACTGTAATTTTTGACTCTGTGTCTTGCTGTAGGTCAATAAGTGAATCGGTGTGCAACTTGCAGATTTGGGGTTCACCTTGATCACCTTGACTCCCGTTGATCTTCGGATGTACCGAGCGGGCGCCAGCAATCCTTCCATTTGTCCCTCTCGCGAGCCAGAGTTGTCCAATGGATTCTGTCCGTTCGAGGGACACGAAGAGCATTATATCTTTCCTTGAAGGACTTCGTGAAGAAGTCTGACCATCGGGTCGGTGGTCTTCCTGTCGTGCGCTTAACGTCCGGTGGAGTCCAGTCGCTGACGGCTCTTGTCCAACGGTGGTCGTTAAGACGCATCACGTGTCCGGCCCACCTGATCTTACTCAACTTGGCGTAAGCGGCAGCGTCCCTGATCTTCGACTGTTCACGAAGGGTGGAACTCCGTATTCCAGCCCTCACTTGTGTGAGGCGGGTTATTCCTAGCATCACCCTCTCGATGGAGCGTTCGATGACGTTGACCGCATTCTCATCCTGCTTGCGTAACGCCCATGTTTCCGAGGCGTACGTCAAAGCAGGGAGAACCGTTGTATTGAAGAGGTGGGCACGGAGCCTGGTGTTCTTCGTCTTCTTCACTACGTCCTCGATGCTCTTGTAGGCTCCCCAAGCCGCTCGCTTCCTCCTGCCCAGCTCTGGAGCGAGATCTGATGTTGACTTCCCGACCTAGATATACGTAGCTGGAGCATTCGGATATGGTCGTTCCGTTGAGCGAGAATGGGGCATCCGGGACCCATCCGTTCCTCATGAACATCGTCTTCGTCAGGTTCAGTTGGAGACCGATCTTTCCACACGCGTCGTCAAAGTCGGCCAGCATCCGTTCCGCTTCGCCGATAGTTGGTGTTATAAGGACGATGTCGTCAGCGAAGCGAAGGTGGTTAAGTCGCCGGCCATCAACTTGCACTCCCATGCAATCCCATTCCAGTCTTCGCATGACGTCTTCGAGAGTGGCGCTGAATAGTTTTGGCGACACGGTGTCGCCTTGTCGAACCCCTCTCTTGACGTCGATAGTGATGTCGTCGTAGAATGGAGAAATCCTGGTCGTGAAGTTGCTGTAGAGCTCACGAAATATCTTGATGTACTGAGTAGGTATGCCCTGGTTGCCCAGGGCTTTGAGGACCGCCTCTGTCTCCACAGAGTCGAAGGCTTTCTTCAAATCGATGAACGTGAGACAGAGAGGCATCTTATACTCTCGCGATACTTCAATGAGTCTAGTGACCGTGTGTATGTGATCGATCGTACTGAATCCTTTTCGAAACCCTGCTTGCTCGCACGGCTGTCCTTCATCTAATGTCCTTTCGATCCTATTTAGAATCACTCGAGTGAAAAGCTTGTAGATGACGGACAACAGACAGATGGGGCGATAATTGCCGATGTCCTGTGGGTCTCCCTTCTTGTACAGCAGCACGGTCCTGCTGGTCTTCCATTGGTTCGGTACCTTGCATTCCGACAGGTACCGCGTGAAGAGCCTAGCCAAGGTGGTGATAAGAACTGGCGGTAGGTTCTTCAGATGTTCCGGTCGAATCCTGTCGGGGCCCGGTGCTGTACGATTCTTCACCGACTTGATGGCATGTCGGACTTCGGAAGGGAGAACTGATGGGACAACGTATCCATCCTCCCTTGGGTGATATTGGGGGAGATGGACGTGGCTATCGAAGAGATCCGAGTAGAAGTCGTGGATGACCTTCTCCATTACCCGTCTTGATGAAGAAATTGTTCCTTCTGGGCGCCGGAGGGCGGTCATCTTGGTCTTACGATTGGCGAAGTCACGGCGGGCGTTGCGAATGCTTCTTCCTGCCTCTGCGGCTTCGGCCAATACTGCTGCTCGTCTCTCTTTAAGGTCTTCTTTTATCGCTTCTCTGCACCGTTTTGCGAGCTCGGACGTCAGTTGGTAGTTGCCTGCGGCTCTCGCGACTCCGCGCTGGCGTATCAGCTTGAGGGTCTCGTAAGACAGTCGTCTTTTGGTGGATCTTGAGCCCTCGGCTCTCCTTGCGCTGTCGCAGAGATGTTGAACAAGCCGATCGTATTCTTCGTCGATGTTGTCGACAACGGCATCTTCCCAAAAGCCGGCTAACGAAGTGAAGAGATCCCAATTGATGACGGATTTGGGAGCCCTCTTCTTGAACTTCGCGGCTTTCTCTCCTTTGCGCGAGAAGAAGAATCTTGCACGAAGGAGGCGATGGTCTGATCCGGTGTAGAACTTCGGTACAACACCGACGTCGGTCAGGCAGAACCTTCGATTGACGATGATGTGGTCAATTTCTTTATGGTACTCTCCACCGGGTGACTCCCACGTCCACCGTAGGGAGGTTGGCTTCTGAAACTGTGAGTTACCATGGATGGTCTTCGTCGTCATGATGAACTCAGACAGCCTCTCTCCCTGTTCGTTCCACTGTAGGCCGTGGGTACCGATGTGAAGTTCCTCAGGCGTTCTCCTAGGGCCAATCTTGGCGTTGAAGTCGCCAACAATGACCTTGTAGAAAGTGTGGTCTTCCCTGTAGAACTTCTCCAAGTCCATGTAGAAGGCCTCGATTTCTTCATCGTCGTAGCTGGATGTTGGAGCATAGGCGACGAAGATTGTCAAGGCCGGTATTGATCCACATCTTCTCAGTCGCAAACGTCCGATTCGGGTTGTTAGCTGTTCGAACGAATCGATGTTCATGGCCAAGTTCGTGTTGACGAGGACACCGACTCCACCAACTCCTCTACTGTCGCAGGTTCCAAGGAACAGTTCTTCTCCAGTGTCGAAGGTGGCGTTCAGTGGCCGGTGTCTCCTCGTCTCGGTCAGTCCGATGACGTCGTACCTGATCTTCCTGGCCTGCATCATCAAATCCTCGATAGAAGCCTCCGATGCAAGCGTGCGTGCGTTGAAGGTACAGATCGTCATCATAGTCCTTCTGGTTTTAGGCAGCCTAGATAACCCCTCGGACCTCGTCCTCACTGGCGCCGCCGTACCAGTGACTCTTCCGAGATCAGGGGAACACTCTTTATTATTGCTGTGTCGAGCTTTAAGAAAAAGAAAACCCTTAGGAGATAGCTTGCTGGGCTCTATTCCCCCGCGGGTAGCTAGGGTAGGATTTCACCGGGAAGTTAGCCGGGCTTCCCGGGAGTGGACGATGGAGCTTATTTGTTGGAGGCGACTCCGAACCGCCTCCCTTGTACCTCCCAGTCACTTGAATGCAGGGCTTTTGGTCGGATAGATGTGCAGGATACAATCTGCAGACACGCAAGTACACTCACGCACGCATGCATGAACACACCCACGCGCTGGCAGAAGGTATGGATCGTTCCGACACTGCAGAAACAGGGAGTCCATCCCCTGAATCCACCCGCGTCTCAGGGCAGGCACAAGGTCGCGTGTGGTCCGCGATTAGCCCCCTATCCGCCACCTGGGGACGCGCCACGTAGCCTCGCGACTAACCGGCTGGGATCCCTCTTATGAGGGAGATCCGTGGATTTGGGGTTATAGTTATTAATTTTCAGGGCCAGTCCAGTTCGCCACAGCTACAGCTACGACCCCAAGGCACGGCTCCGCGTGGTGAGCAAATACGAAGGAGAAGTAGAGACGCTTCACGGATAGAGCCACCCCGGTTCCGGGGCGAGAGAGAAGTTAGCAAGTTCGGAAAACACAGCGTGTTAATTTACAACAATCCAGATAGCGAACAGTGCTATGCATTCGCCTACAACAGGAAGACAATTATAACGGGGGTTCACTCGTATAGATGCCGGAGATGTAAAAACATGAATAAGCACACAGCTATACTGGTGAGTATCTGTTTATAGTAGATGTAATAATGTGGATCAGGAACATCAATTTAGGTGGATGGTTATGACTTCTTGGCAAACCCGGCAGAGCTGAGCCACATGTGTACTTCACTGCTGAGAGTTGAAGACAAGGCAAATCGCATGTAATACGAGGTAACAGTATCTTTCACATTGACAATCATCTTTGAATATGAATACTCCTTTGAAGTGCCTGCAAGAGCGACGACGCGATGCAGGCAGCAACCATCTTCCAACACAGAAATGCTGGCACTAAGTCTGTGGAAGGATAGAACTAATGAGTTGGGGAGGTGAGCCACGGTTTTCGCGAGTCCATTTCACTCTTTATTCACTACTGCAGATGTGAACAAACGACAACAAGTAAGGGACAAATTCACCAGGTCTGGTATGAATCGCGACGATCAGCGTTCAATAACCAAGTCACTCTTTAAGATAACACTTTAATTACGGCTCAAAGATGATGTTTCAGGGCAGTATTAGGAGATAAGCCTCGTGCACAACTGGAAGAGGTCCCTGATAATTTGACGTTCTGGCCGGACGGGACCAGGTGCCTACAGAACACATGCACATTTATTTTTCGCAGGGAATCGTGACGGTAACCTAATCCTAAGCACCCCTCAAATACTCCCTAATACCTACTTGGTTCCAGAAAGCCGTTAACAACGGTCTGATCGCACTAGTTGCCGACGGCGTGCACGAGCTTAATTCAAGAAGCAAGCGTCGGGCGCTCGTACGGATGGAGGAAGGCCAGCTCTACACGATACATGGATTGTATAGAGGTGGCTTCGAGGTACACAGCTAGTAGTGCAAGTCCATCAAGAAACATTCCAGTGAACTTTTTGAGGTGCTTCTCCTCTTTGCTGTAACTTGGCACAAGAGCGAAGAAAACTACCTCACGATGTTCGGGAAGATGAAGGAGGCTGTGCAAGCTGCCGTCGGACAAACCGTCGCCAAATACAGAGCTAGAGCTAAGGATTGTCGTCGATTTTGAAATAGTATGGCTCCTTCTTCTACTGTGCCCATTCTCTTCAGGCCTTCTACCCATTTCAGGCTGCTATCAATGCTGCTAAGGCGGTTTTTTCTCTCTCTTCGATTGAGGGATGCGGATGACACTTGACGCAGGCGTGGATGCGCAACAGAGACAGACTGGGGCTCCTCCGTTTCCTCAAAGGAGAAGAGAGGGAGCACGAGCGGTTCACTGGTGGAGGACATTAAAAGGCCTTCCGTTCCTGCCACGAGATCACTTTCATCTTGTGAATGCCCTCACCGTCGTACCAGTAGAGCCTAGTCACCCTGCGTACGAGCCATGCCAAATCTTCTTGGACTACTCCAACCGCAAATGGATGAGAGGCCCATTTGAGTCGATGTGGTGTAACTACCTGGTGAAGGAGCTCCGGACAACAAACCTCGCAGAAAACTTCCACGGGTTCGTACTCATCGCAAACCCGATTCGTAAGAATAACTCTCACAATTGTTCCAGGCGCCTTCGAGGACTGTTCTCAAGCAAGAAGCATCCGAAGTTCGATGAACTCGCTACGATACTGCAAGAGATCAGAGCGGTTGCTGCATCCCGAATGAAGAGGATGGTGGAGAAGTGCTCTTCAAACTTATACGATATGCCATAATGTAGAAAGCATGTTCAGTTTTCCGAGGAATTGAGACCTCTTCGACCGCGTGGCCGCGCCAGGAGGGAGAAAACAAAGGCAGCGATGGCATCCTTTTCACGAATCCAAGGAAGACCGTTTGTGAATAGCGTAGTGGTTGGCAGATACTGCCGTAAAATGTCCTGATACACGTCGAACAAGGCTATATAGAGATTTGATGAGATTTTTCATGTATACAAAGTTATAGAAGGTGATTCGTCACAAATATTTTACCCTTTTTGTTCCATTACATTACAGTTTCATCTTATAAAGCGTGATTTTGAACCCTAAAAAAGAATCTTCAATGACACATCTCACCTTCCAAATGAAAGAAGCGATTCTAGTTTTCAAATAAAAAGCTTAGGCAAAATCGATCCAATGATGAGTGACGAGACACCTTCTGTGATTCTGTAAAATATGTAAGATATATTGTATCAGAATATATTATTTCATTTTTTCTTTATAAAACCCTTGAAAATGGCTCATTATACGCCTCCATTTACCTTGCCTCTACGCCATCATCCACCAAGTCTCCCTTGCCATCTCTACCCTGCAGCACTCAGCTGTGTCTCCTCGGGCGATCCATCCTCCACTCTGACGTCCATCGACTACCGTTACCAAATCAAAACGACACTAAGTCGGGCAAAGTGCTAAGAGAAACCAAACTGTCCTTCATTCCCAACCGGACGAAGTGCTAAGAGAAACCAACCTGTCCTTCATCAGAATGGACTCAGATGAGTGGCGAACCAGTCGCTGCTACTAGTCAGCAACGTGGAAGCGTCAACGCTCTGATACACAGTGAATTAGCCAGACAGATGTACAGGGTGCGTGAAAAGTATTGACCGCCTTTTGTGACACATAAATTATATAGAAAATCAAAATTGTATAGAAGAACAAGTGTGACCGTTCTGTTGCCTAGAATCTCGAGAACAATGTAAAACTGGGAAACACATTTACTCAACCCGTTTTATCTCGATTTTTTCCAGTTGTCAACAGACAAGACGGAAGAAGGCTTTACTACTGCTATGCAAGTAGTCCTTTTTGACTTGGTTCAGAATTTTTCCGAAAAGCTTTCACGGAATGGAACAGTGCTAAGAAATAGGATATGTTAAGCCACCCACAGATCCACTAATGAAATGTACCAGATGCTCCTATCAATGCTATGATTTAACTTTGTTTCCGTATTTGTTAACGGCGCAGAGGAGGTTCCTCTCATTTTTTGTGGTTCTAGCGCCAAAATCAACATATGGCTCAAAAATGGTATTCGACGGAAGCGCACTTCCCGTGGGATCAACTATATTTTTAGAAGTGGGCCGTTCCTTTTCTGAGAAGATTTTTCTCTGGCTCACAACGTAAAGACAGCGAAAGAGTGTTGCACTAGAAACCATTCCAGAGTCATTCAGTTCCAAGATAGTGACCACCTTACTCCTCCAGTTTCAAACCATTGGATCGTACCACATTTGCACTTTGGAGGAGCAAGCATGTGTTACACCGGACCGCAGTACGGAGTTGCGTGTGGATGGTCCAGAAGAAACAAAGGATGAAATCCACGACGGTCCCTACGGCGCATCACTTATATCTTCCCTTGTGTTTTCCATAGAGCTGCTCTCAAATGTGGAGGTAAAATGAGACGGGTATAGTCTCATATTGTTCGCTATATTGTTTTCTGCATGTTATGGAGAAACTCGTCACATTTATGCGAAATACTGGGGTTTTCTAGAGACATTTCAAGCGGTCAATATTTTTCACGCACCCTGTAGATAAGTTTATCAAGAGATCTGCTCGCCGGCGTATTATCAGCTATCACATGCGTATATCACAGAGGACGTGTCTTGCTGGTAAGGGACGGCTGGCTGCGGAGGTTGTAGGAGCTGCTCCGGCGGTTCGTCGACTCCACTGCTCCGGGGCAGTGTGGGTTTCTCCATGAGTGATGCTTCACCGCACGCCCTGAAAGACATGAATCATCTCACTAGTAGTACTATTTTATATCGTGTCTTAACCCTCACTTACACTGGGACTCTTTTTGAAGCTTTCCTGGATGTGTTCTGTTTGTTTCTTGTCGTAGTTTCCAAAGTTAAACGTGCACCATTTGTTAAAGTTATTGTCGAGGGTAGCAAATGATTCTTCTCCTTTTCAGTTCGTCGAATGCGGATATGGCGGCGCAAAGATTCCAGTCCACATCTTTCCATCACTTCTTTGCCCACCACTTGTTCGATCATCGCAGAGAGTTGGAAACATAGAGTCAAGGTTTGCTTCAGCTCTTCTGATTGCTCTGTTGTTGTCTTTTCGTTGAAGTTTGACCTTTTAAAAGTCGAGAGTTGTTTAACTTGGACCCCCTGTCGGTAATAACCTGTTCTGGGTTCCTTCTTCATCATAATGGTGTTCAAATGTTTGATTTGGTACTTTTCTAGTCTTTCTGTCGAGGAAGAGAGTTGATACTGCAGACCTTTGTTAGGTATGTAGCATTCAGTTCAGTTGTATAAAGAAAGTAAGCTTGCTAACATTTGCTCTCAGGGTTAGCGACAAATTCCGCGATCTTGTGCCGTATTTATCAAAATTCCGTCGAATTCACTATGTTTGCAACATCTCCAGTTATGGAGAGTTATGGTGTGTCGGAACGTAGCTGTAGTGGGGGATATCCTGTTTCCCAGCTTATTTTCTCACGATTTTCACTTTGTAACTGCTAGAAGGCTCTTTGCATGACTTGTTTCAGTTTTGTCGAACATTTCTCTAAACAGATGTCGTGGTGACGGTTCAGATTATTCAGATTAAATAACATCAAACTGTACTTCTTTTGTGTTAAATCGTCCTAACGTCCGTATAGATACGTGTCTTGTTGTCAAGTGTTTTTTTGATAATCATGGCGTACTGTACATGATGGAACATTTGCGCAATCATAGTGGAGCTATCATTAGTGGAACTACGTTAATGTAGCACACGTATTGTCGCTCAGAACCCCTGAATTTTTTTACTTGAGGTGTCAGTAGTAACTTCTCAATTTTGTTTTTAATTTAGGATGTTATGGTTGATGAGGAGTGCTCGCAACTTCGACAAATGTTTGAAATATCATAGGGATGCTTGCTGCCCAGTGGACTACGTCATCTTGTGTAACTGAGAAGGCGTGCATCATTGATCATTTATCATCCTTACAATATTGTCAACTTTTTTGAGAATAAATGAGGTGTCTTTTTTTGCATGGCATATTACCCAATGCATGGTCCTGCAGTTGCATGACCTAACAATTTTGTATACTAACTAACTGTCCAGCTCACTCGAAAAGGTTCAAAAAAGAGCGAGCATAGATAAGTTTCATTGAAAGATGGCCGAATGAGTAACACATCTAATTATTTCCCAGAAAATCGAAGGTTTTTATCCCGCCGGCGATAACTGATTCCAAAAAATGATGAAAGAATGATATTTAGATAGATAGTTTAGTTGTTTTGTAGTTCGTGCAGTAGTGCACTAGTTAGTAACTACAGTTGGTTTAAGTGGTGAAAGCTCCATGAAACACAGCTTACAAGTCATGCTGTAGGTAGATGTCTTTGCTTTAGCCACTTCTACCGTATACAACAGTTCTACCTACCGTATACAACAGTTGGTGACTTTTTTCTGTACCTACAGTTTGACTTAGACTTAGACGACTTAGACTTAGTGTCGTTTTGGTTTGATAACGGTAGTCGATGCACGTCAGAGTGGAGGATGGATCGCCCGAGGACATTCAGGAGTCAGAGCGTTGAGGATTGATCGCCTGAGGAGACACAGCTAAGTGCTGCAGGGTATAGATGGCAAGGGAGACTTGGTGGATGCTGTAGGGTATAGGGGCAAGGTAGATGGAGGGGTATAATGAGGCATTTTCACAGGTTTTATAAAGAAAAAATGCAATAATATATTCTGATACAATATATCTAACATAGACTCTATGCACGACTGTCATTTAATCTCGGCATGTTACAAATTCGTGTAAAATCTTCTGTTTAACGACACCCGGGATTGATAAACTTCTTTATTCCTTCTCAGCCAACGTCTCGGCTTATTTCGCCTTCTTCAGGGCCTGAAAGGGCTACACAATTCGTCGACTCTACCAGATCAAGCACATCAGCAGATCAAGCCAAAAGTTCAACAAGTTATTTTCAATCAGCGAGAAGGCCGCAATACCAGTACTAACCTTCGGTCGTTCCACTCCTAGCCAGTCACAACTTGCTAGTAGCGAATATATGTGGCGAGTGAGAACTAACAGGTTCAATCACGTATAGGATCAAACTGACATAGATCTTGATATGATGCCAGTTCATTTGTGATAGTCAGACATTCATCCTTCCGGTTCATTTGCGGGCATGTGGATTTTATCCAGAAAGCTTCAATTGTCTTGCGTGTTTCTATTAGGTTGAGGAATTATAAATGTCCTCTACTTTTGTTTCGTTACATTTCAACGGTGTTCACGCTTTTAGGGGTGAGTGCGTACTCATTTGAAAGGGCATGTTCTGGCGCGCGCGTCGAACCATATCTAAATCATACCAAAATTCTTTCATTTCTCACCCTAAAAAACTATTTGACGATGACTGACCAGATATATCGGTTGCGCGTATGTATGCTCTACGACTTCAAACAAGGAAAAATGGCAGCTGAATCTCATCGTAGCCTATGCAACGCTTTCGGAGAAGATGTCATATCAGAGCGCCAGTGCCGGAGATGTTTTGATGTTTTGACCGCTTCCACAACGGAGATGAGTCCCTTGAAGACGAAGAGCATCAACGGCGACGTCAAGCTGTAGACAGTGATGCGCTGAAAGAAGCCGTCGAGTCCGATCCCTGTCAAACTACGCGTACACTCGCGCAGATATATGGATGTGATCAAAAGGTTGTCGTCAACAACCTACATGCCATGGGGAAGACGAACCGACAAGGCAAATGGATCCAACACCAACTCAGCGACGCCAACAAGGCTGCACGTGTCTCGATTGCTGGGATCCTCATTCGACTTGCAAAGAACAGTGGTTTTTACGACTCAATCGTCACATCGGATGAGAAGTGGATCATGTTCAACAACGTGACCAGAAAAAGGCAGTGCTTAGGACACGGAGAAGAGCCAAGAGCCACCCCGAAACCCGACACTTATAGAAGAAAGACCATGCTATGTGTTTGGTGGAATGCCAGAGGACTTGTGTACTTTGAGGTGCTAGCTCTTCGTCAGACGGTCACGGCAGAACTCTACGCACAACAATTGACCTGCGTGGACCAGGCACTGCGTCGACAAGGAGTGGATATAAGGACTACAAAATTCCTCCACGACAACGCAGGACCGCATGTTGCAAGGATCGTGCAGCAGAAAATCGAAGAGTTGGGCTGGGAGGTTCTACCTCATCTGCCATATAGCCCGGATCTTGCGCTCTCAGATTACCACCTGTTTCGGTCAGTGCGGCACAGTATGAAGGAGAACAAGTTTCAAAACCTTGATGAGATCCGACTTTGGGTGTCCAACTTCTTCGATTCGCGGCCACCCGAGTTCTTCGAGAGAGGGATCCGTTCCCTGCGCAAAAGATGGAAGAAGGTCATAGATCAAGAAGGTGAATATATCACCGATTGAGTTGTTGAGTTGTTGCTTTTGTAATAAATTTAGTTCTTGGGTCAAACGGACATTCATAATTCCTCAACCTAATATTTCAGTTTCGTGAGCTAGTATGCTTACATGGACTTTGAAATCGTCGCCGTTATGTCTGCTCAGCCGATGTGCTCCTAATGGTGTTGATTTGCGGGAGTTCTTTCGGAGAAGGAATAAAGAAGTTTATCAATCTCGGGTATCGTTAAACAGAAGATTTTACACGAATATCTTACATATTTTACAGAATCACAGAAGGTGTCTCGTCACTCATCATTGGATCGATTTTGCCTAAGCTTTTTATTTGAAAACTAGAATCACTTCTTTTATTTGGAAGGTGAGATGTGTTATTTAAGAATCTTTTTTAGTGTTCAAAATCACGCTTTATAAGATGAAACTGTAATGTAATGGAACGAAAAGGGTAAAATATTCGTGACGAATCACCTTCTATAACTTTGTATACATGAAAAATCTCATCAAATCTCTATATAGCCTTGTCCGACGTGTATCAGGACATTTTAAGGCAGTATCTGCCAATCACCACGCAATTCACAAACGGTCTTCCTTGCCCATCTCGGAATTGGGCTTGAGCTATCTCCCTCGATATTGCCATAGTCATACGTATATCTGAATCACTCATGAGCAGATGCAAAGATGCTACTGTGCCAGACCAGCGAAGCCTATCATGCAGAGAAGGCAAAGAGTTTTTGAACAAATCTTGAAGTTTTTGTTGGCTCCTCCTCAGGCTTTACAGTTCCATAGCCCTAGCTCTGTTGATCAATAGTTCAAAATGGTATTTATACGGTAGTGCAACGGAGGTATAAGTTTTGAATTATTGATCTTTGGTTTGTGAGATTTAAAGATTCTCGTCGGGATTGAGGGCGGGGCCCACGCAGCTTGTCGATTTCGTAAGATCCCGATCGTGTCGGGATTTGGGGCGGAGCCTGTGCAGCGTCCCTTGGGGACGCGAAAGACGGGTCATCCAGGTTTGTCACTGTGCAGTGAGCCCCGTCAACCCACCCTGCTGCGAGCAGTTGATATTATTATTGATCGATAACATATAACTAGACCTGACTATCATTTCAGCCTCGAGATTACAAGAGGGAGAAGCGTTGTCAGCTACAGCTCGTTCCCTGGGATTAATGGAAGTAGGTTCGGTCATGCCCTGTCGACAGACAGATCCGCCTCCAAGGTCAATCCATATCGCTCCGAAATCATCCAAGTCCAACTTGTTAAATCTTGGGAACGCTGATGCCTTGGGCGGTGCAACTTGCGTAGAATTTTTGGGACGATCATCCGGACTCCAAAAAATTCAAAATTTTGGGCATGAAAGTTATCGTGGGTGCTGCCTTTAAGAATAAGCGAGGCTAAGAATCTGCAACATAGCGAATTGATGCTTTCACTTCTTCTGCCAACCAGGTTGTTAGGTGGTAAACTTTATTGGCCTGACATTTCGAGCAGATCATCGTCTTCAGAAGCCTAAAAGTGGCTCGCAGTTCTTATATTTAGGCCTCTGAAGACGACGATCTGTTCGAAACGTAGGCCAATAAAGTTGACCACCTAAGAACCTGGTTGGCAGAAGAAGTGAAAGCATCATTAACCCATTGACGACCGCGTGGCTCACCGCTGAGCCGTGCTTTTTTGGTCGCGTGGGCCCGCGCGGCTCACCGGTGAGTCGCGCCCTTCTTATCAAGTACTGGACCTTATTTTCGAACTATTTCGCAGTGTTTCCATACGGAATGGGTACGATTCTTCCCAAGAAGGTCTAAAACTACTGTGGTTCGAGAAAGACTTTCCTTTATTGCGACAAATATCATAAAAAGGATGGGATTTTAAAATCAAAAAGGATTGCTTTTCATTTCTTGTGTAGTGGATGGAAATAATCTGGATAAAAGCCACGTTTCCTACATAGAAACACGTTCGTTACATCCTGCACCTCCTTATTCGCCAGGATAGAGCCACACGAACATCTATACTCTCTGAACACTCCGTTATATTACTCAAAACATCCTTTACAAATTTCTTTCGTCCTCAATGAAATCTAGAAGGGTTCAGATCCTTTTCTGGTCCGATGATACAAAAATTTCTTAGAACTTGATTTCGAGTTATTTTGCAAAAAGATCTGTTCTATTCCCAATTATCTCATCGTAACAGTGTGGAACTCGGCGTACGCCGCACTCTTGAAAGGGGCGTTGGTCCGACGCGCCAGACACGCAAAAATGCGAGCGGTCGTCATGGGTTAAAACATCATGCCCAGGTTTAGAGAAGAAAGCACGTGGAAATTATAGAGACTTGACATTCATAGGTAGTGGTTTATGGAATTTGTCCATTAGGAAATCCAAAACGGACCAGTACAGTACGGGTATACGGATTTCTTTCCATCTGGATCACATAGAACAAGAGCTCATAGACTAATACTTGCTGTCTGTGAAGCCGGTTTCATTCTTGTTCCAGTCATCAGCCACGGGATCTCCACTTACTATCTCTACGCTCAACAATCGGCTCAAATCTCTTCTCAGATCCACAAATCTGCATCACCTCAATCTTACATCTCATTCTCTTAGGGGTGGTGCTGCCACACTTGCTGTTAATCTGGGTGTGGACCACATTAGGATCATACCAGCGGGCAGATGGAAAAGTACTAAAGCTTTCCAATCGTATGTATCTCCGTTACCTATTTCTCTACCTACTAGCACGTCTCCTTAGCGGATTGCATTCATTGTATCCTTACTTCATTTTAATATTAAACAATTGTACAGTTCCACAATTCATGTCGCGTTCAGCATTGTAAATTTTCAGTTAGAATGCTATCACATGTACAAAGTGCCGTAATGTATAATTTCTTCGTCCTTATTTGAATACCTTCTCTAACCACTGAGGTATTTCATGTACCCATATCAATGCTGTTAATCTGGTTTAATTTGATTCTTCCAATTCTTACAATTATTAATAAGCCAGTGTTGTTTCTAAAAAGTCTTCATTGTGCGTGCCTTAATAATGAACAGTTGTATGCCTTAATAATGAATAATTGTATTTGGCCGCTCATTATACGTACGGAATAAACCCCTTCTTAGCCCCAGCTCTGTTGATCAATAGTTCAAAATGGTATTTATACCGTAGTGTAACGAAGGTATAATTGCATTTTGCTACACCACTGGTTCGATTCTCGGTATTGAAAAAAAGTTTTTTTTTCGAGAGGGCGGAATCACTTCAGAATTAATTGTGGAGCAAAGAGGGTGCAACTGTTTGGAGATGAATTATGGAAAGCTAATTTGATTCTTCCGTCGAGACCTCAAAATAATCCCTCCATCGTCACATCACCTTCTTGTGATCCATCAGGAGGTGGATCACAAGAAGGTGATGGTGATCACCTTGGTCATCGTTGACGCCGTGAAACTTCTCGACGTCGTCTGCTTTGGCTCTGACGCGATTTCGCGAGTCAGTAGATGAAGCGCTCACCGTCCCTCGAGTCTAACATCTTACAGACTTCATCGTAATGAGCCGCCTTCGCTGCGGCTACAGCCTTCTTAGCAGCCCTCTTCGCTTCGCAATAACTTCTCCAGTTGTCTGTCGTTTCATTCTCAAGGAAGGAGTAGTATAGCCGCTTCTTTAGGCGAACTTTCGCCCTCACTTTCTCCGTCCAAAGCCAAGTCTTCCTGTCAATCTTCCGTCGGTCAGGTTAGGTCTTGCCGAGTTCGGAGCAAGCAGTTGCGAGGACAGCATCAGTTACCTTTTGCCGTGCTTCGTCGGTGTTCGTGATAGGCGGCAACTGAATGTGAGAGATGACTGCTATTTCTTTCTCTCTTAATCTCCACCACTTGATTCGAGCCGGCCCACATCGTTCGACACTCTTCTTGTTTGGCGGCGTGATTTTTATTATGCAGATTAGCGGACGGTGTTGCGACGCGACCGTCTCATACAGTACGACTTGCATCCGTGACGAGCTTCTGGTCATGATACCTCACGAGCACGTAGTCGATCTGTGTCTTGTTGCTGCCGCTGTAGAAGGAGACGAGGTGGGATGGCCGCTTCCAAAATCTCGTATTCGTTAACACATGTTAACGTTAACAAAGTTATGAGACTCGGCGTAATTAAGAATGCGCTCGCCATCCTCGTTACTTACCAGGGATGAGCGAATACGAGATTTTTCACGACCCGGATAACGATGCGGGTAACGGATAGGCCAAAAATGACCGGATAACGGATACCGGATAACGGATAACGGATAAGTGGTCTAGATGCTACAAGATGTCACATTCTACAATATTGAAGATAATGAAAGTGAGATACGACATGAATATTGTAGAGAAGAATTTGCACAATTCTTCATCCTTTTAGTCATCAAAATTCGCAGTGAAGTTCGATCAAAATTCAGAGCACGACGCTGATCATGGCGTCATTTTGAAGAGATGTACTAAGCACAGTCACTAGAGTTTGCCATAAAAGCAGAAGTTTTCAGTGACATTTGGATACTTGTTAATTTGATTGGTACACTAGTTGCTTGAGATGACAGATGATGTCGGTGTGTTTTCAGTACAAAGGTGATGCATCCATTTCGTTTGGAGATGGGGAGCTGAACGGGGCTAAAACTTCGCCTTCTAGTGCTGACTGACTGTTATGAGCGTGACTTTTGAACGCTATTTGATCAATACATTCAAAAACTGATAGAAACAGGTTCAAAGAAGAGCCAAAATGAACCTTTAAGAGGCGCTGTTCATCGGTGAGTTGCGAGGTCACCAGTTCCAACGTCCGAACAGATACAACGGGTACAGAGTTTGGCCAAAAGCTCGCATTCTAACGACTGGGCGCAGTTGTAGAACGCTGTTTGACCATGAACAACGTTGGAACTGGTGACCTCGCAACTCACCGATGAACAGCGCCTCTTAAAGGTTCATTTTGGCTCTTCTTTGAACCTGTTTCTATCAGTTTTTGAATGTATTGATCAAATAGCGTTCAAAAGTCACGCTCATAACAGTCAGTCAGCACTAGAAGGCGAAGTTTTAGCCCCGTTCAGCTCCCCATCTCCAAACGAAATGGATGCATACGGGTACAGAGTTGGTTGAAACTGGATTAAATAATAAACTATCAAATTTATTGAATCTTGAGAATAAAGCAAGTCCCAAAAATTTCCCATGACTGATTGTTTGTCACCAGCAAAAACCGGAGAAAAATCCGCAGCTGAAGTGCATGTTTTATCCTTGTAATTACCATGAATCCTTTTTTTTACAATTTTTTAGAGACTGCTGGAAATTCTTATTCTCCAAAAACTAAGCAAAAAACTGCCATGGCAAAGCACGCCACCAGTATAGAGAACAAAATCACATTTTCCTTCGGTTCGATAAAATTGTGTAGTAGAGAAAGAAAAACATCGCCAAAAACTACTGCATTTTGATCTCTAAGTGCAAAGAATGAGTGCCATTCCATTCACAAAATTTCTTTTGAGGAGTAGAGTAAAGGCAAGAGAGCTTACGCTATGCTTCATCTCGAGTATTGTCCTAATAGCTAATTGCAAGCTTGAAATACAGATTTTATATTTTCATCAGTTCACCGCCCAAAATTGGCAGCATGCTATATACAGTAGCGAGCAAAAAGATTGCAACTTTTGGTTTTTCGTCTGTAACTTTGTTCAAAGCAGAGCATGAGTGCCCAAATTTTTATGGGAGTTGTGAATACTCATGCGAGACAGGAAAAAGTTAAAGCCTGCCTATTCCACTGTTTTTCTGTTTTTTAAGAAAAATTTATTTCGCAGAAGTCGAAATCTGTGATTTTGCACCATCGACAACGTCTCGTGAAATGACGTCCATCGTTGGTATCTGACCACGCTTTGGTTAACTGATGCAGAATCAACCCGTATACGCTAGAAAATATGCATCCGTACACCACTGGCTGACATACGCAAAGTCCACTTGAGGTTACTTCAGCAGTGATCCTCTATGAATGTATCTGTCAGCCTTGTTCCTTCTATCAGCTCTGTTTAGAAGGGAAAGGTACTGCTGACGCTTCCACAAATTTATTTACGAGTATTCGGTTTTAATGCAGTTCATTGCTCTCTCGGAACTCCGAAATATTCTTGCTGATTTCAGTGCACCCAATTGTGCACATCACGGAAAATAAGTTTTGGAATTTTTTCTGTCCCTGGGAGCAAGATGATTCAACGATCCCATTAGTGATAAAGATGCTATAGGGTTTCTAGAGTATTGTCGTGCACACTTGGATACATGCCGCCTTGGATTTATCGAAAGAGGACTACTCAAAGTGAGCAGTGCCGGTCACTAAGACGAGTGCACGTGCCCCCTTGCTCCACACACGAATTTTCTCAGTTGTTCCGGAGCCTTTTGCTCTAGAAATGTCTCATTTAGTCCACTTAATCCAAATCAAGCTAAATTAGCCAATTTGCGATGTTCCAAGTTACAATATCCCGCCTCGGTGGTGTCTCGTATATTTCATTGCACCTTTGTAAGACCTACCTCATCAAATCCAAGGCGGCATGTATCCAAGTGTGCACGACAATATTCTAGGAACCCTGTAGCATCTTCATCACTAATGGGATCGTCGAGGCATCTTGCTCCCAGAGACAGAAAAAAATTCTAAAACTTATTTTCCATGATGTGCACAACTGGGTGCACTGAAATCAGCAAGAATATTTCGGAGTTCCGAGAGAGTAATGAACTGCATTAAAACCGAATACTCGGAACTAAACTTGCGGAAGCGTCAGCAATACCTTTCCCTTCCAAACAGAGCCGATAGAAGGAACAAGGCTGACAGATACATTCATAGAGGATCATTGCTGAAGCAACCTCAAGTGGACTTTGCGTATGTCAGCCAGTGGTGTACGGATGCATATTTTCTAGCGTATACGGGTTGATTCTGCATCAGTTAACCAAAGCGTGGTCAGATACCAACGATGGACGTCATTTCACGAGACGTTGTCGATGGTGCAAAATCACAGATTTCGACTTCTGCGAAATAAATTTTTCTTAAAAAACAGAAAAGCAGTGGAATGGGCAGGCTCTAACTTTTTCCTGTCTCGCATGAGTATTCACAACTCCCATAAAAATTTGGGCACTCATGCTCTGCTTTGAACAAAGTTACAGAAGAAAAACCAAAAGTTGCAATCTTTTTGCTCGCTACTGTATGTGGCCGCCACTGTACATATGGTGTCTTTGATCCGCCATGTCCTGCCGCCGCACCACCCGCCATGACGCATGGTGTCCTGCTGGCAAAGTTACCGCAGCCAACCAGACGAGTGTCGATTGCCAGCAGAACGCCATGCGGGATGGCTGGCGGTGTGTTGACAGGACACGGCGGATCGAAGACACTGTATATCCACCACTCTCTGTCAACTCATCTGACATGGGAGAGGGATTGGTGCTTTATTAAAATAGATTACCTGTGTGCCAGCGTTGAAAAAGGCTAAGTTTAAGCATGAAGTGAGAAGTGTGTTTCGTCCACTGTCATTCTTTCCTTTTGGTGGAACTTGCTTCCTTTCTCACCTTTTTCCATTTCAAGCCAAGGCAACTCGGCCATCTTTTGCAAAAAGGTTGAACTGATGGCAACAAAAACCGCCTTTTTCGTAAGGCTGACAAGATACAGATGTAGCTGCGTTAATTTTCAGTGTGGTGCTCCCCAAACTTGAGTAAGAGCAACTAGTTTCTGCTCACATTGAATTAATGAGATGTGCCCCCCTCCCCACTTCCAATAAATGTTGCACTTCTCTCAAACGAGCTGCTATGTCTTGCATATGTGTAGCGTACGTAGATCAACTCGATTGCTAATTTTTTTCATATCAATGGTAACTGCTCAACCAGAATTCATAACTTAAATAAGACGCAATAAATAAGTTCCAGCTGCAAGAATCTACGCAAAATGTACGATCAATATGCAACAATCAACGCGAACGATAGAAGCCCGTTTTCCTTTGATTTCTCGGAAGTCTCTTGCAGAACGTGATGATCTAATCTTGGTTAAAATCGACAGTGGTAGCACGTGTGGAGTTGCTTGCTGTAGTTTACACCTTTAGTTGAGTGACGCTTCTGAGCGTGCATTTATTTGTTTGTGTGCAAGATTAACTATAGCACTTTAAGAGCCTCAGATTTTATATTTCAGGAGACAGGACCATTCTTAGCTGGTTCATCGATGTGTGTCGTCATCTCGGCTGGATTTGCGATGTTACAGGCGAGAAACACAATCCGTCTTCATTTGATGTGAACAGGTGATTTCTGTAAATTAAGGTGTTTGTCCTCTTCGTGGAGTCACTCACAGCAAAACTCTGATCGAATTTAACGAACAGCTTGATGATTACAACGTACGAGGTTACACAATGAACTATACCTGAAAATGAAGGAAGACCATAGTGCCATTCACTCATTAAACCACCAGTCCTTTTCAGCTACAGCTTAGTGAATGCGTTACTAAACAAAGATTCATGTGTATTTGCAATCAGAGTGACAAAGTCTGAAGCGCTTTTCCCTTTCTCCTATCAGTCGCTCACCCGTGACTCCTTTAAATGTTACTTAAGGGCAGTGGGTCACCTCGTTTTCGTGTTCGAGCTTTTAGCGGATTCTGGATCTCCTCGACACGCTGGATCCACGGCATACATAAAATGTTACAAAACGGTCCTTAGATACGTTTTTTTAAACGTTTTTCGGGACGGGATTTGGAATAGTTTGTAGGACCGAGTGGACGCGAGAAGTCGTTGATGTTCCGATCGAACACGTCAAGAAGTGTGGGCCAACGCTGCTCTTGGCGGGCAGCTAGCACTCACGCGGACCGCTCCGCCCAAGTGATTCGTGGACAGCACTTCCGTATCCTCCGAAAATGGGGATCCCGTCATTCTCATGAGCTATGATGTACATCATTGAAATCAGCGAGCGTGAAGAGGAGCCCTAGAGTCTGTTGATATCTACAACCCAGGATACGAGCTGACACACTGCCTTTAAAGGCAGCAGGAGCTGAAATTCTCGACTCTGAGCCGAGCTGCAGGTGGTGAAGTACAGACTCAGCACATCATAAATGTGAAACGAACACAGACAATGATGGCTTACCTGCAGAGAAAATGGAACATTCGTCGCGAACACACCTGGCCGTGTTCGTGCGCGGACGAGTTTTCCCTGGCGCGAAAGCCATTGCGGCGCGTGGTTTTGGCCGAGTCCCGCCATGAAACCCTGTGAATTGAATGCATTTCGTTTTCCCTTTGCGCCAAACCACGCACCGCAACGCCTTTTTGCGCCGGGGAAAACTCGTCCGCGCGCGAACACGGCCAGGCGTGTTCGCGACGAATGTTCCATTTTCTCTGCAGGTAAGCCACCATTGTCTGTGTTCGTTTCACATTTATGATGTGCTGAGTCTGTACTTCATCACCCACAGCTCAGCTCGCAGTCGAGGATTTCAGCTCCTGCTGCCTTTAAGCATACCAGTGCAGAACACGTCATATATTTTCTAGAAACTGCCCATAAGTTGTAGGAAATGACCTGACAAGGGAAGTGCAGCAGGGTAGCCCCGTTCTTCGGAACGAGACGTTTATTAAAGGGCCACCGCATAGCAAGGGATGTGCATTCTTCAGGGTCTTTGCCATATAAGTGCTGCCTTCCTTGGCTCTACAAGCTCTTCCTACGTGAGAAAAAGAAAAACAAAACATTACGACTCGAAAATGGCAGTCTCCAACTTCTCCACTTCATAATTTCCGGTGTTCTGTATATGGAGCACCAGGGATTTGTTCACAAAATGGGTCTACTAACCGTAGGAAATATATGACTTGTCAAGGCTGTAATTTGGTAGGGTTGTGGAAAAATAAATATGTTGAGGAGAAAAAAAAACGACAGAACTCTTGCACCAACCTAATAAAATTGCCTTTTAGCTCATCTGTCAAAACTGCCAGTTTTGGGCTTGAGTAAGACAGGTATAATAAAAGGGCTTCATCCTGAGTTCGTCTCTGAGAACCTCTTAGTGCTATGTTTATAGAATCTGTGGAAGCAATGGCTGAAGAGGGTAGCCACAGTCACTCCAATGTCCAGCTTTTCAGTTTTTTTTCAATGTGGCGGAGCTCTCGCAGAGCAGTTCAAAAAGTATGGCTTTTCAGAATTTGTTACCCAGTGCTCTCAATCTCGACAGTGGCGTGCAGTACCGCGCAAATCACTAATTTTCTCGTTAGCACATAAGAGATCACTTCTTGCACTACAAGGATTGCCTAGAATTAAGACACTCTTTGAAGGCTTCACGGATTTTGCAGATAAAATTGGCATGCCGAGCCGAACTTATAGAATATTTAAGGCCAACTGATTCAAGAGGAGCGCCTCTTGTAGAACTTGGTTTCGACTCAGAAATACTAATACTAAAGCATAGTATTCAGTAGACAAAAGAGCACGGCAATGTACGGGTTCCTGGCGGAAGGATAATTGAGCAGTTGCATGATAACTTACGTCCCCATATATCATGAACAACGTCATGCCATGCTTTCCGCAATTGATTTTGTTTCATTGAGACTCCTTAGTTTGCTCATTTGCTAACCTGATAGTGAACTGTTCTTCTACTGGCGCCTTGTCTTCTGCTTGTCCAAGTCATTGTAATTGTGAGAAACACGAATCTACGAGATCTGTCGTGATAGTGGCTGCTCATCCGCGAAGGCACTTTATTATGAACCAACCAACTCTTGCAATAAATAGAGAAAAACAAGGGGCAGAAAGCAGGCATTAGTGTGGAAAAGGAGTTCGGTGCTGATGAAATCAGCTAGTTGAAGCAGTCGGTTGTTTGTCCTTTCAGCTTCATTTCGAGCTCCAAGCTGCCAATATTGAAGTAGTTTTCCACCTTCTTTCCTTTAGAAATATATTTCGAAGGAATTTTCATGGTAATCTTCTTGTAGCAAGGCTAAAGCATGACAATAAGGCTCTACGGTAAAGGCTGCTCAAAAAAAAACTCCTCTTTCATTTGTTTGTCTCGAAGAGGATTCGAGACGCAACATAGATGAAGTTGCGGAGAATCTTACCCCCTTGTAGTTGCATTTGTGGTAAATATTCAACTGTGGGTCGATCTTCGAGATTTCTTTGGCAGTGCCTGAAAGCTTGAACCAGCCATTCTTGTCGGTTTTGCCCTGATCTAGCTTCCGATCGAACACTGAAACAACAAAGCTCGACGATGATAGAAGCTGCAGTGCTCCAAGATGAGAGTGCTCACTCATTTCCTTCTCGTACAGCTTCACTTTCACTCCTTCGGCAGGTTTGCTATTGCACTTAAGTGTGCCCATCACACCAACCGATTGCTGTCTGCCGAAGATCCCCAGGAAGCCATAGCAACATGGAATCAGTATTAGCAAAATGATCGTTCGCATCTGGAATGATGTAGATGAAGTCTACAAATGGAAGCAAACATTAGTAGTCATCTGTATTTCGGGGGAAAGAATGTCAGAACTGTGGAATTCAGCAAATTTGATGTGAGAAGAAACGACATATTTGTGATGAAGCCAACTTGTTAACCCCAATATCCATGTCAGAAGCAACAACGAGGTTACCTCGTGATCATTAGTGTCGGACATCGAATGCAAATTCGGGACAAGAACCCACACAGGACCACGAACGTGAGGTGTGCCATACAAATAAAATGAGAGTCAACCAGCAGGAGAAAGAACATTACGGGAATGAAAGGCTTCCAGAAACTCAACCTCGCTCAAAGTTTTATTATCCTGAACGCGAGCAGCACCTATTTAATTTCATGCTTTTGCTTTTGTTGTCACCGAACTTGGCCACCTTGATCACCTTGACTCCCATCGACCTTCGGATATACCTAGCGGGCGCCAGCAATCCTTTCATTTGCCCCTCTCGCGTGCCAGAGTCGTCCAATGGATTCTGTCCGTTCGAGGAACACGAAGAGCATTGTCCTTGAAGAACTTCGTGAAGAAGTCTGACCATCGGGTCGGTGGTCTTCCTGGTGTGCACTTAACGTTCCATGGAGTCCAGTCGCTGACGGCTCTTGTCCAACGGTTGCCGTTAAGACGCATCACGTGTCCGGCCCACCTGATCTTACTCAACTTGGTGTAAGCGGCAGCGTCCCTGATCACTACGTCCTCGATGCTCTTGTAAGCTCCCCGAACCGCTTGCTTCTTCCTGCCCACCTCTGGAGCAAGGTCGTTCATCATGTTGACTTCTCCCGACTTCTCCCGACCTAGATATACGTAGCTGGAGCATTGAGAAATGGTCATTCCGTTGAGCGAGAATGGGACGTCCGGGACCCATCTTTCTCATGAACATCGCCTTCGTCAGATTCAGTTGGAGACCCACCTTCCCACATGCGGCGTCGAAGTCGGCCAGCATCCTTTCCAATTTGCTGATGTTTGACGTTATAAGGACGATGTCGTCAGCGAAGCGAAGATGGTTAAGTCGCCGGCCATCAACTTGCACTCCCATGCAATCCCATTCTAGTCTACGTATGACATCCTGGCGCTGAATAGTTTTGGCGACACGGTATCGCCTTGCCGAACCCCTTTCTTGACGTCGATGGTGATGTCGTCGTAGAATGGAGATATCCTGGTTGTGAAGTTGCTGTAGAGCTCACGAAATATCTTGATGTATTGAGTAAAAACACCTTGGTTCCTCAGAGCTTCCAGGACCGCTTCTGTCTCAATGGAGTCGGAGGCTTTCTTCAGATTGATGAACGTGAGACAGAGAGGCATTTTGTACCCTTGCGATACCTCGATGAGTCTAGTGACGGTGTATATGTGGTCGATCGTACTAAATCCTTTTCGAAACCCTGCTTGCTCGCACGGCTGTCCTTCATCTAGTGTCCTTTCGATCCTGTTTAGGATCACTCGCGTGAAAAGCTTGTAGACGACGGACAGTAGGCAGATGGGTCGATAATTGCCAATGTCCTACGGGTCTCCCTTCTTGTGCAGCAGCACGGTCCTGCTGTGTTCCATTGGTTGTGTACCTTGCATTTGGACAGGTACCGCGTGAAAAGCCTAGCCAACGTGTTGATGAGAACTAGCGGTGGGTTCTTCAGATGTTCTGGTCGAATCCTCTCGGGACCCGGTGCTGTACGATTCTTTACCGACTTGATGGCTTGTCGGAATTCGGAAGGGAGAACCGATAAGACAACATACCCATCCTCCCTAAGATGACATCGAGGGAAGCGGACGTGGCTATCGAAGAGATCCGAGTAGAAGTCGTAAATGACCTTCTTCATTACCCGTCTCGAGGAAGAAATTGTTCCGTCTGGGCGCCGGAGGGCGGACATCTTGGCCTTGCGGTTGGCAAAGTCACGGCGGGCTTTGCGGATGCTATTCTATGCCTTTGCGGGTTCAGCCAACACTGCTGCTCCTCGCTCCTTGAGGTCTTCTTTTATCGCTTCCTTGTACCGCTTTGCGAGCTCGGACGTTAGCTGGTAGTTGCCTGCGGTGCTCGCGGCTCCACGCTGACGTATCAGCTCGAGGGACAGGCTCCTCTTGGTAGCTCTTGACCCCTCGGCTTTCTTTGCGCTGTCGCGAAGATGCTGAACATGAAGCCCATCGTACTCCTCGTCGGTGTTGTTGACAACCGCATCTTCCCAAAAAACCCCAATTTATGAGTGGCTTGGGACTCCACTTCTTGAATTTCGCGGCCTTCTCTCCTCTGCGCGAAAACAAGAACTTAGCGCAAAGGAGGCAATGGTCTGATCCGGCGTAGAACTTCGGTACAATACCGACGTCGGTCAGACAGAACGTTCAATTGACGATGATGTGGTCGATTTCGTTATGGTACTCTCGACCGGATCACTTTATCGAAGGGAGGTTTGTTTCTGAAACTGTGAGTTACCATGGATGGTCTTCATCGTCATGATGAAGTCAGACAGCCTCTCTCCTTGTTCGTTCCACAGTAGGCCATTTATACCGATGTGAAGTTCCTCAGGCGTTCTCCCAGGACCAATCTTGGCGTCGAAGTCGCCAACGATGACCTTGTAGAAAGTGTGGTCTTCCCTGTAGAACTTGTCCAAGTCCAAATAGAAGGCCTCAACCTCCTCTTCGTTGTAGCTGGATGTTGGAGCGTAAGCAAAGAAGATTGCCACGGCCGGCATTGATCCACATCTTCTATGTCGCAAACGTCCGATTCGTGTTGTTAGTTGTTCGAGCGAATCGATATTCGTGACCAAATAACCCTTCGGACTTCGCCCTCACCGGCGCTGCCGTTTCAATGACTTTTCCGAGATCAGGGGAGCACTCTCTATCATTGCTGTGTGTAGCTTGAAGAAATTTTAAACCCATAGGTGATAGCTTGTTGGGCTCTATTCCCCGTGGGAGGCTGGAGTGTGATTTCACCGCGAAATTAGCCGAGCTTCCCGGGAGTGGACGATGGAGCTTATTTGTTGGAGGCGACTCCGAACTGCCTTCCTTGTACCTCCCAGTCACTTGAATGCTGGGCTTTTGGTCGGACAGATGTGCAGGATACAATCTGTAGGTACGCAAGCAGACCCACGCACGCACGCATGAACATACCCACGCGCTGACAGAATGTACGAATCGTTCCGACACTGCAGAGACAGGGAGTTCATCCCCTGAATCCACCCGCGTTTCAGGGCAGGCACAAGGTCGCGTTTGGTCCGCGATTAGCCCCGTATCCTCCACCTGGGGACGCGCCACGTAGCCTCGCGACTAACCGGCTGGGATCCCCCGTATGAGGGTGATCCGAAGTTGGTATTTTCATAGCATATCCAACAATAATTCTAACATATCAACACATGGACAGCGTCAATAGGGGAAAGGAGTGTGATGAGAGGAGCGTGCAAAGTTGCCGCCCTACACAATTTCAGCACACCTGAACTACCGTACGTCTGCCGTAACCGTGCAAAACATTTCGTTACGGTGCACATTATGTGCGTGCGATATTAGTGTTTAGCCCATCTACTTGTCCCTACAAGCAATGGGAAGTTATGTCGTGTGATTGTAGATCAATAGAAATGAAATTGTCGGTACTTTAGCATATTCCTTTAGCGACCCATCCCTCTACAAATGTTCTGTAAAGAACTTGTATATGCATTTCAGCAAGACTTACAGTAAAGCCAGATGACATAAACGCTTTCATAACACATCGAAACGGTGGGAAAACACATTTTTGCAAAGCAGTTCGATTAGACAAAACGTTTTCGACAAGCAAATGCGACCGTCCAGAATTCAATAAAGAAATGTATCAGAAAAAAAAGTTGGTACAATAAGGAGAGGAACGCGTCACTGGGTGGATCTGAATTTCTTGGAAAAGAAACAAACCCTACATTGTAGGAGAGAAAAGTGAGGCGATGGCAATCATGGTACGGCACAAGTAGTGGAGCGCTAAATGAGGTTGGGGGTCCTAGTATTAGAATCGAACCGCAAATACGGAAATATCAAAAAATAAGAACTTTGCGAAGCTGCAAATCCGGCACAAACCTCTTATTATAGTCTTGAAAACGTTGTGAAGGAACCTTATCGGTATGTGCAAAAGCATGTAATTTGTATAACGATAGGAGCGTCAACGAGGAACTATAACTGGTAACAGAAGCTACACACTGGCGGCGCAGCGGCTGTGCACTCAATTAAAATGAAATTGATTTATACCTTGTGTTGGAATTGAATGGAAGAAGCTACTGAATCAATGCTATAGTGCCCTTGAGTGCACTTTCCCCGTAATGCAGTCCGCACATTCATTTCATAGATAGGTTTTTATTATGAGTCATGACTCCTGAAATAATTGGTAGTGAAAATCGGCAGAAGCAGGAGCTGCTGTCTCACTTCTACAGCAGAATGGCCCCAAACTTTTGAGGGTGATCTGTTGCCAGAACTTGAGAGAAGACCGCCGACCACGGCTGAAGACTCTGTGAAAGAACATGGATCATTATTTAAGGTGTGGGCCAAACTCGTTCCACGGAGCTCGGTAGAAGAGGAGTACCAGCCCGGGTAACCTGCTTTAAGTTTCAAAAGGACAAAAGGAATAGCTGAACACGAAGTCGACGTATTGGTTGTATCGTCCAGGTACTGCATGCCATAGGGACAGGGAGCGAGCACTGACGACTGCCGCCACGATGACAATGGAGCTCAAACTCATAATTGCGACCCTTTTGGAAAGCTCTCGATCGATTTTTATTATGAAAATGGCTGCAACGAAAAAAATGGATGTTGTGTAGAGTATGCAGTCCGATGCTGTGCCTTATGCCTTTTATGATCGACCGGCACGCAGCCCCATTGATATTCATCGTTTGCTAACGATTCCACCATAACAGAATCGTGGGGACGACAATTCGAGGACTGTTGAGTGGGTTTTTGAGACGGTTGTCATCAAGAGAGTGGAATTCTCCATTATCCGTCTGACGCCTTCCGTTTTACAGTCGCTTTTTGACTTTGAACATATCTGACACGAAAAACGGAAAATTTTGGAATGTAACAGCGGATAAGAGAGGGATTCTTTCAAAAAATGAGAGGAATTTAAGAGAAACACAAGCTATTCCGTCCTATTAAAAGAAAATCATTGTGCAAATACTCTTGCGACATCTTCCGAGAGATTGCTTTTTGTGGCTTACATCATTGCCAACGGAATAAGAAGGAAAAATTATATCCGAGAATCTCGAAAAATGATTTCTTCAGCTTCACAAAATGCCCACTCCGATCTTCAGGTATTCAACCAATTCTCTCTTGTAAGGCGTGGTAATATGTTCATGTTTTCTACTGAACTCCTTCAAGAGAAAGTCGAGGGGGTGGGTTTCGTTTCTGAGTGAGGCTCCGTGACATCAATCTTCTTTTTCAAATTAGGCATCAAAATAGCAAAATATGTAGAGTTTTTTCCAAGCATTCGTAATTCACCCTAGTTGTCCTGTAACAGTTATGTAAACATGTAATAGTCACTGAGAACAAATCCTTCTCTTTTCCGCTGTTGGCATAAGAGGTGTCCATTGCAGTTAGAAAGCAAGAAATAACCGAGAATCCACGGACACCGCATTTTCAATTTTGCGATTTTTAAATGAGCGATTTGGTTCGGAACTGTTGTGGCTGATGGCCTGTTGCCAGGAGGGATTCTGTTATCGGCAGGCAGAAGAGCAATGATCTCCCTGAATGGCGTGGAGATCTCCCATCCGGATAGGTTGCAATGAAGTGTGATGGCGGGAAACAGAGGTGTATATAAGGCCCTTGCATCGAGCCTTCTCAGGTCTTGATTGGAGATAAAATCACTTGAACAGCACATTAGCTGGGGGCCAGGCGCCTGCGTTTGGCGTTCTCTCACTATTGTTGGCAGCGATCTTTTCAGCTAGAAGTGGTTCCGATACTTAGCGTCTCCTCATTCCTTGACGCCAGTCCGCCTTTGGTCTTGGCGTTGAGTCCAGCTCATGGCGCTCATTCACTTTTGTTGTTCATCGCAAACACATCACATACAGGCAACTTCAATCACGACTGCAGCTACAGCACGTTTCAACCCACCATCACTTACGGTAGCGCCCTTGAGGGAAACCTTCATCTGTGACGGTGGGGACAAGTCGAATCTGGGTGGTGGACCGGTCCCGGAGTAGAAAAGGGTGCAGAAAGTCGCACATTCTGTTCTGAAAGACAGAAACACATTGAACGCGCGGTTGCAGGTCGTAGTTGTACGCAGTCGCAGTTGTACAATGTGCAGGAATCCTTCAAATCCTTCGGAGCTGAGCCCGTAGAGCATCCGTTCCAATCGAACGACGCCGCGGACTACTTTCAACTTGTTTTGTCCTCTGATGAAAATCACCTATTCATCTTCATGTTTTAGTGACCGCTTTAATCTGCGCGGCTTCCTAGTGTATTCCTACTTGGATTAGGAGGCTTTTCTTTGAATTTAGGTCCTTTTTTCGTTTTTGCTCCAGTGATAAGTCGTCAAGTATGAAATGTCTGATTTTGAATGAGAAGACCTTGAGTTTCTCTCTAAAGCAGGATGCTATTCAAGACATTCAAATATACTCTTATACTTTCGGCACGATCTTCCCATATTAAAGGCAGCAATCACGGAAATTTTCACTTCTGAAATGAGTCGCCTATCAGGCAGCTCTACAATCGCAGCAGTAAGTTGAACACCTTGAATGACCGCCTACCTGCGAAGATACTGCCGTGGACACATCTGCCGCTCTGGACATTAGGGTTCCGTGGCGCCAACTAACGCCGTTGACAGGGTGTGCGTATGTGGTTCAGTGGAGGCTCGTTTATGAAATTCGTACCATTTGCAGGGTTCCGTGGCGGGACCCATTACGGAACACTCGTCCGCGCTGTGGACGCACATGGAATACCGCCATCATTTTCTGTATTTTTCGCGTGTTTCACGCTGCTTGATCATTGTCAATGAGTTCATTGTCCCTGAAAACAGCGAGAAATTTTCAACCCAGAAATTTCCGTGAGTGCTGCCTTTAATGGTGGCTTGGTTGTGCCAACAGCTTAGAAGCGTGGAAAGCTAGTGGCAATCAAGTGGCGAAGAGCGTCTTCAATAACATGTTGAAAATTGAACATTTTTTTTTCCAGCAAGAAGTGGGCTAATCCCTGAAAGGAGAGGTGATCAAGTAGAGCAAGGTTGGGCAGTTCAATGCGTGACATAATAGCACTCCTGCTCCTCTGTCTTAAAGGCAGGGGGCCACCTCGTTCTGCCTGTTGGATTTACCGACATATCCTAGACCTTCTCATCATGTTGATTCCTGGGATGTACATCAACAGGCACAGAATCGACGAAATCCCCATTTTTGAAAGGCTCGAACTGGATAAAAATTTGGAGCCCGGAGGCGGATTGCTCCAAGCTGTGCTGGCTGCCTGTCACGGCTGCCGCGTCGGTCAACGAGTCTTGGCGTGCTTAATCGATAAGATCAACGGCTTTACATGTCAACTCGGGTTGGCAAACTGTTACCGACCCCGTCCTGGAAGACGGGTTTATAGACCATTCTGAGACAATTTATGTATACCGTTGGAACCACCGCGCCGAGTAGATGCAGACTGTGCTGTTAGCTGAACTACGAAAATGAGGTGGACCTCTGCCTTTAAGCATCATGGATTTGTGAAAAAAAGGTCAAAAATTGGCACCCATCCTGAGGGCCAGAGTGTGGAAAATATTCAATTCGTTTACCGAACCATTTTTGACTGTTGCATTGACTTGAATACATAAATATCAATGGACTATAAGGGGCACACCTTAGCGCATAGTTTGACCTTGCACTCCTAGTTTGACTCCTATCCACTGCCGCACCATTCTCCGGCTCATCGATATTCGTGTGCATCATGAGGCTCACTTTGCAGCTTCATATCACCTGAGCAGCACTTCTCAAGCAAACGCTGTTCAGTGTCCAAGCGAATGCTGTCTAGTGCCTTTACTAGCCGAATGTCCCCTAAACAGTTCAGTGTTGTTTCCAGCTTTCTGTGATCTGACTTGATCGGAGGTGCACCAGATACTCCAAAATGACACGATTTTTGCTCTTTCACTAGTTTAGCGAAAAGTAATTTCAAACAAACACTTGAGCACTGCTCAAAAACCAAGTTGTTTCTGGTGATGGTTTTTTAAAGGGAGAGGATGTATCTTCATAATGAAACGAAAGATGAGAAATGATCTAGCAGAGCGTCGAAGACAACGACTGTCAAATTGACTGTCTACAAAATTGGACATTTGATACTTGACGATCTAATATGTATGTGATTCTTCGCTGTATAAAGAATTGCAAGTTCCATGAAGCGAGTTCAACACCAAACAAAAGAATGATATCTCTCTAAGCAATCTGATCTACAGGGTGAAAACAAAGTCTTTGATCGAACATAACAGATCGTAAGACTGGGATTAGATAGACTAGCAGTCTCAAAATTGACCTACGTTATTCAGAATCCATACGCTTTAAGAATCCACTTTTGGATTTTGGAGATCTGTCTTTGCTCCTCCGTAGAGTCGACAAAACCGTTGCCAACTGCAACGCCCGAGGGCCGTAAGTTGGTCTAGCTTTTATGATTCCATTTTTTCGTTCGGTATACATACATCAAGGAAGCTCAGTAAAAGTTCTCAGTAAAAGTTGGCTCAAATTTTGCGTTCTAAGAACTACATCTCAAAGATCCAGAGGTCTTTGCTTTAGAGAGCACGCTAATTAATAAGCAAATTTGCCGGGATTGATGAAATCAGAAAAATTGGGGTCTGAACCAACCTTCCGCTGCTTTCTCTTTCGAAACATGAAGAAAACTTTTGTCAGATCTCAGTTTTATTCTTATCAGACGTGGCTAAGCCTTAGAGATAATTTACCTCTCAGGATTTCCTCTGCCCACTTTTCCCTTTGTTTTGTGAATTTTATTAGTAAAAAGTGCGGGTGGCAATCTACTGACCTTATCCGGTCAACAAAACTAGTTCAGGCACGGATCACCCTATAACTGGAAGCTTCTGCCGTCTCGAATAGTAGGTAGAAAATTGGTGACTTGATGTCGAATTGGGCATTCCAGTCCAAAATGTTTTGACTCGACTCAAACACAACATTGTTCATCACTTTAGCACTCATTCAAGGTGAATCCGTTCCAAAAAAATGCAGTGAAGAATGCATGCCTTTACATCAAAAATTAAGATTGCAAGTATTCACAAAATTTTGGAAGGCGATTCCAGCAGGGCTTCGACAAGGATAATGAGTGGGAACCTCAATGCCTCACTGTGTCAGTTTTTGCCGGGTGACTTCTAAACTGTAGGGCTTAGCGTTACCTAATAGAAGGGGAGAACTGCTTCTGCTCGCGACTGCCACCTCTAAGCTGCTGTCACGTCCTCTCTCGGGTGAAAACCTGGTTAGGGATAACTTAGAGACAGAAGAGCGCCTCTACCGACACATATTCACGCTTCCTGTTATTCTGCAGCACCCACGTTCACCCGCAGTAAATATAGGGGTATGAAAAATTTCCGGCCTCCGCTCACCTGTTCCATATTTCTGTGCAGTTTGGGCAGCATCATGTAGGGGAAGCCCTCTATGTTTGTTTGCAAAGTGTGATGAGATTTCATTAAACATCCTAGAAATACGAACGTTTTATTCAAGTCAAGGTATGGTTATCGCTCAGAAAAGTGTGTATCCAGCGAGAAGCAACCGACGAATTTTTGTTTTGTAAACGAACTTCATTGGGCAAAATCTAAACACGCCCCCAAATTCTAAGCAAAGGGGAGTCTTCTAGCATTCCCAGATAAACCTTCGGAACTCGATGTTTTTAATGGAGTGACAGTTGGTCAGAAACGGAGCGACCTCTGATCAACGAGCAGAACCAAGACGAAGGCAAATTACTTCCGCTATAGAAAAAAATTATTGAGCATCACAGACATAGTTTTGTATAGCTTAGATCCTTGCGCACTTTCTGCCCCTAGGCAGGTCTAGGGGCAGAAAGTGCGCAAGGATTTAAGCTATACAAAACTTCCTTCGGAAGTTTTCTAGGCAATCATCTAATATTTCTAACCTTCGCAGAACAATGAGTCTCTGAAACCTTTTCGGCGTTCAACAAGAAAATCCCAGTTGAATATTCAAAGAGGATTTTTGGGGGCTTTGATGTAAGCGAGTAAGACATTCTGTGGTGTCTTGGCTGCAGGCAAGTGGCGAATTCACTGCCAAGATTTGAAGCCCCAAACATGGAGTAAAGGGTCAGGGCGGCCAAACCTCTGAAACCAGTGCAATCGTGCATGGAACCGGAGGTGCAGAGGTCTTGCCCAAAGTTCTGTGGGATAGAGAAAAGATCGAAATTAGGTTCAAGATAAAAGTTTACTTGTGCATTCCTCCAAATGGCAATTATTTTCGCAACAACTTGATAACAGAAATTCTTGGAGAAGGCCTACTTGGGCCATTTACGTCTCTACCTCGTTTTATGTTTGCAGACCATACAAGACCGTTGTTGTCACACTGTATCTCCAGATGTTCTGACACTTACCATCTATAGAATTATGCGGATCATGCGAGCTTCTCTTGCTCTGGACTGGACTCGGCTTATGTCTAAACTTTGAGAATTGCTTGTATGTTTTTAAGAAATAGTCGACAGAAAGAATATCCTGCGCTTGGATGGTCAGGTAAAGGGTAAGCCTACGGGACAGGGACACCAGCCTGGTAGGTCGGGAAGGTTTCCGCTGTTTTTATGAATATCAATATGTGTGTGTATGTATGTATGGATGTATGAGCAGAAAAAATTAGAGGAAAAATCTGGTGTTACGCTACTATATCGCGTGTCGAGTTATGCTTGAATAGTATAAATTATCACTTTTGTCTCAAGTGGTAGATACTTTGGTCCACTCCTACTCATATTCACTTGTCTGTGGGACCCTCAATTAAAGGCAGCACTCACGGAAATTTTCCACCTCGAGATTTCGGTACAATTTGAGGCAATCTGGTGCGCTTAAGATTGTTCTAATGCTAAGCACAGTCGAAACCATCGGAATTCCTATTTTCTAGAGCTCCTCGGCTCACCACTTTCGAGCAGGTTGGGCCCAGTTGCGGGTATGTTCGCTGTGCGCCGATCCAAAAAAGTCAATACCGCTGCCTTTCTTGTCAGCTGTTTTGCGGGCGAAAGAGGTTCTTGGCCCTGTTTTGCAGCATTTCTGAAGTTTATGAGAGAAAACAAACCTCGAAAAAGATCGTCTGACCAACCTACTCAGAGATTCCGGGACGGTAAACGCAGGCCGAACGCAGGCCGAACACGTTCCAACAGCAGTTCCACCGCGAGGTGAAGGCTTATTTTGTCGCCCCACGAGCTGCGTTCGCCCCTAGAAGGCTGTGTTTCGGGGGCGATGGACTGGTTTGCATGTCTCAAACCTAGGATCGCAACTCAATCTGGGCACAGGGTTGTGTTCGTACTGCAGGCTTGGGTAGGTGGATGCTTACCCAAGCTCATCCAAAAATAATGATTATTGCACTGAGCCACGGTTTTACCCGGGCCTCAGCCAGCCTGACGAGTCTCGCTGGGCTCCCCTTGTCTCCGCCGGAGCGGAGACACGACTAAACTTTGATCCTCAAGCAGCGGCTTATATACACCTCCTAAGGGGCGTGTCGCCACGTGGCAAGGAGCAGGCAGAACGCAGGTTGAAGTGCACCACAGTTCATCGGGCAAAAAAACGCAGCCGAAACACGGGGTTTTCTGCTCTTAGCAGACGGAATGCAGCAGTTCTTCATCTTGCAGCAGTGTCTGCCTCCCATTTCTTGGGGGTGTGTCTTGCCAGGTTGTGCTGCGTTTGCCTTATCCAGTTATCTGAGTAGGTATCACAGAAACACTATCGAGATGTAAAACGATTCCGGAACCATGCGAAAATTCGAAAACGAGACATTGGCGGAATTCGACCACACATAAAACTCAAGGAGAAGGTTCCTTGCAAAATAACAAGTAGAAAAATTTGTTGTGCTATACAGTGCAAAAAGAAAAGCAAAGGACTAACAAAAAGCTTTTAAATAGCATGGGAAGAAATGCTTGTCCACCAAATCAGCTGGCAGCGACGTTGCGCTGCCGCCACAACTCGATCGAACGACCCCACGCTGATCCTGCTGATCCAGGATCTTGGACATTCAACTAATTATATCGTAGAAACAGTTGAGTTTTCGCGCTACTTTCTTCGTCAAATTATAAGGACTATTGTTAAGGTTCGAAAACAACCAAAACCTTAGACATGAAAATTTCAGTGGGTGCTGCCTTTAATCACACCACAACGACGAAGAATGCGTTTGGTTTGTGACTACTAACTCATTTAAAAATAATGATGCTTGTAGATGTGTTCTAGAGAGATACAGAGGAGCCAGACAGATGGGAAATAATCCATAAGAGGGGTGCGTTCGTGTGCAAGACTCATCCACAGCTGCGTGAGGATGCCCACGCGATCAGTGCCCCGCAGCTCCAAGGTGAAAAAAACGCAAGCAAAACAAACAGCGACAGGAGCCTGAGCGAGGTGTCAGTAATGCGATCAAGGTGGTTACATATTGTTCACAATTCATTCAGGAGCGCGCTGGGGAGGGTCTTTCGTCGCTCATATATGCCTGTCCAAACAAAACTCTCGTCTGCTCCATGTTCAGCAAAGTTCTTTCGCTAAAGAGGATAGCGACCTAAACTGAATGCGTCTCGTAAATTGTACTATTTCTTTCTCCTCTGCCCCAGCGGGGAATTCTTTGTGTAATTTATCAGGCGCCGCTTCTGCTTATATGTATGGTTTACTCGTTCAAGACATCACAGTGGTGAAAAACAGACTTATGAACACCGTTTCAAAGGAGGCTGCAAATGCAAGCTTTATAGGTCAAAACTAGTACAACTCTTGCAATAAGTAGGGAAGTATGGCCGACAGAAAACAGGGATGACCCTTTAAGCACGTCTCGGAGAGTTTGAATTAGTTGTATCCCACATTGGGCAGTCGAATGTCTTTCCTGGTAGGTTGGTTTCGAGGTTCAATGTGCCAAAGTCGTGGAACTGCACGGGATTTTTACCATGTCCGATGTGTTGCGGCGGGATTGGCAAAGAAACCATCCTGTTTTTCTTGCGACAATACTAAAGCATAATTCTAAAAAAAGTGTAAATTCTGTTTCAGAACTAAACTTTTATTCGCCAACTTCATTCTGCTGAAGTGGGACAAGTCGGGCCTCATCCGAGACCCAACTCGAACGAAGACAAAAGAAATCTTACCCCCTGGTAATTGCACCTGTGTTTGAAAACCAACTTGAAACTAGGCTCGACATTTGAAACTTTCAAGGTCTCGAACTTCAGTGTGAAGCCGCCTCTCCAGTTCGTTTTGGTAGAAGCTACTAGACTGCGGCTATTTCCTGGAAATACAAATCACTGTCTGTGATCATGTGTTGCTGGCACCGCTTCAGAATTACAAGAATAACAACGCTCACCCTCGTTTGCTTCCTTGTCATACACCTCCACAAGCTGTCCTTCGAGGGGTTTGCCTTTGCACATAAGCGTGCCCATTGCCTTGACTGTCCGCAGACTGTCATATTTCGGTATGGCACGAGAAAAAGGTAAGAAAATTAAGAGAATGATCGCTCGCATCTAAAAAATTCACATGTAGGCGTAGCATGCGTCTTTGTAAAGTGAGGTAAGGAATCGCAATAGAGTGCTATGCCTTCGGATTTATCAACTTCGATGCTAATGTGAGGGGAAAACGTCAATACATATTCGCGATGATGTAGTCTCCACTAGAAGCGAGCAGAGGTTATTTCATACAGCTGAGTCTCTAATGCTGAAGATCGAGTGCAAATTGTTTTTTTTTTGAAAGTATAGTATGCTGAACACTCGGATCAAAGCTACTCTTAATTTTTTTACTTCCGACTTACTCCTTTACTTTTTTGCTTTTTTATTATAATCCAATTTGCTACAGTGATAGTACTCTTCCCCTGCAATATGAAAAATGTGATGAACTGCATACCTAGTTGCCACCATTTGCGATTCCAGGACGCCTTACCTTGTACTGACATAGCATATGTTTCTCTAAGAATGACAGAGTCGTTTTGCTAGAGCCAAAGGTCGGTTAGACAAAGAGTTTTTTAGTGCACAAATGTGGAGCATTTGGAACTTCAGGATTTCAGGGAATCTAATGAACTTCGAGATAGCAGGAAGTTCATTGGCGTCACTGGCTATATCGAAAAGTTTTGGGAGAAAGCACGCTATACCGTCGGAGCACGCCAATTCGTCATAAAAAAAGAGAGGGAGTGGCAATCATGACATAGCACGAGTCGTGGAAGGCCGAATGTGCGCCTTCATTAGGGGTACCCATGAAAATTCTAAAGAATGTTCTTGTCCTTTTACATTCTTAAGAACCAGCAACGTGTAGTGATAAATGTGATGAAATCTATCTCATTTGTAGGAGATTCTCGACCCATCTGGATGAGCGGGAAGTGCACAAACCTTCCTTGAGCGTTCACCCCCCCCCCATCAAACGCATCCTCACTTTTGGGAGCCATGTATGAGTTTTCTGAGGCAAAAGACGACAGCATTGCTTGGAATACTTATCAACCACGGCTCAAGAGACTTGGCATGAGGAGGTGAAGCGAGCAGGATTTCAGCTGAGGGCCGATATCAGAACAAGGTAGAAGAAAAATAGAAGCTCAGTCTCAAGACTAAAGCATCAGCTGATCACGCAATGGAGAATGCGGTCCGGTGCTGTGCCTTATATCTTTTATGTTGGACGACAGCCCGATTGAAATTCATTACTTGCTCATAATTTTGCAAAAAAAATAACGTGTATATGACAATTCGAAGACTTTGTGAGATGGTAACATTCCGAAACCTCATTTCGTGTGAGTTCCCTCGCGTTGTGAACATTGTGGACACCGGTTTGCACCTTGATTGGCTAGCTTTTGGTGTTTTACATCCTCGCCAGGCCTAGAATACATTCCAACGGAACCTTTAGCACCATAATAATAACGATGTTAAAGAGGAATGAGTAATTAATCAGACCGACCAGTCTATGCAAACAATATGACAAACAGCACAACAAGCAAGTTAGTGGACGATTGAGAGCTAGGACATTAAAGGCAGGGTCACAATCATGGCCACTCCACAAGACAAACCTGAGGTTATCCATAAGGTCATCCACGTTGTTTATTTCCGGCGAGCCGTTCTATCGCCAAGATCCTCGAGCAACTTACCTTCCAGAAGGCTCTCTCGTGAGCGGTACAGGACCGTAACCTTGACTGCAGGTGAATCTTCTCGTTTGTGGTGCTGGACATAGAGATGCGAAAAGCTGTTCTTCGGGCAGGAAGCAAGATTTCGCAATGCTCTTAGATGTTCATCGATACGTTCCTGGAGAAGTCGTGCAGTCTCTCCAATATACTTTTCACACGCACAAATCAATCACACGTTACAATTTGTACTGTTCCTTGAAGTTGAGATATTTTTCTTTCTGCGTAACATAGGCAACTATTCTGCCCACGTTTTTCTCCTTAGATTCGTGATGATACAAGCAAGCTCCTCTAGTTGGGTGGTGGTCGGAATATCAGTTTTGTCAGAAGGACTCAAGATTTCATGATTTGGTTAACGCGTTTTGCGCAATGTTCGTTGAGGAAAGGCAATAGGAGAGGTATCAAACCCAAAACGAAATGCGAGCGTCATGATCTTGCTTCCAATGTCGTGTATTCACTGTCTTCCAATATATGTTTCTTCCACTCTTCCACTTCTTTCGAGCCTTTACTACAGATATGCAGCCTCTACTCTATGAGCTTATGAATACCCTCAGGCTTATCACATAGAGTGCTCCTGATTGTGACCCTGTCCCTTATGTCGCATCCTTTGTAGTTCTCTTTTCGACTACTGATTTGCTTGTTGTGCTGTTTGTCATCTTATTTGCTTAGCCTAGTCAGTTGCTCATTCCTCGTTAACATCGTTGCTATCATGAGGACTAGAATGTATTCTAGGCCAGACGAAGGTGTTACGCAACGAAAGCTAATAAGGATTGAAAACAGGCGTTCACAGCATTCATCATTCAAGTGGTTTTTGGAACGGCACCCATCAGCGGAATTTTTAAAATTTTTATCGAATTCCTTGGTATGGCCGTTCGTTCTCGACGTTGCTTGTTACGCTTACCACATTCTCAGATTCTGCTTAGAAAACAGAGTTTCCAATTATTGCAACAGAAGAAGAGTGATTGTTTCCTAATTGATGGGAGCAACATTAGCTAGATTCTCATTCAAAAAGTTCATCGTGTAGTACTCTCGCGACATCTTCTGAAAGATTCTTTCCTGTGTCTGGCATCATTGTCAAGAAACTGTGAAGGAAATTTTTTTCTGAAAATCTTGAGAAATGATCTCCTGAACACAATGAAATGTCTACAATTGATTTTCGAATACTCAATTTCCTGGGATGGTAGTAAACCTCTTGGAACGACGAAGAAGCGATGAGCAGAAGGTCGCGGTGAACGGTCAGCTCGGATTTGCAGCTATGAACAAGCTTCGAGCTAACTGACCTTGTGGTCTTTGAATGATGAGGCTTTTGCAAACCTTCCAACCCTTAGAGATTTCTAACCTTCACACATGGAATATGGAATACTCGCTGTCTACCAAGTATGCTGACGTACCTCTGGATCATAGATTCTAGTGCTAACGGAACCTATGTGAACATTATAACACAAGCGGCCCGTGAATCTCTTCCCGCATAACCTAACATTGATGTGTTCAGCTCAAAAACTTATCCTGCTTCCATAAAATATGTGGGATTCAATCTGGGAAGATGTAGGGCTCAGCTGTCGAAATCAGCCACCAGGAAACCGGAGTCATCGATAATCTCTGGCTTAGGTCATGGTGATCGAGATAGTGGGACATCGATTAAGTATACCCGGAGATACGTCTTTACCGGAAAGGAGTCAGTGCACGCTCGACTGACTACAACGCTAATGGAGCCTACATTACCTCTCCCGGACTTCCCAGTTAGCTGCCAGTTAACGTTCATCGTTGACTAACAGTTCCGGTAGGTTTATTACCACTCCTGTAAAAATGCGTGGTAAAGTGCATAAGTTTTCTGCCGAACTCTTCCATCAACTGGAAAGTCGAGGGCGTGGTGCCAATCACAGTAAAAATTCCCTGCACTGGTTCGCCGCTTCTGCAGGGTTCCTTCTTTTCTAGATGGCGCACAGTGGATTACCAATAAAGCGAGGAGATTCTTTGTCAGGAATGTACCGATGGGCTTTGCGTATCACCTAACAATGGATATTTGCGAAAGTCCTGATGGTTTTTAGGTGAACTTTTCACCACCCATTTGTTATCTATGTAGTATTCTTATATCATATTGCTTTTATGATCACAAAGGGATACTGAACCTCCAACGTTGTGAAACCGAGCACAGACAAATGTGTGGTGCTGAACAGATAGTGTGTATGACAAACGAATAGAAGACAAAATGCTGAACAGATAACACTCATCAAACACTTTAAATAACCATCGAAGCTACTTGTAGGCAGGTCAAAAGAATGCTTAGGAACAGACGATGAAGCGGAGCATCACTGTGTGGTCTGAGGTTAGCCAAGAAATTGGAACACAGAAGAGTTCAGCGTATTTCGGAAGTGTCACAAGAACTATGTTTTTTGCTTCCTCGCTGAATAAAGGGTGGGACTTTTTCTATCCTTTACCATGTCAAGTCTAAGGATTGTGCACGTCCTTAACTTGAAACCTTCCACCCGGGATGTAGGGCCTTTTACTTTAAGACTAACTACGGGTATATAAATACTTTATCCTTATAACATAAATAATATTACATGATATATCATAAGGGGGCGTGGCTTCATAGGAAGCAAGGGGAAGGGAATAGGCCGCCGGCCACC
Source organism: Ancylostoma caninum (assembly GCA_037903475.1). Lineage (NCBI taxonomy): Eukaryota > Metazoa > Nematoda > Chromadorea > Rhabditida > Ancylostomatidae > Ancylostoma > Ancylostoma caninum. Next base: position 2,396,522 of record JBAJFG010000384.1, on the reverse strand, counting down.
GGACCATCTCCCGCTCATCTGATTGCCTGGCTCCGCCCACGTGAACTCGTAGGCTCGACATGTCCATTCCTTGGCAAAGCTCGTCCTCGAGCTTTTTGCTGCATCGCTATTCTGCTCATTTGGTGGTTTCGATAGGTCCGCTCTTTTGAACTGATTGACAGAGCTTTGGCGTCGTTTATTCCGATGAATGTCAAATGCGGCTCGGGGAACGAAAGTTACTGCCCTTGCCTACATCTGACGGAAGTAGAAGCTCGTCCTCGAGCTAAGAGGAACGGAGCAATGATCATCGAGAAGTAGAAAAACAATGGAGCATGTCATGGTGGAGTGGATGGAGACCCGAATGGCAACTGGAGCATAAAGTTGCTATATGTGATCGGATAGATGGCCTGATATGAAGGTTACGTCGAGGAGAAAATTGAACTTTGTCGCTTTATGTTGCGAGATGAGATGGTTGAAACAGTGATGAAGAAAAATACATCATTGAAAAAAGAAAAAAACAAACGAATCATGTGAAAAAGAAATTACAGCGGTGAAAATATAGTACAGCATTTTTTTTCTACCAAATCGATAGTACAAAGGAAAGGTAACCATTTGAGAAAAAACATGTAGTTGTTAATTTCTTTCGTTTTTCGATAAGAGAAACAAATTTTGGTTTGTTTTTCTTGTCGAGTACAATAGCTTAGAATGAACAGTTCTTGATGAATTGTGTACAGTGAGAGTTTTCAAGTGATAGACTCAAGAGGGACACTTCCCTAGTGCCAGTCACAGGGGCGTATTTTAGTGGAAGTAAGGAAAAATTGAGCAGCTTACGGTAATGTTTTCTCTCTGAACCGCCAATTCAAAGAGATCTTTTTAGCAAATGTCGCAGCGTTGCGGCGAAATTATGGAAATGGGCTCACCAATGAAGCAGTAGTATCTATCCATTTTTAGTAAAAAAAAATTTTTTTTTGAGGATTTGAAATAGATACTGCTACTTCTCCTTCCTTGTGGAGAAAGAGATCAGGCGTTATTACGCCTGCTCTTTTGTTGAAGGCGCTCTGAACGCCTTTCTGGAGATGCATTCGAGCGTGGTGTTCCTGCCTGTGATTGAGGGTGTTGCTGGTTTTGATCAGGAACACCACGCTGTCTTGCCCTGCTGAAATATAACTTCAGTCTGTTAATATGTACAGTTTGTGACGGCGCCTTCAAGAATAGGCTTTTTATGGTTACGTTCGGGCGAGATATCGATATGACTTCAAATGGACCTTTCCATTGGATCGTTAATTTCGGACGAACGGTGTCGTCATGAAGCAAAACAAGATCACCAATGGAAAGATCTTTACTATATACCTTCTTTTGAAAGTCATATCCTGCTTTGTACGTTGCCGTCTTGTTTGCGATGTTCGTCCCAACTTTCACGATCGTTGTCTTCAAGGCTGCTGCGAACTGACCAGCAAAACTATCTGTGACAAAGGTTAGAGTAGAAGGTAATTTGTGGAGGATGTCAGTCCAGCTAATGGGATGTCTCCCGTGGATGACAAAGAAAGGACTGTATCCAGTCGAGTCGTTTACGCTGCAGTTGTAGGCGAAAACAATCGGCTGTAACAGGTCCGACCACAAATCTCTAGCCTATGAACAATATATTGTAAGTGAGTCAGTGATGACCTTAACCATCCTTTCCACTTGGCCATTGGCTTTGTGGTTGTAGCTGGTGGTAAGGTTATTAGCAACGCCAAGTGTTTTATTAATTTGAGCAAATAGCTCACTCGTGTAATTGGAACCTCTATCGCTGACAATTTCATTGGGAATCCCGTGCTTTGAGATGACATCATTGATCAGTGCCTTAATGACCGCGTCTGCGGTTTGATTAACCAAAGGGGTGCATATTATATACTTACTGAAAGCGCAGACGGTAATAGAGATGAATTTGTTGCCATAAATACATTGAGGCAACGGACCAATGATGTCGGTATGGATTCTCTCAAATGGTCTTTGAGGGATGGGGAATGTTCCCAGTTCTTCCCGGATGATGTTACCAGCAGGAGTTTTTACCTTCTGACAAGGTGAGCAAGTTCTTATGTACAGTGCTATGTCATTGTACATATTCGGCCAGTAGTATTTATCGGAAATGCTCTTATATGTCTTCCGAATTCCCAAGTGCGATCCTAATAATGGATTGTCATGGAAGATCGCAATAATTTCACGTTGTTGCTCAGCAGTTGGAATGAGCAATTTTGGCTTTTTATGAATCGTGTAATAGAGCGCTCCATTGAAAATACAGAACTTGTCAAGCGTACTGAGAAATTGGTCTGGTGGATTCTCAAGTTTGCCGGTTAGGAAGTTGATCAGGCTCCCATAGACGGAATTTCGCTGACATTCTCGGATGTTCTCCAAGCTTGGTAGGTTGCTGACTTGGATGGAGTTAACGCTAGATGTTGGATACCGACTCAAAAAGTCGCAAAACGTGTTGTGCTTTCCAGGACGATACTCGATTTTGAGATCGTAGGCCTGGATAGTAATCTGGTATTTGGCTAATCTGCCTACCAGATCTGACCGGTACATGAGTGATTTCAGTGGGGCGTGGTCAGTGATTAGGGTGATAGTAGTGTTGGCCACATAGGGGTAGAAGTGTTTGAGCGCGAAAACTATAGCTAGCGCTTCTAGCTCGATTATGGAATAGTTCTTTTCGTGCTTGTTCAAGGGACGGCTACAATAAGCAATAGGATGCTCAGTACCTGTTGAAGGATTTTTCTGTAGCAAGCATGCTCCCAGTCCTATGGTGGAGGCGTCCGTGTGGATTATATACGGTTCTCCAATGATTGGGGGTGCAAGGATTGGAGCGGTTGTGAGTGCTTTCTTGAGGGTTGTAAATGCATTTTCGTGCATTTCTGTCCAAATGAAAGGAGTGTTTTTGGTAAGCAATGCGTTCAATGGTCATGCTATGTATGCAAAGCGGGGGATGAACCGACGGAAATAGGAGGCTGCTCCTAAAAAGGATTTCACTGCCTTGGAGTCTAGTGGCCTTGGAATATTTGCAATACAAGCCACTTTAGCAGGATTGGGTCTGGTTCCATGTTTGCTTATTAGCACTCCCAAATATGGGACTTCTTTCTGGATGAAGGAACATTTTTCTGGCGTCAATTTCATTCCGAACTTGGCTATGCGTTGAAACACCTCTTCCAAATCTAGGAAGTGATTCGCGATGGAATGACTTGCAATTATAATGTCATCCAGATACGCAAAGCAACAAGCTTTCAGTTCTCTTGTTAGGCTGTTTGCCACTCTTTGGAAAGTGCCTGGAGCACCTTTCAGTCCTTGGGCCATTACAGTAAAATGAAATAGGCCAAGGAACGAAGAGAATGCGGTACGTTCTCGGTGTGGTCAAAACAAACAAAGAGGGTATACTAGTTGAAATCCCAGTGGAAAAATTAGCAGCAATTGAATTTACACCATGAGAAATGCGTCTTCGTGGAGAAAATTGATTTTGTCGAGAATTAGTACGAGGTGATTGAGAACGGTCACGAAACCGTTGAGTGGTTGGCGAGTTAGATGGGAATCTAGCTCGGTTTGAGAATGAAGAATTATTGGAAGATTGATTTGAGAAATTTCTACTCGAAGATGCATTTCTATTTCTGGATGGGGATCTTGAAGGGAAATTCCTACGGTGGGTTTGCCATGAGGTGGGGGAATAAGATGGATATGGAGCAAAGCGAACTTGGCGCGAGCGACTTTGAAAATTGTTTTGATTTCGCGGAAAACGGGATGGTGATCTATTCCCACGAAATTGGCGAGGTCTGCCTTGGGATGGACGCCTTGGACGATAAACTGCGTTTACCTGTGGCGAAGTGGAATCCAATTTATTAAGGATTCGGTCTATTTTCGAATTGAGCAGTGAGGAATCAAGAGATGACTCTTCAGAGCTGGTTAAATCCCAGATGCGCTCAGCATCTCGGAGTAGCTGATCATAATTCTGGCTTAAAGGACCCAAAAGCTTAAGCTTTTGCTTGATCTTCGATGAAAGTCCGTTGGTGAAAATCATGGTTTGCAGGAATTTGCGTTTTTCTGCAAATGATTCACCTGGATAAGCATCGAGGATTTCATGCTTGATCCTGTTAGAGAAAATGAAGGGTGACTCGTTTGGCTGCATGGTCATTTGCATGAGTTTTTCACGAGCCATGTCAAGATAATGATCAGTGGAAAAATGCTCCTTTAGTTTTGTGGTTGCAGAGCGCCAATTTTGTTTGTCCTGATCAGAAAAATTCTCAAAGACGGCTTTTGCTGCACCCTTCAGGTGAGCTGGCAAAAGTCTGGCCATTTTGTCTTCAGACATATTCATGATGTTTCCAATTTCATTGAAATCATCAATGAATTTCATTAGCCCTTTAGCTCCTTTTTCACCAGAAAACGTAGGAAGTTTTGTGGAATATGAAGCCAAAGAAAGCTTGTCAAAAGCTGAATCCAATCGATCAATTAGAGTGTTAGCATCCATTTCAGAATGTGAGGGAAATGGTTTGTGCTTTGGGTGAACGGCGTGATAAGGTTCGTAACCTTTAAGAGTTTTTGCTACTGAGCGGGTTACGTAGTGAGGTTTATACTCAGACGGATGTTTTTTGTCGTCGTAAACGAGTGTTATTTCTTCTCCTTCAGGAGTAGAATATTTAAACTCGGCTAGAGGGGAAGGAGTTTTCCGTTCCTCCAAATTGGCTTCGGAGATTTGTTGTAACAGAGGAGAAACTGAAGAAATTTGTTCGCCAGATGTTGAAGTTTCCTTAGGTTCCTTTTTAGGATTTGATGAGGGCATAAAATGTTGGAAGGGTTAAAAGAAATTTTTTTTGTTTTTTTTTTATGAAGGGTTTATGGTCAGTAGAGAGAGCTTAAATGAGAATGAGGAACTAAGTAAATAAACAGAGGTAAGTATTGAAAAAATGAGTGTTGTTTAGCAAGGCGTACCTGGGGATAGAAGTCGAATGATGTTGTGAGCGAAGTGGAGAGTACGTCGAGAGCGGACCAGCTTCGATGTAAGCCGAACAGTCGAATGAATATAGGTATGGGCGGGGTTAGGAGGTACCATAGTTGTTTGATTGGGGTTGCGCAAGAAGAAGCACGGCATTGGGATGATAAAAAAATCTTACCCGAACAAATAATACGGTGCCTTTTGAGAGATAGTGTATAGGGTAGGATAATGGCTGATAAAGATGTTATGGAGATAGATAATGCGACCCATGAAGGTTGCGCAATAGAATGTATGGTGATGGGAGTGATAAAAATGATATATAAATAAATAGTGTTCGGCCTCTGAGGTTGCGCAATTGAAGGTATGGTGCTTGGACTGATAAGAAATGATGTACAAATAAACAATGAGACCGCTGAAGGTTGCGTAAGAAAAGGTACGGTATTTGGGAAAATTATGGGTAAGAGAAAAAAAAATTTTTTTTGTTTTTTTTTTTAATTTGGGGGCGGTACTACATCGCTTCAGTATCACTGGACGCTGAGGTCGTGATACGGAGTGCATAGGAGATATTAAGATCTGAGTTGTGGTTATTAAGATCAAGTTGTGGTTATCGTGTGCAGACAGTACAGTATCATCTATTATTAGCGCGGCAGCATCTTGAAAGAAGGTTATGGTACATGGGGTCTATGTGATATGTTCGTGCCTTCAATTGGGGTAATGCGTTATAATTACGGTACATCTTTGATTGCATGGCTTACATCGCGGCTGGGGCTGCGCGTGGGTGGAAATAGTGGAAAACAGGATGTGGCGACATGCGACAAACCTCCTATATACAATTTGTACAGTGCTAGCAATGGCGACAGAGTCCTTGAATTTATTTTGGGGAAGAAACAGTAAATAATAAAGAAATTGTGAATAAAAGAAAAAAGGGTTATAAAAAAATAGATATATTGGGTGTGTAACAGCGTTTTTCTCGGTATTTTCTCGGTATTTTTCTCGGAATGAATAAATAAATTGTTGGGGGTAAATTAGGGGGTGAATAATAAAAAATGGGGGAAAGGGGGAATAATGGAGAAAGGAACTATTGGGAATTGTCACGGTTTCACGGAAAATTGTCTCGGTCGGGAAATAAATTGGAAAGAAAGGGGAAAGGGGAAAAGTATGTGGAAAGAGGAAAAAGAGGGGAGGGGTGGATTAGGGGTATCACGGAATCACGGTATCACGGAATCACGGAAAATTATCTCGGCTAGAATAATAGAAGAAAGAAATAATATGGAAAAAATAGGCAAGTAACTGGGGGGGGGGTATGGGTTAAGGGAGGGGGGGTAGTTGGGGGTGGGGGGGGGCAGAAAGAAGAATTGGTTTTTTTTTTCAATAAATTCAGACCCATCGCCTGGACTCAAAAAAAATTTTTTTTGGTAAAAATTACATAGGAGATGAGGGGTGTGACTACGGCGGGATGTAGTATGAATTAGGTCCAAATTCATCTACAAAATAAAAACTGTGGGAGTGATTTGGGGTAATAATGAAAAAAGGGAACAACCCGGGACCTCCATGTCAAGTCTAAGGATTGTGCACGTCCTTAACTTGAAACCTTCCAGCCGGGATGTAGGGTCTTTTACTTTAAGACTAACTACGGGTATATAAATACTTTATCCTTATAACATAAATAATATTACATGATATATCATAAGGGGGCGTGGCTTCATAGGAAGCAAGGGGAAGGGAATAGGCCGCCGGTCACCGGACCATCTCCCGCTCATCTGATTGCCTGGCTCCGCCCACGTGAACTCGTAGGCTCGACAACCACCTATGAAGAACTCAAATACGCGAAGCAAGATGGTTACATACCGTTTTGCTTAGAGTCCAACTAATCCGCCGTCTTTTCAAACGCCTTTCCAACGAATCAAAACTCCGATGAGGTTTTGTGTAATTTGATTTGATTGAGGTGTGGCCAACAAAGTGACCCCTCCATCCACTTTTTTTCAAGAATAGTACATTAAGATTGGCTCATGCAAGCGATTTACGAATTGTGGTCCTTCTGAGATTTCGAAAACCCAACATCGCTCACAGAAACATCCGTTTGTCACCTTCGTAAACTGCTGACGCTGAAAGTCCGTTATCAGCTGGCCATCTGCAGGCTGTTACGATTGTCACATTAGCTGTTCAGCATCACACCTCTCTCTGTTCTCGGTTTCACAAATGATGGGTCATCGTAGAATCGGTGAGAATGTATTTGTTTGATCACATATCGCATCTATGCTTCCAACAGCTGGCTGGTTGGTTAAATTTGTCCAGGTGGCCAATCGATGATGTGCATCGGACTCTCCATACTAGCAATCTTATCTACTTCCACATTGTCATCACAAAATGTTCCCCACTGCTCCAGCAAGATGGTAATGCAAGGGAAGGTTAGTTTCCTCCAAGCTTTTGTATATTTGTCTAACGAGAGTAGTAAGACCGTTTGGGTCCAAGTACCGCTTTTAGTTTCTGAATTAAAGGTGTTCTAGAAAGATTTTATGCAACATTTCGTTTTTATAGATAAGTTAATGGCAGAACAACTGAAAATAAGTAAATAAATAAGCAAGTGAGCGAGCAAATACGTGTAATAACCCGGGGAGAGAAGGAGGAATGACGCAGCGGTGCCTGCTCTTCCCCAGGGCTCCCTCGACGACAGATAGGCAATATGTTCGGAATGTTCGGAATTAAGCCATAAAACAGATGGGAATTTTGTTTTGATTTTTATTTTACTTCTTCTCTCCCATGGAATTTCTTATTTCTCTTATTGCTTTTTGAATGTCGTTTTTTTACGAGCGCCAATAGCGCTGGCTGCTCCTGCTCACATGCCCGTTGATTCGATGAACAACATGACCATCAATTCTACGTGGATAACAAGCACTCGTCAGAACAGTATTAAAGGATGTAGTTCTGAGTTCATACAGTGGCTGTTCCCCGCCACGTAAGAAGATGAATTAGGATGAAAAATACATCCCAAAAAGGATTCACCGCCTATTTTAACGAATTATAAAGAAAGGCGTGTGACGTCCTTTCGAGTAGGCTCTAACGATGAAAGCTTCAACCAAACAATCTGAAACACCAAGTGGTTCGAAACCGCTTATACGACCGCCTCTGCGTAACGCCCGACTGTGTCATTTGTCCATTTGGCACAGAGGGTGATTTCATGAAATCTTGTACTGTGTACATGATCAAGTGCAGAGCCTGTGGTGACGAATACATTGGTGAAACTGCACGGCCACTCTGCGTCAGAGTTAAAGAGCATCTTGAAGGGAAACTAAGTTCTCGCTCGTCTAACTCTTCGGGTGCTCATCGAATGCGAGTGCATGAAGGCGTCGATTACAAAGTATTAGGTTGGTGCAAAAATAATGCGCGTTTTTCGCTGCTTCATCTTCGGTGCAGAGAACTTCCGGTGTTTCTCATCATCGGTATGAGAAGTTGCATATAGTTTTGTAGCAAATTTCATGGCCTTTTCAATCATCTCATGCGTTTTGAGCGAAGTTCATGTTTTCGGTGAATTTTTAGTTGTGGAAGGAAAGGCGCCAAAACAAGTTTTTTGCCAAACTCACTTCAGCGAGCTAAAACTCGCCAGCATCCTAGCAGGAACCGCTCGGAATACTACCATAGTTTTGGTGAATGGAGTATGAGCGAATGCATCCCGCCGAGCTGCTCCCGGATTTTTCGGCTTGGTGTGCCTCGCTTCGAAAGTAAGGGATGTCGCATAGGTCTTCCTGGAGTTTGCGATCCCCAATTGATGACAACTATCGAAGAGCATTCATCCAAAACAACATATTGGTTTCGTAGAACATTGCCGGTAATTGACCTTAGACCATAACTCCCTCAATAAAAATGGGAGGACGAAAAAGCACGACGAGTTGATGTCGCGAATACTGAACGAGTACCACATTGATCTTCGATGAGAGGTCTGCTTCGCGCCTTTGCAGTGAAAGAATTGCAACCAAACAGTCGGTCGCTTAGTAATTAATTATGAAGTATAGACCCTCTTCGACAAAATGAGGTGCCTCGCTGAATAGTTGGACGAGGAAGATGCACCGAAACACTCCCAGAAACCGAAGAAACACCAAAATAATGTCACGGCGGATTTGTGGTGACCTGCTGCAAGAATTGCTGACTGCAGCTCATTCATTCTTCCTAATCTGGTAAGTGGTTTCAAGACGTAAATGAAATAAATTAGAAACTTCACTGTGTGGCCCCAGCATTGCTCAATAAAATGGATTCTTCACTCCTATACGGCACCGTCCAGGCACACCCTGCACGACAGATTCTTCACAGTTTGGAGCAACTGAGCTAGGAAGCTCGGAGTCCTACATCATAATCAGCAAGCTTCTCGCTCATCGACTACCACTTCCCCGAGAATCTGGGTGACTTCTTCCAGGAGAATTTTCTCGAAGACTGAAATGATACCAAAACTGCCCTGCGGAAGTTCGTCTATTCTAGAAGGTCTTATCAGAATTGCACGGTAGTCGGAGAACGTCTACCTTATTGCTAAAGATTTGTGGATTAAAACGGTTCTAAGCCTTTTGAAAAAGATCGGTTTTGAACGGAGTTATGAGGTTTGGAACCAAAGGCATGCAAACGTGCATTATTTTTGCACCAACCTAATAGAAGCAACGATTCTTGCACTTGAAACTGAGATATCAGCACGCAAGACGCTCGAGGCCTTTTGGATTCATGCCAAAAACCCGAGAATGAACCGCAAAGAGGAGTGCCCCACCATCACCAGTGAGCTCTATCCATATCTCGCACTGTGTAAGATCTGACTCGAGATATGACTAATGGCAGAATGTCTCATACTGTTCCCAAGTCCAGCGTGTTCGGCCGGTCGTCGGAGACACCACCCGGTCAGTGGACTTGTGAAGAGGTGAGTGGGTTACCGCTAGGGTTATTCGTGATTTTCGGGTATAACCTGGATCAAAGTTGGATGAGGTGTTTGTCCGAGCACTTTAACGGATCGGTTCGACTCTTTCAGGCTCTGACGAAGGCGAAGTCGCCGAAACGTCGGCCAATAAAGAAGTTTAACAACCTCGCGCGTCGCTAACAGAAGCATACAAATATTAGAAAGCTTCAACGTCGTATAGACAGGCCGAGGAAGAATAGCATTGGATGCATGCAAAAATTCAGGGGCAAACCTAATTTTTTAAAGCACCATGACTTTACAGCCAACAGTTTTATTCGAATCAAAGTCCACTGAAATCTGTATAATGCTACCAGCACGATACAAGAAAGATTTCCCCGAAGGCCTAACATATGATGGGTCAAAGAAGCGGCAAATGTCGTCTCGACTAGGGTCTGGTTTATCGAAAGTTTTACAGCGGATTTAGAGATGTAGAAGCGTGGAAAGGCGAGAGCCTTTTGGAGATAGGCAGGGAATAACTGATTTCCAAAGCACAACGGCCAAATCTTCACACGGTTGATAGCATAACATGCTGATATCCCTTATCCAGGATCAGCTCAAACCACTCAATTTCGCCCGTGTTACTCTCATGCTCAGAAGTTTAGTTTAGTTCTTTTTAAAGTTTCTCCTTCACTGTTTCAAGCAGAAAAGAGTAATGCTTGCCGGATACTGCACATCCGCTTAGAAGAAAGGATTACTCTAGTTGATAACCAAAAAATGTCGAAGAGCCCATCTTCTTGGGTAGATGACTGAAGCTTTGATCCTGAGACCATTCCCTCCTTGTATTGTACAAGACCCATCTTCTCATAACAATTACAATCCGTTGAAGAAAGGCCTGGTTAGAATATCTGTGGAACAAATATATGTAGACCTGCAGGTGTCGATGTTGATGTTTTCCGATCAGCTCACGTATCCACTCATGCTCCCATCCTTGCCAGTTTTCTTCAAGTGCCCGAACATAGTTGACCAATTTTGTCCTATCCTGCTTCGAATCCTATTCAAGCAGCTCATTCCGGACACCATTGTGAAATTCAAATTACCCTGCAGCTCGTGGAGCATTTCGCAAACACTCATCGCCTTCTTTAACTCATGAGAACCCACGAGCTTTTGTTATTTTGGCGAAGGTACCCCCACAAAGGCATAATTGGTGATACCGGTCGACTGCTCTGGATGTGAATGTATAAAGCAAGTTTCCACGTATTAATTTACTGCACACGACATTTACTTTATACCTGAATACAATGCAATGCTGTGGAATAGATCTGAGCCAGTAGTGTACCCAGTTGCACACGTTTCAGGCTACCAGCACACCTAAAAACCGTTGCCTGATATTTATTTATGCACTAGAAGGTGCGACATAAGCAGAAGTTTGGAAGAAAATCGAACAGAACAAACTCAAACAACGGAATAAATGAGACTCTCTTTCCATCATGAACTTTAAGGTGGATGTACAAAATGCTTCTCAGTGGAGCCACAGAATCCCAGGAAGACCTATGAGAGTTAATGCACTGGGTTACGACAACCTGCCCTTATTAGGAGAACACCTCAACGACAGGTGAATGACATTGGGGAATGCCACTACACACGCTGTGAGAATGAGTAGATTAAGAGCGAATTTTCGGGTGTTAGGTATCCACCGCCCTAACAATCCGCTCCTAACTTCACCTGTCTCAGTTAATGTGGTATAATTGAATGCAGTTCTGGACAGGCAAATTGAAGTAGGTATAGCGGAGAGGACAGTGCGAATGAACGTTTAGCAGCCATGAGAGAGTGTGGTTCCGTCGAAAGCAGTTGTTTTTTTTTGTTGCAGGAATGCATTATAGATGTTGACGTCGTCGGACCCTCCACCGTCTTGGCAGTATCAGTCACAAGGTGGCTTCCCTCATCCACTTAGGTCGACGGCTACCTGTGGTGACAGCTGAGCTCGCCGCGGCAGGGCTGCTCAGTACTGGAAAACTTCTACTTGCCTGTCCAGCTCACTTTCTGCTTCAGTAACCCGCACGCCGCACTTTGCCGTCTCAGACAGCGAGAGGCGATGTAATCTTGGGTTGCGCAGGACGTCTTTGATTTCGGACGTAGGCGACAAGGCACGACACGCCATGGAGACTGTGCTTCATGCTCTCCACTTATAACGCCAGAACGTCTCTACAGACGCCGACCTCCACGCTCTTCTCGAAGCTGCAGGACGCATCAAATTCCTCTGCAGGAGACCAAAAGCAAGAAGAAGGATGTTCGACAGCTGGGTGACGGAACACTCATCATCCGTGGCGAGAAGTATCCGTCACGAAACGTAGGAGGCGTTGGCTTTGTCGTGCACCCATCTGTCGCCTATATCGTCGTCTCACACGAGATCTCTTTCACCTCCTCTAGCAATTCTCCGTCTTCGCCTTCCGCGTCACAAGTCCGCCAGTATCATCAACTGTTACTCATCAGCCGTTACTCAGTTGTTACTCACCAAGCTGATAAGTCGGATTTGGACGCCTTTTACGACAGGTTGGAGGATGTCATCCACAACGAGAAGTCCTTCTTCAAATTCGTTGTTGGAGAGTTCAGTGCCAAACTTGGGAAGTCTGAGGGAGACGAGTACAGGATAGGAAGGTTTGGATTAGGAGACCGGAACGAAAACGGAAATAGTCTCGCTGGGCTTCCATCCTTCGCACCATGGGAACTCCATTTCCGTGAAGAAAGATCATCGTCGGTGGACATGGGAATCGCCCAATGCTACGACTCACATGGAGATCAACCACATTCTCACAAACCGAAGATGGTGTCTATTTGATGTATCAGTGGTACCATCATTCCGCTGTGGATCCGAACCCGTCTCCTCCGTGCGAAAATCCGGTTCAGCTGCAAGACGGAAAAGAACATCTGCCATCGCGGAGGAGCAAGAAAAGAAGTCGTGTACGACGGCACCGTTCTTGAGGAGTCCCAATCTGAACTAGACTTGCACATCGTGGAGCACACAACCGAAGATTACGAGTTGCTTCTCCAAAAGCTATCAGTCTGTGCCGAACGGGCCTCGACGCCCCGAGCGACAAACTTGGAACGTATTTCAAAGGTCACCAAGGAACTGCTTGGGAAAAGTAGAGCTTTGAGGCTTGACCCGAGTGCATCACATATCGAGCAGTTGCTAGTCAATATCAACTGCAGAGGAGCGTTGCAGGAGGATTTCCAAAAGCACAGGTAAAGAAGCTTCTGGAGGCAGCAGAAGGAAGGAAAAGTCTGGAGAAGTGTCGGAAGGACCTTCGCCATTACAAAGTTCCGTTGACCGCACTACTGAACGAAGAGGAAATTGTCACGTCTTCCCACTGTGAGATGGAAAGGTTCTACACAAGCCTTTTCTGTTCCTCAGTTCTAGTGACAAACCCACATATTCCCCCTGGTGATGAACCACCTCGGATTCTTCCCGCAGAGGTCCGCGTTGTGATCAGAAGCATGAAGCTCGGCACAGCTCCAGGACCTGATCGTATAACGATCTCCTGCGAGCTGGAGGGCATCGACTACACCTAACTCTCGCGGAACAAGTGTCATCGTGTCTTCAGAAAGGAAGGATCCCGAACCAGTGGCGAACCTCGCACCCACCGTTTTTCTTCACAAGGAAGGTGACAGGAAGGACCTTCGGAACTACCGTCCAATATGTTTGCTGAGAGTGCTTTACAAGCTTTTCACGATGATCATTCTCATGCGAATATCGAGGACCTTGGATGAAGCCCAACCGCAAGAACAGGTCGGATTCCAACGCAGGGTTCAGCTGCATGGACAACACCCAAACCCTTCCGAGGGTTATCGAAGTTTGCCGAGAATACAGCTTACCGCTCATCCTAACCTTCGTCGATTACGAAAAAGCATTCGATAGCGTTGAAACAAAGGCCATACTGTCAACACTAGTCGACCAAGGAGTGGATCCATCATATATGAGGACATTAGCCGACTGCTACCGTCAATGCTCTACAACGGTGCAGCGTTTCCAGCGCCTCATTACCATTCCGGTAGCAAAAGGAGTGCGACAGGGCGACACTATATCTCGTAAGCTGTTTACCGCCACCTTACAGAGGGCAATGAAATCACTCGATTGTGACGAAAGGGGTACTCGAGTCGATGGAAGATTCCTCTCAAACTTTCGTTTTCCAGACGACATCGTCCTTTTTTCGAGTAGTACCGATGAAATGCAAGCGATGCTCAGCAAGCCAAACGAAGTTGGGGAAACGATGGGGCTGCGAAGCAACAGGACAAAGACCAAGTTCCTGAGGAACGTCTTCTGTGAAGGAGAAGGAATAGAACTCGAAGGATCCCAGATAAGGGAGACGATGTCCTATGTGTACCTTGGACGCTCAATGAACATGGAGAACGACCTTGAAGAAGAGTCGGATAGGAGAAGAAGAGCAGCATGGGCAGCGTTCGGGCCTCTCAGAGAAGCCACAGACCAATTGGTGGATTCCGACCTCCGTGCTCATCTTTTTGATACTACGGTCCTTCCAGCACTCTGCTACGCTGCGGAGACGTGGGCAGACACAGCGACCACGTCAAAGACGCTACGCACTGTGCAAAGAGCTCTCGAACGTTCTCTTCTGAGGCGCACACAGCTGCAAGCCGGACTTCGCCACTCCGATTTACCGCGAATTTACCCCGTCTTCATGATCCAGCGGAATATGTGTCGAAAGCTAAACATCGATGGGCTGGTCATATAATGAGAAGGGAAGATGATAGATGGACAAAAAGGACTTTGGAGTGGATCCCGAGAGAGACGAAACGACCTCGAGGGAGGCGACCAACGAGATGGGCAGACCTATCCGCCACACCGATGGACCAGCTGAACGCTAAGCTGGAAACGAGTCAAACGTCTCGTCAGCTTCGGTCACGGTGCTCCTGGATGACGATGGCGAGAGAAAGAATCGAATGGATGCGATACTGGGGCTAAAGTGAAGACGGGCCATCTAAGTATCTAAGTAAGTGAGTAATCGTATATATGAGGAGCAGCAATGGCGATGAAGTTCCTTCCTGCGGGACGCCGATAGTATATGGATATTTCTTCGAGAAGTGTTGTCCCAGTTGTCCCACCTTGACAGTCATGGTTCTGTTTTCCAAATACGATTTGAACCAATTCAAAATCCTGGCAGACACACCAATGTTTTCTTGTTAGCAAAAAAGTGCGGAGTGGGGAACTCTGTCGAACGCTTTAGAGAAATCGAAATAAATGATATCCAGGGACTTTCCAGCGTTATGAGATTTTCTTCAGTCAAATAAGGTGTCCACAAGGTTCGTCATGGTTGACTTTCCAGGTAGAAAGTCGTGTTGTTCTTTGGGAGTGCCACGGAATTTACCAACTCGAAACAGTAATTTGTTACGAATGATTTTCTCCATAATTTTGATAGATGTGGAATTCAACCTGGTAGGGCAAAATTCTGTGAGTAAATTGGCAGTAGGGCTTTTAGGTATTGCTGTTACAATGGCTTCTTTCCATAAGCTTGGCATTTCATTAGAGTACATAGAGAGGTTCAGCATATGGGTGAGAGGTTTTGAGAGGCTGCTCGCACATTCTCGATACACGATTAGTGTTATACCATCGTATAATTCACTTCTGGAAGGTTTTAAGGTCCTCAAAATATTAGCAACTTCATCATGGTAAAAAATAATATTATTGCATGAGAAAAGTAGTCTGGCGATATCTAAACTTTTAAAGACTTCATGGGAAGAAGCCGGTGCGAACACACTGGTGAAAGATTCACCAAGAGCTTCTGCTTTCTCATCATCATTTCTACAATATTTTCCGGTTCTGTTTTATGATGGAAGGCAAACCAACCTAGCAATTTGATCGACGTTGGCACTTAATGGACAATTTCAGAGAACAGCTAAGTGCGAATTACGATTGCCAACGGGGAGGAAATTTTTATCTATTAGGTTGGTGCAAAAATAATGCGCGTTTTCATGCCTTTGATTCCGAACCTCATAACTTCTTTCAAAATCAATCTTTTTCAATAGCCTTAAAACTATTGTAATCCGCAAATCTTTAGCAATAAGATAGACGTTCTCCGAATACCGTGCATTTCTGACAGGACCTTCTAGAATCAACAAACTTCCGGAGGGCAGTTTTGGTATCACTTTAGTCTTTGAGAAAATTCTCCCGGAAGAAGTAGTCCAGGTTCTCGGTGAAGCGGTAGTCGGTGAGCGAGAAGCTTGCTGATTATGATGTAGGGGTCAGAGCTTCCTAGCTCAGTTGCTCGAACCTGTGAAGAATCTGTTGTGCAGGGTGTGCCTGGACGGTACCGTGTAGGAGTGAAGGACCCATTTTATTGAGCAACGTTGGGGTCACACAGTGAATTTTCTAATTTATTTCATTTACGTCTCGGAACCACTTACCAGATTAGGAAGAATGAATGAGTTGCAGTGAGCAATTTTGGCAGCAGTTCACCACAAAGTCGCCGTGACCTTATTTTGGTGTTGCTTCGGTTTCTGGGAGTATTTCGGTGCATGTTCCTCGTCCAACTGTTGAGTAGGGCACCTCATTTTGTCAAAGAGGGTCTATGCTTCGTATTTAATCACTAAGCGACCGACTGTTTGGTCGCAATTTTTTCACTACAAAGGTGCGAAGCACACCTCTCAACGAGGATCAGTGTGGTACTCATACAGTATGCGCGACGTCAACTCGTCGAGCTTTTTCATCCTTCCATTTTTACTGAAGGGAGGGATGGTCTGACAACAATCACCGGCAATGTTCTGCGAAACCAAATATGTTGTCTTGGATCGGTGCTGTTTGATAATTGTCATCAGTTGGGGGTCGCAAACCCCAGGAAGACCTATGCGACAATCCTTACTTTCGAAGCAAGGCACACCAAGCCGAAAAATCCGGGAGCAGCTCGGCGGAATGCATTCGCTCACACCCCCATTGCCAAAACTATGGTGGTATTCTGAGCGATTCCTGCTGCGATGCCGTCGAGTATCAGCCCGCTGAAAAGAGTTTGGCAAAAACCTTGTTTTGGCGCCTTTCGTCCCACAACTAAAAATTCGCCAAAAACATGAACTTCGCCCAGAATGCATGAGATATTTGAAAAGGCCATGAAATTTGCTACAAAACAATGTGCAACTTCTCATACCGATGATAAGAAACACCGGAGGTTTCCTGCACCGAAGATGAAGCAGCGAAAAACGCGCATTATTTTTGCACCAACCTAATAATATCTAATGTCAAATGGAATTTCTAGTACAAAACACTGGCCTTGAAGGGAACCGATCACTTGAACAAATGCCTATGGGTGGGTGACAATACCTCTGCACCACGTTACTCCTGTTTTGGCAGTGGTTGTTGTCAGCCGTAAACTACAGCTCGTGAGTGACACGCTGCAAAACACCTGGACACGGTGAGAATTGAATCCCTTAGTATCTACGTAGAACTTAGCACACACACATTCCACTGCGCCATAGTAGATGTAGAAGCGATCCGCGTAAAGAATTGGCACCTACAACATGAAATCGATTATTTCACGTGGGATCATGAATACTCCTCCCTCTCAGCCGTTGCAAGCAGAACTGAGAACATGCTTGAAGCCAATCTGGAATTAATGTACACCCTAACAGCTCCACACTGGACTTCCCAGTCAGCAGTGGTACGAAAAGCCAATCGTGAAGAAATTGTTCGAGGATCCAAGCTTCGACCTGTGCATATTAGTGACTAAACGTGGTGTCGATCCACCGACCGTGGGGTAACGTAGTGTCGGTGGGTTTGGTTGTTTCATTGATCTGAATCTAGCAAGACCTTCACGAATAATTCCT
The DNA here is from genome assembly GCA_037903475.1 of Ancylostoma caninum. NCBI lineage: Eukaryota > Metazoa > Nematoda > Chromadorea > Rhabditida > Ancylostomatidae > Ancylostoma > Ancylostoma caninum. The sequence goes on along the minus strand of JBAJFG010000384.1, from coordinate 2,378,895 downwards.
AAAAACCTTTAGTATAGATCGTCCACAGAAACATGACTGTCAAAAAGAGATAACCAATCGATGTCAGAAAAGTAGTGGTTCAGCCCTGAGTAGTCAAAAGTTGGTGGACGAACTGCTGGAAGACAATCTCTGAGAAGAAGCCAGCAAGTGCACTAGAATTATGATCATGAGAGTCGAAATTTCCTCCAGTCAATGTGGAGTTATTAAAATCTCCCAGAATGACTGTGTCGGTATGAGAAGAAACCAAATCAGAAAATAACTCAATAGAAGCAGGTCGTCGTCGAGAGTTGCTTTGGGGGGCCGATAAACAGTAATAAATTTAAAACATGAGGAAGCCCTCGAATAAAAAGCTCCAATGGTTAATGCATCCGCTTTTGATAGCTTATTGTGTTCAATCTATTTAGCAGAAAGTGTTCCTTTAACTAAACAGCGGACGCCGCCTCCTTTTCGCTTCATCCTGTCAGCTCGATGGAAAAGCTAATTTTACGAGCCGAAGGCAGTGAGCATTAGGTTTACCATTGCGAAAGACATCGCTGACATTACAGGGTGATGATATCAATCATAGACATATTGTCGACATCTTCATCATTTACATCATTCGTGGTTGCAATTCGTTTATTATCATTTTTGGAAATGAAGGGGACTTGCGATGATGAGGCTGACTCCTTTTTCCTATTAGAGCGATTGGTTTTGGGAGACATAATTTTATTTTGATCTACCACTAGGAGAGAAGTCAATCACAAAAACGATAGTACTTTGCTACAGAAAAAAACTTGATGAATGGGCGAGAAACGAGTTTGGGACAAGCCGAGGGAAAATAAACTTGTTAAACCCTAATAATGGCGAACGTAAACTTATGCAAAAACTTTGGTGAACTTGTATTGTAGAAATTGGCGGTGGTACGATGTGTAAGTTGCAAGACAGCCCCAGAAGGCAACCACCATGTACAGGATGAGTGTTCATAATATCCCGACCACCAGGAGCAAAACTATGTCTGTGTAACTACAGCGAATCACCACCTGGTACCCTGGAACTTTGCAAACAGAAAATATTACAAATTTCATGCTATGGAATTTATAGTTGTGGTGGTTAAAGAAAGAGTTGATACATTTCTATCTGAAAGCACATTCTTCATTCTATCCTAGAGCAAACCTCAACTAATTCTGAAAGAAAAATTCTTACATTGCCGCAAGGAGTTTAAGATCCGGTTGCGAAGATGTGACCGGATCTCGTAGCTCTGGTAGGCTGCGTTTCATAGTCGTGGCCATCTCCTTCACGCATACTTTTGCTGCGAATGCTTGAATAGGTTGTAGAAAGCTGTAGTGGATTACACCACTACAGTGGATTACACCACTACGAAAGAAAGTGGGCAGGAGGACGGGAAAAAAGGGTCTCTGCCGCTTTGGGGACTAGATGGAAAACAAAATTATTACCAGATTGTTGCGAAATTAATTGCTGTTTTGGGGTATGCTCACTTGAACCTTTCTCTTCTGCCCGATTTGAGCAACTTCAGCCCAATTTATGTGACCTCCTGATAGGACTTTTCCTGCTCTTTCGAATGCTGCTTGAGTATTCTGGCTAGCTCTTTTTCTGAGGGTATTTGTGAAGTCGCGAACAAATCATGAACCGACGTGATTTTCGAGTGATTATGGTTCATGACTTCAAACTCGATCACTCTTTGTCGGATGCTTGCGGTAATCTTGCATTTGTTTTGGCTTTGAATCGCCTTCCATATGGGCAGTGACCTATTCGGTCGCGAAATTTTCTTCCGTCGATTTTGATCCACAAAGCAACCACGGTCGTGACCACAGGTTGTTCTCTGACGATCAAGCGTTGAGAAGAGTCGTGGAACCTAATCCGGGTCCAACCACTTGGACTTTGAGGGCAGGGATGGGGCTCACTATGCCACAGTTTCAAAACATTTGACATCAATCGACATGACAAGAAAGGTGCGGAAGTGAACACCCCACGATCTGACAGATGACCAGCGTCTCACCGCGTAACAGCTATCAATGGAGCTCGGTTCCTGTATGATAAAAAGAAACGTGAATTCGTTTCGGTAGACACTTCCTCCCATCTCCAACTTTTTCTAAATCAAGTCTTCGCACTAGGGAGGTTGTGTCAGGAGTGTGGTGATGCTGTAAGAGTGTGATACATTACAGTCTTCTCCAACCTAGTCAAGCACTAACATCAGAGTCCTGGTATTGTAATTTCGAGTTGATACCAGCAAATCTGCTATAGATGTGGTCGGCAGTGGCAAACAAAAGCTGATTTTCCCCCTTTTCCAGAGTAACGTAAAGCCTCACTCTCCAAAATTCACACGACAAAACTGATGTAGTAAGGCATCAAGGCTCTCACTCATTGACCTCATTCCTCAGACCATTACCCCACTGTACGTCTTTTTTCCGAGCTCCAGATGCAATCTTGCGACAGCAGCAGATTGCTGATCTGAAGCATGCTGAAATCGCCTTCCAAAAGTTTCTTTGTGATCTCGGTTTTAGTAGTCGAGGCACGAAATCCTTGTAGAATTGTCAGGGAGGATCTACTGACTTAAACGGTTGCTGAAGCGATGAAAAAATTGTGTTTGAGCCGAGTTAAAACACTTTGAACTGGTGTGTCCACCTCGGCAATTAATTTCGCAACAACCTGATAGAAACATCAATTAAATGATAGAAACTATTTAAAAATAATGACAAAAATAAACAACCAAAAATAAACTGATACAAGATTTTGATTTGTTCTGTGAAGTAATTTCAAAAATTCCGCCACTGTGTTACACCACTGCGTCACCAAACTCGTACTACAACAAAACCTATAATGTAGCTCTGGTTTAGGAAAACTTAGAAATGGAGGAACCGCCTCCACCCATACCCATTAACGCTTCCTTCCATTGAGCACAAACCGATCTCCATATACGCACAGTAATTTCACGTTCCAGGAATGGGTCGTTCTGAGACGAAAAATGAAGTTAGAAAAGATGTCACAACTGTCTTACCCTGACTATTGAAGTCAATTGTTTTCAAACTGTAGTATAGTAAGCTCTCATCGCTGCTTTCAAGGTCCGAATGCTAAAGATCCGGTTTGGATTCCATGGCTGTCCTGAATGCTGGTCGTCAAGCGACATCATGCGACCACGACACGATCATCTTGGAGCTTAAAATCACCTGAGGAGAACTTCGTGAACGAGCATCTCGCGGTCATTTGGGATGATTTCGAGCTAAAACAAAACATTACCCGATGTCTCCTGTACAGAGTCACCGACGTTGGAATTATAACCACCATAACCCAAGAATCGAGTTTGTACATCATCTGTTCTCGACTCTATGAAAGACCACCGGAAGGAACTAGCCAAAATAAGCAAGAAGCTTTTGGAGGAGGAGGAAAAGCACAGGAGATCACAGAAGTTGGTTTTGAAAATGCTCAAACTACGGCAAAGAGAAGAGTTTATTTGTGCATAGCGCGAAACGGCAACTGATTTTGCACCAGCACGACCACCGCCTTGAGGCAGAGTCGGTCCAAGCAGTTCTTTCTAACATAATGGGTTGGATTTCTTGCCTTTTCACCTGTTGAAGAGCAGACGAGTTGAAATAAATAATGTAGAAAAGTTTCTAAGTAGCGAGTGATGCGCTCTGGATGTCTACTGCATTGCTTCTATCAGATAATGGACTACGAGGCCAACGGACTGGCTCGGATTCAAAGTACTGTTAGACTCGCTTTGACACTGCATGAAACGGCCTGTGTTCGGCTGGAGGTAATTTTGCATAGTTTTCTGTCGAATCGACAATTTCGCCTTCGAACATTTGAAGCGATAAAATCGTAGCGGTAGATCAGTTGTTATCAGAACAGAAGTGGGGATTTTATTTGAATTTCATTTTGAACTTTATTGCAGGTGCCGAATAGCTCCTATTCTGCCCTGCACGTAATCACGTTTTCAAAACTGGAGCAACATCATCCGGTTTCAGGTTGTTCTAAGTTTCTCCTTCTAAAAGCCCTTCAAAAACTTGTGAGAGCTTGAGCAAGCATATGTTTGTCAGAGAAGTACATATTCGCCATTCCATTACTAAGCACTTCCTGTTTCTGTGACTGTGCAGGAGGCACCAAGGCATGTTCTATCGAAGGGTACAAGCACAGGTGAGTTCTGAGGTATCGCGTCATTTTTGTTAGAGATCATAATTATCGTAGATAGTTGCAGAAAATGCCGACAAGGTGTTCTCTGCTACAACACTTACCACTCTGCGCAGTCAAGCGAGGACTGTGGATCCAAGCAGAAAAGCGAGGCTTGCTGCTGGATTCGCCTGGACATATACGAGAATCGGACCTACGAGGCCTTGCTTCTGGGCCAAGCCGACACCTTTGCTGAGTTCAAGTGTGTATGAACAATATTATATTATTCACTTGTGCGAAGTAATGACGAACCAGTTGTCCTTGATGATGATTGTTCTTTTGTGTTGTTTTTGGAAAGAGGAGAGAAAAAACAGAGTCGATGATTGTGACCCATATACTCGCCTACATGCTTCAAGTAGGAAAGAAAATGAGAGTCTATTGGCGCAGTACTCACGACGTAGAAGCTGTGTTCCTCAGAATTTTTTGTACTTCGTAATGTTTGCTTCGCCTGCACCCTGCAGCCATTCCGTAGGCAATCCCTCGGCCCTGGGAAGATTCTGAGACAAGTAGGGTGATGTATGCATTCCTTGTTGTTAGTGTTCTAGAGTGGCAGCAGCGGTCTCAACGGTCCCATGCTGAAGGTGGAAAATTTCCGATTTGAGCTATCTGAAATTTTTTTTGGAAACTTTCTACACATTCGTCTGACAATTTTATACCAAACCTCGAAGGACATTAGGTCTCCAAAACTTTTTTGGTGCTCGACAGGGAGTTACTTCCAGTTACCTTATTCGAATATTCGAGGAAGATTCTCGAGGTTTTCTTGGAAGTTTTCGAAGAAAAATGTGAGCTTATGGTACAGAAACTGCACAGTGGTTTTTGAGGAAAAAATATTAGTCAATGCGCTCTCAAACATCTCTCAATCCACCTGTACGAAGATGAACACATTGTGTAAGCAAAACCCCATAAAACTTTCCACGAAAAAAGTAGTAACGTCTACTATGTACGTTATGAATGCTGAAGCAAGTTTACAAGAACAGGAGCTAGGATCCATTCTAAGCATAAGCCATGCTATCATTCACTGATGTTGATTTACACTCACAAATAACCTTTCGGAATTATCCGATGAATGGGTTTTGGGTTATCCAATCTTCTGAGGTCTTCTTAGAACTGTATGTAACGAGCTCTAGATACAGCCTCTATGAATGGACAGGAGATAACTGGAAGAATTCACATCGCGAGGACTTTGCTATGCTGTTGAACAGAGGCCATGCTCATGCAAGAAGCACTAAGCCCCACAGGTTGGAAATGTTTATCACTAGCAGGCGTGCTTTCCGAGATGTCAAACCTGGAATGTACTACGTAGATGAAGGTAGGCATATTTCTTTCTTCCTCCATCTTTCCATCTTTTCTTTCTTCGACAATACCACACAGCTGATCATATCAGCGTTTGTTAGTCAGGTGGATCAGATGTATGCGGCTATGTTCCAATGAATAAGGCGGACGAGGCATCACTGGAAAAGCTCGGCTGGCTTCAGTACCATGGGAGCTGGGATATTCGTCGTGGTTCAGTGAAGATGCAACAGGCTCATGTATGTCTACGGAATATTAGGCTGAAGCCACCGTGGCTCATTTTTCGATGTTACCCTTGATTGTGTTCATGGCTTTACTGAGTGCAGGTCTCAATTACTGAACTATCATCCAACGTTTCTTCTTGATTTTAGAACGTGCACTTCAAAAGCTGCAAAGCGCAGACGTATATCAACGATTTCGATGCCGAATACTTGGTCCTTCACATGGACAACAACAGTGTGTTTAGGCAATATCACATGGGTACGTAAGTGGATTCCTCTTTTTTTGCCGTGTACGGGAATAGAATCAACTGAGAGGAAGATTCAGAGAAGGACAAAAGATAACCAACCCACCTTGCAAAACACCATAAGTCTCCTACCGGTTTGCGACAGTGCTCACGGTGGAGCAACAGACATCGGAGAATTTCCTTGCTTCCTGCAGGTCACTTCCGGGTCACGTCCTACCTTTTACTCTTTTGCATATTGAACCTTCCATGTTTGTGTGACAGTGGTCTCGATTAGCCGGCCTATCAACTTGGGCCTAACGCTGGAATTACGTAACAGGCTGTTTCAATAACCGTGCTCACCTCATAGCACTAGGCGAAGACCTTGTTTTTAGACGGTTTTTAGCTTGCCGGAGAAGGACGGTCAAATGCAAGAGACGGTCCTGGCCCGCCTCTCGCATTTGACCGTCTTTCTCCGGCAAGCTTTTCATGGGTCGGGGTACTACTCCACGCCCACCTGCGAAAGAAGGCCATATTGGTGTCGCCTATGGTCCTCGGCGATTACTTCTTGTCATCACAGCCACCCGGTGGACGCGCTCGGTAGCTACAGCGACTTAGTAGTTTCAAATAATTCGACGTTGTCCACGCAGCAAACTCTAAGCATTCAGAAAACTTTTTCTCATGTGTTTCAACAGAATCAACGTCCAAATTAGGGCTCGTCATAACGTCGGAGATAGAAATTTCCGTGGGTGCTGTCTTTAAGATATGCATTCATCATTCAAAATGGAAATCGGAAGAGTACGAATTTAGGATAACATCGATTTTCACTTAAGGTGATGCGGTTTTTCGAAGGAGCTCCCCTTTCTTCCCACTGCTTCGTTACTCCGCTTTTTCTCTGCGATAAGAGGGCTGTTTTGTAAGCTCTGTTCACTGTCTTCTCATTTGTAGGTAAACCTTTGTCATCAGACCCATGGGTCCATTCTGCCAGATATGGCGATCGAACTGTGATTGTGCAGCTAGAGGACGCTGGCCATGTAGAAGTGAGTTATTCATTCCTCACTTCTTCCGAATCATGCTTCTACTTCTCCTGTAATATGGATGGTATAACTGCTATCCGATGTGAAGTTAAACATAACATCGGAACAACAACAAAAACAAAAGCAATTAGCTAACAAGTTTAACAAGCTTGTAAGTATGTGAACGATGGTAAACAAGTGCTCATGCAGATTGCAATCTTGGTGGTGCTCACGTTCACTCTAGTAGGTGAGAGGAAGAAGCAGCATTATTTGGTGCTATTTAGATTGGTACTTATTTTTGGGACTTCACAGTAGCAATGAAGTGGAAAAGTGTAGTGAGGATGAAGAACTTTGGTCTAGCTATTATAAGTGGTGCGCTTCAAGTAAAATCGATGAAATGGTGGCACAAGATTTCTGACGATTTTGATATTTCAAGCATTAGGAAAACCTCGAAAACAAAATTTGTATACTAGTGCTCTGTGAGACGATGTTTCCGGGATTATGCGCCAATTATCAAGTTAGATAGAAAAGTTGGACTGGTCCATTATGTTTTTTATCATATCTAAGAAACTGAAACAAATCTGTAACTTATGATGCATAAGTTCTTTTATGGAACATATTCACAGAATAACAAAACACAGTTCTCTTATAGGCTTATCATTAACCAAATTTCAGTTGACCATATTTGCGGAGACGATTCCTAAGGTGATCCGGCACTCCTCTCGCTTTGAATATTTTGAGGGCTCCACACAAATGGATGAGCGCAGCAACAGATTCCTAAACATATCGTTTTTTGTGAGTAATTTTATTTTGAGAATTTTCGTAACAATAGTGGAGCGAAGATGGAACAGAAGAACAGCAAAAGAAAGGATAGAAAACGTCGAAACACCAGATGAGTCAAGAAATGAGCACAGTACTCCTGTCTCGGTACTTTTGGACCACACTACAGCCACAAACAATAAGAACCATAAGCTATATACGGTAATATGCAGTTTGCAACGCTGATCTCAAAGTTCCCTCTAGTGACTTAAGTGAGCCCTAGTGGGACCGCGTGCACAACCTGTTGATCACAAACGCGTGCTTGAGGGAACCGTGTCCCACACGGCGCTCCATGCCGAAAGCATATGATCACGAAAGTGTTAATTAGTAAACAGCTGTTGTATACATTAAAAACCCTTTTGTAATTTTCGTTTCGATCCAGTTCCGGTCCAGTGCTAAGAAAGTCCTATCTGCATGGCGGATGATGTATGATATAATGGTGAATGAGTTCTCATATTTTTATGTGCGGCATGAGTCCGGAGCAAAAGCATCTAACACTTGTCATGTACTGGCTGTCTGCACGAGTGGGCGATTTACTTGTTTAGATTTAAAAAAAGAGGAACAGAACGTTCTGAGCACATAATATCCAGTCTAGTTCTAGAATACCAGGCAGAGCACTCTCGAATCAATAGTGAAGTTTTCTAACAAGACCTCGATCCATGCTAATCTCATTTCTGTTTGGATACATGTGCGGATTGTCTTAGTCATTAGTGATGAAACGAACCAAGGTTCATACCTAGGAAACCAATTTAGTCATTAAGCTGTCTTTTGCTGAAAAATATAGTTTGTCAGTCTGCTCAGGGGTGAGTATTTTAAGGAGGCTCGAGGAACTATTCTCGGGAATGTTTATCTGAACAACACAAGGACTGGGACTCCAGAGAAGATTCGGGTTTACGGTGAGTATTTGGACAGTGCTGGATTCCTACAAGTATTGATATTATAACTGTCTTCTTTCTCTGGATACAACTTTTTTTCCTCAGTTGGAAGTGGGAGTACGGCAAACTTCACTACACTTATCTCGATTTCGTCATCAGTTAATGGGAGTGCATATGTTTGTTTTCATCCCGATGGTGATCTCCATGGAGAGCAATGCCGCTGGCTTCCGTATGAGCGATACAGACATTCATGACAATCATGCATGGCCAATTTATGAAAAGTCTTTCAGATTTCGAGTAAAAAACTACGAGGAGTTTCATCCGAATGCAGGTCTGCACGGAAAGAAGGGGATGTCATTTCCTGGGTAAGTTGAACTCCGAATTCATTTCTGACAAAACGGCCGACATGTAATATCTTAGAGGCATTAGTTATAGAAATTCTCGGCTCCCATTAATGTGCAAGTGGGGAAAACACCGTTAGGGCAACGTAAATGTTCAACAGACACACTGAATCGGAACTGGGAAGAAAATCGAGTCGCAACCGCGAACGCAGCTGTGTTCCACATGTTCGCACGACGATGATGCGCCAGCTTACGCAGACCCGGTCGCACAAACATGCGTGACATCCGCGCGGTGGTAACTGTGAATGTCAAAATAATAGGATACAGGATAATAGAACCCGACTTCACAAACTACTCGTGTGTCCTGCGCTATTTGCCTGCTGTACATGCGATCTAGGTCTCTCACATCTTAAAAATTCGGAGAGATCTTAAACACGAAGCTCTGAGCAGGCGCTGCACTTCAATTGTTGCTGTTAGATGAATTATTGGGCGCTTACAAGAGTCCGCGCGCTTTTTTTTCTAGGATTGTCATTCTTCCCTACGATCCAAAGCTGATTTCCTTCATCCACAATCCCATCATTGTTAAATTTTTCCAAAAAACTGCTTTCTTTAATTATTAGGTCGTCAAGTATGAAATGTCCGATTTTGGATGAGAAGGTTTCGAGTTTTGTTTCTAAAGCAAGATGCAGTATATGATATCCGAATATGCTCCTATACTATCGCCACAGTCTTGCCATCTTAACTGCAGCTTGGTTGCACCAACAGCTTGGAAACGTGGAAAGCTAGTAGCAATCAAGTGGCGAAGAGCGTTTCCAACATCATGTTAAAAATTGAACATTTTCTCCAGCAAGAAGCGAGCTAATCCCTGAAAGGAGTTGTGGTCAAATGGAGCAAGGTTTGCCCAATACAGTGAGTGGCTGGTGGGTCCTCACCCCTGCTCCTCTGGCTTAAGCAGCGTGGATTTGTGAAAAATGGTCTTAAATTGGCACCCATTTTTGAGGATCAAACTGGGAAAAATTCGTTCACCGAACCACTTCTAATGGTCACATTGCCTTGAGTGCCTAAATATTACTGGATTATAAAGGTCGCACCTTGCTGCTTACGCTGACCTGGTTTGACTCCCATCCGCTTCGGCTGCGGCTTTCAGCTCATCGATATCCAGGTTCATCATAAAGCTCACTTCGGAGCTTCATGTCACCTGAGCAGAACTTCGCAAGCAAACTCCATTCAGTGCATTTACTAGCCAAATGTCCCTTGACACTATACTGATGTTCCCAGCTTTCTCAGCTCTAATGGCTAAAAAATGGAACCTATGTCCCAAAACGACACGATTTTTCGTCTTTGAGTAGTTCTACAAAAAATGCTTTCAAACAAAAATCTGAAAAGTGATCAAAGATCCAGGAAGTGATTTTGAAAGGAAGAGGATGTACTTTCATAATGGAAATAAAGTTGACAAGAGATCTAGTAAATCTTCGAAGATAGAGACTGTCAAACTCACTGCTCATATATCGGACATTTCGTACTTGACGACCGAATATCTTGGCTCAAAGGTTGGCATAAGCCCCGTAGAATGCAAGTAGTTTTACGATGTTGGCCATGTGGGGACCGACGTTATCATGTGGAAGGATGAATAAATCGAATCCTTTCCGCTGAACTACTTCATTCAAATGTTATTTTTGGAAAGTATGATGTTCATGCAGGCTATAGGGACCTTCTTGGGCATTTTCGGTACCTCGACGAAAAACGTTGCTTGATCGAGATGGCTGGAGTCGCCGAGACAAAATATGTCTGCTCCGAAGTGGTAAAATATCTGATGAGCAGTTGTTCCGGGCATGACGCCTCTCTCTTACCTTGCACACGTAGTTAGAGCAGTTTTGGTGGTTTTTCTAGTTTCAGCGTGGTCTAATTTTTACACTTTTTTCTAAGTTTTGATATGAATGTGATTCCTTCCATTCTGATGTTTCCCTGCTGCCACCTAGTGAACTCTCCTTCCAGACGCATCGTGCGGCGTCCTCCCATCGATGGAGCCTGTGCGGTCGTAATTGCAGACAAAGTCACTCCATCGGCCCTTTCTGACCCAACCAGCTATACAGACTTGTGCATGCACGCACACAGCAGCTTAGTTGTGATAAGGGCAATTTATACTAGCTGTGTGCGACAGTCACGCGTCAGACGCACTCATTTAATTGCGAAGGATTTTCCTTGAAGACCAGTCAAGGCGACGTGCACCTCCTCAATGGAAAGAACGCGCGGCCGCCGCTATGCCATAAACGCGTGCTCCTGCGCTGCGACTGGGCCCTGTTCTTCATCATATAGACGCATGCGCGTCAGTCGCACGCATCCAGCATAAATTGCCCTATAGTCAAACTCGCCATCACTCAGTTGTTCGAAGTCAGTAGATTAGCGAGAACAATAGCGGTTGACGGCGTCAATGCGAAGTATAAGGACATTGTGTAATCACAATTTATACTGAAAAGTTCTCGCTTGTGCTGAAAAGCGTAGACGGTGATTAATCAACCATCACAATCCATCCGTGACGCGCTCAGGTCTTTTGTTCCTCTGCTACAGCGATAGAGTTCAAAGATTCCACCTGAATTCTCGTTAAGTACTAGCATAGACCGTCTTTCCAGGTTTCTTCTAACGCATAGCATTTTCTTATTATGCATTATTTATTACAGCCTCAATCAGGAGGAGGACGACATGTGGACAAAAATTGGTTCGTTCGCAGAGAGTTTGTTGGAACAGCTGGACGCTCCAACTTGGCGAAGACGGATGAAGCTTATTATCGCAATAGCTTTGCTTGTTGTAGTCGTCACCGTTGCTTGCTGTGCTTCGAAGGTGCTACACTGGGCTAAAAAATGTTGCCTCTGCATTCTTCCAGTTGCACGCACTCGATAGCAAGATAGGAATGGAGCCAATTCCTTTCTTCAAAACGTAGCACAGTCTCACCTTCACTCTTGAGCAACGACAAAGTATCCTCGAGATGATGATTAAAGCTTACCTTTTTTCCTGGAGCATCTATACGCTCAACCTTCGGGTTGTTGTTGTTCTCGAAACTCAACAGGGTTTTCTAAATCGGTATAACAGCCAACATTTTCAACAGATCGACGCAAATGTAACATATATAAGACAAATTATGTCAGAAGTAACGTGTGATTCCATAGCTCATTTCATAGCGTGAGGAAAATTACCTATGTAGCTGCGCAAAACTTCAAAAGATTCTGAGAGAAATGGCGAGCCCTGTAAAAATGCATGTCGTGGTACAATGCTGATACGGTAATACTTCAACAATCCTCAGTGTGGTTGGTGACAAACAAAAAAACCTAACTGGGATGGAGTAATGAGCAGAGTGATACCAGCATAGTTCAGAAGGGTCGATTCACCGTTGTTGTTATGCCAGCGACGGGCGACTTCTTGTCAAGCAGTGTGTGCCTGGTAGAAGAAAAGAAGAAACCGTACGATATGAATTCCATCACCTCTACCATAATAAACTAATAATTGAGTCGGGGCATCATGATCAAGATCCTTTCAGATCAGGAACTGTAGCTGCCGTGGAACCTGAAATTTTAACCTGCCAATGCTGAAGACCATGAATAGTTGTGCAGGATGGGGTAAACAATATGAAAAACACTCATATAAGTCGCCGAAAAAAATCAGTTCGGACAAAGACTATATTTAATAGTGCCCTGAAGGCATTCGATGAGGACGAGCGTTTTCGCAGATGTCCTCCGGGGCCGTCCTGTCTTCGCACCTTATCCCACAAATTGTCTACCTCCCCGCAATCTACGCTCGTTTCCTCTGTCTCAGGATAAATAAAGTGCTTTTGCTATTCCTCTATTTCATTAGAGATGTGAAGTCGAATTGGCGTTCGTATTTTGAACAATAGCAAAAGTTCCACTCACGATGACCCGTTCAGGGAACTTTTATCCACCCGGCTGAGTACTTGCAGAAAAGATCGAAGAGGTAGCAGAATAGAAAAGCAGACGTATGAAAATTGGTCGGCACTGGCACCACAGATTCTTACTATGAGACCTAATGTTGTTGGTCATTGTTAACTCTAATTATTAAGATATCGCATTAGGCATCTGATCCTTTTTGTTGAGTGTGCCACTATTCGAGAAGAGCAGCAGAAAAGCAGATATCAGTCGATGTCCAAAAAAGAGAGTAGAAAGACTTAGATAGGACAGCCTGATTAAATTTACCTACTGGACTTGTTTCTTCAGCAACACCACTCAGATATGCGAGTGCAATAAATGGGTTCTCTTCAACATGCGTACCTCCCCAAAAACAGTGAACTTAATGACTAGGATTCACTAGAGGATAGTAGTAGTTGCATTTACAAATTTTATAAGAGTTCTGCCACTGATATTCCCATGTTTTAGTGAAATTAACCGCACTACCACCTGTCTTTTTGTTCCGGGCGCGATTTGGTGTTGAAAATCTCAAAGCATCATATTGAGATTAAATTGAACATCTTAACATCTTGAACATTTTAAGTTATTTGGATGACCTGACACCTATCAGCACCTTCCCCTATTCGTGAACTTCCCTATACCCAGCTGCTATCCGTGTGTACGAGATCACCCATCCTTCCAATGATGCGTCCTTGCTAAGACGGTTACGGAAATTTCCAGCAGGCTTAGCCCACCACTTCTCTCCACTACAGGGTCTTTAAAATTTTGAACAGTATTCAATTCGAAGGAAGTTACACCCAACCCTAGCAGATCTCTCAAAACGTGCAAATCCCGCAAAAATGTCCACATTCCACCGACTACAGACGTGCTCGTAACTTTCGGAACAGCACAAATCGGGGCAAAGTTCCGTGAAGCTCACAACCGTCAATGCTGTTTCTCTGGTACCTTCATGGTAGAATCGTCTATTCACACACTGATTCAGTGGCGAAAATCGCCCTGGACCTATGCGGAGACGAAAGCCAAAAATTCGATGACTATACAGGATCAGCGACATGCGGTAGCTGAAACCCTATACAGGCTACGCTTCCATTTGAAGGAGACGGACCACTCAGGCGTGGCATATAACTTTGGGGAAAGAGACAAGGAAGAAAAAAAATTGTCCCCACAGATTCCCAAGAATTGAGGGCCTAGCAGCTATTGCATGTATATGTATGTATATGTAATTCGCTGATGCTCGTATTAACTGCACGACTATGCTTATCCTAGTTAGTTGCCGGACACATGTTCATTCTCAGGTAAGGCTGGCAGAGTTTCTAATAGGTTGAAGAAGTGTAAATGTTCCTTTTAATCAAAAACATAAATTATTACAAAGTCAAGGCTAAGGAGCGTTGTACTCACAGTAGACGGCGCGGTTGAGTTCTGTGACTAACCGCTTGGACGAATTGACTGGACCGCACCGCCCTTTCCAGGTATAACGCTTAAGACCCCGAGAGCAGCATTTCAACAGCATTCCATATGAGAATGATCATTGGCTTTTCTGCTTCTTCCCTACAAAGAATGAGTGTTCTCCTCGAAGAACTCGTAAGACGCTGTGGCGAATCACCTGAATTTCGATGAAATTTCAACTTCTAGCAATTTTAATGGACGAGCCAGTATTTCGCCCCAACCATCCCCGCACCACCGCTATAGCAGTTCCATCATTCTTGCGAGCCATATGTTGCGTATTTGCATTAGATAAACAAACTCGTATCAACGAGGTGAGCTTACCGAATTTCACAACAACCTAACGGCTGTGAGTCACTGTATGAAATCATTGTTTACGTGTAGGTGCTAATGCAAATTCGCGTACTGCTAGCTGTGTGGGCGCTCGAAGCTACGGCGATGGAGGAATAAGGTCATGTGTGGCCGCTTTGCAGGCATTGCTCTCGGTAGCACCAGTGGTGCAGTTAAGGAGAGGATCAACAAGTACTCGACTGTGCACAAATGGCATATTCGAGACTAGAGATGAGGATTTTCATGAGAACTCTCGCCTCAGGCTACCATGTGTGAAGTCGCGAAGGGAATATGTACTATGGTTCGAGTTGCGCCTGCAAGGCAGTATAGCCACGGTAACCACCTGAGTAGGAGCGTTCCGAAAACTGTTGGACACTCCCGCACAAAAACTACAAACAATAAAAGTTCTGTTCTGCGCTGCTTATTTTATACAGGGTGGCTGGGAGGAGAAAGTAAGGATGCGTTGTTTGAAATAGATATTTACCTGGCGGTGATTTATACCGAGAGAAAGCAATGGCCGAGCTACAGTCCCTGCCTGAATTACTTTGGTAGATTATTTCAGAGGACCGGATTCGCGCACATGGAGAAGACTGACGTTGACTTTTTTGGATGCCCATGTGCCTGGGCTCTCTTTAGCTAAGTAGTAAATGTTTCGGAACATTCCCAACTGCTCTGTTTAGAGTTTATTCGTGGCAAACTTAGGGAGCAACAAATTCCCCTTTTTGAACTACTTCAACTTATGGAGATGGGGACAAATTAAGTTAAGGTAAGTTGCGATGCATCGCTATTTCTGCGAATTTGTATGAAGGCGAAATGTGAACACTTTGAGCAACTAAGACAATGTTATTTGGAACATTTTTGTTTTATCGGTCATAAAAATTTAGTCCGAAAGAGCGTATTTTTGGAAAATACAGTTTTTGCACGCGGCAATACTTTTCTTTGTGAACTATTTTCCGTGAGTTTGGGCGGAAACTCCTATAGCAAAGTGGGAGGCCTTCCTTGGAACATGATAATCTGGCCTCCTTAGTCTGAGGCTCGCCTTTCTCACAATCGTGCTATTCTTCAGAATCTTTTACGGAGGAAAAGATCTCATTGACTCGGATCATTTTTAAGCAGAGGTGCTTTTGTATGCTCAGGCACAGCTTACGCAGTTTTAGAGTGAGAAAATCGATGATGAGCCCTAGCGTCTGAACAATGTCCCAGATTTCAACCTAGAATTCTAAGAAAAACTCGGAAAACTTAGGTTCACTGGGTGAAACTTCACAGGAGCTTGCGAAGAATGTCAGATTTGGATGTCACTTCTTAAATTCTTCTTCCGTTTTCTCAATTACTTTCTCCTCAACCCAATATCGAAGATAGAAACAAACAATTGTTTGTTAAGAAATTACGAATTCCTCCAAAATTCGAAATGCTCCCACGCACGAGGTTGCCAGCAGTAATTGCTGTTTTTCATGGTTTTTCAATTTCGCTGTTTTTATTCGTCCCAGGTGATTCGCTTGTTGATTGCCGTTCGCGTTGTTTTTAACACTAATATAATAAGCCTAAGTGGCATGAGCTCGTGCGAAGCCTTCGTTATCCTCGCATCGATCCGAGCTCAGGCCAATTGTGTCAGATATCATCTCAAGAAATTTTGGAGAGTTCCTTAATTCAAGTAGCCTCTGCCCTCTCTGGCAACCGTCTAGTGAATTTTTTCCTCCACAGAAATCTGGAAACGGCATGGAATTACTCAGGGAAAAGCTGTAGCTACCAGCATTTGCTGCAAACATTTTATCATTGCAAGTGATTTCCAGGCAATTACTGCTAAACAAACACAAACCCCGAAGAACGGCTGCGACCCTAGATTTTTGCTGCACAAAGGCAAACGATTACTGAAACGACGGCGTACATCTAGATTTCTGCGCGGTCTATTTCAAATATTTGAACAATTCTGACAACACCTACAGTTTACAATACATTCCTCGTTCAGTTTTTCTAAGAGACGGCTTGACTTGCAATTCTGTACCCATTGTTTGGAAAACACCACATATAATCGGACATATACAGCCAGATGACCTGTTGATTGGCACTGGTAGAAACGAAGGAAACTCTCGTTCACGGATGCATTTGGGAGTATACTGTCTGGTCTTTCTCTCAGAATGATCCAGCAAGTCTCTCAAAACTATGTTAGAAAATAAATAAAGTGCTTCAAAACTGACGATAGATGATTTCCGGAGCCTACTGGCTGCCATTGTTGCTTCCCACTCGGAATAATGAACAATTTCCCTCGTGCTACCTTTTTTTATATCTTTCCAACAATTTTCCCCCGATAAAACACACTGCAGACCATGATGGCGCCGACCAATAATTTAATATTGACTTATTCTAATTTAATACTTTCATCATTATATTCGATCTGGATTTGGGCAATCTGAGTCTCTTCTTCGCCACAAACCTCAGTTTTTCTTGCTACGCTAGCTCCTCCATCCTTGAAAAACTCCAAAGAGAGGCATAGCACTGGGACAACTATGCAGTTGCGCCGAGGTAATTCTATATTTCAATTTTTGGATCTACTGCTTGTTTTCGTTTCGTGCATTATCCTTATACGAAAACAAAGCTATTATAAGTTTCCTCCCGCACTCGTCAGTAAGGTAAAGGAAACTTATAATGTGTAATGTGATTATTCGTATATATTTACATGTGCACAGATACACGAATGTATGTATAGTCTGTCCGAAACGGCGAGTCCGCCCACGCACGCGGGGATCGAGAAGCTGCCACGTTTGCCAGCGCTCCACGTCATCATCCCTGATCTGCGTATCACGTTTCATTCTTAACTTTACGGTATCGACCAATGATCTGGCTATGATGTGGACGACATGGCAGCTAACAGCATACGTCCCAGCCGCGCCGCTTCTCGATCCTCGCGTGCGTGGGCGGACTCGTCGTTTCGGACAGACTATATGCAGGCATGTATGTACAAGTACAATACATATAGACCTATGGAAGCGTGCATTTGGATAGTTATTGGAAACTACACAGTTTAAATGTGTATAGTATGAATTTTGAATTTGCACGAATACCAGGTCCATATATATAACTGTTTACAATCGTACAATAACACATGTATTAACGTACATACAGTACCGGCCAAGTAAACAGCCATATTCAGAAGATTGAAGACAGAATCTGACCAAAAATACATATAGGTTTTGCATTTCTGGACCAGTGCGAATTTGTGCCTTATTTCCATTGACACGATGTTAAGAAAGTTTGGTGCACTGAAAACGAGTATGGAGTCTATTTAGCACCCTGAGGCTTTCTTGTAACGTTGCTGTGCTCATATTGTGGAAAGTTCATTCAATACGCCTACAGAAACTGTGTAAGATTGCCTTGCGGTATAAAAGGATGTCATCTTTGTATTCAGCATGTCAAATGACCGTCCTGTGCAAAGATTCACTAGGTTCTGGGAGAAAATCCATCTACAATAGCTACAGTGGACTACGGCATCTCTAAAGTACTGCGCTACGGTACAAAATGGATGTTATATTCGTGATCAGCATGCAAAGTAACCCCAGTAACGGATCACTCACCAGTGGGTGGTATTGTCCGTCATGTTTTAGTGGCTTTCTCGCTTGATTCTCGAACTGCTCAACACACTGGAGTTCCCACACGCTCGTTCACGCCGTCAATGAATGGCCCTAGGAGCCGTACGGGCCATCCGTACCCTTTGTTACGCCATGGTCTGTGTGTATATTGGTGCCGGAATAGGCTGGAAGCATGATGGCGGTGATTTGTACCTTGCATGCTTGCCTAAAGGAAATAAGCATTCATTCACCGCCGTATTCCTCGGATATGTGTCACATCCCCACATGCGGCTGAAAAACGCTCACCGCCTTGGTAATAATGCAAAAAGTGTTTGTATAAAGCGCTTTTTAATCCTTTTTCGCACGAGTACTACGAAATGGAAATAAGAGAGCGCGGACAGTCTCAAACTCCTTCAAACCTATGGCATTCTTGATGCTGTCATCAGGACCATTCAACCATAATCGTTTCCGTCCAGCTGCTCCCAGATATTGAACTTACTAGTACACGAAAATATATGTACCAATGAGCTACCCAATGCAAATTGTGTGATAGGGTATGAAAACTTGCAAGACTTGGTTTTAGTCAGCGACGCTATCGCTGTGGAGGATGTCATTGGCTTTACCTCACGACAAGAATATGATGTTCAAGATAAGTTAAGAGAAATCTGGTCCAAACTGAAAGAACTCCACCTACTTTCTAGGAAGAAAACTCCGAAGGGGGGCTCTCCACTCTTCAATCCCCTTTCACCGGTAGCGGTCACAGAGGAGGGGGGGGGGAACATGCATGGAAAGAGGAACATTGTTCTTAGTGCAAAAGGGAAGTTGGATGGTTGAAATTTCGAAAATAAGATCATCAAAGAAACAAAGCTGAAGTGTGAAATTCTAAACATCAAAAAATACTTGAAAAAGATAACCACAAATAAGAAATTCAACTTCTTCTTACTTAAAATTACACGAATCCTATGATAATTTTTGCGGGCGTCACGAAAACAATTCTATGGTGAGCGCTTTACCGAACGTGAAGAACTATGTCAAGTTCTTGCAACAAACAACCTTCTGCATTGTGTTTTCCAGAATTCGTCTGACTGAAAAGATAGGATATGCTGGATTGCATTTATGAAAAAAAAACATGCCTATGAATGTTCTTTGTTCGGCAGCTGAAACAATCGCTAATCCATTCGACTCGCCTATTCATGAAGTTTTTAGTTCCCGTGCCAGGAGTTCCCGCGGAGAGCAGCGAATTCTATAGCCAGAAAACGTCCGCTTTATCCTATTGGAAAGTGCAGAACTACGTCATTTTTCTCGTGCGACTTCAGAATTTTTCATTACCGCCATACTTAAAAGGGCACGACGGCCGCAGGTCTTTGAGGAATTCCTGGACATATCCCGGGAAAGCACAGGCGCACTGATCCGTTGTACTTGGGAGCTGGACTTGCGCTGCGTCTTTCAGAAGGTCTCGACGGAAGGGAAGTCCCGCTCACAAAAGACGTAATGACGCGTCCGATGGGCTCCGCCTTTGTTTTTTTTGCGTCGGTTCTGATGGCGTCGGCCATTCAAGGAGATTATCCTCGTGCAGCAGCGAAAGCTCTAAAGTGACGTCCAACGAGGCTTCGTCGCACAAAACAAAACGATGACGCAAACTTACAAAGCGAGATATACCTTCGTAATTTCCGTGGAAACTTTGCGTGAAATGGCGGCAATTCCTGGCGGAGTTCACATATGCGCAAGTCGGACGCTCCTCCATTGTTCGTCACAGCGACTGACGCCAGTTGTGGCCCCCACGAACTTCTTCTCCCCTAATTAATAATTTCCTCCGGGACGTAAGGGTTGCGGCTGTCAATCAAACACGACGAATATGATCCCCGAATGCTGCGACACTGTCCCTCCGCCTCCTCTGCACGGAGACTCGCAAGGGAAATTTCGCAACGATGTTCTCATGAAATAAATCACACTTATTCATGAGCCCGACAGCGGAGAAAAGCAACAAAAGCGAATCCCTGAGTGGAGCCATTGTTGAGCCGTGCACTTACTTCTTAGGCATGATTACGATGAGAGGAGTGCATCCGCGAAGCGTAACTTTTTCAGCCGTCCGTTTCCGAGTGCTCTTTTCTCACAAAGAAGCTTCTACCATGAATGGTTATGCTATCCCATTCATGTTCACCAGAAGTGGAGTTTGCTGCTAGTTCCTGGCTACATCCTGAAGACTTCAGTACGCTTATTACTGAATCCTTATAGCATCATGAGGTCATTCAGATAGATCAACATTTAAAAAATCGAACATCACCCTTCATTTAGTGGCAGCACCCGCTCATATCTTCGTGCTCGAGATTTTGCTGGATTCTGAGGTTTTGGGGGAGCTGGAACTCAAATCCAACAGTGAAACAGCGCGAAACATACGAGAAATCCACGAACTCTTGCTGCTGTTTCCCGTGCGACTAAGCGCGCTCCGTTTGGCACACATAGGTCCCGCCAAGCGAATACCACATACGCTTGTACCGAGCGACCGCGGCCTGTGTGCGCTGGCGCAAGCAAGGCTGCCGTATTCGCGCTGGTCGCGATTTCGATTTGGATTTCCTCGCAGGTAAGCCACGATACTTTGTGTTCGTTGAACTTTTGTGATATGCTAAGAGTGTGTTCCACTAACGGTTTAACTCGGAGTCGAAGATTTCGACGGATGCTGCCTTTCAATATTACAAATATATTAAATATAAAAATAACTTAAGTATAGGGAGTATATAAATATAAGTAGATAAACTAATAAACCAATAAACTTCACCCTATGCAAATAGAAATCTCAACATCTTCAAACCCGAATGGAATATCCAGGTAAAGCTCCACAGGGAAGTCCAACTCTCGATCCCGCGCAGCGCGGTCGCACTGCTGCGGCGCGGCTTGCTAGCTGTCT
This sequence comes from Ancylostoma caninum, assembly GCA_037903475.1. NCBI lineage: Eukaryota > Metazoa > Nematoda > Chromadorea > Rhabditida > Ancylostomatidae > Ancylostoma > Ancylostoma caninum. The sequence goes on along the minus strand of JBAJFG010000384.1, from coordinate 2,357,793 downwards.
GCCGCAGCAGTGCTCTCGCTATCCGCCCTCCCGCTCGCTCCCTGTCCATGCCAAGCCGTGCCGCGGCGGGGTGTACTGAGTCGTACAGGCCTCGACAGCTTTAGCCCCTGTGCGGCTAAAGATGAATTATCTGTAAATCCGTTCTATGGCTGTTTTATATCAGGTTGGTGGGCTGTAAGGGAAGAAGTAACGATGAACACTTTCTACTACGCCGGGAAAACTGTGGAGAATCCAAGCACTTTTACTATCCGCCCACATTAGAGTTTTGACCGAATCGAATAAAATTCGAATATTTATTCGAATGTTCGAATATTCGAAAATTCGAGTATTCGGAAATTCGGAGGTTCTGAAAATTCGAAAGTTCGAATATTCGAAAATTCGGGGGTCCCAAAAAATTCGAAAAATCGAATGTTCGAAAATTCGATGGCTCCGCAATATTCGAAAGTTCGAATATTCGAAAATTCGAGGGTCCGGGATTATTCGAAAATTCGAATATTCGAAGATTTTAGGTCGAAAATTCGAATATTTGGAGTTGTTTTGCGTCGCAGCTGTTATTTCAATTCCATTTTCTCGCTGAAAAATCATTCCAGTTGAAACCCCAGTCCAATTTCTCATTCCAACCTCAATTTTCCCAAAAGCCTGCTCGTATCTTTGCACGCATTCGAAAGCCACCAACTGCATTTGAAAGCTTTGAAACTGCAATCCTACGAGGTATACGACATTGGCGACGATCTCTCCGGTGAAACCTACGTATGTACTTTTCTAGACACTTGAGAAACCAGCAGTTTCAACTATACTTCTGATTATTCAAGCCTTTCCTCCAGAACTATGTAAGTGAACTGCAAACTTTTATATAAAATTTTACACGGCATTCCTCCTTATATTTAGCTGATTTCCGACTACTGCTTCGTTTAAACTCTTTCTAAGTACATCACCGTTAGTTATGGAATTCAAAGTTCACACAAAATCTTGAGATCTATTATTATCCTTTCTGCCCAAACATACTCCGACTTCTTGTTATAGAAGTTCTGTTTGTTTTAACATTCAACGTACAAGCATGCAGTTGGACCCGATAAACAGAAGTAATAATGAGGAACGGATAATACACAGTGTTTTTTTTATCTTGCTGACGCTTTTTTGTTGATAGCAGGAAACTCATTCATGGTCAAGGTAAATGAACTACTGTACCCAACATTGTTTTTACCGCGTCAGTACCTCTACATTTACTACCATGGCACGTTTTGTTAAACTACAACACGGAGATATTAAAGCGAAAGCCTTCTCACGGACGAAGGGTTTCATCCACTTTACGATCCTTTTATCATGGTTACAGACCTCAAGTGAGATAGGCTAGATTCTTAAGCTTAGGAATTTCAACCAGTTGCAATTCTAAAACCGATGAGGAAAACTCCACAACAGCACAAGCTTCCACGCATGAGAAGGTTGTGAGAAATTCCAAAAGGGCAAATGAAACTCACTAGCCAAAAAGTTCCATGCCCGTTGTGACTGGCAAACATATCGCCTTGTTCGGCTACGTGCATGGGTACAAAATGTTTTTACCAAATGGAATGTTATTCGAATAAATATTCGAACATTTGAATATTCGAATGTTCGAATATTCGAAAATTCGGTGGTACGCAAAAATTCGAAAACTCGAATATTCGAAAATTCGGAGATCCCTAGAAATTCGAAAGTTCGAATATTCGAAAATTCGATGTTTCGCAAAAATTCGGAAATGCGAATATTCGAAAATTCGGGGGTCCCCAAAAATTCGAATATTCGAATATTCGAAAAATATTTTCGAATGTAAAACTCTAGCCCACATTTCAAAGGTGTTCCTCCAATTGGAGTAAACTGTCATTTACATGCCGTTAGCAGAAACGACATGCCACAACGGAATTCGGAAATTTCCACCGTCTTGATGAAAAGACGCGAAGCTCTATGAATATTGTGGAGAACACAGCTTCACTAGCCATGGCGTTTCTATGGATACGTCTAATTTCTTGCCAGCATGGAATTGCTTGGAGCAATCCGGAAAACTTGTCGAGGCATCCGCACTCATGTGCATACTTTTCCGACATAGTTCATTTGATTCGACACGAGATAATTCACTTATCACTTATCATTGGTGGGTGAAAACGATGGGAGAGTGGTCGTGAGAAGAAAACTGAAGTCCTCAGCACATTTGGGATTGACACAACCAAAATTTCAAAGCCGTTAGAAAGATTAAGATGTAAAACAACCATAAAAAGAGGGATTTAAAAATAAGCCGGTAAAAATTTCTGACTTTTTTGTGAAGTAGTTTCCAAATATTTGCCGAACCACTTTGACTGCTAATTATTATGGTGTAAAACTATGGATGCGTGCTGTTTTCTATCGCCTTAATGGACCCGTCAATGAACAACTATTCTAGGAAGTTTGATGTTACTCGAAATGGCTATTCATGGCGCATCTGAGCACATTTGATTTAATGTGTAAATTCCTATTTCCAATTTTTGAAGAAATTTAGAAAGTGATTGGCCAAAATTATGGATTTCCCACTCGAGTGTTATACGACCTTAAAAAGGTAAGACAAAGACAGAATCGCACAGCACTTTATTTCAAACATCTGTAGAATATTTGCTTTGCAACTAGGACAAATCCATGCGAAAATCGACTACGTAAAAATTTATTGACCTTGGGTAACTAAACCGAAATTTTGAATGCCGCTCGAACTTTCATTCGCCCTCACCTTCTAAGCTAGGCTGGTAAGTCATCCTTATGTTCGTTGTTTGTGTAGCATAGACTTGGCGCTATCAGGCTATCACTTGCTTCTGTCCATGACGCCTTCCTTGAAAGAGAAAAAATTCAAAAACCGTGTCGAGGTCAGAATTTGGATGAGTCGCTATCTCGTCTCATTGCGCAGCAACTTCATCGAAGGGGGCCCTCGTTCTCTGAGCAGAACATGATGAAGGATCAGTGAAACCTACCACGGACACATCTCGATACTGAGGTGCTGTATCACCGCTTTTAAAGTAATTTTCGTTTGAGCCACAAACGCGCATCTAAATATAGTTTTACGCCCCGATATTTATCTGCTTATTTGTGTATTATCTTTGTATTTTCCATTTATGTATTACATATCTATGCATTGCAAATTACATCCATACGCAGAAGTTAAACAAAAAATTAACTAAACGCAGATAAACGACAGGACTTCATTGCGAAGGTTTGGAACTGGGTCTGGCATCTAGCAGTAGAAAGACACCTGCGGACGAATGTGTGTACCTGTACTCGTCGCATGCATGCCATGCAACTCGCCTTCAAAATTCTTCTATTTTCGTCACATAATGGTTCCTCCCGAAGTACTATCTGCTTACTGCTTGCTATCTGCCTCAGTGTTGCCACTATGCCTTCATATTAAGTCACTGTAGACCTGCTAAGAGCCTTTCCTTTGTGCCTGTAGAATTTGTGTTCTCCACATTTAGTCTCTAATTGTTTTCATACTCGTCACCACCCCCCCCCCCCAAAAAAAAAAAGAAAAAAATTCTACTCCAGTTGTTGGTGCGAATGTGAACAGATTATCCAGGTGTAATTAGAGCTAATACCCTGCAACAAGTGATCACAAACAGAGGGTACACAAAACAATTGCGATCTGTAGCAAGGCATGGCTCTGCATAGATAGACTAGAACAATGTAGATGAAATCAGCTGGATTGGCGCGGCCCTGTCCAGGACCAGGAGGGGTTCTCCTGGTTTGAATGCCCGCATTCGAGCGCTGGACGACGGCGATCGCTTTCTATTTGTTTCCGAAGCGTCCGCCATACCTCCGTCGGAGGCCCGCGTCCAGCTACAGCGCGCTTCCGTGTCTCAGACACCAGTCTACTGCCTCGTTTTTACTGTTGTCAATTACTCAAGTTCGCTTATGAGGATAATTCGTTGTGGTGGACACGTGCGTTTTTACACCGCGCGTCACAGAGCGGCGAGAGTGCGCGCGGCCCGCGGAGCCGCAGAGCGGGCAGGCGGGCGGGTGGTCGCGAGTGGGCGGGCTGACGGCGGCGGTCAGTCGTCGGATGGGTTTCGCATCCGACTGGCTGGAGGCGGCGTTCGGACGCTGGACGCAGCGCAGCGGGGCGGCTCGTGGCGCCACACGGCGCCTGCTCTGTGTGCACGGTTTCGGCGCCTTCGTCCGTGCGCTCGCGCACGCACCCGACCCCGTGGCCGCCAAGTGCGCGGCGCTGGCGCTCGGCACTCTCATCGTGCACATATTCATACTGCTACGACCACAGCATATTCGATGGGCTCAGATCTGTACGTGTTCACGCGATTTCCTTCACGTTTTTCTTCTCGCTTCGATTTTTTCTCCAGCGGTTTGAAAGTTGTGTTTAAAGTTGTGAGTCAGTGGAAAGAACCCGTTCTGCAGCGGTTCACCTCGCTCTCGTCGGCTGAGGCGGGGAAATTGAGGCGCGCGACCTCGCAAGGCATTAGCGGTTACAATATTGCCACTTCTTTCGTCGTCCATCGCGCAAAAAAATGCGTCGCCGCAAGAAAACGAGCCCCGCACCCCCCAGGTACTCCCTCGATGGGCCCGCGCGAAACGCTCGCTACTCGCTTGATCTGCGACCTGTTCTGTGGGCAGATTCAACCGCGTAGTCGCCCCTCCAACCTACAGTAAATCATTTGGCGCGAGTAGGGTGGGCTCGAAAAAACTGGACTTGGTGCGGCTATAGTTTTCGCAGATGTTTTCCACCTCTTGTTTTTTCGCCGGATTTTTATAGAGGGGGGGGGGGGAGTAACGTTGTTCTAGAAGTTTTGCAAAGGGCTGTGAGTGAATTTCTTCCAGGGTGTGAAGGCCCTTTACTGTTTTTAGGCTATGAGACGACTAAATCCAAGACGGGCGGGGTGTCGACGTTGGGCGATTAGTCACGCCGCTGTTTCCTTATTTGTTTTGTCCAGTACTTCGTGTTGAACACAACTGTTTACATTGAGAAGATTGTCACCGCGTGTTCCCCCCCCCCCCCCTAACACCGCGGAGACCTGCTCGCCCCTCTTTTAGTCTTATTGTGCCTGAAAGCTCGCGTTGATGGGCCTTATTACCCTATTTTAGCAAACGTTTCTCCTTGGGTAGTTGTAAGCCTACAGAATTGCGCTGCGTGGTCCCGTACCCTCCTCAGTCGGCGGCGGTGGATCGAGAACCGTCCCTCACCCCATATTGAATGTCACTTTCGGTGCCTGTCCAAACAGATCGCTCGAGGTTCAGGCACGATATTCCTGCTGGTCGTCGACTGCCTCACGTCCAGACCGGGTCACGACGCGCTATTTCCGGCAATTCTCGCCACATTCGCTATCTACACACTGCTTACGCTTCCGTTTTATGTGGTCCTTGGCGGGACCATCATACTGTCGGTGATCCAGACGTGCACTTTTGTGCTTTTTGTGCAGCCGCTGAAGACAAACGAGGTTCGTTCGGCATTTTCTCCTTGTATGTTCCTGGTTTTTCGTTCGTTTTCTCTTTGCTATCGATTCTGACGTCGTTTCACTTTCCATACCGCCATCCTACGTAATTTCCTCCACATCTTTGGTGTTTGTGTCATTTTGCAAATTTCAAATTGGTTGTCACTTGTTTACCCAAACAATCCCTGCCGAATCCACACATGTGGTCAAGCGGTGCTGACCGCTTTGTTCTCGCTCTCTGCGTCTTTCTCCTTACTCCTTTATTGCCCATTCAGCTATAATTGGCACCCTATTCAGGAGGGTGTAATTTGTCGGAAGCACTCTGAGTCACACATGGCAGTTAGCCTTTTTCTATGTTCCAACGATCACTTTCCCATTTAGCTGGGGAATTCGTAATGGTACTGAAAAACAGTTGCTAGTTAGGACCGAAAGTCAAGAAATACTTTGAATTCCAATATTTGGTTTTGAATGGGTTGAAGATTTGAATCCATGCACAAGCAGTTCTTGTGAAACTCTGAAAAAACGAGCTCTGGAGAGATTCGAGAAGGATGAAAAGCCTTTCTTCCCTCGACTGTTCGCACCAGCTCATAACATTGTTTTTTTATTGAATACCCTAATTATTTTTGTTTTCCTTGATTCTAGGCATAGGTGCCTCGTCAACATTTCTAACTCCTCCCTACCACCTCTTTTCTCCCAACAATAAGAAGCCTACATGTACGTCTTTGCTTAGAAATCCCATCGCTGATGCAGAGATAGGGCATGGCAATTTCCATGCGAGGCAGGAGGACAAGCAAAAGCGCCCGTCCATTCTGCAGCACCGGTGTCTCCGCGGAAACAGTTTTTTCGCGTTTCTCTCGGCAACGAACCTCATTGCATGGGCTTTATGAGGCGTGCGTTGGCCCGAAATTGTTTCCTCTCGAGTTCATTCATGACATTCCCCCACTGAAACGACTTGTCCTCCACCATACTGCACCCCAGCTTCGAGGAGCGGATCCACGCCGCCGCATCACCTGATTGGGGCTGCCAGCGCTGCGTGCGAGCGTCGTTTCTTGCGGAGGCACTGCTAGGCGGCGCGAGTAGCGTCTGTTGTCGAATGGGCTTAGAGCGGCGGATTAGTCCTCTGCCACTAAAACATCGCAGTAATGTTGTTTAGACGGGTTTTTCGCTTCGTTAACGTGGAGATCTCCCCGAGCGCCTCGATCTCTCCTCGAAGTGTTCATTACCGTGTAATCGTATGCTGCCTAGCTGCCGACAAGCGTTTACAGCGCCGGTGCTGGCCAGCGAATTGTTGCTCGGCGCTCTCGGATTTCCCCGCCCGAGCTCGTCGACCCTGCTCCAGCTCCCCGTCGCGCTCTCCCCTCCCCTTTCCAAAAATCGCTTCTAATGAAGTACAGCTATTTCTATCCATAATTGGCTCGCAGGATTATAGCGGCATAATGAATGGGTGGGAGCCATTTCCATGGATCGTGAAAGAACAGCGGTTACGGTGTGGAAGGAATCAACAATTAGCAGCTATGAGAGGAATACTTTTTAGGCGTTTCTAATTTACTCAAACGCAGTCCATCATTAATGAATCTCGCAGGTTCCACAAAACTTGCTAGGTCGAGGAGACAGTTTTGGAAGATTTTTATCAAGAGCTATTTACTCAACGTTGCTGATATTTTGGTAGCTTAGCCTTAAATCGAGTCCGTTCGAGCAACCGGGGCTGGGATGCGTGAAGCCTTGACCTTGAAAACCAACAAAGGTTAGCGTGATTGGTTATCCTATCAACCACCTAAAAGTGAAGAGAAGCAGGGCATAAAATTGCTCTGGTTTACTGACTCGGGCTTGAATGCATAATTGACATTACCCATGGTAAAAGTTGACATACTCAACCTGGCACACATCAGAATTTTTGGCCATACTTGACATTGTCTATACCCAGGTGTCATCTATTGGTAATCATCGCCGGCATGCATCATTGAGGTTACCCAATGGCGAACGTGTCAAAACCCCCGAATTCATCTATTGTTAACACGGGATTGAGCACGTTTACCCCGGGTTATCCCGACGGTGCTTGCCGGCTCATGACTAGTTTCCTTTTTTATGCGTTCACGAACCCTACTCCGTCCTTGCGGACAAACCCTGGGGCTGTATGCATTATTAAGATTACCTAGGGTTAACGCGTTAACATCACAAGAATTTACACATTGTTAACATCAACACCTTTACCCTGGGTAATCTCAATTACGCATTCAGGCTCTGGAATTACATATGCCGTCAAAGATTGCACACGTCTAAAACAAAGGAAAGGGGAATGAAGATACACTGGGTTGTGTGAAAAGTTAACCCCTCGAACTGCTTCTCGTGGTCCTTACGCTTTGCTTTGATTACCCATTCACCATGATTTTTTTTTGTTTCAGGGCTGATTTGGGCTCGGAGACTTCAGGCTTAGCTAGGTTTTCGAAATTTTGGGCTCAGGGAGACGTTGGAAAATACGATATCTGAACCAGATTCGTTATCCAAACGATTTCTGTCCTGATAATGTAGGCAAGAGACCGTTAGGGATGGCCCCGCTGTTTCAATGGTATCCATTGACATTCACTTAATGAGAGCTGACGCTGAAGGCTTGCAAAGCCTATGAAAGACTATGACTGCCCCTTAGAGCGCAGGAAAAATTCAGACTTCATCTCCAGAGCGGCTCGAAATTAACAAACCGAGCTTTGGTGCTTCAAAACCTTGTTTGAGAACATGTGTGTAGACGTGTGGATAGGAATTTCTGAATCCAAGGTTATCCATAAACAATTTGCCCGACATGACCTTCATGTGTGCTTTTCGCCCGCAGACCATTTGCTGTGCTGCGAGAAGTGCGACTCCTAATCTGCTGTGACCCCTAAGCTTATTTATTTCTCTTCGACAGCGTGTGCGCTACAGTTTTCTTCACAGCGAAATTCAACGTAGGTTTTTCTCTGGCGAAAGCAAGAAAACTATTCTCGCTCAAAACGAGAGCCTCTTAATTGGTTAAACCGAACGAGTTCCAAGGACGTGGCTGTGACCTCTGCACGTTTTCAACTACTAAAACATCAAGCATTGTACTCTTGCGAAAAACGTTTGGCTTTGCGGTCATAGTCGTAGTCAGAAGTTGCGCAATCGTATGGAAAATCTATGCAAATCGGGTCGTGCACATGTTGCCCCGGATGAGAAACTGTACTATGTGCCTTAGTAGTCAGGGATTTTGGTGGAGTTTCGTATTATCCGATGGTGAAACTCGTGGATTTTTCCGGAAAGGTTGTGATTAGAGTACTGCTCGGATGAAAATCGAACGATTTCAACTGTCATATATTTCGAAAACCCTTTCAAAAATCGAATATTTTGAATAAAAAATGTTTTACACATCTTTTTTCCTTTCCTGTAATGCTATGGGTTTTCGTTTCTTGAACATCCCCATTTTAAACTTACCCTGGATCGAAACTTAAAATATAGTTTTTATCTATGACATTATTCGCTTAGCGTTGAACAGTTGCGATCTCCCCACCCTTCTGAGAGTCTTTAATCGGTAGTGATGAAGGTATTAAAATATATCAAATACTATATAGTACATATGAGGATCATAGCGGGAAAATCCGTCCATTCTGGACGAATGAGAGGTTCAGAACGACCAGAATAGTGTCCCTTTAGATTTACCGAGTTTACTAACTGTACTCCCCTAATCCTTCTCGACTGTCGCCATATTTATTTACTTTTCTATTGGTTTATTCATTTATTTATTTACTAGTCACGTAATGCAAACATGGTTTAGAATGGACGAATACAGGATAAATTGAATTATTCCTGCTGCTTGAACATAGTTAGAGGAACTGTCGGAAAAATTCACGCATAGTATTGTATCGCTGCCCTTCATTAATAGAAGATCTGGTAAATGGGCTCGATCCTGACGGCTCTTTCACCAGTTTTGACTCTGGGATATTATTCTAGCAAAAGAGCTAGTGCAAATGATATATCTGATTTTGGAAATTCATCTAAATCTGAATAAGCTTTGTTTGGATAAATGGCTCCTACTCATGAGACCTTTCAGGTCGTCTTTACTAAGTATTTTGCTGGTGACATTTGCCTTAAAAGCCAAATATAACCGTGCTGGAAAGGACGTAATCCAGCACCAAAATACCTACATCTCCCGTGCTATTCCCCATCAATTTCTTCTGCAACTAACAAGCACGGCTGTGACAAGTACATGGCTTTTGCCTGCAAACACACTTTCCCTCATGCGTCTCTTTTTACAGCGTAGTAATTGCACTTCTGCTGGCGCTGAGATCGAACAGCTGATGAGAGATCAGCGTCGAGCAATAACACGGAGTTTGGTGTTAAATTGTTCTCTCCACGAAATACGATCCGAATGCACTCTCGGCACACAACCGGGGCGCTACTGTGTTCTTACGCTCGCACTTACTATTCATTGATCCCCGGACGCGGAGATTCTCACACATCGGCTCCAGCAAAAACACATTCGAAGCATGGGAAGATGCGAGGAAGATACGTTGGAAGCGCTGGCTGTTCCGAGCTGGGGTTGGTTGGTCTGGCTAAGGAATCCACGAACGCGGCGAGCGGTCGTACGGGTCCCTAGGCCTGTCGGAATTAGAACCGTTCGCAAGACTGAGGGTGTGCCACTCTCAAAAAAAAAACGGTACGGTGGGTGGTCAAAAAAAACCGGTAAGGTGACTCATTCCCAAGACAACATGGGTTTTTCTACAGAAGCGGCAACGCTGCTGAAGGAAACCTCTTTGCTAGCATATTGCCACTAATATTTACATGGAACTACATGAAATTTTGGTCTTTAAAAGAAGGTTCTGCTTTCAATTTAGCGTGCGAAGCCGCTACTTCTTGTACTCCTACCTTTGTGAATTAACGGAACGGAACTATGTAGTTTATTCAGGGGAGATTGGGTCAGACCCAGGACATGAAAGTTCCATGAAGTACTCTATATACTCCCCAGATGTAAAACGACGTGACATGACGCAAGCATACAGTATTAGGTAACCTACCCCCCCCCCCCCCCCACCTTTGGCTTTGGTTCACATCCGATAGACAATAATTTTGGGCCGAACAGTGGCTGTCGATGGCTGCTCGGACTGGAAAGGGGTTGAATCTTACCCATCCTGGATGCCGTTGCACTAACGTCTTCCACTCCCGAATTCTATGAGTTATTCTCCATTGGAATACTACTGTTGTCGCTACGAATTTCCTCACTGATAATCCATTGTAGGGGAAACCAGATCATTCTTATTCTGTTAGAAGCTTTTATCTACAATATGTATCCTCATTCACCAAAATGGTCGAGTGACGTCATCTTTCCACTTCATCGCCAATTTTTCCTTGTTTATTCTATGATTATGATCACAGTGGTGCCCAAAATATTGTCGCATGCTTGTGAGACGTTCCTACCTGCTGCAAAAGAAATAACTGGAAGGGGAAAGTGATCAAAATAAAAACTCGGAAAGGGAAACTTTGGAGAGAAATTAAACTGGTAGCTCTCCAATAACGGATTCTGTGAATACACTGTCTCTGGCTCTCGATGAACCATTCCATGTTATGCGCTTTCATGTTAATCGTAGTTCTGATCCTAATATACTGTGTTCCTAGAAAATGAAATTACATTATTTATTGAGAATTCAACAGCTAAGAGGAATAATTTTAGGAAGTTTGCTTGTCTCGTACTAGGCGTAACTCCATTAAATACGTAGTGCTACGATCCAGATCACCTTTTCACAAACCGAGAGTGGAAGAAATATTTTGGGCTACACAATAAAAAGTCATTTCCAAGCAAATTCAATCAGTATCGTGCAAACTCGTCCGGATGCATAGCTTATTTTCCGTCAGGTCCTATCTTGTTACCTCTACATCAATGCATGCATTCCCTTTCCCGGCTCTATTAGTTGTTTTCCGTGTTTGCCTCGTGCCTTAGATATAAATAGTTAAATGTTTTTTTTATCTTCCCCTGTAAGGGAGATGTATGGATTCCAGTATGAATGAGTTCCATTCCAGAGCTGCAGCTCTGGGAGATGAGTGGCGCTAAGTGAGGGTGTTGATTTCAGGGGAATAGGCAACAATGGTCCAGGTATTGCGAGAAGACGGGGAAAGATCTGCAGTTCTTGCGGCTCCCTTTTGTCGGCCGCCTGCCGATCTGCAGCCGAGTGCTGGACGAGCTACTACGAGGTCTACAATCAAAGCTGCAGCTCGTGTGGCTGCTGCTACTCTGTCACATTGTAATGTGGAGCCTGGCTAGTGGACGCATAGAAGTTTCCAAGCGATGAGGTTCCGGCTGCAGGATCACCGGCGTTAGTCACCGTTTCCCACTCAATCACTATAATTCCAAGTGCTCTCAGACCGCGGCACGAACCTCACAAAACACGTTGCGTAAGCGAGTGGGAGGAAGCAGCTACAAGGTGACAGCAGTTCCCGAGGATAGAGATCGCCGTGGACTGAGGTAAGAGGCTAAAGCCCACTTCGGCGTCATCGTCTAGGATGTCAGAGGTTTGCTGGTCAGGTTGGGGGCTATAGGCAGTGTCACTTCGTTCCTGTGAGCTTCAGACGCCCGCGAACCTGGATCCTCCGGCTTCTGCCTCTGATGAGGTTTATCTGTGACCTGCCAATTAGCGCGCAATGCCAGCTAACTGCGGGTTGTACTAACTGGATCAGCGAGTCCACATAGTTACTGGCGATAATAGTAGCTCGGTGATGACGAGGGCTGATCGGCTACGGCGACTGGATCATCAGCGCGATATCGATCGAGACAAGGTCAGCGTGCACGCAACCTGTGACAACCGTCAGCTCCTACGAGTAAAGTCCGCGACGGGGTCGGGACATGCGTCTGGACGGACGTGGTCCCATGATAAGTGTCCTGGGATCGTTTGGTGCAACAGCAAAGCTAATTTTGCCCTTTAAAATATTCCGGTTTTCTTTCAGGACCAGATGCATCATTGGAAAGATTGGTAACGTCATATCCGTGGGTAAGACTACCCAAGGGTAGCAGACAACGTCACGTACGGATAAACATGCTGAAGGATGCCAGGCGAAGGGTAAATTTAGATTAGCTGTCGCGTTTATCAAGGTAATCTTAGTGACGAATTCGGGCCATGGAGTTCGCTAAGTGACCTATCCCGGAAACGAGCAGAATTCAGTTCGGGGGTCATATGAAAAGGGGATAAGCCGGAGAATAAGAAAATGCCTCAGGATGAATTGATTCACCCGTAATAGTCATAAAGCAGTGGATAACAGTGCCTTTTTGGCTTTTGCCTGTCTGTCTGTCCGGATTGTGACCGGCTTCGCCGCAGGCCTCTGTCAGCGCTGGTACTCTGAAGGGTTTAAGCTGCTGCACTCATGGAGGACACAGTACGATAGCTCACAGCCATGCCTCACATACCTATCTAGGAGGACTCAACAAACATTATGATATGAGCCCATTACGACAAAAACTGCAGTTGCTATAGCCCGTTTCAAAGACGACGATGTGCGTATTTGTGCCTGTGATCTGCGTTTCTTGCCTGCCTCTACTTATACGGCACTATTTCTCACGTCCTCTCTTTTCTAATATCTTCGCAGCCGTGTTCCTCATTGAAACACAGTATAGGTATGTCGTACTCACCATTCGGAAAACGTGATTTATTCAGATATTGAAGCTGATTGGTTCACCTAACAGAGTGCTTCCTGCTGTTGACTTTCTATTTTTGTTGGCTGATGTCATATTTCGTGGACAGACTGCTAAGTGGAATAGCCTCATTATGTCGCCAGGTATAATATTGTACATGACGTATCCTGACGTTAGCCAGCCCCGTGACGATTATTGAGGCTACTTTTGAATATCTTTATAGGCACCTTGAGAGGGAGCTTTTCTGCTACTAGGCTTACGCTAACACGATTTACACGTTTGAAAAGTAGTACTTGATACGAGTCTTCGCCATTCCGTCGATGTCCTAACCCAGCGTTCTGCCACGAAATCTAATGAGTGAGAGAGAAATTTATAGCATCCAAATCTCGAATACTTCTGCCTTATGAAATTCCTTGGAGTTATAGTATACCTTGGCTTTTCATTCCCATCAAAATAACTTTCGGATGTACTATATATAAAATATACTTCTCAGTGAAAAATGCTCTGCACATATGAAGAACGCGCTTTGTCTATCCTGCTTCCAATGTTTCTGTATTTTTTCGCGTTCCTTCTATCTTTCTGCTGCTTTGTTCATTCATACATATGTTTATGCCCTAAATTTCGAAGCTCCTACCTCGCTCACCCACCTTTATACCAGGGCACCGAGCTAGAAAACATTCAGCGCGGCCTACAGAACTGATACTATTATGTTGTTTGCTCCACTGCATTGGCAAGTCTACCTGAAACCGTACTCACACTGCGGTCGTTCCCTCTCAACGCTTAGTGTGACTCTCATTCCGAATTTGAGCATACAGTGATTTCGTCAAAAAATTACGTTCCATCTAAACTCATTACATCGAGGAAAACTACAGACCGGAGTACATGAGCGGAAGAGCCCTGACATATCATGAGAGAAATTCTTGCAGTTCGTTTTTGATATTGAATTCCAGTAATTTTTGACCTGCCACTACTGACTTTTGCGTCGTGATTAGCTCGTGCAATTCTTATCCTCCTATAAATAACCCTCGTTTCGCATTTCTCACCACCACTCTTCCTAGGAATTATTCATTTCTCGCTGTCTTTTTGAGCTTGATCACACAAATGACCTGGGTCTGAGCTGGATTTTATGCATAAATATGCATACGTTAGAGGGCTAGAGGCAATCAATTACTTCTATTCTTGTCCATAGTTAGATTATTTTCTTCAAAGCTTCCTTTTCTGCTCTTTCACTTACCTGAATAGGTTCCAAGTTCTTTCGAAACAGGGTCACAGAACCACAAATAGATTTCTAAATTTCGGAAGCCAATGCGCTGAATACAACTGCGTTTTCCATTTAGTGAAGTGAAAGTGCCAATCAGAACACACTGTAGTCGTAAGCTCTCGTACCGGGCCAGTCTTCCGCTGTTGTAGTGTTGTTTTGCCAAGGCGACACGTCGCTGAATGGAAACCTCAAGTGGGCGAACTCGGAGCAGCCGGTTCACGGCTCGGGTTGCCGCCCGACGTGTTGGTTTTTCTCCCGCCGATCATACGCTTTATGTCAGGTCATCGATAGCGACGCCGCATGTCCAGCTATTGAAAAGCGAAATCGGGATCCAATACGACGTGGGCTGCCCAAAAACGCACTGGTCACTCTGGGTGGAAAAGGGTGGGGCAGGGTGTGGTCCGTTCCAGAAGGGTGGATGGTTGGAAGGATATACCAGAGAAGAACGAAGAGCGACAGGCGGTAAAGGGTGACGGTAGGCACCAGTGCTCCACTATCACTTTCAAAACGAGCTATGCTTATGCTATTAAGAAGACGCCCACAGCGGGATAATGGTTCTTACCGGGCATGATCTACATGGAAGGATGACTTTCGATCCCTGTCCAGCTTCAATCCACCGTTTCGTCTTTGAAATGATACTTCTATGGTAGCTATTGATAGAATCTTTCTTTGACTGTCGGCTTTCTTTCCAAAACTTGTTCCATTCCTTATTCAGCAGGTGCTTCCACATCTCCGTCGATTTAATCACCATTCCTGGAAAGCCCCAAGAAAAACCAGAAAATCGCTAATCCCATATGAACAATGTGGTTAGTTACCTTAGCCCTGGGCCAGTGAGTCTTACTAAAATCGGGTTGGTCAATATGTTATCCTTGGGAGAGCTCTGAACTATTTCCTGTGCCTTAACCAACAAGGCCCGCCACGTACAGCCAGCCGTCCAGAAGCAACAGCCGGCGGTCTGTGCGTGTCGACCTCTGCCTGGTCCGCGCCCCGATCCTGGGAACCGGTCCTCGCCTGCCGTGGCCCTTATCAGCGATGATAAAGGGCCGCGCGACAGCACAGCGAACCGACTATCTGTCTTATTCTAGTAGCTGTCGCCAGCCTACTACGTTCATCAATCATAATGTCATAGATGTGTATCGATCGATCACCACTTGGCGCTGAACTCGTTCGGCTTACCGCATCTGTCCCAAATTAGCAGTCTGGGAACTGCAGTGTCCACTGGAAGTCGTATACAGCGCAGGAAATGTGGGTGTTTCTGCATGGGGTTGGTTGGCCAATACAGTGGGGTGCTGAAGTGGGGTTCTTTGTCGAGAGGAGCGCAGGAGAAAACGCATTAGAGCGTATGAACATATCTCGATCAGTGTTTTTTATTGTACTTCTCCACTAATGTTACCGATTCTTCCAGTTCTTCCTTGCCCTTTGGCAAATGCACTTCCTCAAGTGTCCGAAAAAGTTTAACTCTTCGAGTATGCAGGATTATTTTTTCCTCTATACTGTCCAAAACTAGAAAAACAATTACTAATTAACCGTCGCAGGAGCTTAAATAAGTGAATAAATAAATAAATAAATAAAAGGATGAGTAAACAAATCTTCACTAGTACATCATTAAAAACCCAGACATTTGAACATAAACGGAAGAAGAATCGCGGTTCCATATGCTTTTGCACCGACCTACCACCGCTAGCCTCCTTGATTTTCTCGCCCACTTGATGCATTTAAGTGGGAAATACGACCCTCCCAGGTTTTTCTGGAGTTCGAGGCTTCTGCGAAATTCCTTTAAAAGCTGCTCGCGAGAAATGCGTCAAATTGACGGCCATTTTCCGAACGAGAAAGCAGTGGTTGCGGAGGTGTAGACGTCTCGAATCACATCCATTTCTTTCCGGTCATTTCCGCTCTGGGTTTTCATAACAAGCGAAAATTTCAAGCATCTTGCTGTGCATGCCCTGGATTTTCGGTCGAGATTCATACCTGCTTAATAAAGTAACTGACCTAGCAGAGCCTCATTTTGAGTAGTGAATCACCAGCGAAATTTTCACGACCATTCATAGTAGCCGTAGTAGCTGTGTAACTGCAAGCGGTCACCTGTTCCCTGCTCCTCAAAACGTCCCGGAAGCCAGTGAATGTGTTTCCACGGCTGTCATGGCTTTTTGTGGCGTGAACATGATCAAGCACTATTTCCAGAACGTGCGAAAAGTCGTACTCTGAGCTGTGGGAGCCTGCTGAGCCCAGCGGTAAATAATAAACTGGAGTGTTCCTTGGCTCTCGACAGAGGCAACACTTTCTTTCTGTGAGACTTTCAAACTGTAGGAGTGACTCAGTTCGTGTCAAGGAGCAACATCTCAGCCATATTTTTTCATCCACGACATGCCGCGAACTAGTTATCATTAGTCACGTTCGAAGAACAGCAGGTAATCTCGGGTTAAAACGTTTGGGAAGAGGTGTAGAAGGTGCGAGAGGTTGTTGCTGAACAAGTGTTGGTGCTGGCTCAAAAACGCCGGTAGTTTCGGGTGAAAATTGCTGCCGAACAGGTCCTTGCGCATTCTGGCCGACTCCCGAGGGTCTTTTTCGCACTGACAGACGTGTTTCCTGTCGCACATTCGATGCTGAAGAGGCTCAATCACTCAGTTGGTAATCATCTGGAATTAGGCGAGAAAAGTTCTGTTGAGAGATGCTGAGCCGTTTAGTGGTTGGCCCAGAACGACTAAGAGGACGTGGAAATGCCTAAAAAGACGTAGTTCACTGTAAGAACTCTCGCTTTTTCGCCTCGGCTCGAAATGTCAATATATGTGTGAGGCCGAACAATGGATTAGATGTATTCTTGATATTACCTATTTATTCTACCCATACGTACTCCAGCAACACAATCCGGATGCTCAGAAAAGAGCAGGGCAGTCACGGAGCTTCGATGAGAAGGAATGTAGAGCTTTACCCCTTCGAATATTCGACTTTTTAATCGGCTACTAAATTGCTGGTCGATAATTAAATAAGGAAAAATTATGGACGGAGTAAAAAACAATCGGGGAGGAAAAGGAATAAAAAGATAGTTGGTATTAAGTAATAAATTATTCAGTTTTTATTCCTTCCCAATTATGAAGAACACCTTACAGTTGACCAGAAACGCCGTCACGGCCTCACTTTTGACTGGAGAAGTGGGGATGAAAAAAATGAACTGTGAAACTGTAAAAAACTAATGAAAAGCGGAGGAAAAAAGATTCTTCTGAGAAGTGAGAAGGGCAAATCTTCGGTTATGTGATGGTCTAAAAAAGTAGAGAAAACCTAAGAACCATGCTTTGCATGAGAGTGAAAGATGCAAATCCTACGATTAAGACAGGGCAAAACCCACAAAGAACCCGATTTTCCCAATCCCATGCAAAACCCATACATGTCATGGAAAACACGGTTTCTAGGTTTCCTGACTAGGATCTGATTTTTCACCTACAAAATTCTAACGAGCCACTACTGGGTTGCGGTTACCATTTTTGGACGGCCTATTCCGTATAACCGATTTCTTTAGCAAGCTTTCATTCATCATTCGGCTGCCGCTGAGTTTCCGGAATAATTCACAATGACTTATGTACGTGCTACTGCTACAGCGTTATGTCTTTTCGTGGCTAAGTCTCTACGACAACATTTCGAGCAGTGACTGTGCCAAGGGCCCTCTGTTCTACCTTCACCTTTGCGGGTAATTCCCGCCTTACGCAGCTGAAGAGCCCTACCAAAGTACAGTATAGTGCGCACCACCACTGACAATAGTTGGGAAAACAGCAGAGAGATAAAGAACGCGGGAAAGTGTGCAGCACTTGGAGAGGAATGAGAGAAAAGCAGCTGTCCGCATGGTTACTAAACTATCATCGCGTTTGGAACAGACTATAATTATTGTGGTGTACACAGAACTGCGCCATACAACTTCTAGTACCATTTGCACGGAAAAAGCAAATTGGAAAGTCAGAGTAATGAAAAAAAGAACCACAAATGACACGTTACTACAGAAGCACTTTCTGGCAGTCGAGCACTTGAGTGGACTTCAACTAGATTACCACTACGTTTGTAAGAACAGCGTTTAGCTGCATTACTTAGTTCTAGAACCAAATACGAGGACTGTACAAACGCGCTTTCTATTGCTCTTTAATAGCGTTGCTTCCCACTACACGTATTATTTATTTTAAACGAGTCGTTCTTTGCTGGGAGAAGAGACAAGTGTTCTCATTCTCCCTGGGGTGTCTGGTGGAGGCGGTGTGAGAGGCCAATTTTGGAAGAGGAAGGGGAGGAGGGGGAGAGGGGGGGGAGGTGCGGGATATGGGTTGCGGTATTGCAATGAGGAGCTTAGTAATGAACGCTTCACTTAGTAGAAAATTACCCATTGAACAATAAAAACGTGGTATTGAACTTTGCCGAAAGTCTTCTACATCATCCTCCCCGGGGGGCCTAGGCGAGGATTTTCGGAAGTTTGCCATCTTTGAGCATTATTGAGACTAGTTTCAAATGGCTTTGCGCATTTCTGCCTGATCCTTTTGTATCTGTATGCCTGTTATTATGGCTTATTCAGTGCGCACTGCTTGGTGATGAAAATTCATATCAGTCTCTGTCATAAAGTCACAATCCCATCTCAAATTTAGGCCCGTGCGAACAACACTTGGTCGGCGTGTGGGTGTTCTTAACGCTGTTTTGCAAATAATAGAGTGCCTATCCTATTTTGATATAATAGAAAGCCTTCCGAAGCAGTGCATTTGTACGGGCGTCTTTCAGTCTGGTTTAGGAACCTATTTAACCAGTGCGAGGTCCAGGAAGATCACGATCTATCTGCTCACCTAAAAGGATGTTTCTTGGCTGAAAATTCCTATAATTTCCTCGAGCATCCAATCTTAATCAGCGACAACATTCAGTGCTAGGGATTGCAAGATCTTTGCTTGAAAAAACCTGTTCACTCTGAAAGCCTGCAACCTTTGCGGGATCTTTCATGAATCCTGATAGTTCTCATTCTTACTCCTAACAGTATGCAGCAAGAAATTAGCTCAAAAAGCGTACTACGCCGAGTACGAAGCCTCATCCACTTGCTGTCAATCTCCGCTCAATTGCTACTGTAGCATTTCTCCTCTTATGAGCAGCTGAGGAAGGATGGCAGCAAGTAGAGCGAGATGCTTTGGACTCCCGTTTTACGCTGTTCAGACTATGAGGTGAAGAAGTGTCAATGTTCGCGTGCTAGGACGTCTTCGCTTCCATAACAATCAGAAGAACGGGATTTTTAGGATGTCGCTGGCGAATTTTGGTTATGCGACCCTTGTTCGAACCGCTACTACTATTAGGTTATTCTTCTTAATTATTTAAGGTACTTGCTACATTTTAAATTCGGACTGAGACTCTTGGTTCCCCTGTGCTTCCGTGCTGCACAGTTTTAGGAAAAGTTCTACTTTGTCCCACTGTTCGCTTTGTTCGTTCATGCTACCCGCGGCGATATTGTTGGTGCCAATGTAGTACTGATAAAGCCACTGCTTCATTGCTTCAATCTTTTGTCTATTTATTTATTTGCTACTCAGTCGTGCATCGTCTTTAGTATAGAGCCAATATCTGTTATGAATTAGTTGATCAGAGCACGTGTAGGAAGCTTCACCAGGTGAAAAACCCCAGAGGGCTGCGCTAGTACAGAAGGGCGACACAACACAGTTATGCGCTGTTTATCGGCGGGTCGTTCGTAGTGCGACGCACGCCTCGCTCACACCTGCTGCCAGCCGTCATATTAATAGTTTACGGTCGTTTTTCAGCGCGAGTACACCGCCCTGCTGGACCCCGGCTGCTGCTATAGTCTGACTGGCCACGCTGCTGAAGCAGGGGTATTAGAGCGCCTAAACATGCGTTTATGGAGTCGGGCCCGTCTCACTAGTGCTTCGTGACACTCGTCCGTCAAAGTGCGCCGCGAACGCTCTGCCAGGGACTTCGAGATGACTGCTGGCACCGAAAAACACCAATAATCCGCCGTGTCATACCGCATTATTCAAATCGGCCTCAGCTCATTCCGCTGCAGGCGTTGGCCTGCAAGCGCCTTGCAAACATGGACATGTGGTGGGGTTACCAGAGCCTTACGAGATCCGCCTGTCTTTTTTGGGGCCCTCAAGGTTGTTCTCGACCAAGCGATAACATGGTTCTCACACCCATGGAGCATGGATTCCACTTAGGAATTTTTCGGTGCACTAGGAAGTGAAAACAAAACGGTAGGAAAAGGGGAAAAACTTTCACTGAATACTGACGCATGACTCTGTCTTGAAAACAACGCTAAACACAAAAACAGATGTACCCCTACATGGATGAGTTTCACGTATCTGTGGCGAATTTCATTCCAACCTTTCTCTGGTGGTATCAAGCCAGAGTAATCAGTTCTGATTCCAGGGGAATTCTAAAGTTATATTAAGTTTTCATTTATTGCCTGTTCGGTTTTAGTTTCGTGCATGAAACTGATACGGAAACCTGACATAGAAGTAGGTTTCCTCTCGCACTCACTGGTGAGATAAGAAAGAACTACCGAGGTAAAATCACCAGGCCCAAGGTTCACGAACTTCCCCGCCCCGGGAAGGGTGTTATCTACCTGTCATTCTGGATAGGTGAGTTCTCTTTGCAAAAATGGACATGCTCCATTCAGGCAACCTCTCTCTGTCAGACATAACAAGTACTGGTGAAGATAGCGAGATGGTACCGCATTTTCCCGGAGTTCGTTCACTTCTGGTCACTAGGGAGCTCAAAATCTGACCGGCATCATTCATGAACCCTGTCGCAGCCTATGGTCAATGTTACAAGCAAGTTTCTCTCTCGAACTAGGTTTCTTCTGGAGAACGTTTTCAGTTTGTGCACATCCTCAGCCATGGGCACATACTTTCTGTTTTGACCATCTACTGACAACTACTGACTTCGTTCACCTGACGACCCACAATATTATAGAAATGTTATTATTAAAATATTGTAGATATCTGCTGTTGGCGCCGAACACTTTTCGGATGAATCAGAATGACCACCGTTCTGCCGCGGAAACTCGTAGTATATCTGCTGAGTAAAAGCCTTAACACAATGTAGCAGCTATTCTTTTTGCAATTAGTCGAGAACGTTTGAGGTGCTCCGCCTTAGGGCAAATGAAAGAAAGTAATAAGGCACTACTACCTGCACCAAAATCTTGGTTTTTTCCGCCCAAACTTCATTTAAATGAGGCGTGAAGGTTGGGCAATTTGACGAGCTGGTCAGAAAAATAATACTTCATAATGTGCTGCAGCACCTATTTGTAGGTGAAATTACAACGCTAACTGTACCACTGTAAGCGAAGTTTATTCGGAAATTTTCTTCTGGAAAATTCTGAAGCATAGCTGACTAAACAGTGCCAACATTTGCAACCACCTAGGTGCCATATTTAGACTGCTTCCACTTCTCTCCTCATAGCCTCTTGCTTCTTGCTTTTCATTTGTGAAGAAAGCCAACAATGAGTCATTTTTCAGCTTCTCGCGACCGTCGTTGTGCACGTATGGTGTCATTTCCTGGGCCTCTACCTTCACTTATCGGTCGATCGCCTCACCCGATCTGCCTTCTTGAGCGGACGGAATGCGGTAGAAGCCGAACATGCCGCCGAACACCAGAGCAATCGGCTAGTGAGTGCTTTGTGTGTTGCTTGTTTTGTATACGAAACTGAGGATAGTGGTGACCTCAGCATATGTACGTATTTCAACGGTTATCATTCTACTTACGTCTGATTTAACGATAGGGAGGACGCTGAAAATCCCAAAACATTTTTTCACGTTTTTTTTTTCGAAGGGTTCGCTCATGTGAAAAAGTCATTCCTATCAAAATGATACGGAGTACAATGTTTTTTCTGCTCTTGTCCTGTTGTATCTATTTGTTACTGGAGAAAACTCTTGCGAAAGAGAGGACATTTCTCATGGACACGGACACAACTATAAGTAAGGGGATATAAAACATAATGAGACGAATAACTTTACAATTGAGAGATTTATTGAACAAAGGGAGAAGCATTCACCTAGAGACCCGTACTCATGGCCAGGGTCAAGTTTTATAGTCGTAACGCTCTTACGTCCCTTGCCTTGTTACAACAACTGCTTTTTTACCCTTTTTGCTGCATAATTTGATTACGTTACGGGCTTTTATTGTTCCGGGACTAGGCGAAGGCAGTGGCGGCCGGCGACCAGGCTGTCCCAAAATATGATTGATGAAGCCGCCATGTTCGCATTCGACTAATATCTCCATTTCAAATCTCGACCGAGATGCGGCTGGATACATGCGGAAGTTCTTTGGGGATTAGTTCCTGGCAAATGAGGGGACTTTTACAGCCTGATGGACTTGCTCCTAATATATACCTATACATATGTTCCAAGGGCAAAAAATAGAAGGAACTAAAAGTTGACTGTCCAAGGTTCGCTTACTTCAAGCCGTTGATGTCAAAGGAACTTCTGTTTTTTTTTCAGTTTTGGATACCTTATTATTTATTTAACAGAACGGACAAACAACAGTATTCCATTTCAACATGGAAGATTTTGAAAAAATCAAATTTGTAACTAATAATGTATTAAGTTGTTCCGAAAGTATTGCACTAAAACTTATTTTTCGATGAAGAGCTTCTTGATTTTGAATTGAGATTCTTAGGCTGGTAGTTCTGTTGGGTGTAGCCCACCCCCCTGAATTGAAATTCCTAGGCTGGCAATATCCCACGGTATGGCGGGATATTCTTCTACTTCTCAACTATAAAATTTCAGGACCAGGTGTCTTCCATGAACAATGATGTCATGATTATTTTAAAAAAGGCGTATGATTTGCTGCAAAGCTTTCGGACCAACCTATTTGATAGGTAAAGAATTATAGAAAGAACAGAAAGTATGCACTAAGTAAGTAAGTTCATCATAGTCGGTTCATCACAAGAGGCTGGAAAAGTGGCCTATGAAAAACTGTTGGTAATCCTGAATTCACTTCTGAAAGGAGAGCATAAATTTACCCACCAGTTCAGACTTATCCGTGACCACTACATGTTCACGAGCGGAGACAATTCAGCCAGGTTATTTATTTGTGTTCGGTTAAGAGACTTTTAAGAGACTTCCGCCGCTGATGTCTGTTTTTTGGATGTTCAAAGAAAGTTACTGCAGCCTTTGTAGTCACGACATTCCCACTAATCAACAATAAACTAGAACATTTCCAGAAAATTGGTAGCGACAAGGGTTTTTGTTGGATTATATGGCCCGCTGTGTTACTGTTTGCCTTGCCATGACAGCTTCTGACAGCGAACAAACACAATGCAGTTGTTGCTACTTAAACAGCATTTTGACAGCTGGTTTTCCAAAACGCAGAAGTGGGGGCAGTGGTGAGATGTCGCGAACACTGGTGTCCTATTCCTTTCAGAAGTAAGGTTACTACACTAGCTTAGGTGGAAAAATTGCAAAAAATAATGAAGTTATCGCATACCATTTGCACGAAAAATTGTTAGTTTTTTTCTAGTATCATTTTTACCATTTTGGTGCCATGCTGTGGCGATTCAATGGAGCAATAAGAACCTTGTTCTCTTCACATCACCCGTATCGTTTCCTTGACTAAAGCAAGAAATGGCTGAGACTTCACCTCAGAGGTGGGAAAGGGGAAGGGGGGGGGGGGGTCGGGGGCATTTCCAGAGGCATGTTGTAGGTGAGACTTAAACTGTTTTTGATGTATAATGCCGCTTCGTTGAAGGGAAAGTTCGAGATGTGTTTGACTTCTGTGTTGACAGAGAGGGACCAAGGCGGTAACTACCTTCGGACTAAAAGGTTCGCTGCCATCAGAACGAATTGCTCAATAAAATTGTACGTGCGTGATGTTAGAAGGTGGCTCAAAAAGTTCCAGTGAAATTCTGTGCCAGTACCTATGACGCACCCACCAGAGAAGAACCGATGCGAGCTCTTAGTTCTAATTATTTAGCTTTGAAATATACTCATATTTTAGCACAGCATAGCTCCTCTAAAAATGCCAATAACGAAGCTAAGATATTCGTTTCTGTAGACCCACAGACCCACCGCACCCTATGTAAGGGTAATAATCGTAATGAATACGAGTAGTCCTACCAGGAAATAACGTTGGATTGTTTCATGCAGTTATCGACTTAAAGTGAAGAGCACATTCAATTCATTCGGATGTCATGCCGAAGAGTTCATTCTCCTGCAAATAATATCAAGGCCCATTCCGTGGAGTAATCGAGTTGTAGCGTCATCTCGGGAACACTTGTTTGCTGTTCAGTGGTAGTAACGTGCAGTTTCCTTCATCCTTACGGAATGCGTCAAATGCCGTTATCATAGTCCGAGGCGAAGTCACGATCTTCATTATAACTAACTGAAAGGAAAGGATGAAACGCGATTTACTCTGTTCCATAATCTGAAGCGTGAAAGCATATCTGGGCAAGGGGACGTCAAGGATACGCTTTTCTGCGTTACATTTCTTAATAAGGTTTTGCTGTGGTGTATTCGCCAGCAAGTGCACGGACATTATCTCATACATGTCGTGCTGCTCATCAGATGCATGTGCTGCATTTGCTATTTCAATCAGAGAAAAGCCCATCATTTCCCAGGGAATTGTAGGGCCGCTGTGCACAAGCCGCTCTCACTCTCAGCGCTCAGGAGCGAGCACGATACTGCCAAGTTGCGTTCCCTCCCGATTACGTTCGAGAACGCGTGAGCAAATTCGTTTTTCTGCCAGGCCCAGCCATGGACGCTGGTGAATTTTTGTGAGTAACTAGCGAGGGAGAAGGTGTTACCTCTGAGGCTCAGTTCTAGAATGTAAGACCGGGCCAATTTTGGTCGCCACGGCTTACTTTCAATAGAATATCCACTGGGCCTAGTTCAAACTCACGCTTTAACTCAATTCAATCGAAGCTGGCAGCACCCACTCAGACATTCATAAATTAGCTTTGATCAGTGTGGATTTTTGAACGGAGCCTTAGGAACCTTGGAATATATCCATGAAGCCGGGATTGGAAATGTTGAAAACCTGGAGTCAGGCATATCGTGGTCATTCGGTTACTGTAGAAGATACACTTCCTAGACACTGATCCAATGTTATGCGGATTGGTTTCCATTCCAGAGTCGACTGCTGGCCGCGTTTCTGCCTCAGCACCTCATTTCTGCGGCCCGTCTTCAGATTGCTACCAACAATCCTCACATCTATGCCGAACATTATCCTCAGGTGAGCATCGTTCATCTTCAAGCACACAGTTTTTATCTACACTATGCGATCGATTACATGAACTTGTATTTCTCCAAATTTACTCATCTTTCCCCGGAAATCGCTCCTGGAAGGAGAAGATCATTTTGCCATCTGTGCAAGAGTTACATAGTTTCCAACTTTCTTCTCATGATGGTTTGAATAGTTTGACATAGATTCCACCACATATTTTTGCAACAGCGAGAATCATCACGAGACAGCCAATTCCTAGCAAATAGATGTTTTTCTTTAGAATATGTAATCTGTTCATTTTGATTTGAATTTCGGGTGGCGAGATGCAATCAGAAAATAATCACTAAATAGACAAAAAGTAAAAACTACGTTAAAAGTGAAGATTTCTCTCTGTTCTTGCATTCATAAAAAAATGAACGCCTCTCCTAGAACTTCTAAGTTAGAAAAGAAGACCTACTAACAAATAGACTTGTTTCTATGGCTACTTTCTTCAATTTGGGAAGCAGAATTTTTGAAAGCCATGCTACTCATGAGTAACCCAAAACAATAGCCGCTGGGCCGAAAATCTCAGAATTTTCCAGGTCACGGTAGCGTACGGACGCTTGATAGGCTTCGAAGCAGTTCTGTCGCAATGTTCGTCGCTCGATGCAGCGAGGGTTCTCAAGGTATGACTCGCACTGAAACGAAAGTACCGATGAGGAGGGGCTGCGGTCCTCACCAGTGAAGCTGATGGAAGTTTCTCGAAAAATTCAAAAATTCAGCATTTCCCGATACTTGCGGTTTTTCGAGCAAAATTGGTCACACCTGAGTTTTCACAATTATGAAGCACCACTCAAATTTTCCACGAAAAATGGAACTTTCAATGCAGTGTAATTGTGATCGACGCGTTAAATAACACTGGTGCCTCGTTTAACTTACGATTTGAAACTCAGTTTTTTAACCTTATTTTTCTATTCCTGCCTTACTACAGCACCTTCCTCCTCTCATAACTACTTATAATTCATTACTAAGACGATTTCTTTCGTAAAATATGCCTATTTTTGTCTTGGTAAGCTCGCCCTCTCTACCTTGACAAAGAAATCTCATCTTTCGTGACTACCGCTCCTGGAATACCTGCTGAGAGCGCGACGAAGACTTGTGGAGGGCATCCCTTCCGGGTCGATCCCAAGTCAAAGCGTTGGCCGAGGTCAAAAAGGCGATCTGCCTGCTCTGCTCCTCCAACCGCTGTGCCTTCCAGATTGGGGGGATCAGCAGCTCCTCTTTGTCAGCACTTCTTGTTATCATGGCTTATATTATGTTTCTGGAAATCCTGTTGTTAATCCTCCCTGATTGTGCAGGAGGTCGAGCAGCGCATAGATCGGCTGTGCGATCTGAACGGCTGTACAAAGGTGGCCTCGGAAGGAATTACTGTAGGTTCACAGTTTCGCGTTGTCAGTTTGCGCTATGTTCTAAAGAAAACCACTTCAAGGTTATCTCCTCGATACCCAGTCATGACCCGTACCATGCCCTGAACGTGGTCCGCTTCGCATTGCAGCTGGAGGCGCTGGTCGAGTGAGTCAGGGAGTTCTGGAGGTATTGTGTGCTTCAATCTGAGATGCCGTTTCAGCTCGTTCCGCGACGCGACCACGGCCGACGTGGCCGTCTGCGTCGGCATCGACAGCGGCTCGGTGTCGGCCGGCGTCGTCGGCTCCACCAAGTGGCACTACGACGTCATCGGAGTCACCGTCGACAACGCGATTCTTCTGCAGAGCAACGCGCCTGCCCAGTGAGTCCACATCGTTCTTGGCTTTGCGAGAGTTTGGACATTTGACAACATTTTAAATAATTCTAAATAAATAATGTAAGTTTCAAATGAATTTCTTGGAATGGTGCCATAACCCGGCAACTTCTTGCCCATTCGCAGCAATTTCACTCTTTTCAGCGGTGTTTTCTTAACAGAAGAGACCCGGCAACTGGTAGAAGGTCACTACACGCTTGAGCACATCGGCGAAATCTGGCGTGTCTCTGGTGGATCGCCTGGGCCGGAGCTGTTTCCAGTCAACAAGCGGTAAGAGCAGAATCACTAAATGTTCTATGGTGCCTTCCAACGTTTCTGCAGCGCCTCATTGTTCGTTGATCTTGGAGGACAGAATTTACAAAAATGAAGCTCTTCGAAATTAATTTTAAATTTAGAAAGAAATACCTTAGGAATAGTAATAGAGGCAGGGACTCGAAAGCAGGTTGTACAAAAATTTTGCCGTTCTTATGTAGGAAACCTAGAAGATTTCGTCCTCACCCTTGTCCCCCCATCACTGGTCTGAGGTGAGAGTAATCTATTTAACTGCCTACAAACTCACCGGACCTGCGGCTGGTGCTGATGGATGGCCACACCTTTTTCAACATAGCATCTGTCAGCTAAAACAGATCTACAGTTATTCATCTCTCATTTCCAATGGGATCTCCAAATCCTTAATATGCTGCCTCTCAGTTTCTCCATGGTCACTGTGCCACAGGGCATCAACCGCCTGCTGCAAACGCTGACCACGCTCGACCCACAGATAAAGACCATCGGAGCTACGAAAAAGAGGTACTTACTACATTTCATTATTAAAATTCTTATAGATCATTGCATATGTAGTAGGCAACTTCGAAAAGAGGGACCTCTCCAGCAACGAGTATTGCTGAAAAAACCATAGGTATAAGAGTAAGATTCCGTCTGCTAGGGTTGTAGACAAATTTGCTGATAAAACCTTTTTTTCTCTCCTGATTTTTCCTCTCTACAAATGCCTGGAAATGTCCTCAGAACAAAGTAATGTAGGCCTAAAGACATGATTGAGATAATTTTTTTCCGAATTTCAGAAGCACTTTTTCCTCTATTTTTCTGGAGTTCTTATTAAATTATTTTTTTCTTACTTGTACTTCTAATCACTACTATTTTATTTATTACTAGTCTTTTAACGTCGTTATCCTACTTAGTTTTTGACTCCATTTTTTCAATATTTTTAAACATCCACAAAAATCACTTGAAGGTCTCTCCCTCGATCATTACGGAAAAGGGCAATTTCTACTAGATGGGTGCGTCAATCGCACGTAGGACGCGCGCATCAATCTGCGAGGACTTCCCTTGATCACGCATCATGTAGACCTGGATGAAAATATCTGCAAAAGCATGCGTCTCACCTGCGTATGAGCTGCGACAGCGCTGTGACTGGACGACCTTACAAGCATAGCCATGCCGTAAATTATCCTAAAATCGGTGCAAATCGTTTGTATTCTAACAACAAAAGTTGTATAGGCCACTCACTTTCAGGAAGGCAAAGCTCCAGGATGAAGACGACCAGAAGAAGGATCCTTCGGCTGCCAGCTTCATGAACTCGCTTTCGCTGCAGTTCAAAAACAATCGGCTTGAAATGGAGGTACGAATCTGGTCATGGCTCGATACTGCTCAATTACGTAAGGTATTTTCAGTTCCACAAAGAGATGGATCACTGGTTCATACCGGCACTGGCGATCAGCATCTTCTTCCTAGTCGTCTACGGGATCTACCACATGCTGGTCATGCCAAGGTGAGCTTCCTGAATCCGATAGAGCGTCCTCTTTCTAGTAAATGCATAGCGTTCTAGGCTCATCACCAGCCTGGCGCTCATCGTGGTCGCCCTCACACTCATGTTCTTCATCCTCCTGATGCTCTACATCAATTATTTCCATGTAAATTTTGAAGTTATTCATTCATTCTTGTCAAATTTGGCAAAAACTTTGTTTTTTAGAGTTTTTCGCAGTTCATCACACGCACCTCTCACGGTCATTCGCTCACCATCCTGCTCATCATGGCCATTCTTTTCCTATGCGGAATTGTGAACACGGTATTTCTTTGGTCAACTTGATTTTTATAAGCCCCATTTCTGCTGAACGAATAGCCTCGATTTTTCGCATCTAATTGCCTTTGATCTGGAAACAGTTTCTGACCTTCACATGCCCATTTATATGCGAGAAAAAATCCTTTTAAAAATCGTCCATAGAAGCGCGGTGCCACATCAGAGTGATTTTGTTTTGAGATTTTTATATGATTGAACACATCAGGTACTGCTGATCACAATGGTTAACTCAGAAAACCATAGTATGAATGTCCATTTCAGTTCTCCTGTCCCCAACCAGAGCAGGCCGATGTGTGCCAGACGGTGCACTTCTCCGCGTTCTCGTTCGCGATGTGGATGCTCACCACGGCGGTGTTCATCCGATTTTCATCCGTATACCTGCTTGGAGTGCTTACATTCGCCATTTTCATCTACACCATCCAGATCTTCCTCTCACATCCTCCTATTGGTCCACAAGAGTGAGTTTGCCAATTTATCACTCAGATTGGTTCTCCGAATTCCACTTTGGCGCCCTTACGTCAAATCATCGAGTATGCCATAATTACATAAATTTCGAAACAAAATCGGAACAATGTAATTATTCTGACTATTCCGTTTTTGTGTTGGTACCTTTTCCTTTTTGGCTGGCCTTCTCCGCCTCAAGAATCACAAGAACATTTTTTTTCGCGCAAGTTTCGCCAAGGAGGAAGTTATTTGAAGCACTCATCATCAGAGCTGATATGCGCATTTTGTATTGTATCCACGCTCACTTTTGTTGGATTGTGGCAGGTATTGTAGGTGCTGTATTACACAGAACTCTCTGAAACTTTGCACAGTGGTGACATTAAATAAGCTGATCACGGTTATTGACATGACTTCATATCCCACTGCCACTTTGTTGATATTTCCTCTCAGTTTATTAGAGTGTTGTCACCGAAACCCTACGGAAATGCGATTGTTAACAAGTGTTATAAGTTCCCTTACCAGCGCACAGAACAACCCTCCTGGATGAACTTTCCGAGGTAGGCACTTGTCTTTCGAGATCCTCGCGGCAGATGTTGATCGTTTCTTCCCCTCTTAATATAATTTCTGCATATATCTTTGATTTCAGTTCATTGTAAGAGATTTTGCTGCTGGATCAGAGTGGAGGAGGGCTGAGCACCGTCCAGCGACCTCGTTATCAGCGTCCACCCCTCAATCACTCGCAGTTTCTACGCGGCTTGCTGGCAATTTATCACGCGCACAACGCTGCTTTTTACAACGCTACAAACGTCGTCTACGCTTTGCACGAAAAAATGCACTAGGGATCTTCGAAGTACTTTCTGACTCACCGTCATCATTATTTGTTATGAGTGGGAGAGATTTCATTTGAAAGCCGGGAAGTGCTGCAATAATTTTCCGCTCACATTATAGCAGAAAAACTGCGAGACCTCTCCGTTTTCCGTCTCAAATTCAGAATAGTAGATAAGAGGAATCCAACAAGTCAATGGATTTCAGATTCACCGTTGAGTTCGACCTATGGGTTGGTCTGTCGTCGCTGGCCGCGCTCGTCTTTCTGCATGCGAGGAGATGCGAGAAGCTGATGAGACTCGACTTCTTGTCCGTCGTCAAGGTGAGCATTCGTTTCCTTCGACAGGCTGCGCTGCTCCATTCAAAGTGCTCCTTGATCGCGTTTAGCTGCGATTTACTCCTTTACACAACGATTTAATCGCAACACCTGTCTGACAGAGATTGCAGCACAATCCAACTGTGAGCTTCGTATATATCGTGCAGAAAATATAGTAGTTGTGCAGATCTGTACGGGTTGTCCACAACTGCAAATAATAAAAGCACAGCCACGTTACTGATGCTCGAATTTGAAAGTCAGATATATGGGAATAAGAAAACCATGGTCGACGCTGAATTTGCAGCAAGTTCCCGTGTTTTCTTCGTACAAATTTCATGCAAACCTCATGCACCTCAAAACACGTTTACATGGGACGTCCATGACACGTGTATGAGTGGCGCACGGAATGTGCATGAGATGTGCATGACTTCTGACACAGCTTCTGACACCCCTCCACAGAGCCAATTTGGGAGTGTTCCTTCACGACTTCAACCAAGTGCATGGGCTAAGTTAGTGGTGCATGGATTTAACTTTATGCAAGTCTCGGTTTTCTGATAGAAGCACCGGATTTCTGCTACAAACCTTGCGCAGGTGTTTGCAACCGCTGCTCATTCACATCCATATCATCACGGTTCCCTGGTGGGGGCATGGTTATTCGATGCGGGCATCGGTTAGCTTATTCAAGCTGTAACTTCAGAAATTCCTGGTTGGGAGCTGTGCGAATTCACTCGACATGTTAAAGGCAAATTTTTCTTTCCGATGTTAAGCAACAAACAGCGGGAACTCTCCAGAATACCTAGCTTTGCGTCTGCACTAGCTTGAAAAAATCTTCATAATTACATCGCAATTGGCACGAAGATGCTCCTTAATTCAAATTTCATTAAAATTAATTTAAAGGCGGGTTTCAACAACTTAAACCTTCATGTTCTCTGCTAGCGAATAGCTTAACCTATACGACTCTACTCGGGTAGTGTCTACGAAACTTCCACGGAGCCTCTCGGGAAGCCAGCGGGACTTCAGTGCGCGTTGCGTACGCGTTGCGGCGAAGTTACCGCCGAAGTCCCATCCACGCACATTTTTGACACATCCAGCAAGTTTCCAACAGCTCAGTGATCAGCACCCTCTACTTGTGGAATTGATCAAAATTGATGAGGAGTGAAGCAAGCTGACGGTTCGCCCTGAGCCTGATTGCTGTAGAAACAGCCTTGAAGTACTCGTTTTTTCGTTACTACCAACAGGACCTAACCGCGGCCAGAGCCAGTCACCTGTTTTCGCAGACAATGCAACATCCACCTGAGCAGGTGCTCGCATGTGCCTTTCAATAAGAAAACATTACATCCGTCTAGAAAGATAAACCACTCAATGAAATCCACGTGGGGACGGTGAACTTCTAAAGGATTGCGATCCCCATTCAGTTTGATGTTATTGGGTTCTGCGGCGAAAACGGGGTGCAGGAAAGGTCAGCCGCCCCGGCCACACCCGCTTTGTGCGGCCACCGTGGCGTAGAGCAAGGACTTTACAGCCGTCCGGATGTATTTTCGTCGGCTCGTAAAGCCGCCGGTCGACGAACATCGTCGCGCTTACGATGGCGCGAAAATTGGCACATGTGTATGGCAACAGAGCTGCTGACGTTGCGAAGGACGGGGGGGGGGGGTGACTACCGGTTGGTCAAGGATATGCTCTGCACAGATAAAGCACTTCTGAAGCAGTCCATTATGCTGAGAAAGGACATGATTCTACCTGAAGAGGTGAACCGGTCGGCCATCTCAAGAGTAGTTCAAATGCAGATGTATGTGGAAAGTTCGGGAGGATAGGGAGCACAGGTTTAATTTCTTGGAGAACCCCCCTCCCCGGAATGTTCAATTATAGACACCCTCTAGAGATTCCGTAATGTGGAGGTGTTTTTCTACGCTGCGCAGTTTCAGGGCGTCGAAGAGTCATCGTCAAAGGATCGCTTCCTGCTGCTGAACAGTCAAGTGCTGCTAAATCTCGTGCCACCCCACGTCGCTCCATGGGTGGTGGCGAAGACCGGTGAGCAGTGGCACCATGCTCATCACTCAGGTCAGTTTGAATGCGAGGATTTGCCAAGCCAGGAGAAAATCAGAAATTCATACTTCCAGTCGGTGTCGCCTACATGACCGTTTCTGGATTCAACCTCTCAGGAGAACAGGGTTTGAATGGACTCAACTACGTTTTCACTTCGTTCGATCAGGTGGGCTTAGCACCACTGCTCCGGCAAAAACTCATATTTTCACCATTATATGCTAAATGATCCGATTTCAGCAACTTACCAACTTCCGGGGAATCGAGAAGATCAAGAGCGCGAATCGATTCTACATCGTTGCCGTCGGTCTACTTCCGGATGCCGCTCAGAACGTGAGCCCATAGTTATTCACTGATCATTCCTTTCGTCTACATATATTCTGTAACACAAGGAAACTTGTTACTTTCAAAGAAATAGGAACATTAATAGTAGAGCCGAAGAACACATGGAATGCTGCAGTGTGTATTTGTATCCAGTTTTAATTATGGATTTTTAATTTTTACCACTAAAGCCAGGCCAGTTGTGAGCCGAGTATACAGTAGGCGGCGATGGGCGTTTTTCGCGGACAGACGAAGCACGCTACGCGGCCGCACCGCTCGCGCTGGAATCGCTGCCGTAGTGGCAAATCAGGGTCTTTTTTTTACATTTTTCCATCATATATGATGTTAACTCTTGAGAAACTAACGAATATCAAGAAAACACCAACAGTTTGTTGTCGTGGCGAGAATTCCAACATGAGCAGCGCGTTTGCGTCACGTGCTTACCAACTCCGCGGAAAACGCACCACCATCGACGCCGACTATGTAGTTATAAAGAAAGAGTGCGCGCAACAACAAACGAACAGAAACAATAATAGATCGACTAGAATTTAGGAGTAGGACGCAGTCTTATGCTGTCTTGCTTCCAGTCCATGTGAATTTCGCCTTCAGGTGAACGAGACTCCTTGGACAATCGGCGAGCTGCTGCACACTCTGGCGCAGTTCTTACTCCAGGCCACTCAGTTCGCATCAGAAAAAGATTTCCAGGTG
This sequence comes from Ancylostoma caninum, assembly GCA_037903475.1. NCBI lineage: Eukaryota > Metazoa > Nematoda > Chromadorea > Rhabditida > Ancylostomatidae > Ancylostoma > Ancylostoma caninum. The sequence continues at coordinate 2,323,793 of JBAJFG010000384.1, read as the reverse complement.
CAGATTGGTACGTGGCTCCTTTCCATTCGCGTAAAGTTCTCTGATTTATCTCTCACAACAGCTTACATGCCCCCATGCAGGTATGGACTGTGGCAGCGCACTGTCGCTGGTCGCCGACACCGACCAACCCCGTTACGAGCTGTGGGGGGAAACGGTGGAGAGGGCTCGGATTCTGATGCAGAGCGCCAGCCAAGGCAAAACGTTCGTCTCGGAAGAGATTTTTCTGGCACTCAGGCCACGAAACCTGCACTTCAGCACGAAACCGATGAAGGTAAGTCCGATCTGAAAAGCTCCTCATCTCCACAACTTTCCGGAAACTTGAAGTTTTAGGTTATCCCGAACCTGAACGCCTACATCCTCTATAGCACGGAGGACAACACGCCGAACGAGAGCATGCCGCGTGAGGAGCAGGAACGGCACACTCAGTACATGTTCGAGACGGCGCAAAATGTCGACGTGAGCTTTTTTCGCGACCGGATACTCTAAGAAGCGCAAACGCAGGAATCCTGGGTAATCCTCTGATTTCAGTCGCAGCTGACGTCGTCGATGGCGTCGTCGTTCTCGTCCGAGCTGCAATCGATCGAGGGTGGAGGCGAAACGGACAGTGATATAGGTGCGAACGAGGCTGCTTGCATTTTCTGCACCTCTTCTGAAAATCTGCCTTTCAGAATGGATAACCCCGGAGACGGCGCTAATGCGCCAATCCACCTCATCGCATCAACCTCGAGAGCCGGTCATCCCCTTACGAAGTAACTACCGCATGTCCGACTACAACCCTTACAGGTTCGGCTTGGCCCCAGAATTCAAATGACTCCCCGTTGGAACTGAGCAAAACGATTTGTTCTAGGGAACCGTATCGAGTGCAAGATGTCATGGCTCAGCGGTTCTCCGACAGCTACAAGGGAGACCACGCGAGCCAGTACTCGGATTGGTCCGAGCAGGAAAGCAGGGCTCCGAGTCGTGGCAGTCAACGAGGTGTGTGCTACCGTCCATTAGGCTGTGTTTATGCTTCATGACTAGGCAGTAGCGTTGTTACCTTGCCTCACTAAGACACGGGTGTAGGTACCTAGGATTACGAACTTTTGCTAGGTTACCTACGTGACATCAGTTGTAGGATTTCATCAAGGAAGTTAGTAGTTGCGCCACACAGTGACACAGTCGCTTGTGAAGTTACGGGGCAATGGTCGCGCTGCGAAAGTTAAACACACTCTTGTACTCCAGAAACAGTTGTATTCCAGAAATAGAATTGAAATAATTATTGGTCCACTAGTGACATTTTCATGACCTCCGCTACAAATTTCAGGCGAAAATAAAACTAGTTTAGCAGTACTTGTATTTCATGCTATCCTTGTGCTGCTTCTCATAATTTGATTGTTTCAGCCAGGCGACGATGGCGAGGAGGCTCGAAATCATCGCTGCGGCATCCATTTTCCTGGATGAAGCGAGTATGTCTCTGAACTTTCTTGGAGATAGTATTTGTATGATCAGCTTGCAAGGCCTTGAGGCATATGTCCTTTTTAAGGCGCAGGTTGTAAAGCTAGAAACTCAGTTATGTCTTCTTGTTGGAATTTTGCATGAGCATTCAGTTAATTTGAACAATTGATTATTGATTATTAATGACATAACAAGTGATTATTGACAATAGATTTTTTTGTTTTGGTAGATCTTCTTCGCTTACGATTGGGGGAACACAAACGAAGGTACACCTCAAATATGGCATTGCATATCTTTCAATGTGGAAGGTTATGCCTGGAAGGGGCGGTGCACCTTAGCTTTATGATTGGTGAATCCATCCGAGTGGTCAGTCACGAAACTCAGCCACACCGTCCTTCCCAGGTACAGCGCTCCATACTCACCCAATTTTCTTACTTACAAGTTCTGAGCAGAGACATCCTTGCGTAGGGCACTTCCACCGATTACGATGATTCGTTGGCGGACCCGGCAGAACGACTCGAAGCTGCCGCGAACAGAGTCGACCGCATGCTCCAGGAGCTGAATGCATATGGGGAGTTCGCCGACATTAAGCCCTTGGAGTAAGAATTTCTTTACCTGTTGTAGTCTACAGCAAAAACCTTCATCATGCTCTTGCGCACAGATTTTCATGTGTTCTCCCTCCCAGGTATCGCCCATTCCCCACGGCCGCGTACGGCTCGATGAAGTCCGTGCACCGCGCGATGTCGTCCGCTTGTCACACCGAGTACGACAACGCGGAGTCCGAAGCCGCGCTCTCCGACGTTGAGCCGAACGCGAATGGACGGACGTCGAGGTACCCCAGCCGTGTGCATTTCAGCTGTGAAGAGACGATGGCAGTGTTTTTAGGTCCCAAGAAAAACGACGCAAGAGGCGGTGGCGGTCCCAGAAGGGCGAAGACGCCGACACGGAGTCTCAGTGCAGTAGCGCGGCCAGCAGCGTTGACCTCGACCCATTGCGGTACGGGAGTCGCTCATTCTTCATTTCACTTTATACTACACGTGGACAATGGCACTCTGCGTCGCTGTCGCTCAGGCGACATTGTTTTTGATACGTATCGATTGTGGGCAGCTCGCAGCAATCACCGATCCTATGTGTCGTTCTCGGACACTTGTCACTCGCGCGCGCAGCGTCAGGCCATTTCGCATTTTTGAACACAGGAAAATAACAACCAAGCCTAGTTCCAAAGATGCGCTCATGCAGCCTAAGACCCATGGCATACTTCACAGCGTCACCGAAGAAAATGAATGGAAGTGTAGGAACAAAATGTTACGAGTTCTCATATCTTATCACACAGTTTGCGTGAAGTACCGTACTGGCATAGGAGCCACTCTGAGAAAACTTGTGGTGGTGAACGGTCGCAGCAACAGCGTCGCTGTGTAGTATGCCATTCGCGTTAAGCTACATTTATAGTGCATCACAGTCCGATCCGGTCGGATAAGAAAGAATGCATATCGATTTTGGTCGGACAAATACGTATAAGGGTCGAAACGTATCTTTTCTTATCCGACCGGATCGGACTTCGATACGCTATAAATGTAGCTTTAGAGGCAGTATATCACCTCGTGATGGGTATCGAGACGTCAACGGAATTCGCTCCTACTCGACGCGCTGATTCCAATGATGTGCTTGAAATCTGAAAAAAAAAACGGTCAAAAAACCCTATTTTGAAGCTAGTGTCGATATTGGAGCGGACGAGTTACCTTGCTAGGAAGCTAGCAAAAGCGAAGCTGAGAAGCTGAGATTGCACATTAAAATGAACTTTTCAGCAGTAGCTGCTATTACTAAGTGAGCGAGTATTGCCGTGTTGGAAGAACATGCCGCACCTTCACCAAGCTTTAGCTGAGGAATGAAGCCTCTCGTCCACTGGCCGAGAATTTCGAAATGAATCCGGAACTTACGGGGTTTCCAACGTTCCCCTGAAAAATAATCTGCATCGTTTTGCTCACTGGCTCCCACATGTTTGACTGACGTGGGAATCTCGAACGCGATCCCTGAGATGATAAACTGCCTTTAAGGGCAATCTATGTTAGGGTGCGTGCGTCAGACGCACGCATCCATTTGTGAAGGATTTTGCATGAAGACTGGTCAGCGCGCCCGGTGTATCCTCAGTGGAAAGAACGTGCGGCCGCCGCGAGGCCGTAAGGCGTCTGAGCTGCTCCAGCGATTCGACTCTCCCTATCCTTCATCATATATATACGCAAACGCACGCATCTAGTATAAATTGCCCTTTAGATAACGATTTCCCTGAAGAACTCTGCTTCAAGCAGTGAGGCCATTGTTATACTTCTCAATAAGTGATTTCAATAGCGGTGCGGCGTCACGCAGTTTTGATACATATCGATTATTAGTTTTTCCCGCAGTTTTAATAGATATCGATTTTATCGGCGCGTCGCTGGTGCCGTCGCCGACACTAATCAATACGTACCAAAACCAGTATCGCTGAACAGGCAGCAAGCTATACTCCTCAAGGAGTATAGCAGCGACCTTAACGGAGGTGTTAACATCCCATGGTGATTATCACCTTCTTACAGCTGGAAGTCCGTGCACTCGATCGGCTACGAGAATGAGTACGAGATGCAGTCGGACAACGAAGGGTTGGCGATCGAGGAGATGAAGGCGCTGTCGCGCGACATCCGCAAGAACTTCGGCGACTTCAAGCTGGCGACCTTCGACGACATTGATCAGGACTGATCCATTGAAGCTGTTGATCCGATGCACACTGCATCTCAAATTCGAAGTTCATTAACGCTCACGATTTCAACGTTGTTGACGGGTAACTGTAGAGGTGGCACGAGCGGCACGTTTCTTCACGGTATGGAAATGGTGGTCATGAGTAATTTTGCACAGGAGAACCACCTCTTCACACATGGTGGTGGGAACGTGCTGCTCGTGCTCTTCGTCAAGCGTTTTCTTCAGTATTGCTGTTATCCTTGTGTTGAACCCGATTTGCTCACTCTTTGTACGGTGCTTTTGTGTGGATATCTCGACGTTTGTCCATTTTTCTGTCTCTGTATGTTATGTCGTTGTTGGATAATCTCAACATTTGGCTGCTCTCAGTGCTCTGGTCCTCTGAGGAAGCGAATGAGATCTTTGTTACCATGTGTTTTGAAGAACTTAAAGAAATTATCTTCTCAGCATCGATCAGAAAAAATACCCAGGATTTCTTTGACCTAGATGTACGAACAAAGCATGCTGATATTGAGTGCCGTATTCCTCGGGTGTATGTTGACATTAAAGACAAAACAAAACATGTTTAGGTGGAAAGCTGTCATTTGAATTTGATTTCTTGCGAGCTTCTTTTTTTTTCTAAATCATCTCATGAACACCCCCGAGGTCCTCACGGTTAATGGCGCTGACCACGCTAGTGAGCCCCAATGAGCTTAATAAAAAAAAACCTTCATTTATATATCCTAGGGAGGATGGGTGTGTGGGGAACTATGAAGAAGAAAATGAGAGAGAGCAGCATATTAAGCGCAACTTTAAAAAAAGCGCACGAATCTACGTATAAAACTTGGGTTTCCCTTGCTCCGAAACAAAAACATATTACAGCATTAATTCAAACCCAACAACTTCAATACACATAGGATCCATGATTAAATGAGACCTGTTTCGAAAACAATTACGGTTAAGTGGTTGGCCTACCATCCGCTTTTCTCGTCTGTCCGAATACCATCATACATTTCCCACATTTTTCGTTCATAACGTTTCTCGAGCAATCTTCCTTTGAAATAGAGTATTCAAAAGTGTCCCAACTTACGGTCCACTTCTGGACCTACAAGGTGCTGAAACGACAAATAGAGTACAGATGTGACCATAGTAAACGCTGTTGGAGTGAATTTGTTGGTTTTGTGCTGAAAGCATTTTCTAGGGGTTAAAGGCAGGGGCCCACCTCATCGTGTCCGTTGAAGGTATAGACATATCCTAGACCTTCTCGCCATGTTTATCCCAGTAATGTACATCAACAGGCTCAGGAGCGACGAAGGTCCCATTTTCGAAGTGGAGGAACCGACTACATTTTTGGAGCCGGGAGGCGGATCGCTCCAAGCTGTGCTGGCTGCCTGCCACGGCTGCTTCGTTGGTGAACGAGTCTTGGCGTGTTCAATCGATAAGATCAACGGCTCCACACGTCAACTCGGATTAGCAAATTGTTACAGACCCCGTCCAGGAAAACGGGTTTAAAGACTCTTTAGAGACAATTTACTTATACCGCTGGATTCAGTGTGTCGTGGAGATGCAGGATCTGCCATTATCTCAACCACGAATGTGAGGTGGCTCTCTGCCTTTGAAGGAGGAGATCATGGGAGGCAAAATAATGATATAACAGAAATAAACATGATTTCTCAAAAAATTCGGTTGTTTTCGATTTTTCCCTGAGTTGCAGAGCCTTGCTAATGCTGAATATTGATTAAAGAATGCACTGCAATACACAGTTGCCAAAAAAATCTGTGCCAGAAGACGTCTACCTGCTTTACCATAAAAATTTCAAAGACTTCACTTGTAGAAAGTACTCTCACACGCTTTCTTTCACAAGTGTGGGATCAACACACATATTTAAGGCTAATGGTAGGGCTCTTCATCCAATCTATTTTTTTTTGTTTTACTGGGTTTATACAATATCTACTTTTGAAGAAAGATAGCAAACAAATATGTATAGAACGAAATGTTTATCCATGCTTCCAAGCATACACCCATATACTTACATTTGAAAAAAAATACCCAGCCTCTGAACATGCAAGATCTGAAACTTCCACGTGACATAAAAAGAACGAGTGAGTTCTACACTGATAAAATTGTCTGGGCCAAAGTGGAACATGTCAGACATCCGCACATGTCTCGGGTTAACGCATATGATAAACATGCAGTAGAAATAAGGATACAAGTGAGGTTTATAGCGTTCACAATCTTCACAGTCTGGCAGTGATTACGCAGAAGTACAAGTTTAATATAGAAAATCTGGAAAAGGAGTCAACATGTATGTAACACCTTGGAATATACAATTGTGAGTGTGAAATACATGGAAATGTCTACATGCAGCAATCACCAGAAAACAAGAAAGCCAAATTATTGTAAATTGTCCTCATGGGGTAATTTCAGCTCAACAATTATACCTTGGCAAAATGGTAAACTCATACTCGATTGTGATCCGCGCCTTATATATTTTGTTGGGATGGTTACACAATTATGACCACAACAAGGTTGATCATTTGCTGCAGAACTGATTTTAATATTCTTTCTCGTTGCACTGACAAAAAGTTGAGCGATTCCCGAAAGCCCAGAAAGCAACCCCGAAATTCTCACCACTTATCTTGAATAGCCTTGCACTAGACAGTAGAAAACCCCGCTGGGAAATTGTAATACTGCTAGAAGAAAATTGGCTGAAATAATTGACCTCGTTCAACAATACAGGATAAAAACGCTCTGCAACACTATTTTTCCATAGATACCTAAAGTAACTTAAATATAAGCTTTCAGCTATCAAATAGAAAACAATAAATATGTGATGGAACGAAAATAAATGAGGTTAAAATAGGGAATAAAAAAGCTGTGTTATAGAATTCATTTGGAACCCCGTAAAGTCCATGAACTAAGAGTTTTCCCGTATGGCATTCTCTCGGATTTTTATAGCAGATTGGGCGTCCTGGTACGACATGCCCAGGCGAAGACGCCTACGAGGAATGTGACTACCGGAAGAGGAGACCAATAGCCGCATTCTGAAATAAGAACAACAGCTAAATTTTAGTCAGTGCAGGAAAAACCTAACCATTAAAAAAGGGAAAAAGCGCATTTAAACACTAGAACCAGAATGAAATGTTGCACAAATTATAAGTTTTTTTTTTTTCAAAGTCAGTTTTGACTTAGAAACATTTCTCAAAAGAGTTATAGGTTTTTGTAAGGATTCTATGCATTTGCTCACATGAAGATCTATTTTGATGAAAAAATACCTAAAAACAGCTGCAAAATGCTGTAAAAATGGAAAAGAAAATGCTGCAAGTGCATAGCATAATTAGGAACACTAAAGGGAGCTTGCCATTTTGCAAGACGCAGAAGATGCGCTTTGTGACAAACAATGAAGCAACTTACGAGCATAGTTGTCCAACAAGAGAGAGTAAAGTGGATTCAACCAATGGAGCTATGCCTTCAACTAAAGCCGCAAACGAGGCATACTGGGCATATAGCTCGGCGAAAGAGAAATCGTCGGTCTTTTCCGCCTAAACAGAATGGCTCGTGAAATCCGCGATGAAACCAATCTTACCGAAAATTCGTAGAAACACACTCATGTGAATATATTCGTTTTGAATACACTCACAAGGGTTATGGCAGCTTTGAAAAGGAGTAGAGCATGCTTCGATAGGCACTTCACAAAGTGAACCAGTAGAGTTGAAGACGCCTCGCGCGTTGCACAAAGTACCTGCAGAGCGTTTTGGTATACTTTGAACACACCTCCCTTTAACGAACCCGAGATAATATCCGATGAGCTCACGTGTTCAACTAGAAGCTTTTTTGCACCCTTTTCGATAGCAATCTCAATAGCTCGTCGAAGAAGATCCATGGCTTTACGCAAATCTCCAGTCACAGCCGCCACCTGAAGATTAAATAACAACCAGCCTGATCGTCCGGCTGACGCCGGACTCTCAGGCTTCTTTTCGTGCTCGCTTCGCTCGCATATTTTCATAGTCCTCAGATAAGATTGGTGCAGGTGGATGAACAGACACTATCCACAGAGAGGTATTCTTTATCGCAGTGCATGGAACTACTGACCCACTATGGGCAACTCCTTTCCAACAATTTCTGGCAACGGCGTTTCCCTACTTTTAGACGCCGGTGCACCCTTATCACGCCGTTGGACCCGACTCCAGGCGTTTCCCCGCTTTTGGACGCCGGCGCACCCTTATCACGCCGTTGGACCCGACTCCAGGCGTTTCCCCGCTTTTGGATGCCTGCGCACCTTTATCACGTCGTTGGACCCGACTCCAGGCGTTTCCCTGCTTTTGGACGCCGGCGCACCCTTATCACGCCGTTGGACCCGACCCCTGGCGTTTCTCCGCTTTTGGACGCCGGCGCACCCTTATCACACTGTTGGACCCGACTCCAGGCGTTTCCCCGCTTTTGGACGCCGGCGCACCCTTATCACACCGTTGGACCCGACTCCTGGCGTTTCCTCGCTTTTGGACGCCGGCGCACCCTTATCACGCCGTTGGACCCGACTTCTGGCGTTTCCTCGCTTTTGGACGCCGGCGCACCCTTATCACGCCGTTGGACCCGACTCCAGGCATTTCCCCGCTTTTGGACGCCGGAGCATTCTTATCACACCTCCAGCCCACCTCTTACACTATCCTAAGGCGTAACCCTCATCCGTGTCATCCCTCGTTCGCTTGGTTCCTCCTCTTCGTTATAGAGGTGTCCTACCCTTCTCTTTCCTTTTATACGGTTCTGTAATCAAAAGCCTATCTCATTCATTCCGACCGTGATCAAAACAACTGTTGGCCATTAACATGTCTGAACGTGACAAACGTGGCCGGAAACTCCAGTAGATCAAGGTAAAAATCAAAATTTACCACATTTTCATACATAACTCGACGCGCTGAACACGATGGTACAGGTACTTTCCATTTTTGATGGCTGGTTCTCGTGCACACACGCACACACACACACACATGAACTGCCAATTAATAAGAAGTAAGATTATGATCATTATTTCAGAGGAAAACATGCAGATCCAAAGGTTTACAAGTAATAGGCAAATTCTCCATAAAATTTCGCCATAGAAAGGAAAGCTTCCCAGCTCCTTCAACCTGGAAAACTTTAAGGCTACGACAAAGGGGAGGGAGGGTATTTAACTCCTAGCAGAAAGAAATAAGGAAGAAATTAAAGAGGGCTCCATCTATGCACGACAATGAAAGATAAGAATTCTTACCTTTCTCGCAGCAATCTGTACGGCGCCCTCGTCTATAGCGTTCGTTGATCCCCTTAGGCGGTCGTGAATGATACGTTCTATCTGTTGGAATTCATATGGCTGGAAGCAAATACGAGCTGCGCCCTGAAAGTGGGATCCTCGCTATCAAATAGCTGTCACAGCATTGGGTGCTGACAAAAACCCATGGTTGATTTTTGGTTTTTCAGAACTTACTATGCGACTAGTAACCCGCTGAGGAAGCATACGTTCGGGAAGGTCTAATGTATTAGCGATAGCCATTACAGAGACACGTGCCGATTCCACCGCAGTCCAATTAAATATGTCGTAAATAAGCTGAAACAATTCACAACGAAGCATGCGTGATACTAAAGAAATAGGAAAAGAAATGCATTGCATCATGATATGAACACCAGGTAAAAATCCAGTTAATCGGAAATAATCCTCAGTGCTGTGTGATGCGGAAGAGATGGCAACTTACCTCCTGCTTTTTGGTACAAAGTTGGTCGAGCTCATCGATAAGAATCACTATCGGAGGGCGACGATGATCCGCCATTTCAAACATGCTATTCAACTTCCTACGGGCTGAAGCCGGTGATATACGAGAACAGTTTCCGGTTATCCTGAAAAACGATGCTAATAGCTGTCACGACAATCAGTGCTCATGATAGAATAACTGATCAAAGAAATATCCACAAGACTCACTGATTATATATCTCGGCAAATATTTTCTTTGGTTCTATAAACTCCATTGCATTAACGGCAACAAAACAGAATTTGCTGCATGACCTATCTCGACTTAGCTGTTTGACCACCTAAAACGACTCAACAATAAGTACGAGAGATATCACCGGACGAAACGTGAGACTAAGAAACAATCGAGACAACAATTTCATTGGTCTTTAAACGGAGGACGTACCGACATAACTGTAGCAGTTTTCCCCGTCCCAGGGACGCCACTTATGTACATTGCACTGCTCGTACCTCGTATAGAAACTGCATTGCGAATGAAACGCTCTACTTCGGCTGCTTCCTAAAACTCACATCAACAGTGGATTTGCCTGCTACAGAGTGTAATAATGCAGAAAAACTCATAAAAATGCACTTTAGAAATGTGCAATACAATTCGAAGGTTCTTTAGAACGAAATAGCTCTAACATCATGAGTTGAGATTTTACATGACTTCAATGAAAAAGGAATGACTTGTCATGTGTTGCATAGCCCAACTTCAAATAGCTGGTAATTTGTAGTTTACCACCGGAACAGCAGCGCTAAAAAAAACCAGGCCAATACAAAAACTAACTTCTCCTGCATGTATTGTGCAGTGTTCAAGGAGTTGAGCACTGGAGGCTAGTAAAAGAGAAAGGTACGGTAATGGCCTCCAGTTATACATACAACCAAATCGCTCCTATTCACGAACTTGGTCAGGAGTTGCACTTGAACGTCAAAATCTTCTTCACGCCAGCCGAAGCCCAACTCTATGCTAAGAAATTCACGTAGGATTTTTTGAAGACGTCTAGCTGGAAAATCACTTACCATACATTTTACGCCTTAAAGCTAGGCCTATCAGAAAACGAGCTGGCTGTGCCACTAGAAATCGATATATCTGGAGAATTTATCACTAAACGTAAAAACATCTAAGCAACGGTATTGATCGTTTCCCAGTCAGAGTATGGCTCTTTCTAAAGCGACAGGATCGGCGAGGCCCTTCTCGGATAGCGCAGGGTCAATTACATAGATGACAGATATATCACTGGTTGAAATCGCGTTTTCTCAAAATTATATAAATTCGAAGTAAAGTGTGCTAGTAGGGACAGAACTTACGAATCAACCTAATAACATAATCGAGAAAACTGCAAACAAGGAATAAAAAAGGTGAAATGAGAACGAGTGGAAGAAGCAGCTAATCATAGTGCCGCCTCCTTTCCAGTCTAGCATAAACGATCGGCTTGCTAGCACAGACGATTTTCTCATGGTACAACAGAACTATGAAAGCTCACAGGCGTCGAAAATTGATATGCATGAGAACGAGGAGAACGATTACCTCCTCTCGACATGGCATCCGTTCGGGCACTTCAGCTGTATGCAACCGTCGACGGAAGTCTTCAAGTGTCTCAACTTTCTGGAACATACACAAACCATCCATGAAACAACAAACTGCATCTCTTCATAACACATACCTTGACAGCCATTCTTGGATCAAGTTTGGAATTACCACGTTTATTTGCAGGGGATAACGCGCTGACAGTTTTGTAGGTCAACTGAGCTCTACCAAGCGATTTCCTTCTGAAGAAACATCAATCGTAGTACAAGAACGACTTCGTAGAGAAGGGTGATTCACCTGTTCAGTGGTTTCGCTTCTTCCAGTTCATCCTCAGATGAGGCGAACTCACTCTCATCACTTTCATCGCTCGAATAATCCTCGCTTGACGAGGCTTCCAATTCCCCCGCTTCAAAAGAACGATCTCTTTTGCTCGCAGCTTTAGTGCTCTTCGCTCGAGCAGGTACAACTCGGGCAGGTGAACGCCTGGTTGCCCAAGGGCTTTCCTGAAGATATGTACGTCTAATGAGGCCTTTCCTTCAGCAGCACTGACGACAAGAGCACTCACTGGTCCGACCACTCGATATTCCACAGTACCATCAGCACGAGGAACAACTGGTCGGAAGCGCACTACTAGCTGGAAGTTTCACAAGGAAAATGAATTCTGTTGTGTTGATGCTAATTTGCAGCAAAAGCAATTAAAAAAACACCTGAACCGTAGAGGATAGATAGTAGTATTTCATCAAAACGCATAAGTGGATATGAACGCATGCGTCCGAGCAAAAAAAGGAACATTCACTAGCCCGAAAAAAAGGTTTGTCAAGTAAGTGTCTCCGTAAAGTTTACAAAAGTATCGATAACAACAAAGATCAGAGTTCAAAAAAAGAGGACTATACGTAGAAGGAAAATTATGTTGAAGTTTGATACATCGGTTAACATTAAATAAAGTCGTAATACTAACTGGCATCACTTTGGCATCCCGCGGCGATAGAACACGAGAATTAATTGGTGTTCTCGGCGACCGATACTTAGCTCGACCTTCTTCTTTCCTAAATACGAATAGTGCACACTCCAGAGCAAGAGAAAATTACTTGCAATACCTGATAGAATAAGAGGATATTTTCACAGTATCGCTGAATTTTGTTATCTTCATTCTCAGCGGAGTTCTAGTGTGCGATTGTTGAATGGCAGACGAGACCTGTCAAAATATTTTAAGAGGACTTCGAGTTGATGTTTGCTGAAGTTAAAAAGACAATTAAATGATCGCCAATCCAATCACAAGGCCTAGTGCAGTAAGGAAAGCAAAACAGAAGCTATTAATGAAACGTACAACTGTCCTCCTGGGAAGTCGTCGCCCGACACAGTCGCCCGCTGGTGGAATGTTCTCGTCATGTTCAATCTCCAAACCGTCGAGGCTTTTCTGGAGAAAGGCAACGCTAATACTTATGCATGTCTCAACATTGGTGACGTGAAGAGAAGTCGAAATGGTGCCTACCAAGAACCTATCAAGAGATAAAGAGTAAGCGGGCTAATTATTGGTTCATATTATAAGGGCAGTATGTCATCTCGTTTCGCGAGTTGTAGATATCAACACATTCTATACCTCCTCGTCACGCTGATTCCTATGATATACGTCCAAAGGCATAAAAGTAACGAAAACCCCGTTTTCGGAGGGTCTAAAAGTGCAGCTCACGGATCACTTGGGCGGAGCAGTCCGTGAATGTGCTAGCTGCCCGCCACGGCTGCGGCGTTGGCCACCACGTCTAGACGTGTCCGATCGATAAGATCAACGGCTTAACGCATCTACAGCACCGGCAAACTGTTCCGAATACCGGTCCGAAAAATGTTTAAAAACGAGTTCAGAGACCGTTTTGTAACATTTTAGTACCTCGCTGGATACATCGCATCGAGCATATTCAGTCCGCTAAAACCTCAGACACGAAAACGAGGTGATACACTGCCTTTAGATGAACATCTCATCAACTGTAGGCAACACCCATTACTGCGAGCACTACCGTCCATCAGATGTGAATGGAATAGATCGCGGGAGCAAGTCAAGTGGCACCAGAGCGAGACTTTCACTCAATAATTGCCAGCTTCTTTGAAACGGCCTAATTCAAATAATGGCACATATGATAATAAAGAATAAAACATCCAACTAAGCCAACTAAGTGCTTTTTATATGAGCTACTATTTATATGAAAAATGATGGAAACTAACTGACCCCACGGCGCGTAACTTTAGCAGACTGTGAACCCAAGTCCAGACGGCGATGTGCAGCAGCTGACCTGAGACCGGCTCTAGAAGAAGGCCTGCTGTTGTCGTTTTGGGCCTCAGGAGATTCAATTTTTAACTGCAAAAGAAAATAAAGACCACTATATACATGTACCTTTGCTGTATATAATCCTTAGAGAACAGTAAGCCAAACTATGAAGTGAAGTGTAATCTCCTTAGCAACAAAATACGCAAGGATATCATACTTCTTCTTAATTGGCAGTTCATGTGTGTGTGTGTGTGTGTGTGTGCACGAGAACCAGCCATCGAAAACGGAAAATACCTACACCATTGTGTTCAGCGCATCGAGTTATGTACGAAAATGTGGTAAATTTCTATTTTTACCTTGAATAAGAGGTGTTTCGGGCCACGCCAGTCATGTTCAGACATGTTAATGTCCGACTGTTGTTTTCATCACAGTCGGAATGAATGAGATAGACCTGTGATTACAGAACCGTATAAGAGGAGAGAGACGGATAGGTTGCCTTTATAACGAAGAGGAGGAACGAGGCGGACGAGGAACGACGAGGATGAGGATTAGGCCTTAGTGTAGTCTTGGAGGTGGGCTGGGGGTGTGATAAGGATGCTCCGGCGTCCATAAGTGAGGAAACGTCTGAAGTCAAGTCCAACGGCGTGATAAGGGTGCGCCGGCGTCCAAAAGCGGGGAAACGTCCTCCAACGGCGTGAGTCGGGTCCAACGGCGTGATAAGGGTGCGCCGGCGTCCAAAAGCGGGGAAACGCCTAGAGTCGGGTCCAACGGCGTGATAAGGGTGCGCCGGCATCCAAAAGCGGGGAAACGCCGTTGCCAGAAATTGTTGAAAGGAGCTGTCTATAGTGGGTCAGTGGTTCCATGAACTGCGATAAAGAATACTTCTCTGTGGATAGTGTCTGTTCATCCACCTGCACCAATCTTATCTGAGGACAGTGAAAATATGCGAGCGAAGCGAGCACGAAAAGAAGCCTGAGAGTCCGGCGTTAGCCGGACGATCAGGCTGGTATATTTTAAAGCTGAAGTCATATAAGAACAGGCTTACAACTGCGGCCATTTGCTGTGAAATCTTCGATGCTGGCGTCGCTACAACCGAACCCTTCCTTTTTCCGTGGCGCTTCTCAGGCGAACTGAATAATTCTTCGTAACCGTCCATCTCTGCTATCACTTTTGCATTGCGAGGAAGTGATCTCCTAACTGAAAGCTAATTAGCTGCAAAATCTTTCATCGATGTAAAATAAAGTCAACACCAATGAAAGAATAGAATTCGCGTAACTTTAGCACAGTGAAAGTCCTTTACACAAAAAGATGATAACATCTAGCAAGATAGCAGTTTTAAAAGACAAAGTGAAAAACTACCTAAGGCACCAAATGTGTAGAAAATAAACACAAACCTGAGGAATAACGGCTGCCACCCTCTTTAGAAGGAGTATGTGAAACTACCGCAGCAGTACTCGTTTGCCTTGGTCGCAGCACACTTCGTGATGTCATTCTGAAATTTTGCTCTATAACAAAACATGTGACAGAAACCATAAATATCAGCAAAACAAGCGAAACGACATCGGAAAACGGGAAAACAATTTGAGTTCTCGATTTTGGCGGTAAATACTGGCGAGTAATTTACGAGCTATTACGGACATCGCGGGATACAGTAACACCACCGCAGCTGGCGAAGGAGGCGGCGGCGGCGCTACCTTTGCAAGCAGTAAACTCACGAGTGGGGCTGAGTACCGTCTTCTACGTATACTCCCTGAGCATATGCATTGGGTATGAACAATTTTGGCCTGCAAAACGGCAAACGCCACGTTCACGAGGTCGTGCAATCAATTTAAGTACCTGGGGGTCTGCCCTATTTACGGATTCGTATTACTTCTTGATTGTGAATCCGTACGAGGGCTTTCCAGCCATATGCCATAAGGGAAATTTGTATTAGACGTGTGCGTTTGACGCGCGTGCGTCTACAGTGGACGTCAACGGCGGTGGTCCATCCGCAGCCTTGAGAAGGACGCTGCGTAACCGCGCCGCGCGCGCCATGACCGATGTCTTTTGCTGCTGTTCTGCTACTTCTGGCAGATTTCCCACCCGTTTTAAGGATTTTGGACCGTATCGGGAAGAAAAGTGCCTAGGAATAGCATCCCGGCAGCACACAACACCGATCGTGCGCGCAGCGCAGTTGCGCAGCGTCCTTCTCGAGGAGGTGGATGGGCCACCGTCATTGACGTCCACTGTATATGATGAATAATAGGTTCAGTCGCATAACTGACGCAGCTCAGAAGCACGCGTTTACGGGCTCGCGTAGGTCGCACCTTCTTTTCATTGAGGTTGTGGATGTCGCGTTGAGCACTCTCCATGGAGAATCCTTCACAAATTAATGCATGCGTCTGACGCACGCACTCTAGTATAAATTGCCCTATAAGTTTCAAAAGGTAGTAAAATTTCGTTCCTTCAAGTAGGGATTAGTGTAGATTTCTACGCACGGAAAGCTCATGCTGGAGCCACCGCCGGTCTGCCAATTATCGCGCTGGAATGAAGTGAAATGATGAGGAAGAGAACTTCCATTGTGTCTGCACTTGCTGACACTTGCAGACTTGCCGCCTGAAGCACAGAATTATAATCGGGCACCACGCTTCGGTCGCCAGTGTAGGCTGTGTTGGCACTTATGTTGAGGATTAGGCCAAGGCTTCCAGGCAGAAGACTACGACAACTCAACTGTCGTCCCACACTCCCTTTCCCCCAAAATTCCAAATTGATAGTATTTTTGTGGAATAAGATCATTTGCGCGAGTTGGTACCAGTGAAGAGCGGTATCTCGATTCCGGTAGTCGCAGAACTGTCGAGGACTTGGCTTTGGTTGAGTTACATACACTTGTACAAGCTGTTTTATCTCTCCAAAAATCGCCAGATGTCAAACTTCCTCCAACTTCCATTTTCCGACTTCTGGTCTGACGCAATACGCCCGCTCATCCCCATTTGCCTCAATCGATGAAACAAAGGTATGGCTCAAAAATTCAACAGCGAGAAGAAACACGGGAAAAATATTTAATGCAAGACTCAAACGCAATTCTCGTCAATTGGTATGGCTTCAAAATGTTTATCTAGTCTCTTCTGTTGCTATAACCGCCCCTTCTTCGCATGCTGTAGCGTTGTCCGTTTGAGTCCTGAAATGAATACCATGCTCCTAGGGAGTAAGGACCAGCTCTAACTCCTCCAACTTGTATTGTAACCGAATGAAGAGTGACAACAAGAATAGTTAGTAAGTACGAGCGAAAAAGCACGAACAAAAAAAAGAACTCACTGGTTTGACTCCCTGTCGGTGAGATCCTTTTCAGTGTCTGATTTTTTCGCGTAGTATTCATGGTAATATCCTCCCTCTTCCCAGTCATAGGGCTGATCTTCAGAGTAGTCCAGTCGTGCGCACACCTGCAAAACTTTCAATAAATCCAGAACCATAGAGATCCCTGTGCGATCTGAACCGCTGCAACCTGCTCACCCTGTCTAGTTGTCTCCGAAGCATTGCGTAGTTCGGTTTCGATTTGAATTCAAGGTACCGGATGTGGTCATAGATCATGTACATTTCCTGAGGGCACTTCAGCAATAGTTTCGAGCCGATACGCTCTTTCTTCTTCTCGATCACCTCGTCCTCATCGTTTCGCCATATTAGTCTGCCCTGTAGCAACAAATCCGACTTCATATGAGGACTAGCTGGTCTGCTTCTTCTTGCCAGATCTATTAGGTTTCGTCTGTAGTCTGACGCAGAAAAAGATAGCTTCATAAGCAAGGGATATTCTTGCTCTGTGCTCACTCTACTTTGAATAAGAAACATCTCGATTTGTGCCATAGAAATAGAGACCACTTTCCACTTCTTATGCGTGAGATAAGCCGCTCGGACAGCTTTGCCTCTTATCATTCACATTTGTTAAACTGGATTCATAGTAACCCTTCATCCATTCACTGACTGCCGACTAGAGCGGTTGAACATGTTCTCCGAAATGAATCCACCTTGAAGCGATCACTTATATCTCTGCAAAGGATTACCAAATTTCGAGATATTTCTTCTTTTCCCACTAGTGCGCAAGCGTTCAGTAGTGGGGAAGCAAAATCGTCCTATGCTGTGATGCATAAGGTGTTAATCACGAAACCGAAGATGGTTAAAGCGATTGCTCACCCTGTAGACCTGGTGATGTTAGGAGTAGGATTGCTAACCTGGTCTCGCTTGGTTATGCGTTTATGACTGCTAGCCCTAGAAATGCACCCTCCAGGCGCTGGAACCTGCTGGCTGCTGGACTGCTAGGCTTGTTGACGCTACATCCCCGCCGTGTCGGTTCCTCTTCCCCGCATCTGAATGATACTTACCCTTCTCCTTCGCTTATATACCCATGCTAGCTGTTATCATTTGCAGCTCGTTTATATCCCGACAAAACATGTAAGTCAACGATAGGGCAGCCAGGCACGATTGTCCAAACGGCATTTCTCCTTATGCGTTCCATCCACAAACTTTCTAGCATTATTTGTCCAAGACACGGCAAAAATTCGAATTCAGGGAGAAGTAGGAAGTGAGTACTTCATCAAGGCTTGTGGCTTCCTTTTTTGGAGTTGAATCAAGGGCTCTAGAAAGCAGAAAAAACCACTGACCGCCAAGAATTCGACTGTCATGTACAGCCAAGCCCATAGGTCGTCCCTCCTTCCCTGGTCGAGTTTCTTGTGCATATTCGGCGAGCAGTACTTGCTCGTGCCGAGAAAAGCCACGTGCTTTCGCGGAGCGCGATGCCGTATTTCTTGCTCGTCTAGTGACAACTGCAATATTTGTTGTAGATTGCACCGAAAAAGCACAAATCCAAAACTTTCCTAGGAACTCACAAATCTCCTACAAAAACCGAGGTCGAGCAGGTAGACCTTCCGTTCGGCTGACCACGCGAAATTGCTGGCTTTGATGTCTCTGTGCAAAATTCCAGTACGATGCAGATCGTGAATGGCCTACAACATCAGCTAGTGAAGAATGCTAAACGCTGCCAGGACCTAAGATCAGGCACCTCTAGACACTGACGAGACAGCCGTACTGCCGTGGATCGGGTGAAGCGAGACTCTGGCGTCATACGGCGAAGCCTAAAGCAGCATGTTGCAGTACTGTGGTTATTTCCTATCACTTGTACAAGGGTAGGAGATGAGTGTTGCACTTTGGAGAGTGGGACTGAAGAAACAATATTTCTTGCTTCATTGAAAGTGGGAGCTAATGATGCGAAGAGTCCACGTGCCACGCCACAGTATGATTCGAGAATCAGGATGGTGACATCAGTAAAATGTGCGGTTGCACAGGCAGGTAAAACACTAAGGTGCGGATGATACGCCGTCCTGATTCGCACTACTTGCTTCTCTAATAACTACGCACTTGATAGGTACATATCAAAAGGAGTGCGAAACTGTGCGTCCTTCTTCCAAGCCTGACCAAAAATCTTTTGCGTAGTGGAGAGGAGGGCGCATGGCAGATACTCGGCTGAGAGTATCCCCAGACTTCTCCAGTTCAAATGAATAAAAATCATACTTTGTATATATTACAGACATTATGTGAATATGTGCGTGCGTGTGCACACGCACTGTGATTGGTCAGTGATGGAGATTGGTGGTGATTGTGAGATCCTATAAAAGACTAAGAACGGGTATGGTGTGGTGGAGTGGGGTAGAGAGATGGTCGAGCAGAAGGTCCAGCGATGTGTAATGGGTCTGCCAATGAAGAAGGGGTGCGCCGGCGCCCAAAAGTGGGAAAATGCCTGGAGTTGGGTCTAACGGTGTGATAAGGTTGCGCCGGCGTCCAAAAGTGGGAAAACGCCTGGAGTTGGGTCTAACGGTGTGATAAGGGTGCGCTGGCGTCCAAAAGTGGGAAAACGCCTGGAGTCAGGTCTAACGGTGTGATAAGGTTGCGCCGGCGTCCAAAAGTGGGAAAACGCCTGGAGTTGGGTCTAGCGGTGTGATAAGGTTGCGCCGGCGTCCAAAAGTGGGAAAACGCCTGGAGTCGGGTCCAACGATGTGATAAGGGTGCGCCGGCGTCCAAAAGTGGGAAAACGCCTGGAGTCGGGTCCAACGGTGTGATAAGGGTGCGCCGGCTTCCACAAATAATAGGAATTCGCTAGGCGGGTCTATTTCTGTATGAAAGGTATGCTTCCCCTGTTTCGGCGGACCCTCCTACCTAAATCACCTAGATGTACATTGTTTCCTTTCGTATTCGTGTTCTCTTCCCATTCGGTTTTGTCTGAATGAACCACTCCCTCCTTTCCATTTATATACACCGGTGGACCCTTATCACTTGAATTACCACAACAACCAGTTGAGCCCAAATCATTTCAAGATAACATTTGCACTGAATTGGTTACATTCAATTTTTCACGGCCACCAACTTCGCTCATATGAGGAAAAGCTGCCACCTACGGGATCAAGGGCTTCTCAGGAGAGCGATAGAACTGCGTGGAAGGATACAGATTTTATCAACCCATTCACACTTTTGTGTTTGCTTTCAAAGTGCAGTATGCGAGCGAAGCGAGCATCAATAGAAGTCTGGAAGTCCGGCGTTAGCCGGACGGCCAGACTGGTCATAGTTAATATTAATTGGCATTTTATGTCAGTGTGTGTGTGTGTGTACAAGAGAACCACCCCCTACCGGAAAAACCTGATTGCATCACGACGTTCAGCGTGTCAAGTTATGCAGGAAAAGTGTGCAAATTTTTATTTTTACCTTAATTGACAGGTGTTTTGGTCCACTTTTCGTCGGTTGGAAGACCCACAGTTGTTTACATCACAGTGAAAATGAATGAACCTAGGTATTTATTTGTCTACGTTTATCAAGTCATGTGAAGGATAACATGCGGATGAGTATGGTTTAGGGAGAAGGGGTCGAGCCAGATAGACGTGAAACAGCAAGGAGGATGGGGAAATTAGGGGAAAGGCTGCTGCTATACAAGAGCTGCGCCGGCTTCCTGTAGTAGAAAAGATACCACTGTACGGGTCCACGGATGCGAGTTTGATGTACCGGTGTCCAGCAGTTGGTAAGATGCCACTGGACGGGTCCACAGCTGTGAGAGTGCCAGTAGTGGAGGACGTATCACTCGAAAACGTGGCGAGCGAAGTGAGCCAAAAAGAAGCCTGAGAGTCCGGCGTTAGCCGGACGATCAGGCTGGTGAAAAATAAAAATGGAAGAGCTCATCGCCCGTACTCTCGAAGATGTGCCCAAAATGAACTGGCGATGTGAGTTATGGCGCTAGTGGAAACGATGCCTATCGATCGCCACGCCACATCGGTTATCATCCCTTTCACGTCTGCGGTCTCGTCATTCACTTTATGCATGTGGCGATCGCCGGCGGTCGTGGCGATCGTCACGATTGCTGGCGAAGTCTGGGGATACTCTGAGATAGCTCTGTACTTGCAACGTGGGACAAGTTGACGAAAGTGCTTGTAGTGGGTTTTACCACTCACCTGGAAAGCGGACGCTCCACTAGGCTCATAATCATCACATTGACGATCTCCTTCCCACATCTCAGGCGACACGCCAAGTACAGCCGACAAAAGTGTTGCGACCACTGCATCACCCGCAGTTGCATCACCTTAATAGTGATTACGTTCTATTAGTAAAATTGACATTTATCTCTACGGAAGCTCTCCTCTGGGAAGCCAGTAGTTCTGAAGATGTACACCCAGAATACTGAATCAGTATTCCGCTAATAACACGTCCCCACGGCATCTTGATCTGTAAAAGGGCAAAAACCATAGCTTTTCAACTGCGAGGTGATCGGGTGAGGACAATTTGTGCTGGAGCAATTTTCTTGAAGATTGGCCAACGCAAAGTGTAGATCATGAATCCCTTTAGAGTATCCCCAGACTCCGCCAGCAATCGTGGCGATCGCCACGACAGCCGTCGATCGCCACATGGATAAAGTGAATGAGGAGACCCCAGACGTAAGAGCGATGATAATAAATGGGGCGTGGCGATCGATAGACATCGTTTCCAAGATTGCTATCATTCACATCGCCAGTTCATTTCGGGCACATCTTCGAGAGTACGGGCGATGAGCTCCGTTTGGCAGCGATCCATGGCGATGTAACGTGGAATCGATACGTATCATTTCCATGATCCTTATCTCTTATATCGCCGGTTCATTTCTATTCATTTTGAATAGGCGAAGTCTGGGGATACTCTCAGAGATTAGCGCAGTACTCAGAACCCCAAAAACAAGTTTCTGATCGCATCCGAAACTTGCTTTTCCAAAAGCTTGTTGACAAGTTGTTTTCACACTTCCTTGTCGACAAGTTCTTCGCCCGAAAAGCTTGTCGACAACTTGTTTTCAACAACAAAGCAGTGAAAACAAGTTGTCGACAAGCTTTTCGGGCGAACAACTTGTCGGCAAGGAAGTGTGAAAACAACTTGTCGACAAGCTTTTGATGAAGCAAGTTTCAGATGCGATCAGAAACTTGTTTTTGGGGTTCTGAGTATGCGAGCATCCTACTCATCTACATGTGTCTTGCGCTCGTCTGGACCTATCTTTCGTCATGTTGCTACAAACGTGTCGCACGTACGCGTCCAACGTGAATTGATCCATAATTTCATCTCAATGCTGCTTTTTCATTTTGGCTTCGGATGTAGCACCTAGCATCGTTGGCGCTGCCAGTCGGCTCAATATATCGATACCCTGCCTCGTTCCTGAGCGTTTCGCTTCGTTCTCCGGTCTGATCAACAAATTCAGTTTTTAAGGCGCCCCGAACTCCATCTTTTTCGACCTCATAGACGGCGCCGAAGCCTCCAGAACCGATTTTCCGAGTCACCTGCAACAGCGTGCTCGTTCCAGTGAAGAGGTTCGATGCATAAAGTCGTCTCACCTTCCAGTCGCATATTATGGCATCGCGTGTGATTTCAGGCTTCGGAACTGATGACGACGTTGACATCACACTGTCTAAGTAGACCACTCAACAGCCTCCTTGTGGAATTCCCACTCGGGTGGGTAACTTAGTACAAATGAACCCACTCTTCCTGACGGAGAGTTTGGCTGTCTGATCGTATCGAATTATTATCATTCCTAACAAACCTACCATTTCAGAACAAACAGGATGAAGTACTTCTGTGACACAATATGGCTCTAGCGGAACGTACGCTAATCTAAGCGATGAACCCTGCCACCCTATTGGGTAATTTATACTATCTGCGTGCCTCAGTCGCGCATCAGTCGCACGCATCCATTTACGAGGGATTTTTCATGAAGATCGGTTAACGCGGCATGTACATCAATGAAAAGAACGTGCAGTCGCCTCAAAGCCGCAAAATGCGTGCGTCTGAGCTGCGACTGCGATGCGACTGGGCCCTATTCTTCATCATATAGACGCACGCGCATCAGTCGCACGCATCCAGTATAAACTGCCCTTATGTCACCTTCAGAGGACAACGCTTTCATAATACGAACATGTATGGGCTCAGGAGATTAGGAGTAGGCTGTGAGGGGCTAAGGATGATGTGCGTTAGGTGAGCGTGAGCCTTGCTTCTGAGCCAATTTCGAGTTGCGCAATTGTTCTTTGCTGGATGGTCTATCATTGATCAAGAGGTGTGATTCTGAATCTCTACTAGAGTTTTATCCTCCGCCACCGTCCTACTATGAGTAATACAATGACTCTTCGCTCTGGATTGGATAAAGCAATTTTGTTGAGCTCACACATAAAATCACAGAAGTTGCGGGAACTACAGAAGATGCTACTAGACCTGGTTGCACACCTTATGCTAGTTAATCTTCTGCGCAGCAGCTGCTCTCGCAAAACTTTTGTGGGATGTGATCACACGATAGGGCGCCGTTTCCACATGCAATTCTGTTGTGGAACGTCTTCACTGTGCTGCACCAGCAGCTATTCGAACAAAAAAAAAGAAAACCAAGGATTTTTAAGGTGCGAGTGACTTCCTGAATTGGTATTCACCACCTCACATATCGTTTTCGCAGCCATTGAACACCTGGCAATGACTTCTGGATCACGTTGTACCATAGTAACACATACGTCTCCGTGCAAACACCACACGGGAATTATTCTGTATGATAGTGGGCGTTGCTTGACTCATATCCCGACAGTTTTCCTCCGTACGCACTTCACTCTGGAAAAGTACCGAATTGCAACGAGAAACGGATGGGTCTAGAAGTAAATCCCCTTTGACTTCAACGCAGTTGAAAGTGAAAGAGGATTTACTTCTAGACCCATCACAGGTTAGCTGAGCGAAATTGACAACGATTCCACCTCCTTTGCCATACTTCCATTGTTTAATGGTCAATGTGACTGAGGCGATTCTCAGTGAAATTCTGCCGGAGGATTGCCTGCAACGACCTGACCTGTTCCTTTGTGATAGCGGCAGTTAACACGAAGGATCCGGAGAACGCATAATCGAAAGCAGGTTCGCCGATAGCATGAAATCAAGAGTTCACGCTGCTTTGCCGAGATATCTTTGGCTATATAAGAGTGATTTCACTTAGCGGCGCTTCTCTATCCGTTCCCGTCATCTCTGAACTTTCGCTATGTCGCGCGCATGTCAAAATCGGCAAACTCGCAATCAGTTAGCCGCTCACAAATTCTCTTGCCGCCAATTATCCACCTGTCTGGATCTATTCCTTGAACAGCAGGTATATAGTATAGCTACAGCAACTATATTCTTCTTGGTCAGCTGAATCCAGCAATTCCTTCGAAGCCTCGCTAAAGAGGCATCTAGATCATTTTAGCGTCAGAATTCATTCCTGAAAAATCACGCCAATATGGAACGAACTGTATTTTTTTGACAATTCTAGAATCGAGCGTGGAGCGCATAATTCAGACGTTAAATGTTTAACCCATTGACGACCGCGTGGCTCACCGGTGAGCCGCGCTCTTGTTACCAACTACTGGACCTCAATTCTGAACTAATTTGCAGTGTTTCCAAACGTAAAGAGCACAAAACTTCCGAACAACATCTCACGTGTTTGCGGTTCGAGAAAGATTTCGGTTTTATTGTAGAAAATACCATGAGAAGGATGGGATTTTGAAGTCGATGGAAATTGCATTAAATCTCTGCGTTGTGGATGGGAATAATCTGTACAAAAGCCACACTTCGCGACTAGAATCTTGCTAGCTACATCTAGTACTTCTTTATTCGTCACGTAAAGCCACACGAACATGCTTGCTTCCGCGACACTCCCTTATAACCCTCAAAATACCTTTTGCGAATTTCTTTCGGCCTTAAAGGAAGTAGAAATCGTTTAGATTCTAGTTTTTCCGATGATGCCGGTAACCTTGCAGGACCGGATTTTGAATTTTTTTTTGCGAAACTCCCTACTTTAGTCCCAATTTTCTTATTGTAACAGCGTGGATCTATTCCTTGAACAGCAGGTATATAGTATAGTAGTATATATAGTATAATCATTATATATATTAAAATTAAGCTATGCTCACGTAGACTTGTTGACTTTGACGAATGAGTGAAAAGATCAAAAATCTCTAATTGTTCCACGTTCTCTAGTAATGATTTGCTATCCAAAATCAGAATAAGAAAGGCAGCACTAATCGTTAACGAAAAAAAACTTCATTGTCCAATAAGGAGATGATATCTGTCACTCTTGTGGACCATTGCGATAACTTTCTGCTTCTTCTACTCAGATATGTGGAGTGAATGTTTATTTATTCATTTATACATGAGTATTTCACATTTCATGCACAATTTCAAGTATACGTGTCATGTGTTTAAAAACATCGAAGTGATAACAATACATATTTGTTTGGGTTTCTATTCGTGAAGGAAGGAGCCATCTGATTAAGAGCCATGCAATTAGTCTCAGGACTGGAATGCCATGTCAACACTGCCTACTGCACATTCACTGAATGCACGTCGTCCTTGATCCTACCACCTAGAGGAAGAGCCCTCAGAAGGTCGAGTTAGCGACATCCCACTTGCAGAAACCACTCCGTCCTGCCTAGTTCCAGAGGTACAATTGATGCTTCTGCAGCAACTATGTGAGGTTCTGCACCTCCAACCTTTCACAATTTCCCCAGCTCCCTACTTCTACTTAGTACGCCACCTCTGCCCACTTTTGACCGAATTGTCGTCGTGCTCCCAGAAATGTGGAACTGAAGTGCCTCGATTTGAACACGGCTAGGGGCCAACGCATGCTTGTTCCCATCCACTCCAATGGTAGCGGTGTGGTCTCTGTGGATCCTAGCAAGCAAAAACGAAACATAGAAGCGAGTTGAGATCTCATCTAGGCTTCCTTGTTGACCAGGAACCTCATGAAGTACATCGTATAAAACCGAAAACCGTTGCGGACGCAAACCGATTTCCCGAATTCGCCTGCGGTAATTCACGCGATCTTTGCCTGGAAACTCACGCAAGTCTCACGCGCGCGGCACTTAACTTCTTCCGGATATCATTTATGGTAGCGAGGACCCTTGTATAAAGCCACTTCCTCGTGGATTTCTTCCCTTCACGTGTTTAGCTTGAGTCCTCATTGATATCTCTAGACTGTGTTCTCACAGTGTAGTTTGTCTCGCAGTGAATTTAGACTTCCACTAGGGTCTGTTCCGCAAAATCAGAACTCATGGAACCTTTTGTGTCAGATCGAAATATGAGACGACTCCTGCTCCTGGCAATGGCTGCCTCACTGTCTGATGCCTGCATGCAAACCATCCCGGGCCAAACAGTAAGTGCCTATGTTCACCGCTTTTCTAGAATCGCAGCAATGCACTAAACTGCTTTCCGAGAAAAGCCTGGAACTCATTAGTTAGAGGCAATCCTGAAAGATAACACAGATCTTATTCTAAAATAGTAGGGAAATTAGCAAAATATAGTAGTAAAGATAGCTAAAATGATGGCCTCCTGTTGATCATACGGTTGAACAGATTACAGCTGCTTGGCAAAGTTCGCACTTCAAAACTAAAGAAAAACAACAGTTCCGGAACTTTCCCCTGCGCCCGAGGATCCAAAGGCATTGAGCTGCTTAGAATGCAACATAGGCCAAGCTCTTGATAACAGCTCTGCTATAAGTGCGCTCTGCAGTGCTAACTACGTCGTTTCAGACTACACCGAGACCACCGACGCAACCTCCCAATCCAGGTAAGCCTTGAGGAATCTCGAGACACTTCATCTTTTTTGTAAAGGCTCCGAAAGCTACGAAATTGTTCTTAAGGAGCAGCTGTTCTTATAAGATTCGCTGGATCTGCTTCGTTGACTCCCAAACAGGTTCTGACTTTTAGCATGCGCTATGTGCCCCACTGACTTGGTTATCTTCCATCCGGCAAATGGCCCGTACACAACGGATGCGCTCAGCGAGTAGGTATACCCCGTTTCTTATGCTTCACTCTCTTTCGAAAAGAGTTTTAGCTTCTCACTGCAAGCAAAGAGAACTTTACAGAAATTACAGAGTTTACACCGTTTAATGAGTTCTATGAGTTCCACTAAAGTTATTGAGAAGGTCCTTTGAGGTTTCTAAAAACCCACTCAAAATTTTTATGATCAATACTATTGTAGATGGACACTCTCTACGATTTTGCTCACAAATTTTATATCTTCAGAAGAATGCTCTGCTTTTCTACAGGTCTCTGCCAAAGAATCCGCAGGGATGCCGACGAATGAATGCTGTTTGCATGTCTGAGTCACCAACCGACAACTCATTTATGGAGGTGAGCTTCCCAAATAGTTGTCGCGGTATAACGGGTTTTACGCATTTTCCTTGACGAGTATCACAATTGTGGTTGATTCAGTAGTTACCAGTACATGGTAGTCGCGTAATTCAAACAACCATTACTCAGAATTACGAAACTTCCTCTCTAGCTGAACTTTCCAGTGGGATTCTCTTCGTTTCTAGTAGAGATCGAGTTTCCTAATAAATGAAAACGATCAGTAAAATCACGCCATAACCATAAATCATATTATAGAATTTACAGTAAAACCAAATATGTACAGTAGTCGCAGAAAACATGTGCCCCCCCCAGTATTGTACACCGAGAAGCCACTCTATGCAGGCCCGGCGCTGCCCAAAGTGCTGTAGCCAGGCGCGCGCGCCGGGACCAACGCACGGCCACGCCCTCTGCTGGCAATGCAGCCAGCGATCGATTGATCGTGCGAGCAACGCTCGGATTCGCAGTTTTACTGCTATTTCTGCTGGAAATGCCGTGCTACGCGTAATTCTACTTGACTATACTGCTACTACTCCTTCTCCACTCCCTCCTCCACTAGCCCCTTCAACGGTAAAAGGATTTTTCAGGGATTTAGCTGTCTTTTAATACAGTTTTTTCTTGCATTTGATATGATTGTAGTTTTTTCCCTCTACTCATTCGAATACTTGTATGGTTTTTCTTTTTCCCATTTTGAATCAGTTGCATGACCAGAAATGGTTGTTTTTGTACTGATCTACTTATGATTAGTTCTTCGAGTTTGTCAGTGGTAGTTGTGCTTACTCTGACACGCAATTCCATTGCCAGCACTTGAAGGAGGTCATGCTTCAGGACTTTTACTGCTAAACTCACCAGTTTGTAACTGTAATAACTAGCTATACATGCATTGAAACGAAGGACCTTCCAGCCTAGTCCAGAAACTTGTCACGTTAAATTTCAAAAACAACTTAGGATAAATAACATACAATAGCGTGAAGAAAAAAAGAAAATAGGAAGCAATGATGTTGAAAGAAACATGTATCTCTATTTACTAAGCAGTAATTGTTTAGTCAGTTGGTTCGTAGGTACCTTCACAGATCGTGCAGTTTTCGGTTGTCAAACAATCTAAATGAGCCCTTGATTTGCATTTATTGCATGCCCACCGTACACACAGTCGA
Organism: Ancylostoma caninum; assembly: GCA_037903475.1. Taxonomy (NCBI): domain Eukaryota; kingdom Metazoa; phylum Nematoda; class Chromadorea; order Rhabditida; family Ancylostomatidae; genus Ancylostoma; species Ancylostoma caninum. Next base: position 2,295,301 of record JBAJFG010000384.1, on the reverse strand, counting down.
ATTGTCTCTGTAAAACTGGTGTTCACAAACACTGAGTGAGAATGAGGCGACATTGAAAATCGTAAGCCCTCAACATTGACATTGAACCACAAAGTTCAGCAATCAATAGATAATTTAGTACATTCATACGATCCTCATACCATAGAAATGGCGGTTGTGCATCTGTTCACACCAGCTGGTTTGAAATTTGATGCTCATAAATGCGGGTCCCATTAGTCCGATAGTCGCCAATGGCATCTTCTATGTTTCTATTTCCATATTAGACATATTTGAGATGAATGAGGTTGAAGAACAATATCTATCACCTTTCTCAAGGACAGACCGGCAGTAGATCTGCGTTTCAGATTCAACGCAGTAGCCACTGACAACCTTGAGGAAACGGTGAGAAATAGATGGGTGTATCAAAAGACAGCTAAATCCCTGAAAAATCCACTTACCGTTGAAGGGGCTAGTGGGGGAGGGAGTGGAGAAGGAGTAGTAGCAGTATAGTTAAATAGAATTAAGCGTACCACGGCATTTCCTGCAGAAATAGCAGTAAAACTGCGAATCCGAGCGTTGCTCGCACGATCAATCGATCGCTGGCTGCATTGCCAGCAGAGGGCGTGGCCGTGCGTTGGTCCCGGCGCGTGCGTCTGGCTACAGTACTTTGGGCAGCGCCGGGCCTGCATAGAGTGGCTTCTTTGTACACCGCCCCTCTTCTCCTTAGCGTTTATCCCGCGCAATCGCAGGGTCCACTGTGTTGGCTCTCATCATAGATGCGATAGGGGTGAGAATGCCGCTGCCAAAGTGAAGGGGGTTACCGGGCAAAGAGTGAAAGGTGTCGACCGGGGGGGGGGGGACCTTTCTGCTTCCTTTTAGTAAGAGTTGTGGTATTGGTAAGTAAGTGTCAATGCCCTATCCATTGATGTAATACCCAACATGTCTTCAAATGCCATGGAAACTGAGCAAATCTTGCAATATATTTCTGCAAACACACCGTTCAACAGTTTCATGAAACCGTACGATAGCGATGAGTCATCGCTATCGTGCTGCGGATGCTCTAGTATACTGCTTTCAAATAAGGAAACAGCCATTGATTACATGAATGAAGATTGTCCTCAGCACACCTTAATGATATGGTCCACTCATACATACACAACTGCACAACATTTCTCCTCTCCTACATACAAAAATTTGTCACTGAATTTACACCTGCTTTTGAGCTATTTTTGCTTATTACAGCTTTATTCGGGAATGAAACCTAGGAGTAAAGGGTATCTATGTTCTCCTCCTCCAATCCCCTAACTGATAAACCACATCTCGTTCCATGTGGTTGCTTGTTTTTTTCTGTGAAGGGGGGTGAGAATGTTTCTGAAGCCATTCTCACCCCATGCGCGCGCCTCTCTTCCCACATCGCACTATCTCGCCATTTGTCTAACAACGGGCACGAGAATGCCCCGTTGTTTCGGCTCACCCACCCTATTTTTCAACCAGAAAAGAGTTTCCCCCATACATTTGTATATGGGCGGAAAGCGCATCCTTTCTAGTATGTATACATGTAAATACTTACCACTTTCTCGGAAACACAAGACGAAATCCTTTGAAAAACACCTATTTTGTAGAGTTTTCGACCGTCCTGTTGGTACCACTTTTTTGCCTGCTCATCTTACACTAACTGTCACAAGTCATATACGAAAATGAAGAGAAAATCTTTGCAAATTGTGGAGGACTATCCTCTTTCCGGTTAATTCACGAACTTTTTCATAATGATCTTAGAAACATACATGCTATGTTTTTCATACCCTTATGTGTTCAAAAATTTCTCCGCAAACATGCTACCTATCGCTTCCCACTTCTAACATTTAAACTCTACTAAGTTTAAGCTTCAATTAGATACCCTTCACTCATATCTAATTCTTTATCCTTCACATAGAAATTCGCTCGTCATTTTCCCTGTCCACGGCAACGGTCACATTGCGCGCTTCATTCAACACTAACTGCGCCATTTCGATTCTTGACCCGTTTATTCACATGGACAGCAATAGAATCGATTCTCTGTCATTGAATTTGTTCAGTTTCGCTTTACTAAACTTTTGATTTCTTCACTTCCTTGCCTTCTGTGACTGGTTTGGTGAAGGGGGTCTATTGGCCCCCTCCCAAAGTGAAAGGGGTCTGAGCCTTGGCTCGGACCATCGCACCTATGGCTCTCATGCGCCAGAGGCCAAGCTCCCGGGTGTCCTTCGTGACCACAACCGCCTTTACATCGTTCCATACTGCATCCTTCCATCGCTTTCTCGGGGTACCTCTACGGCGTTTGCGGGGAACATTCATTTCCATTGCCTGCCGCGTAGGGTGCAGTGATAGATCTCCTCATCATGTGACCATACCAACGCAATCTTTGTGCACGCAGTTTGGGCTGAATGGGTGCTGCCTACATAATCTTTCTTATGTCTTCGTTCAGCACCTCATCGCGTCGAGTGAACCCACATGCCCGTCTAGGCATGCGAATTTCAACAGTATTCAGCATGCGATTCGATAACGACCGACACCCACTGCCACACATCAGTGCCGGTCTGACATCACTATGATGGGTTTTGACTTTCAGTACTCTTGCGCACCTTTGGTCGCAAAGGAGGCCAGCCGACTGTCTCCATTTCGGCCATGCGCATTTGATTCTTTCTCGAACTTCTCAACCACAGTTCCGTCCGCTCTCAGAAAGCATCCCAAGCATAGAAATTCTTTTGCTTGCCTTAGAGCAGTTCCGTTTGCGTCAAACATGTGATCGTTTTCTTCGATGGAGCTCATGAACTCAATCTTCTTGGTGTTCAACTTCAATCCTCCATCTGCCTGCGCTACCTGCCATTTGCGCATCTTAAGTTGGAGCTCTACTTTTGAACCCATCAACGCTACGTCATCGGCATACAGCAGGATGAACGGAGATGCTTCACCACCGTATCAAGCGTCATTATGATGAGAAACAGGTTTACAGCCGATCCTTGGCGTACGCCCATTGCTATCGTGAACTTCGATGTCGTTCCGTGCGCACCCTTGTCGTTGCTCCATTAGACGTGCCCGAACTATTTTCACCATGTGTTCCGGGATGTCATGTTGTCTCATAGCTTGCCAAAGTGCTGTTTGTGGTAGCTTGTCAAACGCTCTTTTCCAGGTTCAGAAATGCCATATGACACGGCCTATTCTTTGCCACGGGATCAATTGTTGATCTCTCAGGCACGAAACCAATTTGATCTGGTGCAATCTCCACCACATTTCTCAATCGCGCATCCACAAGGCGTTCACAGATCTTGATTGTGTGCACAATGAGCTTCATTCATCTGTAGTTCGCACAGACCACAGTCAAGTCACCTTCATTTTTGAGGTTTGGGACTATATTGCTGTCTCTCCACGTCTTTGGAATTCACGCCAACTGTGTAATGTTGCTGAAGAACTTTGCCAACCACTGCAAGCCCATTCACCGAGCAACCTCTACATCTAAATAAAATAAAATCTCCACTGGAATACCGCCTAGCCCTATAGCCTTCCCTGCTTTCATCTTCTTGACCACCTCTATCACTTCCTCAGTGGTCCATGGTTGTAACCGTCCAGCTGTTGGCGATGTAGCAGCCCTTTCTTTTCTTGTTAATTTTCCGCTCAAGAGATGCAAAACGTATGTTCTCCATGGGTGTTCGAGTGCCATCAGTACTGTTCCATCTGGGGTCGCTCATGGTCCACGCAGATTACTCCCTACCACCATCCGCCACCCAGCTGATGCGCTGAGTAGCTAGAGTGACTTAATAGCTCCGAGAAGAACACCGCTCATCACTCCAGTAAAAAATGTCCGCGAGAAAAATCAAATCACTCTGAAAATTTCAAACCTCATTCCTTTATGTCTTCTTGATTACCTTTGCGCTCACATGACACCAGCAGCTCCAGTTTGGTTACTTTATTCACCGAATCATCATCGAATATACATTATGTATTGACGAGGAAATCTCTAAAAATCTAATGACGCCCCGGAAGGAACGAATTCTGCAAGTAATGTTACAGTTCAACAACGGCATTGGAGGACCGTATGTGGCTCCCACAGTGAAAGCGGAACTGGTCTGTCACGCTGACCAGAAGTGGTACTACAGCGATGGAACAACGTCACTGTGAGCAAACTGTAAGCAAATAAGGCTTTCTGAGCTGAAGTGTACCCTGATGTTTCAGCCCCATCACGGATGTTCGCTGCAGCACCACGAAACCGCCTGCTAATGGTAAGATCCGCTGCTGTATGAACGGTTTTTTTCTTCCTCGCACTTTCTCAGGCTGTTTCCTTCTCTAATATCTCTCTAGCTATCGTTTGCAGTGAATCGTACAACATATGACATATCACAGAGGATAACAGATGCGCGGAGAAAAAAGCAATTGAAGAATAACGGAAGGACTCATGCTAACATCTTATAAATAGTTGATGAGCTATGCACATGCCCCTGATTCTTCTACACTAGTGGCTTTCGCTTGATTTTTTGGCAAAAAAAGGGGGAGGAACGCGCCAGGAAAACAGGGCCCGTAGTAATCCTTTATCCGATCACTCAATGCCGAGTTGAGCGGTAGGACGAGTTTTCCGAAATGAAACCACTTTGAATCGATTATTGATTGATTGCATATCCAAATTTCGAGATATTTCTTCTTTTTCCACTTCGGTTCGTTTCATTCGTATCTGACCGGAGCGAACTCTCCATTCATCGTTTATATACCACTGCCAGGCGTTATCCGTTCGAAACATGTCAGTTTGAAAAAACTGAACCATTTACACGAAGCATTTCACGTTAATCGGTTATCATGCATGTCAACTCAGAGTTAGGCTTTAGTACCTCAGGAGGTGCTTATCGGCCTCTCCTGTGATGATAACGCTATTTCTTCGATTTTCTGACGACTCTACTTAGAGTTGACCTCTTGCTCAACACCTAGTTGAGTTTTTCACTAAACTCCCATGATATCGCTGCCAACTCTGAGTTTAGCTTCTTATCCTGATACGTATGAAGTGAGTGGACGTTGAAGTGACCTAGCCAAACTCAGAGTTGACATTTCATTTGAGTTCACCTGAAGTTTAGGGGGGTTTACTACGGGCCCAGATTTTACACGGAATCTACGCGAGAGAACGGGATTTCTCCAACTACTCATCAAACTTGAACAAATGCATCGTTTTCTTCTCCCTCAAAAGTTCATGATTTATGTATTCTAGTCAGGAGTGCAGAACCCTAGACATGCATTCGTTAGTCGCACGTTACAGCAGCTTGAATAAGCCGTTTTTCTTCCAGCTTGCAGCACCTGCAACGAAAATACTGTGACATTCCACCCTGCCTCAGGCGAATTCGGAACCGATGCCCTCAAAGAGTGAGCTCCATCCTTCTTTACTTCACCTTTCCACCGTGTGGTGACTAAACAGCACGGAATGGCATCGTGCTCTTTGAAAATTTCTATTTATTATCGATAGGCTTCATGTTGTTCGCTATGTCAGCACCTGAGTAGAAAGAGTAATACGCTCAGCTAAAGTAACTCAACTCCCAGGATTTTGCCGAACAACGCACAAGGCTGCAAGCAGATGAATGCTGTGTGCGAGTCGGGCTCAGCGACAGATACTTCACAGATGGAGGTACACAATGGCTTATTCATCTCGAGTCCTGTGTTCTTGATATGATGTTCAACCAGACTGGTCCTTTCTATATCTACTCCACCTTACCTTTGAACCAGCATCATTTGCAAAAGTTATCCCCGAATCAGAGCCCTCCGGTCACGACTTCCCTATACATATAAATACGTCCTCGCACTACACCACCATCTTACTGTGAGAGTCTCCATAATATTCTCTGAAATGACCAGAGAACCGTTATTAAGAGACCCATCCTATTGTGATTATGACCTCACCTCACTGAATAAATATATAGAACATCACAACCTCGAAAAAAAATTTCAACGAAAAAACGCAGATAAAGTGGAATCATACGGAAGACGCAATAGGGTGGGAGCCCAGCCCTGCGTTTTTTTTTAACATGAACTCAAAACTTCATCGCTCAGGGAATTGATTTTTCTGATGTTTATTCGTAACTCGTTGGTTTAACACCAGTAATTGGTCTGAAAACTTTTGCATGTTTTAGTGCAGAGTTTCAGCTTCCTCAACTAAAAAGGGAGATGCAAGAGGTCAGGCTCGCAGATCAGAATTCAAACTCGCAGATCAAGCAAAAAATGAAAACCATCCGGCTTGAATCTTTGTTTGAGAAGGTGCTACAGTATACATTTCATTACTGCCCTCAGCTCCAAAAAATAGAAGTCCCACCACACTATGATGTGTACTTTTTTTCTAGCGAATCCAGGGTGTAAACTACGTTTAATATGGTGTAGTTACTCCGTGGCTGGTACGTCAGTAGGGTATTGTCTTCTAACGTTTTAAATTTGATTTCAACAAAATAGGAGGGACAAAAAACAAGAATGCAAACTGTGTGCTTATAACGGGGTTCAAACTCTCAACCCTCAACCCACTTGTAACAGTCTAGCATCTTCCCTACTCGGCCAACCACATCGCTGATTAGGGCTGCAACGGACATAGTAGTTTGGTGGGATTTCTATTTTTTTTTTTTTTTTGGAACCGAGGTCAATGATGAAATATATACTGTAGCACCTTCTCAAATAAAGATTCGATCGATCATCGACATGGACTCTTGCACTCTCCTTGTAAGCATCGTATCACTATATAGTTAGCATCACTATATAGTAAAACTCATCTGTTTGTGTGTTTGTCTGTAATAGCTTATATCTCACGATCCAGAGGACAAACACACGTGAAACCTATACGTTCGACTCAGAATTGTGCCCTCCTGTGCAACGTCAGGGTCTTTTGCCGTTTTTCGAGAAATCGATTTCATCGATTTTTGGCCCCCTACCCCATAGTAAAACTCATCTGTTTGTGTGTTTGTCTGTAATCGCTTATATCTCACGATTCAGAAGACAATTTTCGCAGGGCACAATTCTGAGTCGAACGGTATAGGTTTCATGTGCGAATCTTTTCGTCTACAACGAGAAAAACAAGGAAGAGTTGTGCTCAGTGACTGAATCCTTGGGGGTCTCTCCGTGTGCAATCAAGAGTTTTGGAAGGGGTTGAGTCGGGAATTCATTTTAATATTTTCCTATGCAAGACTAGGCGATTACCAAAGCAACACAGTTTTAGTACACCCATATATACCAACTTGCTATAGCAAAATGATTTAGAGTGCACAAGCATACCGCTTAACTTCTTTCTGTGAATGGACGAATAATCGCGGCACTACTCAACTTTACTGGCCCCAAAATCTTCAAAGATTTTTTTTGGCTGGGACCTTGCATAGAGGGGGAGGGGGGTTGTCTGAGGTGCTGAGCACGAATATCGCAGCCATTTTGCACCGTAACCCCATTTTTACATGGGTTACGGTAGGTGTACGGTAGGAAATTGAGAGAAAATACCGATATCGGGTAGAAGACGGAGGTGGCTTGCAAAATAATGGTGGTTTTCGTGATCGGCGTCAAAAAACCGCACTACGCAAAATTTGAGAGGGTTCCTTGAGATACCATATCTACAGTACATCTACCGTAACCATTAAAAAATGGGGTTACCGTACAAAATTTATACGATATTCGTGTTCAGCACCTCGAATAACCCCCCTGCGTGAAGTTTCAGACAAAAATTATTTTGAAGATTTTGGGGCCAGTAAAGTTGAATAGCGCAAACACTCGCCTCGCAACTGTATCCTTCATCCGTTTTGACGTATGGAAAGTAACGGAGTAGCTGAGTACCAAGGTCCCGCGAAGCGGGCAAGTGCGAGACTCGCCGGAGGCGAGTCGGAGCACTTGTATTCTTATTTCTTGACGTGTGCACTTAACTTGAGTAACAGCTCAAACATACATGCAGTGGTGCTCTTTCAGTTTAACAACGGTGTCGGAGGACCACCGGTAGCACCGACCGTCAAAGCAGTGTTAGTTTGCAAGGCCGACCAGAAGTGGTACTACACTCAGGGAGCCGATACACTGTAAGTATTTGATGCTTTACAAGGTGTTTATCTCAGATGTTAGTACTAGGTTGTAAATTCCAATTGTGGAGACCCGCACGAGGCAACACGCCCAGCTACAGCGCGTGCGGGCCTCCACGGCTGGGGTACAAGGTACTACGGGCGATTTATCGAACGTGTGAGGAGAAACAGTCTCGTGTTGAATCCACTAAATCAGTTCCTGACCCTGACTGTAGGAGCACTCAATTTTCCCCCTGCTGAAAAAGTGCTAGTGACCTGGAAAAGCAGAGTTATATCAACAACCCTATTAAAAACTTAGTAGTGGAGCTAGATTAACGTGGGCACCTTTCAGTGCGATCACTGATGTGAAATGCACCAGCACCAAAGGAAGCGGAGGAGGAACCACAAAGCGTGAGTCTGCATTTGCTACTGTTTCTCTTATTTGAAAATTGGCGTGAACAAACGGGAGTTCGTTCAGCTTGCGCCAGTTGTGATGAAAACGCTGTTGTGCTCAAGAAGAAGACAATGCCCGGCGAAGTAGATGCTGTCAAGCAGTGAGTACTCCAACAATCACTTGGTTAATATTAGTGGGACGGTAGCTAACGCTAAGTGGAGTTGATAACGATCAGGGTCAAATGTGTGACGAGGGGATGCCTACGGACGGTAGGGGGTGGGGGTCAAATCTGTTTGGGTCAAAAATCCAGGCTCTGTCGCGTGAGGAGAAGGAGTTGGATAGTTGTTGATGGAGTGGAGGGGTGGGGGGGGGGGAGTGCATGCGAGGGAAGGAATAGAATATACTAGCAGACGGGCGACCGATCGCCAGCACAGAGAAAGTCTTAGGAGGGGAAGGGGTCCTGGTGTGGGTTGAAAGTTGTATGCAAAAGCAGGTTAGGGTGGGTCAGTAGTCATACAAGTGACGATTTTTCAATCACAACCATGTTTGAGCATGAGCATGATACTCGTTTGTGACCGTTAACCAATAGAATACATTCTTTTTTCTCTTATCACAACATTCTGTGATCGACACTCCGTTTTCTTTTAACGAGGATGGAGCACGAATGCAATGAGTGCAGAGCTAGAGTCAAGACCCTGAAATCTGTGTCAAACTTGATCCTGACAGAATAACTACTCTTTTCGGAAGGCGGATCTCTACTGAGCGATAAGGCAGGTTGAAGCTAGCAAACAAACTCATAATCGACACTTATTGCTGGCTTAATACAAAAGTCATGTAGTTTCATCTTATTAATCCAACTGATCAGAAATGACATCAATAATGACATTTGCACTTCAGTTCTGCATTCTTAAGATCCCTCGCTAACAATGCAGCAGGTTGCAAGCAGATGAATGCCGTTTGCAAGGCATCGCAGCCCGGACTCCAAGCGTTCATGGAGGTTAGGCCACACATTTTCAACTAAGCCTGCAATGAGCTGCTCTGAGCGATGTGACCGGTAGCTCTAGGCAAGTCATTTCAGTTCAACAGCGCAATCGGTGGACCAGTGATTGCCGAGACAGTCACCTCGCTGTTGACGTGCGCTGACGACGGCAAGTGGTACTTCACCATCGGCCAGAATTCGTTGTGAGTTTCTGTTTTCGGATGTTTCTGGCTTGGCCCACAAATTCTCTTAGATGGTTTGAGTGTGCAGCAGGAAGTCTACCTACTTATTACGCATCATCTGACCCTTGGCACTCTGACAGTCTGCGTATCCACACTTCCATTGAATCACCTAGTTGGTGGTCATGGAGATATGATAGTTCCAGTTCTTTGGATTCTGACACTGGGATGAAACCTTTAGTCTCGCCGAATGCGAACACAAGCGATGCGCTCTAAAATGCTTTCGAAATCATGAATCACCTATTTTTACAGTGATTTTTGATTAAGAGAGGTTACGGAAGTCGGCTGCACAGAAGCGTAAATCAATTCGCGAGCTACCCGACCGGTCATGGCCAGCGGTGACTCGAATGGTTGGACTCCATTCCTTCGTCCTGGCTTCTTCCTTCACAAAAATACAAAGTTTATATCGCAGTCTGAAAGGGTGCCTCGCTAGACTTCTGAAGAACCTCACCTTTCTTATTACTGTAATTACTCTTAGCGGTTTCCAGCTGCAGCATCTAGTTCTCTACTCAGCTGCACAGATCCATGTACTCTTCGGATTGTTCAAGCAAATCCTGAGTCATTTTTTTCCTTTCGCTTTCTCCACCCTTCCTCAACATTTTCCACTAAGATCTAACGTACTCTTATGCATGTGTTCTATTTCTCTTCTTAGTAATTATTTTATTTCATCTACTATTCTATTTTTCTCATACAGGTCTATGCACAATAAGCATAACTCTGGGAGTGTTTTGCTCTTATTTTGTGCGCTAATAATCTTGCATAATAAAGACTTCTTCCAATTTTGTGCATCTTTTTACACATTGTTTATCTATGGGCTACAAAAATTCATAAAACAGTTGCAACTTCTGATTATTAAATCTACTAGAAAAGGGGAATGAATAATTGCAAACCTTGGCGCATCTAAAAATAGTGCGGCGATGGATAGACTACTGAATGAAACAACTGGTTCTACTCGTGCACTTTGCTTGCACTTTTTCAATTATAGCACTGTTGAGTAGAATTCTTTGATTGAGCTAAGATTTTCCGGATCCGGCACAATTTCCCAGGAATTTCTGAAACCTACCTACCAGAGAGTCCATAAAATTCCGGATAACCTGGATGTTATAAAACTTATGTGTTCAGTTCGGTGAGTTAACTACTCTCACTGTATGATTGCAAAACGATAGATTGGCAAAACATGCTCACCCTTCTGCTATCTAAGCTTTGTTTGCCTGAGGCAAAATTACTTGTTTACAGGCACCCATCTCTTGGAGCTAAAGGGGTATTGAGATGTTTCCAACCCATGTCACTTCGGAATAGCCGATGAAGTGAAACCTCAAAGCAAACTAGCAACTCCTTCAAGGCACTTTTCACCCCGCGATTTGGTTTTCTTTAACCAATTTTATAAGAAATTCTTTGTATGAAAAACAGTGAACAGGTGTAAACATTAATCTATTACACAGATTCCGCAATATTTCAAAGTGTTAATATGATGAGAAAATGGCTTAGAAAGCACAGCAGCTGTGTTGTAGAACGCTTCAAAACAAAACATTCCAGAGCTTCAATATTACAAACGTACTAACAAACGCACTTTGAGAGCAAGCAGGGACCCGTCAACATGTTCTGCAGATCGTAACCAGGGTTAACATCTTTCAAAGACCTTGTACAAATCGTGCAAATCAGCTAGTCGTGAGATGCCGTCTCTGAGAGAATCAGGTGGAACCAGGTGAGACTTCACACGTGGAACCAGCAGGTCGCGAATTACGGCCAGCCAAGGCGCTCCTCCTCCCTCCAGCCCTAAAGCAGATGCAGTATGTGGGGACACTAGCTGTCACTAGTCCCAGCACCCACCTGATATTTTGTCCCCGTCGCAGAACTCTTCCTTTATCACGAAGAACTCCGCCAGTGCACGACTGACACTGTCAAAGCAGGCCTCCTCCTAGAAGAGAAAGCATAACTGAGGCAAGTCCTCAGACTTATGGTGCTCATACCGCTAACCTCCTCCCAATCCACGTCCTTCACCAGAGACATTACCAGTGCTGGTAAACCCTCCATCTGCGGCGTGTGACCATCAATGACAGATGGCAGCGTCACCAGAGCTAATTGGCGCAGGCCATCAGCACCCTGTTCTGCATAGGCAGGACGTGATATTTGCACAGAGAAGTAGTCATTAAGCATTTCAGCTTGACTCTCCAGAAGTTCGAGCGCAGCCACTAGAAAACGAAGGATTTCTCCGCAAACAATGAGATTATCATCACACAACAGCGCACTTTCGTGCTCGCTTTCCAGCCCTGCCAGTTGCAGTAATTCCATGAGGTTTGCTCCATCTTCTGCCAGCTTGAACGACCCGAAGTTGCCAAAAGAAAAGATCAGCGTCTGAAAAAAATTGAGATTCAGACTGTTCTACATGACTTAAAGCGACTGTGAAATAATTGACGAATCTAATTCAACAAGAAATCAATGATGCCATAGTCATCACTGGTGGTCACGAGTCACATTATTCTTGAAAACCGAATGGAACCTGATAAAACAGCTCCTTAAGCACATTCCGAAGCTGAATAATGTAGAGGCCTGTACCGAATTGCAACAGCATAGTGCTCGGCGATACACATCCCACAAAAGTAAGACTTTTGAAGAGCTCCCTGAAAGTTGTTGGAACTCAAATTGGGAGGGCAACCAGTAAGATCCTTGTACTTAAAAATTATTTAGAAAGTGGAACAAGCCTTGCTGAAAAATAGTGGAACGCAGCTCTTATATTCAACTATGACTCATAATCGTAACCGGCACAGGTGGATCGTACCGTACTTTAAGTTGACATAAGAAAAAAAATTCAATACGATTGAAGTTAAAGCGCGAGGACGAAAAAAATTTTGCTACTATGAATATGTTAAGATTCCATTTCGTATGTCATGCACAACAAAAAGCTACAACACTGCGACATAAGGTACGGAAAAAAGTACAACCCATTTGAATGGCTGATTAAAATGATTCAGATTGGTAACATAAATAAATGAATAAATAAGATTTAGAAAAAGCTCAGTAGCCAGTGATGTGCGACGTCTATCGAGTTTAATATCCTCATCCTTAAAAGCAGATAGCTGCCAGTGACAGCACAACAGTGAGAAATAGACTCCACCTCAGAGGCTGCGAGGCACCGTCGCAAATCTTCCTCCGTAGATTATTGAGCGATTCGAACTGGAACACTCTTCGGCCCTTATCGTCCGCCTGAAACGAAGAACGAGCTGTGTTCTCCAACGATATCTAGCAGCCGTAAAGAGCATTACCAACCGTTTCGTTATGGACACTGTCCTCGTGCTGGCTTCCTGCAACTTGCACTATTTCTACCGATGACGATGACTGCGCCGTCTTTGTATTCGAGATGAATTCGTCTAGACGTCGCTCCTTTCTGTCCACTCGGACCAACTACGGATAAAGATATACAGCACCGGACAATAACATATGCTCAGGGTTATTCTTGACACTCGAACTTCTTCCATATTTCAACTCTGCACGAAACTATTACAATGAAATTCGAAACTGTGGTGAAGTTCAGTATAGTACTGCATTGCAACTGTACGTATCTGTCCAAATTCCGATCCCCGTCCGAAAGACCCAAATTCTTGTAAGCTAGCTGCGTATGAATAGCTGGTTGAAGCGAAAACTAGGACCAAAGACGATTGCAATGATAACTGACCTCGTAGTCGACACGTTTCTTAGCTACAGCTGGACTGCGCGGTTGGCTCGAATCGCTGTCTGAGACATCGCGCAAAGGGCCGAGAGGCTAAAGTTGTGAAGTTAAATTTTATCGAGTTCGATAAGTTTCTGCCGATGGGGCAGAAGAAAAACGTCGCCAAAGCAGAACAGATCCAACGTACGCTCGGAGCCTGTGTTTGTCCTGGAATTCGCAGGATTTGAGTTGACGTGAGAAGACTTTGCTGCTGCTTGCTGATGCTACGCGGTGCTACCTCTTTATTAAATACGTTCCCTAGTCTGGTCTCTATTTCCTGAAAAAGCCCTACTATACAAAAGAGTATAGGTGTCGCGACTTCTTGCAACTCTTCTTCCAATCTATCGCTAAACGCAAGCTCGTCGCGCACAATGGTTCTAAGCCCCTCGCTGCGCAAGTTAGGCTCCGCCCCCCCCCCCCCCCCCCCCCCCAGTCAATAGATGTTGGAAAGATGATGTTCCACATGTGCCAGGTACATCAATCACAGACCACGGGAGGAGGAGCAACGCCAAGATGGGGTAACTCGGTGTCAGTAAGGCCTATGTGGAGGCGTTGAGCTCACACTGCCCGTTGTCCGAACGGCCGAAAAGTTGTGTTTGCCAAGACCCCTAGTAAGATGGGCTGGTTGGATCCTCCTCTCAGGATTTACGTTGTATATATTTGTGGGTACACGGGAAAGGTTCTGCAGCACTTTTTATTTCCATTTTTGAAAACCAAATGCAGCTTGGCAAGTAGGATCTTGTGTAGGTATGAGGTAGTATGTATGTATGTTCTCAAAGCTTTCAAGTGGAGGGCATACGAGGAAAGCTCTATTAGTATCCGAGTAATAATGCCTTCGGCCAGTCGAGTCTTACTTCGCTCGTTTGTCTATTACGGTTTTCTGCAAGGACATGGACATGCGTCGACCTTTGATGACGACGATTTGTGGGACACCCTGAAGACGAGGTAAGATGCCAATAACTGCAAGATTGGCAAAGCCACTCTAGTTCAACTATAGGACCCTCATCAAACATTCTCGCTTTCTCGGTTTTAGCAAAGTTGTCCGGACATGAGTACCCCGTGTGTTGTGGAATCTGATAAGTCATGTCGGAGGAGCATCGAGGAGCCACTGATTATTCGGCCACATCGGAAGGACTTTCTAAAAGATGTTGGAAGTGGGCACGAAAGTCTGGTCCTGTACGCGAACGATGCACAGCAGCGCCAGTGGATTCCGTATCCGGGACCACTTCCAAAATACTAAAAAGCAGACTCACTCGAAAAGAGGGTTTTCCTTGTTGTCGGTGGAGCCATAAGGAATGCTTTACTAAGAGTTCCTGGCGGCTCCACAATGACGTGGGATCTCTGCGCTACCCAACTACAGAAATTAACAGATAATGTCCATGAAAAACGCTCAAACGAGCAAATGTTCATCTTCTGCGAGATAATGCTCAAGCGCGCTTTGTAAACGCAAGTCGTTAGAAGACTCAGAATCTCGATTGGGAATTTGTGTCACATCTATTCGTATTCGCCAGACCTAGTCGAATATCACCTTTTCCTGACCATGAGCAAGCAACTATGGAAAATGAGGCTTGGCAGTTAACAGTGACTCGAAAATGAAAATGTCAAAGTTCTTCGATCCACAGCTTCCTGCGTTCTGGCAGGAAAGAACAGAGAAGCTGTCTGAAAGAGGGGCAAAGATACCACACAGTGATGGTAAATGTAGCATTAGTTAAGACTCTGTTTCAGTAAAAACATCCATCTCCAAACGATTCGTTATGAGTGTTGCAGAACTTTTTCATCACTAATATACAATAGCGAGTAAAAAGATTGCAACTTTTGGTTTTTTGTCTAGGTCTTTTTTCAAAATAGGGCGTGGAGGTTCGAATTTTTATGGGAGCTGGAAATACTCATAGGCGATAGAAACAAGTCTGAACCTCCTCTTTCCATGGGCTTCCTGTTCTTTTTTTAAGAAAAGTTTTTTTGCAGAGGTCGAAATCTGTAATTTGGCACCAACTGTAATGTCTCGCAAAATGGCATCTATCGTTGGGATTTAACAGCGAACTGCTTCCTGGTACAGGATCAACCCGTATACGCTAAAAGATATCCACAGGTGGACCTCTGGTTGATATCCGCGATGACTATTTGAGATTGAGTCAGCAGTGATCCTTTGTTGATGTTTTTGTCAGCCTGGCTCCTTCTATCAGCTCTGTTCAAAAGGGAAAGATGCTGTTGACGTTTCTATAAGTTCAATTAAAGATGTCCTGTTTCAATGCAGTTCATCTCTCCCTTGGAATTCCGAAGTACTTCGGCTGGTCTCAGTGGAGTCAATTGTGGACATCACGGAAGATAAGTTTTGGAGTTTTTTCTTTCTCAATGAGGAAGGCACCTGAATGATCTCATGAGTGATTGAGATGCCACAGGATTTCTGGAATACTGTCGTGTATATGACAATTGATGCCGCATTGTATTTACCGATACAGGACTACTCGAAGTGTGGAATCATCCAAACCACACTGAATGGCATCAATCGTCATGTACACGGCAGTATTCCAGAAATCCTGTAGCATCTCAATCACTCATGAGATCATTCAGGTGCCTTCCTCATTGAGAAAGAAAAAACTCCAAAACTTATCTTCCGTGATGTCCACAATTGACTCCACTGAGACCAGCCGAAATATTTTGGAATTCCAAGGGAGACATGAACTGCATTGAAGCAGAACATCTTTAAGTAAACTTATAGAAACATCAAGCATCTCTTCCTTTTGAACAGAGCTGATAGAAGGAGCCAGACTGACAAAAACATCAACAGAGGATCATCGCTGAATCAATCTCAAATAGAGTTCGCAGGTGTGAATGAGTGGTCAACGTATGCATATTTTCTAGCGTATTCGGGTAGATCCTGCACGAAGGAACTGGTTCCTGGTTAGATCCCAACGAAAGATGCCATTTTGCGAGACACAACGGTTGGTGCCAAATTACAGATCCGCAAAAAAATTTCTTCAAAAACAAGTAGTCCATAGAATGAGGTTCGAACTTGCTTCCTCCGCCTATAAATGTTTTCAACTTCCATAAAAATTCGAATCTCCACGCTCTGCTGTGAAAGAAATTATAGACCAAAAATTAAAAGTTGCAATCTTTTTGCTCGCTACTGTATATGCGGGCCGTGAATTTGGGCAGTTCTATGTGTTCGCATTGCATAACAAGAGTACAAACGGGTACAAACACAGGGGCCACCACAGGGTGGGCCATAGGTTACTGCACGTCGTTTGATGGCTTGTTTCTATGCAACATAGAGCTGAATTTTGCTCTATTCCCTTGTTACAAACACGAAATTAATACGTGCGAGATTACAAAAAAAAAATCATCGGAAACCTCCAGTGCAGATCTTCAGTGCCACCAGATGCACTGATTCAGCCCGCAATTCCGAAGCAAAACAGCTAGAAAAACAGTTTTTGACAACCGTTTTAAGTGGGATAAAAAATCGACTCGTGTCCTTAACGACGATTGCGAAATGCATATGCTGAATCCACTCAAGAACGGTATTTATAACAGCACAGAACCAGGCTGTTCTAAAAGTGGCTTGGGTGAGAAACCAAGCTTCAGATTTCGAAGAACACCGTTGGTCCATACCTAGGCCTATTGAGAGGATTGCACAACTGCTGCATAGCATTTTTATTCTAGTTTTTAGATCACATCGATTCCCTGGCTGCTTTCTTATCATCCGGCGAAAAAATTTTCGAAAGCAAATTTGGTGAAAATTGGCCATCACTGGGAGCATGGGGTGATCTTGGTTTTCCGCTCACGTATTTCTTGTAATCCGCTTTCATAGGAAATCTTGAGTACGTCCGAGAACAGCACTTCTTGCGCTTTAAGAATCATCACAGCACTGAAACCCTCTTCAGAGATTTGGTGGTTTTTTGCTGGAAAAATTGCAATAACAACCTAATTTTTTCAAGAATCTGTTTCGAGCGCAACTGTTCCTAAGCAAAATCCTACTTTACACCTTTCTCTATTCGGTAGAAAAAAGAAAGAGCGGGACAAACCATCGGTTCCTGGCAGAGAATAAATGACCCCTGTATGTTAGCATAGTCACATCTCATATATATTACATTAGCAGTATAACATCTATGGGCAGGTAATGGTAGCAGCATTCCTGCCTCGTCATCGATGTCGTTGTGCTATAGTTGTGCAGCCATTGTGTCAGCGCTAGTACGTCTGTGGACTCTGAACTTTCGTACCACGGTGGGCCCACCGTTATCCCACGGTGGACCCCCAACCGACGGTGGGCCCACCGTTTGCCCACGGTGGACCCCCAACCGACGGTGGGCCCACCGTTATCTCCCGGTTATCCCTCGATTATGGTATCCTCCCCCACCTATCCCGCCGTTAGCCCACCGTTGTTATCACTCTCACGGTGCACCCACCATTTCCCCACGGTGGCCCACCGTGCTTGGACAACCCATGGTGGAACCTCCATTTGCCCACCCTTTGCCCACTGTTAGCCCACGTTCCCGTTTTTTTCCATAATTGAACCCACCTTTTGCCACCATTTGCCCACCGTTATCCCACCTACCCCAATTCCGCATTACTCCCCGTTTTAAACACCAAAGGTCCACCATTCGCCCACCTTTACCTCATCTAAAGACCTGCCCAGCGGGAGCGTGTTTGCAGAATGACATAGGTATTTGATGAAAACATCATCATTCATTGTGTTTCCTGATTCCAATCCATTCATCCGATTCCGCTCCCGCTTGTGGTGGGTTCCTCTGGACTTCTACTAAGTCTGAGACTCCGGCACGGCACACGGGGTAAACGATTGTAGCAAAAGTATGATGCGAACTCTCCGTGATGAAGTGAGGATTTTGTTTCAGTGCTTACTCCAGTACTAGCTCTTTTAGGTATTCTTTGCCGTAGTCAGTGGGCACATATCGGAACTAACTGTTAGAAGAGGAGTAATTGAGACGACACGCGTGAATGCTCAAATATCGTACATCTCTTCTGACTTCTTCACGAGGAAGAAGGCTTGTTCAGGCCACATGGAAATGCAAAGTCCTTGGTTTCGTTGCACTCGCGAAACATTGTTGTTCTGTTGCACTCATGATTGTACTGTTTTTTAAATGCCAATATGTTGGAAATAAATCACTATGCTGTTATGTGGTGTTTATCCAGAAAAAGGCGATTAGGACACGGTGAGAACGTGGGCGAAAGTGCATGATGACCCCCACCTAACTCGTGGAATTACCCCGATTAACCCCTGGAAGTGTCCTGAATAACCCTCGGAAATACCCCGATTAAACCCTGGAAAATCCCTGGAAATGCCCCAATTTCTCACCGGAAATCCCACAGTTTTCCCACGGAGATCCCCCAGGTCCCTCTCGTGAATCCCCTAGTTAGCCCAGGCTGGCCCCACGAATAGCCCGCGGTGGCCCCACTGTTTGCCCATGGTTGATGTGCCGAACATTAACCATGGGATAACGGTGGGCCCACCGTGGTATGAAAGTTCAGAGGACCTACTGGGACCAGGTAGTGTAACGGGTTGTAGTGGTATGGTTGGTAGTCTAGGAGCCTCCATTGCAGTTGTGCCTTGTGCGTGGAAGGTCGACACTCTGCACTCAAACGCAAACCAGATAAGGGCTACCAGCCAGGAGGTTTACAACTTCATCATCGTAGCCGCCGTTTCCTCGTCGTTAAGCGGAACGTGAAAACCGCGACAAGTAGAACGAATATTACGCGAACAATCTATGCACAATAGGAACAAAAACCCTTCTGGTTAGCCTTCACTGTTGAAGATCCAGTGTTACTTCAAGAGCAGTTACGTTCGCTAAGGTCGCAGACACCCATGTGAAGCTTAATTGCACATTGAAACGTAAAAAAAGGAACCTTCGTCAAATCATCAATGATAGCTTCCTCGTCCAGAAACACAACCTTCTGCTTGGTAGGGTGCACGTTGACATCAATGCGGGATGGGTCGATCTGAAAAAGCAGATAGCTGCGCATCTCATAATCTCCTTGGAGAGGAGCAGTTCATTAGGTTAACATACCGTCAAAGAAACCAGTGCAAAAGGACAGAGCAAATCGCGGTCGCTGAACAATGAGTCGACGGCGAACTTCAGGTTTTGACACTGTACGAGGCGACCGTTGATAAAAATGAAGAAAGACCTCTGGTGCTTCTATAACACTACTTTCATAATACTACATTCAAAGTCTTGAAAGTGCTAAAAATGGAGCAAATGAAATTGCGTAGTGTGCACTTGCACCGACAGTGGTTAGTACCTTTTTAGCCTGTACGTTTCGAGCGGTGACTGAAGACACTGGTGGTGTCAAGCACACGTCACAGCTATAATGCAGACGCTGCGAAGTGTGCGTGAATTCGATCATATCCTAAAATATAATCTAAACATGTGTAGAAGAGGCCTGAGTAGCCTTCCACTGATGCAAAGGCAGAGCGAAGATAAATGAAAGACACCTTGAGTAGAATAGCTAATAAAACATTTTCCACCGAGGTGTTATGTTTATCCTCGGAAGATAAGATATAGATATAGATTCCTTCGAACTCCTTGAGAAAGGGCAAGAACTCAAAGAAAAAAGTCCAAGACGGCATCTTAAGAGATTTGTTTCAACACAACCGTGAAGCCTCTTCTTCAAGCTCTACGCGATTCGCAGTATCGATGAAGATCTCCGCTCTCGCCCAAATATTTCACTCATAATGGGCGGACAGCATTACTTGGATATATCTTCACACCACCTTGCAGAGGCAGATGAAGATCTGCGGGGATGAGGGAAGGAAGAAGAACTGGAGAACAGGAGTTTATTTATTTATTTGAAGGCGTATACAAAGACTCACGCGGTGGATAATACATAGTTCATCAACGCGTATCGAATATTACATACATAGTAAATACGTAAAGAATACGCAAGTACAATACAAGTCTTGACTCTAGGAAGCCAGTGAGCGAGTTTTGACTGTGAACAATTTCTTGAACGCAGGGGAGCGACATGCGAAGAATATCGTGACTAAGAAATTTGTCAAGTTCCGTTGTGACTCGAATCGCGAAGCTTTTGAGCCTGACCTGTGTTCTGACAATCGGAAGCTTCAGTTTAATGCTTCCCCTCTAGTCTTGGAGTTCGTCAAGGTGAAGAAGTCAGTTGATTTGATGTTGGTTCTCCCAGTATTTTGAAGGCCATGACTAGGTCATTTATTTCCTTCCACTGTACAGACCGGGTAGATTACAGGCAGCAAGAGCCAAAACCTTCGACTCCGAGCTAAGGTGCGGGTGGTGAAGTACAGACTCAGTACATCATAAATGTGAAACGAACACAAACAATGATGGCTTACCTGCAGAGGAACTGGAACTATCGTCGCGAACACGCCTGGCCGTGTTCGTGCGCGGACTAGTGCTCCGTTGTCGGCAGTGCGCGTCCCGCCACGAAGCCCTGTGAATTGAACGCATTTCGTACTACCTTTGCGTCAAACCGCGCACCAATAGCTTTTGCGCCGAGGAAAACTCGTACCGGTGCGAACTCGGCCAGGCATGTAGGCGACGACGTTAACATTTTCTCTGCAGGTAAGCCATCGTTGTTTGTGTTCGTTTCACGTTTATGATATGCTGAGTCTTACTTCACCACGCTCACCTCAGCTCGGAGTGGAGGATTTCGGCTCTTGCTGTCTTTAAATTGTTTCCTTCTTCGTTTTGCATCAGGGACATGTTTGAAATCAAGACCAGTACAGCGCAGAACAAGCTTGCGAGTGGAATTGTTCTGGACACTCTCTAAGAGAATTCATCTTTCTTTCTATACGGAGAGAAACAGTTGTGTTGCACTCCACGATTGGGCGCACATATATCTTGTGAGCCTTTAGAAGTACATGAGGGTTCTTTGTGCAGAGTGCTTTGAATAGACTGTATATCCTAAAGTTGGATTTGAGACCAAGGCTTTACAATGGTTTCCGAAACCTATTTTATCATTTGCCAGTACCCCTCGGTCTTCTGTTCTCTAACACTCTTTAGTGCCATCCCATTGATACTCATCCCATTGATTCTATAACATGTATTTAATGGACTGAGGTGTTTCCCTACTTCACTGCTTCTCTAAACTTTCGTACCACGGTGGGCCCCCAACCGATGGTGAGCCAACCGTTACCCTCCTGTTATCCTCCAGGTATCCTCCCGATTATAGTGTCCGCCACCACTTATCCCATCGTTAGCCCACCATTGTTATCAGTCCCACGGTGCGCTCACCATTTCCCCACGGTGGGCCCACCACGCTCGAAGAACCCAAGGTGGAACCGCCGTTTGCCCACCCTTTGCCCACTGTTAGCTCACGTTCCCGTCTTTTTTCACAATTGAACCACCTTTTGTCCACCATTTGCGCACCGTTATCTCGCATATCCCCATCCCTCCTCAGCCCCTTTTTAACCATACTTTTCCCACCATTTGCCCATCTTTACCTCATTTAAGACCTGTAACTCGGGAGCTCGTTTGCAGAATGACACAGGCATTTAATGAAAACAGCATTATTCATTGTGTTTACTGGTTTCAATCCATTCATCCGGTTTCGATCACGCTTGCGGTAAGTTTTTCTGAAATTTTACTAACTCAGAGACTATCGGACGGCAAACAGAGCCGTGGCGGTTGGGTTCCGTCGAAAAAGGGCATGGAGTATGATGCCCCATGGGTCTGCTGGGCCTACGCCGCTTCTGTTCACAATCACGCACAATCAGGATAAAGGTGGGCAGAGCTTACCCATAAGTGGGCGTAGCTTGTGGGTATGCTAAGCACAATCCTCCACACGTATCCAAATATTTCACATCTAAAACACAGACAGTATCTAAAAATCCCAATTCTTGAGCTTTTTCTCATTTCCCAAGCTTTCGCAATGCGAGACGGTTTCCATGCACGACTCGAAGGTGGGTTCCGCTCACTCGCGAGTAAGCTCCGTCCACTTGCAGGTAAGCATCGCCTAGAAACCTAGAAAACCTGAAAGTCCCAAAACTCGCAAGAAAGTCCCGGCCAATTGCAGGTAAACTTCTCCTATTTTTCTGTGCTTACACAAAAGTCTCGTAATCGCTGTCCCCACACGATTACGAGACTTTCTCACGTCTTTGTGACTCGCACGAGACTCATTCATAAAAAATTAACCTGTATTAGGCGGTGGGCCTCTTAAAATTTTTTGAAAGCAGGAGTCATTGTCGGAGATTTTTGTCCTCATTTTTTATGTTTCCAAACCTTTTTTTGTGAACCTTGACGTTCACCGCACAGCGTTTTATCTAAAAACAAAAAAAAAAGAATCGGTACTCCCCAACTCCCTCAGGTTATGAGTATTCCGCGGAAAAAGAGACGCTTCGCAATAAACAGTAAACGAACAGTGCTTTGTTTACCATGGAGGGGATTATAGCAAAAGTAGTGCTGCTATCGTCCCTCGGGCTGGAGTAAGGGTTTCAGGTTTCATTGTTTCAGTACCCGAAGTAGCTCTAGTTACTCTTTGCAGTAATCAGTTGGCATATATCGTAACTAATTCTTTGAAAGGGAATAACTGCTTCGACAGTCGCGAACGCTAAGATATCGGACATCCTTTTTGACTTCCTCACAAAGAAGGGGGTGATGATGATGAGGAAAGCGTTGAACCGTAGTTCGACTGTTCTTTATCACATGCTTTTACTTCGTTTCGCATTGTTCAGATGGTCTCGTTAGACTACATTTTTGCTAATTTCGGTGTGTTCCACTCCACTCGCAAAACATTGTTGTTCTGTTGCTCCCATGATTTTGTTTTTAGTGTCAGTTTGTTTAAAATAAATATTTGCTGTTGTATGGTGCTTACGCAGAAAGAGTTTATCAGGACATGAAGAGAATGTGAGGCTGAAGACCATGACGACAACCGATCAACTCCTAGAAGACCCGATCAACCTCCGGAAGCACCCCGATTAACCCACCGAAGGACCCTAATCAAACCCTGGGAGGACCACAATTAACCCCTGGAAATACCCCGATTAGCCCCTGGAAAGTGCCTGGAAATCCCCCAATTTCCCTATGGAAACCACCCAGTTTCCCCACACAAATCCCACAGTTTCCCCACGGAAATCCCCCATGTGCCCCTCGTGAGTCCCACCGTTAGCCCACGGTGGCCCCCACGAATAGTCCGCGGTGGCCCCACTGTTTGCCCGTGGTTGGCGTGCCGAACATTAACCATGGGATAACGGTGGGCCCACCGTGGCACGAAAGTTCAGAGTTATTTGCAGGACCACTGGCTTATCGATTAGTCTTTATCAGTACTTTTCTTCGGATTTCTTCGTTCCTGTGTGCTGATGGCTGGTCCGCTCATTTTCCACCCTCCCAACCTCACAACTAACCCAGTATCGTCTGCTAGAAGTGTCTGGGCCCACGGCAGACTTGCCCAGCCTAATGGCCACCTCGAAGCGACGACAACTGCTGATAATCGGCACCGTCAACATTCGATCCCTTAGGACGACTGCACGCCAACTGGAACGTACGATTATATTTCACTTTGGAGGTGTGACTTTCCTGGTGCGCCAATCATTAGCAAATGATATGCGTTTCACACCTGTGAGCGACAGACTTGCAACTCTTCACCACCTGTTGCTCAAAGTTTTTCTCGTGCTTTGTTATGCACCGGCATCTTCCAATGATAACTATGATAACTATGATGAGTATGATAATTACCTTGAAGAGGTGGAGCGCATAGGCAGACAAATACCGAAGCGCTACAATCCTATCCTTTTAGGATACATGAACGCCAAATTAGGATGCGAACCATGAAACGAGACCATTATCGGCAAGTTCACTTCTGGCTCCTAAAATGATCGGGAACGTCTGATCACGGAAATGCTAACCAGACTAAGATATCGCGCATGGAACACTTTCTTTCGGAAGAGGAAAGGAATATAGACATAGCGAGGCCCAAATGGAACAGTACACCATCAATTGATTTCATTTGCTCCCCACCATCTACTATTGTTCTTGACTGTGGAACTGTAAACAAGTTCCTCTTCGACTCTGATCACCACATGGTTCGAATGGAATTGGTCGCACCTCAAAAAATCCACCGCAATTTGGCCAATCCACGTTGCCTCCCAACCCGTCCCCACCTCGACTGCAAGATGTACAGGGTCCAAATCACCCTCTTCTCAGCCGTCCAACATCCTCAACCTCAAGATGCGTTAGAGTCGTACGACAGTATCCGTTCACTCGTAGAGACTGATGCAGAAAATTGCTGGACGATCCCTACTGACCCACCAAGAATAACCCCGCAAACCCAACGCCTTCTCTCTGAGCGGATCTCTTTGATCAATGGTTTATCCCCCGCAGACCGAATCGCATATTACATTGAATGCAAAGCAGCCAGGATTGCTCTCTTCGAAGATGCCCGTCGACGGAAGATTACAATTGTGCAGAAAGCTATTGGAAAAGGTGAAAATTTGAACGAAGCTCAAAGAAGAGAAACTCACAAAATTAGGCGGCTAATGCTCAAAGTTGGAAGAAACAAAAAGGAATATGGAGAGAATGATGATACGATTGACGATATTGGGCCGATGGAGCGGTGAAAGGATGGGAGCACTAACGAAGCTCAACGACTGGGTGAAGGAGGCTACTGTGAAATAACTTCAATGGGCTGGAAAGTTTAGAGGAATGGATGATAGCGAGTGGGCGAAACCGACGATGACGTGGATACCATATGACCACGTGAAGCGAAGACGACGAGGACACCCTGCACTCGGTGGAGCGATGAATTATCAAGGAAGATCGGACGAAACTGGTGGAATATGACGGATGAAGAATTTGATAAGGCTATGATACGACATTTGAATATGAATTGATACCGTAATAAACTCTGTCTTATCGGTTGCAAGAGATAATTCCCAAAGATTTACAGATTTCTCAACAAAAGTCTTATATATCTCAATATCGTAGGCATACAACTGACATGCAACTCCAAATCTGGGAGTTTTATCAGGTAAGTCAAATGTGTACATCAGAAATAGAATCGGTGAAAGTACACCATCTTGAGGGACACCACTATACATCTGACACAATGAAGAGAATGATTGAACCCGTGCTTGATATCTGCGGTCATGAAGAAAGTCCTTAATCCAATCGACTAATCTAAGGCGCAGACCAACAGTTTTTAATTTATTGACAAGCTTATCGATAGGGACTTTATCAAAGGCTTTGGCGGCCAGGCAGTCGGATAAGCCTCCCGCCACATTTGAGCTCCTTTTCCATATTTTTTTTTTCAATACAACTAGTGACTGCGCCATATACATACATGCCCTCATTATTGACGAGAACTCCGGCAGTAATAGAAAGGTTGGTTGGTAACAACTGCTAGTAAGTGGTCCATTGTAATTCCATCAAACTCTGAGCATTGCTTCCGAAGAGGTAGTACTGCCTTCTGAGGAGGTCAAGCAATGCGAATGTCTGCGGAAAAGTCAAACAATTAGACACACATTTTTTCCGCTCTCGAAGGTGGTTGCAGCTCATTCCATGTTTAAAAATGAACTAATGGTAGATTTTCATTTTTTTGAACAGAAAAATTTGCTAACAAAGAAGTTTATAGTTTACCCTCCGCCCATAAGAAAACCTGCTGACCTATTGTGTGAATGCCACCTTGACCTCACAGCCACTTTTCACACTCACCCCACCACAGTCCTTCCCGAGCAAAGAAGTGATAATTTCAGCCCTAGAACAGCGACCGCTGGTCCGGAAGTCGGCACCGGTGCCACCGCGGCGCATGGCAAACGATACGTCCCTGCAAGAAGATGTTTGACAATGTCCAGAACATGAAATTGGGGGGAGGAGGACAGTACGTGGAATTTTGGAAGAACTTACGGTCGATGAACTGCGTATCGCATGACAACATCAGTTACCTTGTTAGCTTCATCGGCATGGTGTCGAAAAGCTTTTTTCCTGGAAGATGTAATAAGATATCGTCGACGAAAGGGAGCTAGGATTTAGAAACGAAGAGTTCAAGATGGATAGGAAGGTACCTATTGGGGCAATTGTAAAAGAGATCTTCAGCTGCTATGCAGGTGCCGTTTAGACCTGCAGACGCTTTAATTGATTCCGGCTTCCCGTCTGGAAGTGAAAATGAATGTTTATCCTCAACTGACAATCAAAACATATCTCTACAAAAAAGGCACCTATGTACTTTGCTTGGTAAGCGCATTGTTGGCCCGCTGGTTTTGAGGTGATTGTGACCTTAAAGATAGGCAAACTACAGGAGCCAAATTCCTACCAGATATGGATACATAATACATAAGAAGGGAGTGGCCTACTTGAACTGCTGGCACAATAACATACCTTGGCCACATGACTTATAGACGACAACGCTTCGCCTCGAAATCCATACGTCCTCATGGACTGCAAGTCCTCAAATCTGTTGAGTTTAGACGTGGTGAACCTCTCACAGACTATGTCCAAATCGTCCTTCTGGATACCCTTGCCGTTATCCTAAACAGCAGGAATAAAAATATCCCTCGCAGCTGGAATAAGTGGAGCAGCATTCTCACCTGCACTTGCAGCAAGCTCAAACCGCCATCTTTGATGGTGACAGTTATCTCTGTAGCTCCGGCATCGAGACTGTTTTCTATCAACTCTTTAACCGCATTTGCAGGCCTCACCACTACCTAAAAGCAAAGATATAGTAGTTCCAAGAAATTAAAATGAAACATGGAGAAGAAAGCAGCATGATATAAGCAGAAATACCACATCGGCGGAAATTTCCAAATTTTCTTTCAGTTAAGACATCCATTTACAGAAGATGAGGCCTACAGCATGTCTCAACACGAACTTCATGTCTCTGTGATACACAGGGAACGTCAATGACGATTGCACCTCAACGTGGGCTGGAGCGTGGCACCACTTGAGCGTTCCAGGCTGCGGGAGATTCAATCGTGACTGGTTGAAATTACCCGCGTATTTTTCTAATGAGCAAGTAGATACCACAATAACGAGAGGAAAAAGGGGCAGAAAGAAAGGTACTAAGAACTCAGTTCAGGCAATAAAGGTTGAACGATGCCCGAGATTGGTAAAGTTCTTTATTTCTTTCCAGCCAACGTTTCGGCGTGATTCGCCTTCTTCAGGGCCTGAAAGGGCTACACAATTCGTGGACTCTACCAGACCAAGTGCATCAGTAGATGAAGCCAAAAGCCCAACACGTTATGTTTCAATCAGCGAAAAGTCCGCAAAGCTAGAACAAACTTTCGGTCGTTCCACTCCTAGCTAGACACAACTTGCTAGTAGCGAATGTATGTGGCAAATGAGAACTAACCGGTTCGATCACGTTTAGGATCAAACTGACATAGATCTTGATATGATGCCAGTTCATTTGTGATTGCAAGACATTCATCCTTTCGGTTTATTTGCGGGCATCTGGATTTTATCCAGAAAGCTTCAAGTGTCTTGCGTGTTTCAATTTCAGTTTCATGAGCTAGTATGCTTACTTGGACTTCGAAATCGTTGCCGTTATGCCTACACAGCCGATGTGCCCCTAATGGTGTTGATTTACGGGAGTTTCGTTTTCCATCTAAGTGCTCTTTGATTCTGAGACTTAAGGGTCGCGCTGATTCACCTATGTAATTGTCGCCGCAGAGCTTGCATGTTATCTGGTGCACGGTCCCAGAAATCATACAATCCCCCTCTCTGCCGTTAAATCTATCGTTAAACAGAAGATTTCGTACGAATTAGTAACATGCCGAGATTTAATGACAGTCGTACATGGAATAAAGGTTGATTTTCTCAAAGCAGCCGAGCTGAAGACAGCCAAGCAAGTCGGCCACCTACGATTCGAATGTGTGGACGGATGTTTGATGGAGATGAAGATGTCTGACCTAAAGATGTTTGCTTTCCAGGGGCTTGTGCGAAGTAGCCTCTCGGGACGGTCTGGAAAGCCTGGGTGGCCCGCAGCATATTCAAGCGATCGGATCTAGATCTCTCCTCGAAAATAAGAATTTATCGACAAGGTGAAGTATGCCTGCACGAAGCGGCGTTGAAACAAGTCCTCAGGATGGCATATGAGCGTTGTATCGCATGGACGGAATTTCTGTGTGAGACGGAGAGGACAAAAGAGCATGAAAAATTGGAGAACTTGAACGCCGAGAAGATGTACACTGACGCACTTCGACACTGAAGCAGAATCTGGAAGAGGAAACGAAGCAAGTCCGACCGATGAAGAATGGCCAGTTAGGATTCACTGCTCCAGAGTGGTCTCTACGTTGGAATGAAAGGCGGAATCGATACTGTTGTCGTCCGCAGTTTCAAAGAACTGCGAGAGAAATTGACGAATGGCGTTTTTATGGAAATTGAGTACTCACATGGCCAGCAAATGAAAAATGGACATCGTAAAACATAAAGGAGATTTGTTCATGAGCAACATCTAGCTGAAGGTGGAAAGATAGTAACCGCGTGGACACTCTGCGTGCAAGGGAATGCTACTGTTTGGCCGAAAATGATGGATGTATGGAAGGTCCTAGACAAGATGCCATTAAAAGAAGCAGGAAAAGGACAATTTCTCCCAGTGTCCAATGCAGTTCTGGTGAACAACAGTGTTCGCGGAAATGAGGTCACCAGGAAGTTCAATCCAATTCTGTGGAAGGTATTCTGGAGTCGAAAATGCAAGGTACTTGTACGAAAACATAGGGTAACGACTATCATCTAGTCAGTTACGCGACGCCGATTTACGACACCGCTTTACGCGACGCCGATGGCGATGGCAACGAGAAAGGGAGGGATGTGGAAGCAGGAGCCAGATCACGCGCCACCAACGAAGAAGCAGAGCCTCTGATCTACAAATCGACATGGGTGACGCCATCCACCATCGTCCGTTCTATCGCGGAGCTCTCTGGTGGTGGTGGCCCAGGATTTCCCTCTCTTCTCTGTTCGGTCAGTCCTCCGTGGACCGATGGAAACTTGTTTATTTCCAGCTTGTTCGTCTTTAACTCAATAAATGGATTTTGTTCCACTGTGGTCTCTACTTATTTATTTATCTGCACTAGATGGTGCGTCTTACAATCAGCAAAATAGGAGAACATGACAAAAGCGAACATTTGCATAATTATACCTTTGATCCAAGATAAGTCGCGAGTGAGGTAAAACGACCGAAAAAATTAAACCAAACTAGCTAACTACTAGATTATCTTGGTCTAGTGTTACTACTCTACTGTACAGTTCTACACTTGTACATGTTTTTGTATCTCTTGTATGCTCATGAGAAATCACGAAATAAATTAATAAAGTGATTAATAATAAAAAATAATGAGGACAGGTGTCGAATTCATATGCCAGGACATTGGCTCTATTCCAATCCCTCAACAAGATTTCGCCATTAAGTTTCGAATTTCTAATGTGTTCTTCATGTACTCAAAAACATTGCTGGTGTTCAAATTCAACTGCCTTGTATTCTGTACTTTTCCATCATTTGTTGACCTTACTTGCGAATCTTTGAAGGAATTTGTACTCTGTACAATCACCACTTATTATAGCGTAGTGCAAAAGACAATCCGTAAATTCTAAAATTTTAAAAGTAATCAGGAAAGTTAGACTTTTTGAGGAATACATGCCCAAGAAAAATGTTTCTATTGCATGGTTGAAACTAGACAGAAGCATAGTATAGTTGTCGTCAACCCGACAAACTGACCCAAAAAAGTCGACCTACGAAACATTGAAAAGATTGTTACTGAAGACGGAATAACACATTCATTGGAAACTCCTTTCAAAACTGCCTTTTGTTCAATAAAGAACCGTTGAACCTCGAATTAGATGCTCAAATGGTCACTATCAGCAAATGGTAAGTTGACAGAAACTTTACCTAGTAATTCTGCATTAATTCAAAAAACCAAGTCTAAAAAGTGGAATTTTCTGGTAGGTTCCAGCACACTGTTTAAAATGATGTGTTAAAGTATTGGGTTGGGGAATAAGTTCGTGTGGTTCTTCAATTCATTTTTTTTTCACGGTTATTTGAGTCCGCATAATTTGCTGTCATGGATAGTTTTATAGCACTTGATTTGCTCTTTACCAATATCACAACTTCGCTCCTCAATTCCTGCTTTATCTCGTTTTCTACCGCATGGAATGTGACCCTCCAAATCGACAAAATTGAACCTCCGCGCAACTGACTACCGTTCGACTTCGAGTGTAGACAAACTGTGGCTCAAGTGGCTTGGAATATCACTGACGTCTAAAGAGGAGCCTTTACTGCTGAAAGGACAGCACACTAAGATTGATTTAGATGTAAGGAAGAATAACTACTAATGCTAACTCTCAACAGGTCTAGTTGACGCATTCCGTGCAAAACCCGGAAGTGCTCGATGTGAACTGATCGTTTACATTGGGTATGCTCGATTTTTCTGTAGAAATTTCACCAAAATGACAAGCAAGAAACTCAGATGCGGAGATTCCCACTACTTCTAACTCTACAAGCCTGAAGCAGTCATATACTGCTTATTTTATTAAGTTTCTTATTAATTTCATAAACTTTGACCCTAAACCTGCGTTTGCAGGCTACAAATTGGCTCATCTCAAACAACGCAATTTTTTGTAGACATGGAGCTGAGAAGGTGCCCTATCACTGAAAGCATTAATAGACGAGAAGAGGAGCTATGTAATTCATTTGGTGTGATTGGCATTGTTTGTAGAAAATAGTGGTTTCTATATAAACGAAAAAACAGGTACGAACTTATTCCGCAACCCAATATCTCAAAAGAGAAATCATTAACACTACAACATGCACAACCGGTCGTGCACGCGGTGTCTGCCGCATGTGACGGCGTGCACGACCGGTCGAGCACTTCCTATTCAAAGTCATATCGTGCTGAAGCGTTCTTAAATAGCTAATTCTTATGTAGTAATGTACTAACAGACATACAAGCTTTCTATACATGCAACGTGCAAAGCAGACATATTCTCTAACTTTTTCGTTGGTATTTCGAACTGGGAAAGCTAAATGATCAATGGACTTGTAGAAGAACCCCAACAAAAACAAACGTATAAACAACAGGCATGGGGACGCACTCTCAAGAAATACGACCGAGAACAAAGTTTTTATGAAAGAATTCAGCGTTCTACATGGAACGGAAAAATTACTACCCCGTGGGACAATGTGCACCACCGTTCGAGCACGGGACCCAAGCGTCCAAAAGCGGGCGTGACCCACGCGGCAGTTCACCCAAAATCGGCTCTGTCGCGAACGTGTTAAACTGAGCTTGACCATATCGCGTTGCCCATTGGATTTCTAGTAAGTCACCTATTACAACTACAGGTAATTCAGTGGCCATTAAATCGCCCACAACCTTTGCCAGCTGGTTTCTAACAGAGGGAGGAGGCGGTCTGTACACCAGAATTATTTTGAAGCGCATATCAACACAGAAAATGTCCTCGGCCGAATTTTCGAGGAAAAAAATGCATGTCATGTCTTGGTCCAAAAGTGGAATTCGAGTCGATACACTTCTTTAGTCATGATCTGAGGTAATAATGAAAACATGAAAATGTTACCAGTTATCTCCACTCCAGACACTCTACAACATCCAGGCACAACGAAAGAATGACAAAGTGTCGCTTATAATTCTGTAACACTTATTCCACTGATATATCAAGTTGTAGTGTAGGTTTCCGCTGTTTTTCCATGAGGATTCTCGGACCCTTGTAGTAGATGATTATCAGTTACGTTTCGCTCACGACTATACATTATTATACCTTTTGAAAACGCATGACCTCGCGAACATTTAAGTATGTGGAAAATATTTCTCCGTCTTGTTTTGAAAATGTAATTAGTTTCGGAGTGAACCCTCTAAGAATGCAAAACTGGTAACAGAACTTGCACAAGTAATAATTTTACTGTAACACTGCATGAGACTAACCAAATTTTGGCGCAGTAATCTCGAGGCCATTGTTATTTTCCCTTGAATTTTCCTTCTCCTTTTATTCTCGAGCAGTCTCAAGCACAGGCACAGGACTTGGTAACCCGAAATTTTGATGAAGCCTTTTTTCTCTCTGGTGTTGAAGAGATTAGTCCAATTTGACGGAATACTGGTACAGGTTCGCTATATGCAATCTACGAATAAAATAAGTGGAATAAAACATAACTGCAGAAAATTTATACACAAATTATTTTTGGAAAAAAAACAGTACTATCTAAAAACAGTACTGATCTGAAAATTCAAAACCATTCCAGTTGTTTCACTCCAGATCCTCAAAATTTCAAAATTCGTGGCTCTGTCGCAACTATAAGTGAATGACGCTTCCACACTGATAATCGACAAATGCTTTTGCTGAAGGCTGATTTTGGACACCGTAATCCAAGAAGACTACGTTACAGTACGAAATAGACATGATCTTCGTGTTCAGCATGTAATTCTGCAAAAGTTACCCAAAGTATGCAGATTCGATCAATAAACTTGTGTCCACGCCCCTTTTGCTTGCCAGGCGCTTGTCCGCAGGTCATGCCGGCAATCTTTTGCACCTTACCGCGGTGGCGCCCCAACAGTTCTTTGCCTCGTAGCCCATGGATTTCTATAGCAACAGAGTCTCGATCCTGCCGCAAAAATGGCAAAAGACCAGCGATTGTTGTGGTGCATAGTTCGATAAAGTTTGTACGTAAGTTTGTGTGTATGTATGTGATGAATAGAAATCGCGGGTAGTGAACCGATCGGGCCCAAACTTTGCAAACTTGGTATACATATGTATACAAAGCTACGTATACGTTAATGTATACGTCAAGGGCCAGCGGAGGTTATAGGCCAATCCTCACTGGGAATTATTGATTAGCCTGTCGATTACATCAATTTTATGGATTTTGCTGTATTTTTGTCCAGTGACTGGTGATGACATGCCTCTTAGGGTTCTTCAACACGCTGAACACGAACATGACAACTATTTTGTGCCAAAAGTATTGATTTACTAATTTTATTGATTTTTTCCACTTCAGTCCAGGGGTCAGTGAGGACAAGTCAGGTGGGATTCCTCGATACGCTGAACACGAAAATGACGACCATTTTGTACAAAAACATCGATTAATTGATTTTATCGACTTTTCTACTTTCTCAAAACGGCGGAAACTTATGTTAGAGTAATAATGTTACAATAATAACACACATGGATACGAGCTGCATCCAAGGAAAGTGGTAACAAAGTAGCACTCACCTCTCCTGCTGCTATCCGATTTACAACATCTTCTGGTAGTCGCTTGATGATACCCATTCCTGGAATTGTGGTTTCATAAACCAAGCTGGATAACACATCTTTTAGGTTATTTCTATTCTAGTACTCATGAACATCTGGCTATTCTCTATAGCTTTTTTTATAGTGCAATGGAGTCCGATCCGGTCGGATAACGAATTATACATGTCGATCGTCGAATAACGACGATCGATACATACCTTAGTTATCCGACCGGATCGGACTCCGACGCACTATAAATGTAGCTTATGACTTTACCATTTATTAATAGTTGTGATTTATCTATGTTTCACAAATACTCTTGTTTATCCTGTTCTGTTCCAGCCACGGATCTCCCTCCTACAAGGGATCCCATCCGATTTGCTGCAAGGCTACGTGGCGCGACAGATAGGGGTTTACTGCGAACCAAAAGCAGACATGCGCTTGCGCTGCGACGCAGTAGATCTAGGAGACTGAATCCTAGGTTCGACAGTGCTGGATTCGACTAATATTGCCGGCATATCAGCGTAAGCACGCACTCGTCTATGTGGGTGTGTGCTAATGCAACATGTGGGCTGCATCCTGCAGCTCAGATTTGACCAAAAGCTCGCATTCTAACGACTAGGAAGAGCAAGAGAGGCGATCTGGGGCCGCCTCTAACAAATAAGTCCCTCGTCAACGGGGAAAGGAATCCATCCCCTCAACAGTCGAATGCTGGCAATAGGCAGTAGTGACACGCGCACTTTCGGGGCCCGGTTAGCGTGAAAAATATGAGAGGGTTCCCGATGGTCCGCGAACGGCGGCTTGGGGAAGGGGCAAGCAGGCAAGTCGTTAAGAAGCACAACATAGCCAAGACGCGCATTGCGACTTTGAACGTCGGCACTTTGACAGGTCGCTCATGCGAGTTGGCAGCCGCACTGAAGCGCAGAAGAGTCGACCTATGCGCAGTTCAGGAGACGAGATGGCCAGGCAGTAAGTCGGGAGACATAGGACGTGATTACAAATTCGCTTCGAAATCGTTTCTGAGGTCTTCACACAAAAAGGATCTCTACGAGCTAGTGATCACAAAGGTATACGTGATTCTGCGCAAAATCGCCGAAAAAAAAAACTCCTTTTAACGCGCTAACATTAAGTTAGTTTGTGAGCAGAACCTAGCAGGAACTGCGCGGTATTCGCAGCACTTCCTTCTATAATATTAGGGATGATGAGAAACTCTATTAGATGGTGCGAATCTCCTCTAGGTGAGCTATCTGAATTGCATTATTCAGAAACCTTATCCTCTCGCGTCGGCCCCGCTCATGGCTCTGCTCTCAAGCTCTGAAAAAATTTGGGCTCGAAAACGAGTTTTCCGGCAGTTTTGCGCGAAATCATGTATACCTTTGTAATCAGCAGCTCCTGCAGATTCTTTTTGTGTGAAAAAGCTCAAAATCGATTCTGAAGTGGGGCCACGAATTTAACGATGATCTCAGAAGGTGATTCAAATTCTCAGGTTAGTCTCGCATCAAGGTAATGCAAGGAATATTAATTTTTTTTGTTCGCCTCTCACACCCAAGTTCACTGCAAATGGCTGGTCGGTAAACGTTTTGTTTGTCGAAGTGAGAGACGGCTTCATGGAGTGCTATAAACGTGCTATGTGCATAGCGCATCATCAACCATGACCGGATCCACGCAAACATAGTGGGGATGTTAGTAAAAACTCATTGTTTCGCGCTGATTTTTTCCAGTGTAGTACCTTGCAACCTAGCTTTCAAATGCTCCTGTCTTGCAGTTCAGCATTTCTGTGTCTCACGCATTGAAACAAAGCCATGCCATTCCACATTTTTTTTTCAAACGCACGTCACTTGAACGGACTGTTAGTGCTGATGGAAAATAGTCCTGTACAGCATAAGGACGAGGCTATCCCAAAGGTTAACCCATTGACGATCGCGTGGCACACCGGTGAGGTGCGCTTTTTTGGTCGCGTGGGACCTCACGGTTCACCGAGGAGCCGCACCCTTCTTATCAACTACTGGACCTTAATTTCGAGATTTATTCGCAATATTTCAATATGAAATGAGCACAGTACTTCCGAACAATGCCAAAATAACTGTGGTTCGAGAAAGTTTTCCTTTTTTATGGCGACAAATTCCATGAAAGGAATAGGATTTTGAAGTCGCAAGATTTTGAAGGTACGAGCGGTTATATCCTCTGGGTGCTTCCTTATAACACTTATAACCCTAGCAAACTTCTCTCAGCCTAAGAGAGAGTAAGAAGCCTTTAGATTCTCTCTTTTTTAGGTCCGATGACACTAGTGATCTTCTAAAACTAGATTTTGAATTACCTTTGCAAAACAATATATTTTGGTCCCAACTGTCTTCTCATAACACTGTGGAACTACGCAGGCACCGCACTATCGAAAGGCGTTAGTCCCACGCGCCAGACACGCGAAAACGCGCGTGGTCGTCAATGGGTCAAGTCTAGACGAGCCTCTTCAGGTATCTACAGCTCTACATATGCGTAAAACTTTGGAACGTTAGACACTCTCGAAGATGACCTCCGCTAGTTTCCTGCGGTCTAAAAATATCGACTTCTAGCATAGTGAAAGGAGTTCACTTGTACTGCGTAGACAACAGCAATAACAGAATATGCTAAATGCCCTTGTTTTAGAGAACAAAACAGAGTCATAGCTTTGTTTCTAAAAAAGAATTGCGTGCAACTGCGCCGAAAACATTTGCACGTATTGAATGATTAAGGTAATCTAATTTCTTAGCAAAACTGCTTCATGTTGCATTTTTGAAGGGAACCTTCAACCAGGGAGGAGAGGCCAGGGATGCCAGGCGAGAAACAGTTTTCGTTGAACGGTAGAAAGGGCGTGGAAGCTCTATTGTATTTGAAGCAACGATCGGAACCAATGAATGATCTTTTGCAGAATGGTGGAAAAAGGCATGCAGTATAGCAGGGCTCGACTGCAAACAAGTCCCACTCGTTGACACAAACGTGGAGGATCCCAAGGACAGGTAGGACCTCTTCATCTGATAGTGAGAGGAGTGAGGCAGAGTGGTACCGTAGGGGATCTCCCTTAGGCCCTAGGAGTTACAGAAGCACAGAGGGTAACGAGGACACGTACTTGGGCAGATACTTCAAGAGCGCGTCATTGCCCGAGGTACAGGTGTACTCGGGAAAGGATGACGACTACAGTTTTACTAGTTTTTACGATGCGTTCCAGATAAAGTACCCGAGGAGAGACTGGGAGGACCGAGAGCTATGTGTGCTGTTTAGGTCCAAGTTAAAAGGGAAAGCTAGGGTGCAATTCGAGAGCATACCTCAGCATAAGAGGGAGGTGTTTGAAGTTATGGTAGAGGAAATGCGGAAGTTGGTGAAAGCAGATGCACGGAATGGGGAAGTCATGGCGATAGGGGAACTTCAAAAGCTCAGGAAAACAGACTCACAAACAGTGGCGGAGTTTTGCGTCGAGTTGGAGAGGCTAACCAGCAAGGCATACCCCGACTTGGCGGGAAGGGCGCTAGCATGAGTCCGAGCGCAGAAGCTGTACGAACAGTTGCCAATGTGGAACGAATCATACCACCTGCTAGAAGCAATGGAGAAGGACAGGGATGCAGCCTATGATAGTTTGAAAGATGTCGCAATGCGAGTAGAGCGTAGGAGGATAACCATGCAGAAGCAGAGATTCGCCCCAGAGATAGGGGATAGAAAAGCGGAGCGAATTCGGGAAAGGAAGAGTGATCACAAGAATGATCGGCCGGGCGCAAAATCGAGTGAGGAAGCTAGGGAAAACCAGCGTGTGGCGGAGCTAAGAAGAATCATG
This sequence comes from Ancylostoma caninum, assembly GCA_037903475.1. NCBI lineage: Eukaryota > Metazoa > Nematoda > Chromadorea > Rhabditida > Ancylostomatidae > Ancylostoma > Ancylostoma caninum. The sequence goes on along the minus strand of JBAJFG010000384.1, from coordinate 2,258,040 downwards.
AAGAGGAACCCTAGTGAAACAAGGTGTTACAACTGCGAGGGAATAGGGCATTTTGCACGAGAGTGCAATAACCCTCGGAGAAGGATGACAACTGGAGGGACGGAGTCAAAACGGATGACTTCGCTGTCAACACGAGTGCAGGCCCTAGGATGTCGAGCCGCAGAGGCCAAACCGAAAGAAGGGAAAGGCGACAGTAGTGGCATTTACGGAGCCAAGACAACTGTTCAGGTCGAGATCCTGGGTAAGCAGTGGACAGCGCTTCTGGATACCGGATCTGAGATATCAATATTACCGATCCAGGTTTTGCGCCAGGCGTTGGATAGAGGCATAAACATCGACGAGGAAGTACGTGAAGTGGAAATGGACAAAACAAGAAATATAGTGGATGCATCAGGAAACAGTATGACTTTCTTCGCCTTGGTTGTTCTTCCAGTTACAGAGTGTGGCGATCAAGGTAGAACTATAACAGACAGCATGTACGTTACGGAGAAAGGCGACGATATAGTCATCATCGGCACTAACCTTTTGCATTTGCTGGGATATCATTTACAGAAAATAAGTGGCGAAATCGTTTACCGCGGAGACGACGAGAGCACTCAGGCTGACTTAGCGAATACACAGAGAGATGCTACGGTCAGTCATCGAGTGTACATACCTCCTGGAAAGCTGGGCTGGCTGCGTCTAGAAGGTTGTGGTGAGGCGAAAACGAAATTTCTGCGGTCGGATGAGGAAGGTATTGCATCCGGAACATGTTCGTCCGATGGAACCGGTGCCGTGGAATTACCAGTTGTGAACAACATGGTTGAACCAATGGTTTTTCGAGCCGGTCAAAAGGTGGGCGAATGGATACGAGAGCCCGAACCTGCAGACGAGAGGAGAAGTAAGGCAGTGGTAGCAGAAATGTTAGTACTTACAAAGCAGAGTTTGTCCCCAACAGAACGCCAGAAACAGCTACAACGCTATCTAATCCAAAACCGTGGAGGAAAAGAGTTGGGCTGTAGACTTGAACAACTGGTGAGACAGAAGAATAACGTATTTGCGGTAGAAGATAAGGAGTTGACTCAAACCAACCTAGTCCATCATGAAATTGATACGGGCAATACTAGGCCCATAAGACAGAGGACACGGCCTGTGCCTTTGGGCGCAAAAGCGAAGTTCAAAGAAATTCTGAAGGGACTGTTGGAGCGAGGGATTGTGGAGAAATCTAGCTCTGACTGGGCATCGCCGGTCGTTTTGGTCCGCAAGAAGGATGGGACGTTGCGGCTGTGTGTTGACTACAGAGAGCTGAACAAGCACACAAAGCAGGACGCTTACCCACTGCCCTCCATCGACAGTATGCTTCAGAGCCTGCAGGGTAAGAGGTTTTTCTCGACACTGGATTTAGCCTCCGGATATTGGCAGATCCCGCTTTCTGCGGATGCTAGGCGGAAGAGCGCTTTCACGACTTCGGAGGGACTATTCGAGTTCACAGTGTTGCCTTTCGGACTTTCAATGTCACCAGCCGAATTCCAACGACTAATAGATTCCTTGCTAGGAGACCTAAAGGATAGGGAAGTGTTTGTCTATATTGATGACATCTTGGTAGCAACGGAGTCCGAGGAAAGGCACTATGAGGTGTTGACGAAGGTGATGGACGCACTGCACCGCGCGAACCTCAAACTGAAACCACAAAAGTGTGTACTGATGGAAAGTAAGGTATCATTTGTGGGACACGAGGTTGACGCAGAAGGCGTACACGTCGACCCGGCTAAAACTGAGAAGATCAGAGAATATCCGAGACCGAACAACCTGGCGGAAATGCGCACGTTTTTGGGCTTATGCGGCTATTACAGGAAGCTTGTGATGAACTTTTCTAAAGTAGCCAAATCCCTCTACGACTTAACCAGCGCCAAGAGAGCATGGAAGTGGGGCTCAGAAGAAGAGGAAGCATTTCATGAATTGAAAAGGAGAATGGCAACAACACCTGTGCTAGCTCAGCCAGATTTCCAGGCTGCACGTGAAGGCACAAGGCCATTCGTCATCCATACGGATGCTTCTGGTCAGGGGATAGGAGCAGTCTTGTCACAAGAAGAAACGGATGGGTACTTGCACCCGATCTATTTCGCCTCAAAGCGATTGTCCAAGGCGGAGCGAAACTATCACATAACGGATACCGAAGCTTTGGCAGTAGTATTCGCATTGAGAAAGTTCCACTTTTTTGTCTATGGCACAAAAGTGGTGGTGAAGACCGACCATTTGCCGTTGACCGCGCTATTTAAAAGAAGCAACGTGTCAGGACGAGTGTTGCGTTGGGCGCTCGAGATCCAACAGTACAATGTGGAGATGAACTATGTGAAGGGTAAGGCCAATCCAGTGGCAGATGCTCTGTCACGAGGTGTGCTACTTACAAAGGAGGAGGTACCGCAGACCTGTGACGAAAACGAGAAGATTGTCTGCACTTTGCAGGAACCGCCACAGCAAGAATCGGAGTGGCTTGCGTTATGTAAAAAGGACCCTGAGTACAGCAAAATGTTGAAGTGGCTGCGGAAAGGTGAGATGGACCATGAGATCAAGCTCCCAAGAATGAAGAAATCTTTGATTGTGGCCGATTTCTGTTTAGCGGATGGCGATTTACAGCTAATAACCCAGGATGGAGAAATGGTGAGAGTAGTGCCAACAGAAATGCGGCGACAAGTCGTTGAAGAGGCGCACGCAGGAAGTATGGCCGGATATTTCTCAAACAAAAAGATCCTGCAAATGTTGCGAAAACGAGTTTTCTGGGAGGGAATGGAGCAGGATATTGCAAAATGGATACGGGAATGTCGAAGTTGCCTGCTTTCAAACCCCAGGAAACCGATGGTGCCACCATTGAAACCGTTCGTGGCAAATATGTAAACCGTATGAAGTAGTATGCGTGGATCTTCTGGAGATGGGTTTAAGCGCAAGCGGGATGAAATATGTAGTTGTAGTGATTGACCACTTCTCAAAGTGGATGGGTGCCTACGCGGTACCTGACAAGACAGCAAAAACGGTGGCGGAAGTTATTTTCCAGCGGTGGATTTGTGAGGGAGAAAGGTGGCCAAAGCAGCTACATACGGACCAGGTACGGAGTTCGTCAACGCAGTCATTGAGGGAGTGGCCAGTGCCGTAGGAATAAAGCACACGACAACTAAAGGCTACAATTCGAGGGAGAACGGTGCCAGTGAAAGGGCCATTGAAACCCTCCAAAGGATACTGAAGAAGAAAGTGCAGTTTCCCGATTACTGGGACGTCATGTTGCCGCATGCGGTATATGCGTACAACGTGACCCCCCGTTCGGCAACAGGAGAGAGTCCTTTCTTTTTATTACATGGGTTCGATTCAATGACTCCATCGGAAGTGATTCCGGAGAACATGGTGACCCCATATCAGATTGACCTGGATGATTACCGGACGGAGCTGATGCGGGGCATGCAGCTCATAAGGGAGGAGGTGAAGGAGCACGCTTCCAGATACCGAGAAAAGATGAAAAATGTGTATGATTCGCGACACAAAGTCAATGGTGAGAAAGCACCAAAGGTAGGTGAACGGGTGTTCATGAAACTGCCTACAGAACGCAGGAAGGGGAGGCACCCTAAGCTGACTTGCGAGTGGGGAGGACCGTATAGGGTCCTTGAGAGTAGCGAAAACTCTGCGCTGATAACCAAGATAGGCGTGGACGAAGAGCCGGTAAGAGTGCAATACGATCTACTATTAAGGTGTCCCGATGGTCTTTCAAATGAGCCTGTAAGCGGGAGAACAGCGAGGCGTGAGGCGAGGAAGAGAGTGTTGTGCGCACGTCTGAGTAAAGCGTCGATTAATGGTCGTGATTTCAGGTCGGAGAGAGAATTCGACGTAAAAGATGAAATGCATTTCCTGCACGGGAAATTCCGATGTATGGGACAACCGTTCCCATTGATGCCAGACCACCCGGGGCTCACGCGAGATGTTGGGACAAGATGCCATTGTAGCACCTCGATCAGAGCCATGGACATAATTCCGTCGCTGCCTGCGCCTGCTTGTGATCATAGAGTAGAGAATGTTCTTGAAGCCGCACGGATCTTTGCCATTTGGAATGGTTCTGGCACGTTGGCCGAGAAGTTACGCTGGATTCAGGATCCATTCCATCGCAGAATTACCGCACGGAGTGTTGCTTTGGCGTACTCGTTTTTCAAAACTCGATGTCTACACGTATCTTTGTTCGCAACGACGATACCCGCGAATGCCGTGATGCGCCACGCGCATGTGTGTGGTTGGCCGTATGATCTGACGGAGATGTTTGAAATTGGATGGCGTCTGCCTGGAAAAACCAGCTGGAAAGATGTCAAAGACTCGTGGCAATCCGAGCATCAGAAGGTCGTCTTGATAATTCCGGAAGTTTTGCGCAGGTTGAAATTCGTAAGCAACAAGCTGAAGATGGTCGACATTTTCTACTATAAAGAGTTTGCGGAGGTCCATCTCAGGCGTAACGAACTATTCCGTGACGATGTAGGACATGTCATCTACGTGTTACCGCCTGAGGAACCAAAGAGAGCGTCAATGTGGTTGCCGTTCGTGAGCGCGCTGAACATGTGGCTGCGGTGCGGTAGCCGTGTCTATCTATTGCCGGGGCCTATGCCCACAGATCTGGCTACGTGGAATCGCGTAATGGACCAAGCCAGAAAGCATGTCCATGGATATCTCGAAGAGCGAATGGAGCTAGCAGGACAGGTTGTAGACAAGCTACCGTCCGGTCCTGGTGTGATAGACCCATCGTCTCCGTGTTTTGCCGTGGGACAGATTCCCAACGTCACTAAATGGCTCTACGAAGATCGAGCTCGATTGTTTTACGACATTATGCGGAACCAACTCTGGTCGTACGTGCAGCTTGAAGCTTTGCCTCCTTCGAATTATGTTCGTCACCGCCCGTGTGGAGGGGCCGGGAAGCCGCCCCGTGAGGATACGCAATCCGGAATTCCGATTGTAGCGGATAAGGGAGGCATTAATAAAAATAAGCTTAAGCGGAAGCAGAAAAGGTGGATTCGAAGCGCTGCGAGAGCTACCGAACGCGCACTACAGAGCCTGGACCTGAGTTCGAGTGGAGCGAACTCCTCGGAAGGAGGGGGCATGTTGGGACGCGACCAGTGATCCACAGATAAATGATCTTCCATCAATACGAAGGAATCACGCGGGAACACCTCCATATATAACCGACATGACTCACACAATGCTCTGGATCTGTTTCTACTACTCGTCTACATAATCTCTTACTCTTAACCCTCATCTCACTCTTGTTCTAATAAATATTTTTATTGATCGGTGTGGTTTTTGTGTTCCGTAAAAGGGGTTTTTCGCCCCAGGTATTTGTTTGCTTTATACCTCTTGTGGTTCCGGAACATACACGTTTCAAAACTGACTATGCATCAAGATTAGGTCACAGGTTTCAGGGTTTTGATCGATCCTGATCAATTTTAAGCGAGTGTCAACCATCGGGAATCCGCTCAGCAAGAACTTAATTAAAGTAAAAAAATGATGCTTCTACATCAAAACTTTACTGCCATGCTGAAACCAATTTCCTATTTCTATTTGCTGTCCTAGCGACGTGTTCTACTCCTATTTGTTCATGTAAGTGTTGGTTGGTAGCAAAATAGCGTGAAGATTCGATAGTCTTCTTTGATGTGATAAGAAAGGCAAAAAAAGCAACACCCATGTGGATTCATGTAGTGAAATTGTCATCTCAGACAATGTGGCGTCGAACAGCAGGTACATAGGACCCTCATCGCTCCGCCTACTTTTTGAGTAGGGGGGGGGGGCGGATATCGACGTTTTGCATGGGCAGGACGTGTTGCTCATGCCTCGGAGGTGCTGCATTCCCCCGGGATTCCCCAGAGGTGCTGTCGTTGAATTATTCCATGTTGAATTGAGGAAAATTCACCCTCCTAATGTACGGCGTACATCAGCTGGATGTGCTGAGGAAGGTCTTCAGAGCAGGCCTGAGGATTGAAGTTGGATTTGAGTGTGTGTTAAACACTCAGAACGCAAAGTGCTTGCTCTTATATGGGCAATACTTTTGTTACGAACCCAAGGCGGTGTTACTGCCTGGGCTGCCGCCGAAAATAGAACGTCGGACATCCAGCCGCGGCCAGCGTTCGGGTGGCAGCAACCAACTGCTGTCAGGGTCAAACGTGATGATGGTAAAAAGTCGATCCCCATACGACCCCCCCCCCTTTGAGCCACCAAAAATACGACCCCCCCCCCCTTTGCACACAAATTTCCTTCTATGCTTGCAGAATTATTCAGATGTTCGTACTGCGAGAGGTGTGGTGGAGCCAGAGCATAGGAAGGAGAAAGAGGCTCTTTTGTACCTACAGTGGACGGCAATGGCGGTGGCCCATTCGCGGCCTCGAGTAGGACGTAGCGCGACCGCGCCGCGTGCGCCGGGATCGGTGTCGTCGCCGTCGGAATGTTATTTCTAAGGTCTTTTCTTCCTGATTTGCTCGAGAATCCTTGAAATCGAGTAGAAAAGCTGCTAGAAGTTGCATAAGAGCAGCAGAATACATAGGTTACTGCGCGCGCGGCGCGGTTTCGCCACGTTCTTCTTAAGGCCGCAGATGGGCCAACGCCATTGACGCCCACTGTAACTAGTTGTTCGAAAGTTTTTTGGAAAACGTTGAAATGTACGCGGTGGACAAAAAACGTGCATTAACTATCCAATGTTGCTTACGTAACTGATGAGGCTCGAACACATCAAGAAAAAACATCTATATACATCATCTACATGGTGAAGGGTTCGATCCCTACCGAGTCTAAAATTTTTGCTGAGGGTTAAAGCGTGTGCGGTGAGCGAATTTCAGTCTGAAAGCGTCCGTACAGAGTTTTTAAACGAAATACCTTCGTATTCGTTACGAAAAACAACCATACACATCAGCGAAATGGTCAAGGGTTCGATCCCCTCCGAGGCTAGAATTTTTGCATGGCGTAAAATGACACGCGCTTGTAGTAGATTCAAGATGATCGACCGTAAAGCACGAACTAACTGTTTATAGGGGTGGAGGACTGGATATGACTTTCAGTACGGACGTGCGAAAATTTCAGCCTAAAATTTTGACTCGTTCAGAGACATAGTTGTAGTCGGACACGAATATCAGAAGATCTGGACCGTTGAGGTCCCAATTTTTTTCAGGTTTTTAATAGACGAAGGTTTGCGCTTTCAGGCTGTATAGCTCTTTTTCCGCAGCTGCTTCCATCGCGATTCAACTCCGTCGATAAAAACATGGAAAAAAGGCCATTTTTATCGACGAAACCTCATCTCCGTAATTCCCGTGCTGAATCTTTCCTCTTGAAGCTGGAGACCTGAAACTTGGGAATAAAGCACTATTTGGTAGGGTCCATAAAATGACTTTTTACCGGCCTGCAGGACTGGGTAGGACTTTCAGTACGGACGTGTGAAAATTTTAGCCTAAAATTTAGACTCGTTCAGGGACATGGTTGTAGTCGGACACGAATATCAGAAGATGTGGCCGGTTGAGGTCCCAATTTTTTTCAAGTTCCTAATAGTCGAAGGTTTGCGCTTTCAGGCTGTACAGCTCCTTTTCCGCAGCTGCCTCCACCGCGATTCAACTCCGTCGATAAAAACATGTAAAAAAAAGGCCATTTTAATGATGAAACTTCATCTCCGTAATTCTCATGCTGAATCTTTTCCCTCGAACCTGCAGATCTGAAACTTGGGGGTAAAGCACTACTGGATAGGGTCCATAAAATGACTTTTTACTGGCCTGCAGGACTGGTTAGGACTTTCAGTACGGACGTGCGAAAATTTTAGCCTATAACCCCCCACTTTTCACTATTCAAATCATACTGTTAAAGTCGTTTAATCACGTCAAAACAAATTCTGTGTGTGGATAATTCAGTGTCCCACTTCTTCCGTTTTTTCTACCTTTTTTTCTACCTCCTATTCCACACTAAGGCACCCCCTTCCGACCACGACCCTCCCCCCTTACGACCCCCCTCTTTCCCCACTCCCCCCCGTACGACCCCCCTTTGAGAATTTATCGACACACGCTTGACCCTGACTGCTATCTAACGACCCGCTGCGGGCTAAACGTGTCCACTCGGCTCGACAAACTGTTACAAATCCCGTCTCGAAAAACGTTTAAAAATAGAGTTTAAAGACCCTTTTGCAACATTTTAGCTATGCCATTGGATTCAGTGTGTCGAGTAGATTCAGAATCTGGTAAAATATCAGACACGAAAACGAGGTGACGCACTGCCTTTAAAGGCAGCACTCACGGAAATTTTTGGATTGAAGATTTCGCAGTATATCGGGGTTTTAGGGACGATGAACTCATTGACAACGATGAAGTAGCGTGAAACACGCGAAAAACACAGAAAATAATGGCAGTATTTCATGTGTGTCCACAGCGCGGACGAGTGTTCCGTGGTGGGTCCCGCCACGGAACCCTGCAAATGGTACGAATTTCGTAAACAAGCCCCGCTGGACCACATGCACACACCCTGTCACCGGCGTTAGTTGGCATGAAGGAACCCTAATGTCCAGAGCGGCAGATGTGTCCACGGCAGTACCTTCGCAGGTAGGCGACCATTCAAAGCGTTCAACTTACTCTTGCGATTGTCCAGCGGCCGGCTACATGGTAAGCAACTCATTTCAGAAGTGAAAATTTCCGTGAGTGCTGCCTTTAACGAGCTGCCAGCAACCAAACACAGCGCTCCGTTCCCAGCCTGAGCCCCGCCTCTAATTATAGCGGGTGCAAAAGGTCCGTTTCCCGGTGAGGTGGGGAATCCCTCCCCGCTTCCGGCACTGGCGACTAATATGTACTACCAATTTTCCAATATTGTCCACAACACATTCCTCGTGGAGAGAAGCCGTGTTTACATCCATCGGGTAAACCATTTATGAGCCAATTCCATCACAGTAACATTACGCTGCCTGCTCACAGTGGACAAATTTTGCAACTAGTTGTAGTGACCTAATCGCTCCGCTAGACTATGTGTCAGGGAAACTATGATAGGAATGACATGGATGTTTGTGATGATTGGAGCAATTACAAACCGATGCCAGGTGAATTCAGCAGACGTATATGTATGTGCAGCACAAAATTAACGTTGGCTCATGAAGCTTAGAAGAAAATGAAATGAATGCACGAACGAATCAACCATTCCTTCCCATCGGTAATACGTGTGGACGTATGCATCAAATTCTTGAATTAGTAGTTAAGCTCTTTATTTAGTTCGTCTCTTACCATGCCAACTCGCATCAACAACGAAATCGATCTTACGCCAATCCGTAGGTACACCAGCAAATTACTTACAAGCATTTACAAAGCACTAAGAAATGAACCACGAAAGCCAGCTCTAAAGTCAAACCGAGCCATAATAAGGAGAGACGAGGTGAAAGGTGACAGGAAACAAAGAGTGAAGGAAGTAGGTGAAAGTGAATTCAGCAAGAGAAGTGCATCGAAGTGTAAGAGAACAGGCCGACCCCTTGTGAGGTGAACATTAAGATCAGAGTATGTGGAGTAATCGTGGCTGGAAACCGTGAACAAAAAAGCTATCCTACTTTTGAACCGCAAACCTTGAAATCGACAAGGAAGAGCAAAGCGCATCTCGGCAAAGATTGTAAATCGGGACGAAAACAGCGGCAGCACTTGAGCAAAAAACGAAGATAAATCCACAACACAGCAAATCGACTAGACAACATGAATAGTTCCACTGTTTGATTGAGGCGACTATACTGTTTGATTTCTGCTGATTTAGTTTTAAGACCGGTAGAACGAATACACTGCACAACATATCGGCACTAACAACCACAACTGATACATAGCAAGATCATCTCAACATAATCAATAAACAACAGACGAATTAGAAAGAAACAAGTGTAGTTAGGTCGTATAAATAAATAACTCAAAATGAGCATTGCCGTTTGAAGTATCCCTGGGTTCAAAGCGACTCAGTCCATTCCTCCTCAGCAACTCCCTCCATGTGATCCTGCTCTAATGTGTTGTCCTCGGGGATCCTAGCCGACCAACTGAGTTGAACCTGGAGGAACTTGGATTCAGCATTCACTCCAAAAATATGAATAAAGCTATGGCACTGGCATGCATACCTCCTTCCTATCCGGTTCAGACTTGTGGTCAAATTTATGCTCACTAATCTCGGGCATTGCAGAAAAACGAGAAGATCGCACCGGAGCAACAGGTTGAGCGGACACCGCTGAAAATTGCTTTCATCAACAATGTGAACTCTATCGACAGCAGTACTAATCATCCCATTCGTCAATACCTAATTCATTAACTCCTTCTGGCTTTAGACTTTCGAACTCAGGCGTTTTCTTGCTTCCTGCTAGCCACTCTTCAGCAGTCAAAGCAGGTCTCCACGTGACAAGCGCGTCCGGGAAAAGATCAGATTGAAAGACGTCTTTCTGAAATATAACGATGCGAGCTGCAACGTTACCAGTAAAGCAACCTACTTGCGAAAAATGAGGAACATTTTATGAATGTGTATGGAAATATCCATACACTTCCCCAGATTACTAATTTATGACTAACCTTAACTCGTGGTACACGGAATATCAACTCCTCTATAGATTTTTCTGATAATCTCCATGCTCTTTGGAACTCTACTGCCATCACATTGCACCTAGAAATAGCGATATGGTAATTTAGAAAAAACAAATACTTGGGAATGATTTCAACAAAACTATTGTTCACTGCGATTAAAATAACAGCAGGCACACGAGAGTTTCCATTTTTATAACATCTGTCGAATATCATTAGCGTCACATGAAGCACTGAACTTCCGATGCAGGGCAGATAGATGGCGTAGTTACAAAATAACTTTTTACGTATTTATCCTATGTCAACATCTAGATTACTACCTATTTTCCCTAGCAAGGTTTTTTCTCTTAATTTTACTATCTTTGCACTCCACTCATGAATTCTTGAAGAAAATGCGGGTTGAAAAAGTAAACTAGAGCCAGTCCTTCCGATTAGACCGTTTCGGTGAGCAAAATAGCTGCACGGAATTGAGATACACAAGGAACGTGGAAAAGTGGTAGACGGAAAGGTAGGACTTCCGAAATAGAATATAGCGGCTCTAATAGCCGGACACCATCATTCGACCGACCTCCCGAAGCATTAAATTTCCGTCCCGCACACTGTGATCACTGATCCTTTAACTCTGGACTAACATACCAAAAACATGCGGATGTTGGGTGAGCTACGATTGTTCAGTGTGTCGATGAACACACTCAAGCCGTAGTCACAATAGCGAAACAGCCAAAACTACCGACAAGTGTTCTAGACTTGGGCTACATATAGTGAAGGCAAGAATGGTAACCTTTTCTTATTGTGATACGCGATGGCTTGTCCAATAGCAGGTGCCATATAAGGCGTGAGAGGTAGCAGGTACGGCGAATCGTAACAGACTTCAAACATGTTTATGATTCGGCTGCCCTGAAAATAAAAGATGCCAAATTAACAGCAGAATTTCTCCACAAAACGCTAATTTACCGAGTAGACTGTATCTACAAGTTCACCTTGGCTGTAATAATAACTGTACAATGGCACTCACTTTGGCACTGAGAAACAAAACCGACGAGTCGTAGTCGTAATGGGGAACCAAAGGTTGTGTGCCATTATCAATATGATGTGTGTAGATGTCGTTCAAAGAAGAAGCATCCAACAGTTGTACCTGTACAAGAATACAAGATTTAATACTTGAAAGGCTGGTGAATGAAGAACAGCTTTGAAAAACATTATTTGAGGGTATTCAAATACCTGCCGCGCAGAGCTTCTTGTCATGCTTGCTATGAGTATCAGACGATCGTCACAGGCGTAAAGGACCCGGCCGGCATGCCCACGGTCAAGTACCTGTGAAAGATGACAATTTGAAGAAAGTAAAACATCACAAAGTGGACGTTAACGGAACAAAACTAGAAAAAAAAAGATTCCACATACTTCTGCAGAGAACACAAACCTTTTTCTGAGCAATCAGGCAATCACTGCCAAGCTGTGGCTGATGTACGTTCAGCATGAGATCTTTACCAATCGATGCGAGAAAGTGACCATCAGAACTCCAAGACAATGCTAATACAGGAGCAGAATGTGACACAATCCTTGAAGTTATACATAAGTTCCTCTTTCACAAGCTGTGCTATCTAAATCAAATAGTACCTTGCCCTCTTGGTCATTGATTTGCATTCCCAGATCTCGATAGAAGAGTCTGACAGAGCCACAGCTATTAGATCAGATGCCATCGGATGCCATTGGAAGCACAGAACCTGGAAGAAATATTCGACTTTATTCGCGTGAAAACTTAGATGGTGTGAAGAAAAAGCCCCCCCCCCCCAAGAAAGATTGGCAAGACGGGCAGAAAAAAAAACCTCAAAAGTAGCTGTAAATCCATGTGGTCACGGAATTTTGAAAAAGATCAGAAACATAAGAAACTAAAGCTGCAAAATTCCGAACTGTTCTATGAAACATCTCGGTCGCTAGTTTAGACTATTAATCTAAAAGTCTCACCTTTTCTCCACCCAAATTCATAACTTTTTCGGGTTCCATTTCGTTCCGTGGTCCGTCAGATCTAGTGAGACGCCAAAAGTTTATCGACCCCACATCTAAGCCAACAGCTAACTCTTCATCATCAAACGGATTCCAGTGCAGATCTGTCACCTACAACAATCCGGCATTAGATGCAAGCGTTCACGGGAACCCATAAATGTCCTTCGTAACCTGAGCTTTGTTGAAAATCCCATCCATAACACCATCAGGAAGCTTACAGGGCGCATCCACGTCGTAGATCCCGATCACGCCAGCTGGACCTTTTAGTGGCACAGCAATGAACTGAATGCAGTGATTTTAAAATTAGGTCAACTAATTCTAGAAATTCATAGCCCTTTCCCTTTTTGTTGCCCCTGTCGAGGTGGAGAAAAATAACGTAGCGAATATCCACACGTACAAACAAAGCCCAGAAATTCTAAACTCCCAAAGCGGAATATCAGTATACCTAAGGAAAACCAACCTTGCCACTAACACATGCACCGTTTGCTTCTGGTGGTAACTGTGTATTCACGTTTCGCAAGTTCGAAAACACCGCATTGTTGGCCTTCGGCCCAACTAGCGTTTCGACGTGACGAAATTTGGAAGCCATCTGACCAACAACGCATGATTTCGGCCGGACCCGCGCGTTGATCGAACGAGCGGGCACACCTGCAAACAGGTGCAGTTGTTTAGTATGCTTTTTGAAGGTATTCTTCATGCTAACCATTAGCACTGTTCAGTTGGCGAATCCGAATTGGTGGTTCAGGCGGTGCATCGACGTTAGACCGCTCCATCGAAGGTCGTTCCAATTTCGGGCATGCGGCGCCAACGTCGGGCACTCTGTGGTGGGAATCCGTTCGCTTAAAGCAATTTCAGAAATCTTTTGAAATTTAACTTTGAAAAAAAAAACATCTAATTTTTAGGAGACAGTTCTGGAATGATTGCAAGTAGAGACAGAATTTCGGCATGAAAAGTTGATCCCGTTTAGTAACGAGAAAATGCACAGGTACATGGCCATTGCTGTTCATATCACCGTTTCCTAGGTGGTATGCCCGGCCTCGCTCAGGTGTTTTACTACCCCGGCTATTTCACATTACGACGTCACGGGATTAAGGAGGTGGTTTAATTTCACAAACGCAGGGACTTTTCTCGCGTTCTGGAACACCACATTCTGGAAAAAACGGAGCATTTTCAAGAACTCACTTCCTTCATAATGTCTTTCAACTCGTTCTCTTTTTCAGCGACATCATCAACAGTGTAAACCAACTCCTTGACTTCGTGTTTCAGATCACTTCTCTCAGACACAGACTGAAAACTCAAGTTCAGTCAAGTTCATTCGCTAATTAATACACAGTCACTGACTCCAAAATGGTATGAATGAAGGAATGAACATACCGAATGGGAGGGTATCCCTTCACCTGTGGGAGCACGCGAGAGAGGCTCTGGTGGTGGAGATGATTGAACCACTGGCAGAGGTTTGTGAGGTTGGGCAGACTGTGTTTCGACGATTGAAGCTGGTTCCTTCAGTGGTGGGGGCCGAACTGGTGGAGAAGAGGGAGACGAACTCTGGGTGGGTGGTGAGACGGCAGTAGCACTCGTCGGGGCCAGAGAAATTCTAGCCGGCTGCAAAGAGTAAAGCTGAGCCATGCAAGGGAAACGAAATTGTTGAGTACACGGAAATGCTGACAGTATACCGCTTCAACTGCTTTTATTCTATACTATTGCCAGTCAAATCGCTGCTCGTCAGCGAACTACTATCGATGAAGCCTATGGATGCTCTCCAATTTGAGTGGGTGAACAGTCCAGCCTCGTGAGCGCATTGCCGCCAATATCAAAACCGTCGACAACGAGTATGTTGAAGTTCAGTGAAATAGAACTACATAGGTAGAATGGACAACTTACAAGAACATCAGCGCCTGCTAACCATTCCGAAGAAGTGCATCCAGCATGCGAACCCCGTGTATCAGGAAAGAGATCAGCATGGAAGTCGCGATATGACTGGAAGGTATTAAATGAACTACTACGGCAGAAAATGAGCTAGTCAAACTGCAATTTTCGAAATTCTCTAGATTGGTAAACCTTAAATCATTAAAATTTCATTAATTGGTGAACGAAAGGAACGAATGATAGCTATAGCTTCAATGATAGCCAGCACAGCTAGTAGGAAATTCAAATAATTCATTCCAGCAAATCATTAAACGAGTTACTCAAATATTGAACTCCACACACCCAAACAGACAGAACTAAAGCGCCGCCAACAAGATAACACCGTAAATGCGGCAGTATTAGCATTTTGCCACACCACGAAACCGATAGTGGGGTTGTTCACGCCTTATTTTTTTCAAGGTCTTAGGTTGGTTTTGCAGAATCAACCAGTTTGTCGTTGACTTTCGCGCTCCAGAAAGATTAAACGTAGTTTCCAACATAGTCCAATGTTGCAAACGCACAACTATACTCTGACGCAGAAAACAGTGAAATGAGAGTGAGCCCCTTGCGAACCCCCAAGATAATTGCGTCTTGGGATAAAAGAAAAACTCACTCTTCGAGGTACTATGCAAGGAATCGGCATTATGCTGTGTTTCGTGAGTTGATACAAGGTGTCTACTTCACCATTCATGACAGTAACATTGCGTTTGCTGCCCAAACAAGCACCAAGGTTTTGTTCCGCCAATGACATCTCATAAACTGAAAAAAGGCCAGAAATGTGTAAAACAAGCCAAAGATGATTAACAATGAATACACTTCTCGCACCAGAGAGAAACATGAATTCCAAGTGATGAGCATACCTGGAGACAAATAGGGTAATTTCGTCTGAAACTCCGCCAGAAACAACTTGTTGGTCCCTTTACCAACAAGAAACACCAATTTTGTATCAGGATCATAGAATGGCATCAATACACCAGTAGTTGAAACATATTCCTGCGTGTGAATTGGCTTATCCCAATTACCAATATCCAAAACGTGCACTTCTTGAGCACGTTTCTAAACAGTTTCCTATTAGATAGGGAAATAAAGAGACAAATTAATGAAACCATAGCCGATTCCTCATTACATTGACATACACACTTACGCTGGTGAAACCACTAGAGAGAAGACGATCTCCGCAGAACAAAACGCGCGATTCGCGTCCCAAGCCTTGGTGGACATCTAACTTCTGTATCGGTGAAGAACCACTCCTAACGTCATAAACGCACACCTAGAAAACATAAAGGGAAGTGTTTTAAAGCCCGTACGTTCGGTCGGTCAACTACTCTTCAAAGCTTCTGAAGGGTAAGGTGGAGCTTTGAGCACAAGTATACAGAATAGAATAATCAAAGCAGCAAACTTGCACGGAGACAGTGTAGATAACACCGGGAGAAACAGGACAAAATATCGTTGAGGAAGATAATATGTCATATAAACTCTGCTGACCTGACGTCCTTTGTCGGCGCTAATCGCAAGAAGTTTGCCATCTTCACTCCAATCCAGAGACTGCCCCTTGTCTGAGAATCCGCTAAGTGCTGAAATTATGGCGGCACACACTTTCTATGAACAGTAGCCAGAGACTGGAGTTCAAGTGCCTATGAAGGAGCGTTTTTACAAGTTCTCTTTCAGCATGCTTTCCAGCTAAACACTTTGAAAACGTACAACTCCAGAAAGAAAAAAAAACGTCGAGATAACCGGCGGTAGGAGGGAGCGCCGTCGATTATCTCGGTAATGGGGACGTAATGAACAAGACATCATCAAAGACTGGTGAAAAGACTTTTACTGTTATCTAGTGTTGTCCACCAAACCATCACTTTGAGCAAGAACTAACTGCTACTCAACTGTTGATTCTACCTTCAACTGCTGATTCTATTGACTACGTATAAAGATGTCCTTGCTAAAACTTTCCACAACAGAGTACTGTCAGCTAATCCCCGCACCAGGTTCGCTGACCTTTCCTTTCAATGAGATGTATGTCAAGACATCCATGAAAGTCGATATGTTGTAGTTTCCTATACTTCCATACTATTCTCTGACGTGTGAGAGAAATGCTGTATTGAGTAACCATACTGTAACACTGATCTTGTGTTTCACCGTTCAGTACTAACCTATATTTGCGACGCACCTCTGAGTGCGCAAACATTCGAGAGAATACCATGCTTTTCAATTCGAAAACGTCAAAAGAGAACTAAACGGAACATACTTATAGCAGAAGTCTTCTTTTCAACGTCGATAATGTATGCATCGCCGAATGACGCAACAGCAATGATATTCGAGGCAGTGGAGTGTGGTTTCAAGGCATCGAGAAGCACGGCATGTCCCACGTTCACCTCACATTCGAGCGCTGGCTTAGCTTCCTCTCCCGAAAGTCGCCATATTTTTACCTGAAAGTCTTAGTCATAGTCTCATTAGTCTCCGTGAGTTGTGATAATGGAATTACTCGAAAATAAGTCAAACGTAGAGAAGGAGGGATAACACTCTCACATTATCGTCTCGGCTGCAGGTCGCTAACAAGTCATCATTGAAGGTCATAAAGCAGAAATCATCTACTTGATCTGGAAAAAGGAAATTTTGGTAAAATGGAACTATAAAACAGCAAATATAGTGGGAAGGGAAACCGAAAGGACAAAAGGAAAGGTTAAAGATGAACCTCCATGAGCACAAACTATGGCCATATCCTTTCGAGTTCGTCTTCCCTTCGCACCAATTGGTAAGGCACCAAGTTTTCCACCTGAAGCTGATTGAGTTAGAAACAGAACAAAGTGCTCTTGAAAAGGTGATGGTTCTTTCTCAAGCATTTCACGGAAAGGTATACTGGGGTACCTTCACCCTCCACATGGAATGCCAGATAGTTGGCACTCGCTTGAATACCATTATTTGTACATGACAGATTCCCAATGGGTACATCGAAAATGGTGTCCTGAAATGAAGTTATTTGAAACAAAGAGAAGCAAAGATACGCATGTTCGTTACTGGCATAGCGACCACCTGGAAAGACTTACTACTTCGACAATGTTCGAGCAAAGTCTAGTGAGAACGCGCCGCAAATAACATTAACGTCGTGCACCCTGAGTCATGACACGATGGTGTGGATTTTATACGACTCGAAAATATGTAAGGGGAGACGGATATTTGTTACACCTAACAAAGTCGTCGTCAGAGTGCAGCTTTTCACGTGTACGCAAAAGTTGTGGTAACCAAATCAAAAGTTGCTTGTCCGAAGCTCACACAGAGACTTGAGTAAATTAGGATAAGGCTGCATAGAAGACTCGAAAAAAAAACAAAGCGGACTCATTACAGCTCAAAAACTTGCACTCCATTGAAAAATGTAGTGTAATTATCCATGTCCCGGCTAGATATTTCGCAAAGCACAATACAACCCCGTGTCCCATTAACTTTGCAGAAATTTTTGTGTTGGAGATTTTTAACATTTCATGATTCCTGCCACGAAAGGAGAGTATTATTGGTGACAGATGGCAGAGCCTGCGTAACCGTCGCATCGTTTGGACACTACCCCACATCAACAGGTTCTCAGACAAAAGTGCTGTGTGAGCGGGCCCCGGTAGACCACTCAGACAAAAGTCCGATCGAGCGGGACGCGAAATGGCTGCGAGCGGGCCTCGGTAGAGCGGGCGGTGGCCATGTCGCGTCCCGCTCGCACGGTTGTCGCAACCCGCCCGCACGGTTCTTGTGGGCCGCTCGCACGGTATTTCGGACCAACCTATGTTGTTGCGGCCCGCTCGCACGGGATTTTCCCTGCGAGTGGGCGCGACCGTGCGAGCGGGCTACGACAGCCATGCGAGCGGGCCGCGACCCGCTTAACCGGGGCCCGCTCACACGGCAATTTGTCTGAGTTGTGGTCATGGCTGCGGCTGCGATATCTTCGCAAGTAGGTGACCACTCTTACGCTACATCTATAGTGCATCGAAGTCCGATCCGGTGGGAAGGATAGGAAAAGATACATATCGATCCTCGTCGGATAGACACGGATAAGGATCGATACGTATATTTTCTTATCCGACTGGATCGGACTCCGATGCAATATAGATGTAGCTTCAGTGTTTAGTCACAGTTGACATTCACTGGCAATCCTTTACACGACACAAGACTCATCTCTGCGAGCGAAAATGTTCGCGGAGGTTTCCTCCGAATTCCGGTTGTGGTGAAAATTACTATGCACATATTGGACTCACCAACCAGGTGAGTTTTTCAGAGAAAAAAAATCAAACTAGATGAAACAGTAAAGAAAGGAAGAACGCCACAAGAGAACCAACCTCTTTTTTAGGGATGTGCGGAGTCGTATTCTTGAATTTTGAGGCTTGAAAGCGCCATGCCATGCTGAAGTGGAGCCCCTACTGATCAAGACTACACGGTGCTTCTGCCTGAACAGATGTGAGCTTTAAAAGGGAAAAAAGGGGTTAACGTTAGGAGATATCGTGCGTTCCACCGATGAACATATTGTGAAGATAATGGGCCGTATGCATGAACATCCCCGCAGGGGAGGGGATGTGCTGCAAAACATTGCAGCGATCCCCAGCGTGGTTCGCGCACATCCCCTCCCCAGCGGGGATATCCATGCACACGGGCAGTAGAGGGAGGCGAGAAATGCAGATCGTAGGCACAAATACTCGACTATCGTCATTTTTCAAAAGGACTGTGCTCAAACAG
Source organism: Ancylostoma caninum (assembly GCA_037903475.1). Lineage (NCBI taxonomy): Eukaryota > Metazoa > Nematoda > Chromadorea > Rhabditida > Ancylostomatidae > Ancylostoma > Ancylostoma caninum. Next base: position 2,238,874 of record JBAJFG010000384.1, on the reverse strand, counting down.
AACTTGTTCGTTTATGAAGAAGTGCCTTGAATGGAAGGTCATTAGCAGAGGAATACGTATTCAATAGAGGCACGGAAGGTGTGAAATATAGTCAGGATTGAATAAAAAGCAAGTCGTTCGATGAGTAGAAATAAATAGTTTACAACGGTAATCTAGGGATTAATTTGGAAATTTCTACGCTGCCAAAAAAGAGAAAGCCCCTACAACTCTTGTACCTTTTCTTACAGGGCTATGTCTCTCGTTCTGTGAATTCTCACGTACTTGAACTCGTAAATACGAATTCAAATCCAGCTACTGCACCACTCGCCATGATATGAAGATGAGGAAGTGAGTGAAAAAAGAATGTGAACAAAAAGGTAGTGCAAAACATCGTCGGTGTGAGCTCGTCTGCGACTGCGTACAAGGCGAAATCGGAAAGAATTCTCTTCAATTCGAATTGGAGGAAGTAATGCAGTTGCTCTAGTTGTGTAGAAGGCATGTGAGCTGAAAGCTGGCTTTGAAAGCGAGTAGCTATCCAATTAGCAATGAGGCGGCAGTGTAGGGCAACTTTTTAGAGCGCTGGGTGAGTTAGGTCTTTCCATTGGAAGACATGGGTGGACAAATGATGTGCCGAAGGCGGTTTTGTCGGATAAATAGGGTTGAAAAGAAACACAGCATGGCTTCTGAGCGGTAAGGAAAAAAACAACCTCGGTTCTATCGAAAAGAGCAGGGGAAGCTCCCTAACAAAAGCGATGTTCGCGACGAGTACAGCGGGCCTGGGAGTTCCGCGCGACCTCCACTCGTCCGCGAGCGGACGCATGCACTGCGAATTGACCCATGGTGTATCGATAACCGAGTGCGGCGGAATGCGCCAGAAAATTGCTGGGAACAATGGTCCACATGCATTTCGAGGGCTTCCTCATCGGAACGCCCCAGTGGAAACTGCTGCGCCTTGGCCATTGCATTTCCCAGCCAGAATCTATACGCGAAGGCAGTTGTATTAGAACTTGTCCAATTCAGTGCATAACTGAAGGCTGCTGCCATAGCGCGTCCCACCAGCGACAATAGCCGAAGAGAAATTAGAGAAAAAGAGGCATGGAGCGTTATAACTGGAGTGGGCGGCGCGGTCGAACTCTTTGATTGCCCAGTTGGACGGAATGACCAATCGCAGGGCTGGACCGCACCGCCCTTTCCAGGCATGACGCTGCACACCCGAGGAGGTGTGCGCAAGTGATGCAATAACAAGAGTGACAGAGTATCACATGGAGTAGTCCGATGATGCAGTCCATGTCCACCACCACTACATTACACCTACTTGCTCTTTGCCTGCCGGAATTTGCAGCATGCTTATTTATTTTATATTTTTTTATTATATTTATTCATCTGTACTGACGTGGAAGCTGCTACGAGACTGTGATCTGCGTTGAAATTCGGAAGAAACGACGCCAGGATGCGCTTCGCAATAAGCTTGTGTAGTGGATTTCTGCTAGGAACTATGTAGTATTGGATTCGGATACAGGGTGTTTTTCCGGGAGTAAAATCGGTGCAATTGCGGACCCAGTACAAAGGCTACGTATTGCTGGAACCCCGCTTTCACGTGGTCTTTCGACTGAGAATTTGATCTACATATCGGAATGGATCAGATCGCGCGCGATGTTTACTCCCGGAAAAACACACTGTAATCAGGAATTTTTACGTCTGTGCATCTTCGCAGAGAGAAACAGGACAGCTAGAGTGCGACAGCGATCAAGTTCAGAAAAGAAAATGAAACCTCTCCGAGTGGTCAAGGAATTGGCAGGAGGTGCTCTGCTCTAACGACGCGGCCTCCTGCGTAGGTGCACGACGGCGATTGTATTATCGCCGTCCCGACACCTCCCAGAATTCGACAACTTCATCAGGCGGACTATTCAGCGTGGAGCAGAGTGGTGTCCGACTTCTCCGTGAGCTGCTCGCTGCCTCATCCCCATAACTTATGCACAATGACCCTACGCGTCTAATTATGAGGCTTAAGGGGTGCGGCTTGAGCGCGACTTCACAGCGCAGTGTTGCTTCCTTAGCCTACAGAGCTCGTTACGACAATCTGGATGAGGTGGGTACCTATTTTTGGAATTTTATTCGGATTTGATATTTTGATTCCGAGAGACTGGGATCAACAGGGTCAAGCTCGTGACCATAAACTCATCGAGGGTTGTGTAAGGACGGCGAGGTGAGGGAGGGGGGTGCTGCTGAGGAGAGTTAGCAAGTTGCGTGCAGAAGGAAAGAGTCCTGTTTTCGCCAGATGAGAAGGGGAGAGCGGACATATAGGTATCGAATTTTGATCATTACCGCGCTTTTTTTAACCATCACCATGCTTTGCCCTGATGATAGGACAGATGAATTACAGTCCCATCGAGTATCAGTCGTTCACTACTTCAAGAAGAAATTTCAATGATGAAGGGAAGTTGCAGGAAAGAGAGAAGGTTTTATGTACTGTTGTCTGTTTAAATCACCGGAGCATGTACAGCGCCCTATGATCCTCTCTCATAATCCCGGATAAATTTTAAGATGAGCCTATTTTTTGAAGTAAAATATTACCTGGAAAAGCCACCCTATTTTAAGGTGGATTACTTTGGTTCGAAAATGTAAAAAGCCGCTGAGGTTCATGCTCTCTGTAACTTGTAACTTACTGATACTTCTTCCGTATGGGAGACTTGTCGCCTGCGACCATTACCGATCCCGCTCATGGATACACTCATACACAAAGATTTTCTGTATGATTAGGTTTGAGCCTAGGAAATGCGCTCATTCTAGCGCAAAGATCATATAAAATTCTTATGCTTCACTCAAAATCCTGACTTCCGGCCAAGATTTGAGCTGGAAGTGAAGAGAGCCAAAAATGCAGTTCCTTGAAAGAACTGCCCAGGATAAGGATATTTCAGGACATCTACAGCCCTGGCGCTAGCAGCGCTGCTCGCGTGTTCCGCCGTCATTCGAGCGCTTCCCAACTGTCCGCATCAATGTGTCTGCGAGGACAACAACATCATGTGCTCGTAAGTCAATTAGTGTCACATTAGAAAGCAAATGGAAACACGATGCTGCTAAGCAATGCCGTTCCTTGCGGGAGGAGGACAAACTAGTAGGCAGAGAAGAACGAGCGCCTGCGGTGACAGAATAGCCTAACGGCTTTCGCTTGCAATACGGTTAGGCCTTGCGTATAACCAACCACCTGTTGGAGAAAAAACTTCCCCAAGGCAAGAATTCACGAAGGCATAACCAAGCAAAACCAGGTTAGCAAACCGATTTTCACGTCCTGCGCCTTCTCATATCACTATCTATGGGCTAACCAATCACGCTAACAATCGCTGTTTACCATGGTTAACGTTTAACAAATGCCAGCCCAGGAAGTCAAAGGCTGGAAGGTCTGCTGCCCCATGAGAGAATCTTCCTTAAGAAAAGTACTAAGAGATCTATACGTGAAGTACACAAAGCTGAGCACAAGCCTATTCTGCTTACAGCAACGTGTTATTGTACTTGTGCAGATCCATGAAGGTTCTCAGGAAGCCCGTAACCTTCCCGTTGGCCTAGAACACTTGGACGAGTTCCGTTGGGGGAAGATTGGGCATTTTGCTACCACTATTTCTTTTCCACGTGCTTAGACAGATATGACGAAGGGCGGAGGGGAGAGGGGGGATTCCCAGAACCGACGTGGAATGGAAGTGCCAAGCCGAGTTTTTTGAATAAGACTTATTCACAGTAAACAATTGGAAACAAGCAAATAAACATAGAAAAAAAAACGGTGTTTTAAAACCAAAATGTAGCGAGAAGTCGAAAAAATCGGTCTTCCCCGGAGAAGGCTGGTGGTTTTTTGGTGGTTTCTCAGAAATTCCAATCCTCAACAGAGAAGACCAATGGGGAATGTAGCCAGTTTGTTAGTAAAGTTGGTAGAGTAAAGAGACAATGAGGGAAAGTTAACTAAACGAGAAATGAGAGAGACGAAAAGAAGCTGCATATCTGGAAGGCACTGTGAACTGGACGTCTACCCGTTCTATAGGAATCCGGGCTTGGTATTACGACCAAAGAGCAGTCCGACGAGCATGCTGTGGATTTAGCTGCCAACTGTGAGGCAAATTTGTCAGGGCGGTGTGCATCCAGACAGGATAAGCCCAACATCTTCATAAATGGCACCAGATGCAGTAGTCAAAGGATTTCGCAATGGTCAACACTCCTCGGTAGATTGATAGTAAAGGGGTGGGACAGGGTGATTTTCTGGTTGTCCTGGTCCTGCACACGTTTGAGCATTTGTTCATGGCTCGCGAAAGAGAATGTGTAAGCAAGAAAAGAACTAAAGCAAACTTCCGATGATTCTGTGTCCACTCTACAATCTAGTTCTGGTTCTCGAGATTCCGAAAAATTGCCCATGTATGAGCGTTTGGGGACGTTATACAGAATATCAGGCGAAATTTCGTAGCACCTAATGGTCTACCTGCCCTGGTAGACAGCTCAATCCAAATAGAAAAGAACTGCCCCTAGGCTGCAGCTTACATGATTTTATTAGAAAAAAAATGAGCAAAGGAGAAAAATAGGGAGAAAGACGCAGTGCACACTGTACTCTGCAAGCGTGGCGGAAGGAAACGAAATGTTTGTCCAGAATTTGGAGCTAAAGGTACTCCATCCCCACTGACAAGAGATGCTGCGAGATGAAGTCCTGGAGACGATGACTCGGAAGTCGAACCATGAAGTGAGGAGAAACAAAAACAGTACAGTGCGTAATTTGAACTGTTTGCCAAGTTAATCATGGCAATGTGCCAAACAATGACGAACGCGAAGTGAACGATCAACCTTGAAAAGAACGGTTGGTGCTAACTCGGGGCCGCCAAGGAAGCAGTACTTCCAGTCCAGTTCAAGCCCTCGGAACTGGTTAACAACGGAGCCTACTGCTTTCTCCATATAGGCCGTACTGTTTCTCTTTCGGTGGACATATAGCCTGTTACATCGAGTCAGAAACACTCCACTTCACTTGCACCTCTCCTGTACACATCTTCTTTTGTACTTGTATAGTCAAAGGGGTTGCAGTGGGAACCCGCGATTGGCTCCATTTCTGGAACCAGAGGATCCAGTAGCAAAGGTTAGCTTGCCAAGCTTCGTATGAAAAATGATAAGAAGCGAGATGTCTGTATGATGATAGCGATATGTCTCAGGAGAGAAGGGCAGGAGACAAGCGCTGAAAAAAAAAAAGAAACAAACATAAAACACATTCTTACAGAAACAGAAAGAATTGAGCTGCCACCCACAAGGATCACATAAACCGGGAGCTAATCATGATGGGGGCTGTTAACGTCCCATAGATCCTAGCTCGCTTCGCTCAATGCGGATGCCACAAAATTTCGATGAAGTTATAACATACGATTTTTCAGCGACTAATGCCGTTGAAACCAATTATTTTTAGACAGTTTTGCAAACTTTTGAACAAAGACTTTGTGTTGTCGTACTTTGGCCTCAGTGGGGGTGCAGAAAGTGGTCGAGAGGGGAGTGGATATAAAAATGGGATCTCCGCCACCTTCGGTGACCCGGATGGAAAATCAAATTAATAAAAAATATTAATTATAACGATGAATAATCGATAAAAATCAATTAATAGGTGAAATAAATGATAACGGAAACAAAGAAAAATAAACCTATACAGAGTTGATGTAGATTTTACAAAGCAATTTCAAAAATTTAGCGACTCATTCTCAAGAGGTGGGGGGTTTGCGTGGCCTAGTTAATAGACATTTTTACTACTAGCGCTTGATTTGATCTTTGTCATGTCCTGGTCTAAAGATAAGGTATGGGTGACAAAATCCACGAAATCCACCGAAATGACATTTCCTTTGAAGCATACCTGCACTAATGAAAATATAGGAAGGAAAGATGGAAAAGTGTACTTCTCACAGCCCGTGAGCAGTATCATGGGCTAGCCAGACCCTAATGATCGGTTACGCGTAAATAAAAATGTGTCATATAATGAACGTCATGTGACAGAGGATGGAGAGCAAAAAACGAACGATGACTCATCGGCCAATCTCGGCCACACCATAGGAGAGGAACTTTACACCATACAACTCCCAGCAACTGGAGAAATGAGTCATCAGAAAGGGAAAGGAATAAGGAGCGCGTGAGTCACTTCAGAAGAGACCCCAAGGCCTATCCGTTGTCGTCAACGAAGGCGGAGAGGGTGACAGTGGTTGCTAAGTATTTCAAGTTCTCGACAGCCTCGACAATGTTACATATGGCCAGGAATAGCGAGCCTCCCAAATTTAGTTCTACCCATAAAAAGTCTCCGATTAAACTGCCCAATCACACTGACACTTCAACCACGACTAAACCAGTCCTGACCCCGATTCAGGAAGTTTTTCTGGCTGTTTGGCAAGGAAATTCTGGCACTGAATCCTGCTGCATAACGCATTTTAATCGCCGTATACAGGCTTTTTCACCCCTAACCCATTACAGTTACATAGGCCCATAAAGGACGAAAGGGAGCCTGTCCAAATTACCCCTATGGGTGTTATTGTGTGATTCATGCTTGGCGCTTAGGCACCAATTCTTTACAGAGGTAACGGCGAAGCAGCCCGTAATTTCTTATGGCAATATAGTCTAATGCACTTCAAAATTAAGTTTCATTCACTCGCAATACATGGATAGACATCGACAAAGTGATAGTAGTGGGTTCAAACTTGAAAACGCTGTGAAAACTGGACCAGGGGCGGGATTCACCAATTATCCCAGGGTAAATGCCGCTACTCTGGCTCCAGAAAGTGAAGCAGGACGAGTTTTCAAAGCAAAAGTAGGTAAATATTGTGCGATTGACTAGTCTTAGTCAATGATTGCAAGTAATGACAGCGGTTGTGAAGCCTGTCATTTTTTTCTTCGAAAACTCGTCTGCTCTGGATGACCGGAAGGCTTGGAATCTGTCTGAGATTGACCGTTACTTCCACCACAGAGTGCTGTTGTGCCTCTTCGTTGGAAACATATCATGCGAATATCCTCCTATATAAATCACAAAAAAAAAAACTTAAAACTCATCGACATAAGTCAACCCTAGTAATTAATCTGAACCGGATAAATCCAAAGTGTCTCGCATAGAGGAAGGAAAATCAAAGGAAATTTCCGGATTTGAGATTTTGCCCTGATTCTAACAGAACTATGAGGAATTCGTAACTCAAGCCCATTGCTGAAATTGCGCGAAACACATAGGAGAGATCCAGAACTCCAGTGCTCTGTACTTCAAGAGATGGGAGTTTTCAGAGAAGTACGAAAGACTTAACGCGTCTGAAAGACTATAATTGTGTCACGTCTGGAAGAAATGACGTATTGCGACCTGTTTTCAGGGATAGTCCCTAACACTTCGTACTTTGGACAAATTTCGCAATACTAATGAGGAAGTGACACCGAGACGTCGGCTGTAGATGAGCAGCGATGGATGAGTTGTATTGGAAATAGGCCATCTGCCAAAAAAGGTAGGGTGGTGAAAATATGGAGGAATCAACTGGATTTCTTACGTAGATAGGTTGTAACAATCCTAGTTTGCGGCCACATGCTTCTGCCTTGACGGCAGTGGGTGGAGTAAAAGTTGCTGCTCATTTGGTTTTTTGGTACACCATCATACGTATTCTGATGAACAAGTAAATAAACAGATAAATAAATCGATAGGTAAATAAGAATCTGAACTCTATTGTCAATTACATGCCTGACTCAAATGACGCGAACTAGGGTCAATTTCAAAGAACTCAGTGCAACAAAAGAATGGATAGGGGAAAGCTCAGTTGCCGGCAAGGGGAGCGACCTATCACAGGATCGATGGAGGGCGCATCGTGCGCCTGGAAAACGCCGGGAAAACCCCGTCGAGTTGGCGATAACAATAACCGCAGGGAAAAAGCTTATCAAACGAAGCTGCCTCACGAAGGCAAGGGGTATCGAGCGAATTGAGCACTAAAAAAACTCTGAACGCCGATAGGAGCAATGGTGAAAAGCGCGGTAGCGAGAGGGCGTAAAAGGCCGCGAAGTTTGCCGAGCAGCCGCGGCACCACTCCTCAAATGGAAGCCGCCAGCGATGTTTGCGTACTGCATGCGGTGGCGGGTCAGTGACGAGACGACGAGCGGCGAACGCTGCATTCGTTAGCGCTATCCGATTACGCACGACGATGTAGCAGCATGTCGCTGAGTCGAATTCCACCGAATTCCGAATGCGAGCCGCGACTGGCATGGCGCCGGCGCCGGCAGATGGCCAGGCGCGCAAATCGCCCCAATTCCCGAGCCATCTGTCCGGATCCATGGACCGTTGTGGCCGGGTTAATTGGCTATCATTTACATCGGCTGGAAGCAGTCGTTTCAGCTTCATGGATTCCCAGGGTTATCATGCCCCTGACGTACATAAGCGCTGTGTAAGGGAAGAGGAAAAAAGAGAAACCCATGGTCTCATAGCAGCATCAGGATATCCTTATTCAGGAGTTCATCTTTGCGCCTCATTTTGGTTAAGCAGGGCAAATAAGCTATAGCTTCTCATTGAAACGGTCGGAGAAGTCAGAAACTGTCTCTTTATTTGTGTGATCATAAAAAGAAGTTGGAAGCAAATTTCGAGACCTTGCAGATTATCTTTTGCGTTTTAGGGAGACAACCATTTACCACAGAAGTTCTTTTGGTCAGCTTAGAGTGGATGTTCGGCACTACACACTGTTAGGCGAACATCTTTTTTTCTGAGATTTTGGTGTCAGGAGTATGGAACTGTGCCAAATGTTCTCGTACCCTTATCAAAACTGGATTGTTTGGAAACCGCAAGAACTCTGAAAGGAGCGCGGAGGAATAATTGATATAGTAGTGTTTTTTTTTGCGTCCTAGCAGCCGCATGCGTAGCGTCACGCCGTTTTGCCTCCGAAGTAGGATAAAAACAGCCAAACGTGGTTTAAAAGGTACTCCAGCTCACTTTGGCACATTATTGGCCATTTCAGACTAAGGCTAGATTGTTCTTCCTGAGAAAAGACTGGGAACAGCAGCTTTCGATACACTGGCTTACCGGCTGAGTAGAGAGCTTCCAAAGTCTACATAGCACATGCCGGCATTTAAGTGCGTTGAGAAGAGAACAGTTTCTCACTTTTTAAAGCTGCGATCAGATGCTTGAAAATGAATCAGAACCGGAGATGCTTTCATCAGGCCGGCCATAATAGAAAGACCCGATTACAGCCACATTAATGGGAACTAAAAATTCTAAGCAACGTATGAGCACACGGCACAGAATTAAATACCATGATTTGGGATGATGAATTCAACTCCCTTATGGATCTTCAAACAAGTAGCTTGATCCAACTTTTAAACATCATCTCCAGGAGAAGCAAAATCATGACACCACAAGGGCGCAATTGGTCAGAGTAGGATGCTGTAAGCTCCCTTTCATTGACTTGCAAATCGCGTCGCAGCTTCGACGCAGCGCGATGCGACGGAATCGCATCGCTGGCGAGGCTACAAAAAGGCTTTCTAGGGCTAGCTTTGGCGTGATTGGTGCTAATATTTATGATATTTATGTAATCATCGCAAGTGGTGACTACAGTCATAAGCGACAAGAAGATAAGTGAGCAACACAACAAAAATTGATCAATACAATACAAAATCGTATCAGGGATGGTTATCGCTGCATCTATTTCTTGCGCGCTTGGTTCGGAATATATCTGCTCATGATATTTCGTTGCTAGGAATATATTGAGCTTCAACCGTAATAAGAGACAGCCGTGTTCAGCACACGCGTGTCGACGAGCCGGTGGCTTAAATGATTCATGCAAGGACAGGGAACAAGCAAGAGTTCGTCACCATAGCTCGACGGCTATAGTTAGCGCGTCTGGGAGGACTAGGCCCAAAATACAGTGTGCAGGACCGACAATTACACACAATTTCCAGGACGCCAGGAATTATGGATTAAGCAGAGGACGCAGCTAGCACAAGTCACAGCAGTTCCGTCCGTATTAGAGCACGGGAAAACATTCTTAGTTCCACTTCTGGGGCAACAGTGAATCCGAGGAACAGTGAATCGATAAGCGACGAAGTGAAAACGGGATCACTGCGCTACGTAGCCGCCGAACTGCGAACTCATCAGCGGAAGCATGGTTATCAAGTCCATGGGGCGAGCGAACTGCCGCGAGGCGGTGGGGGCGGTGAGCCGAGCCCATTTGGGTAAGAGGGGAGCGGCGCCCGAGTCGTGTTTGCCCCCACTTGTCGACGCCAAACCTGGCGAGAGCCCTCGTGGTACCAGGCCGTAAAAGTTGGTCGACGCGTGTGCCGCGAACACCTCGGCGCTCGCAAAACACGCAGTTCCCACGCATAACCGTCGCGTTTTTTTTTGGCCCGGGAAATGGGGTGAGATGGGGAGAAACCGGTTCGTGCCGAGTAGCTGTGACACAACGTAGGGTTCAGTGTGCGTTGGTGGTCTTTCCTCGGTGAAAAAGGGCACTGCATTCCTTCTGACATGGGACCATGGGACCATAAGGGCAGCATCCCACGAATATTTCGACTCAGACCCAAAGAACGAGCAGTGAAATAAACCATACCATGCATATCACAATTGTGGGAAAGATACATAAAAAGATGAGTCACTTGCGATTATGCTCACGTCACCGTCATGAACGCAGAAGCTTTATCTGGTCACAACAAGAAATACGACGCTTACGTAAGTCGTTCACCTCTAGACAGGCGCGCCGGTAGGGGACCGAAAAACGTCCCCACCGCATATTCGAACGCAGTGAAAGCAACATCCTGATTTCGATGATTTCTCGGGCACTATCCGGCTAGTTCTGTCCTAGAATTTCGAAATAAAAATTTCCCTTCAGAATTCGTGCATCTACAGTGTACCTACTATAACCTTGCAAAAACGAAGTTACTGTACAAAACGGATACGATATTCGTGTTCAGCATCTCAGTTAGCATCTTAGCACCTTCAAGCAGTCTGAGCGAAATTTCTTCCCTCGAACTTTCGGAACTGAACTAACCGAACAGTGCCTTTTTTGTTCTGAGGGGTTCAGGACTCTTATCCATTGGTGATGTGTTTGTCCTGAACCCCTCAGACCACGGAAATCCAGAGGAGTTCCAGATCCGAAAATTCGAGTGGGCAGAGCAAAACTAAGCGAAAGCTGCTAAATGAGGTCAAATATGGCTTTTCCAGATGTGACTCGACGCCGTTCTCGAAACTGGTGATCTCGTCCTTGGGCGGGGCCTACATCGGCTCGCTGACGATCCACTCGTGCGCCACGGTCTTCGTGACGAACAACAGCTTTGCGGGTGTCGTCCTCTCAGAACGCCTGTCGTTCATCGGAATAAGTGAGAAGTGGAACATTCCCACAGCTACAGTCCAGAAATCCAGACCTCTTCAGACCGGCTGACGTTCGAGCCGTTTGCTTTCCGTAACATACTGCAGTCGCCCAAGCAATTAGTCATAGATAAGGTGAGCTGAGAGAAAAACTACCATTGTGACGGGTTATCGGGTTATAAAGTACTCAAATTTCCAAGCTGTCGCAGTTAGTCACCTTATGTTGGCACCTTGATTAAACGAGAACCTGTCGAGGTTGTGCAGCGTTACTGCTGAGTAATTCAGCCTGTGCATTTGCGAATGCGCTATGGAACCCACTTCACGTAAGAAGGTGTGCATTAAACGAATGGGGAGCAGAGTTCGGCAGAGACCGGTCGGTGACAAATGGGGAATCCCTGCGACCAGGGAGGCAACGTATTCGGATCCATTTGTTTAAACACGATTTTGAGCACCACAGTCAACAAAGAACAACGCGAACAATCGCACCTCGTCGTTCTTTGCTGTTTCAGTCCGGGTACTTTATGAGGTGTCCAGTGGTCAGCGCTGATTGAATGGAAATAGTCTAGGAAAGAAGTTAACCTAATCGTGGGTGTTATCTCCGTGTTAGAAACACTGGTTTCATCTAAGGACAACTTTGAACTCTTTTTTTTTGTAAAAAAGCGAACTTATAGAAGACGCTGATGGCAATGATATACAATAATCTCTGCGAAAGCGCAGCAAAACTCATGTTTGAGCGCATTCTTTTGCGGAGAACTTGGATGCCAACTGAGACATCCATCGCATGGCTGTCTCAGTTGGCATCCAAGTTCTGGTGTTCTCGACCAACACATCTGTCACAAGGCACATGGCCCTGCCTTGTGATACATGTCTTGGGGGACACACCAAATATTCCACAAGAAAGAGAAGAGAAAATAGTTTTTTCAAGCAGTTTTGTAAAAAATTATGTATACCACTGCGATCACTCTATCCTGAAATATTCTGATAAAGATTAGTTCTGAGGGGAGACAATGACTGTCCCACAAAACTCTCCGTCCTCACGACCTTACCAGATATTGACAAGTGACGCTAGGCGTATCGTTTTAAAGTTTAAAAAAATCGGAAACTTCAAAGCAATTACCATTTTTGAGCTCCATAGTTCAAGAAGCACAGCTCTGCCGAGTCATGCGGTATTTCTTCGAAACTGATCTTGTGATCGGCGAATATAACTACCAAAATAGTGGCTTGACGATGCTCTTCCGAGGAGAAGTAAGTCACGCGGGGCGGGAAGAGTGGAGTTCTGGAAGGCTGGATTTTCTGCTCTCTGAAAGAGACGATTATGTGTCAGCATTGCCTCTTTGAGCATCCGAATGCGCCAAACTAAGGAAAAAAGAACTAAAAACCAAAACTATGCTTGATACAATTGTTTCCCTGTTAGGGCTGTGGCGGAATGCTTAAAACCAACCAGGGAGTCATAATTACACCATCTTTAACGTAGTATGTCTCGAAACTACTCGAGAATCATCTATTTGTGTAAGATGTGTCTCTTCGTTCTTTCAACTCACACACATTCTCCTTAGAAAACGTAATAAATGAATGAATGGATGAAAACTAGGGAATTTTCGTGGTTCCGTGTTGGATGCGAATTGCGTTGGACTTCTTTGGTGCCGAAAAGCTGTTTTATTCTCTGTTGGATCTCTAAATTAAAGTCGAAACTGACGATTAGTGAACTGTTCTTGGCTCAATGGCGGACGTAAAAGTTATTCATGTTTGAGGCGCGTCAAAATTTGAGCGCCTCTCTAAACGTTCACAGTTTTCGCGCCATCCCAAAGCGGCGAAAATTGAAACGCGGTTTGTTCGCCTCGCAGTCGCAACGGCAAAACTATGTATAATAGGAACATCGCTGATCTGCCAGGATCAGTTTGCTTGCCTGCGCAGCCGGGACCTTCGAAAAAGACCAGCAAAAATTCTTGAATTTAAAGGCAGCACCCACGAAAAAACTTTGTCACTCAGGTTTTAGAGAAATCTTGGGTTTCTGACTATGTGGAGCATGAATAATGCCGTCAATTTTGTTAGAACTCATGTTAAAATGGTTTTGGATTCTACCAATTTGCTGCATTATAGCAATTCGGCCGAGTTACGCTGGTGGAGTAGATCAAGGAAGGCGATGACGCTGCTTTTATTGTCAACGAATTTCTTGGCGCAACTAGATAATTGACTAATTTTTCAGCCTTCTTGGAGGAGAAAAAGCACCAAAAAAAGGAACTATGATGTTCACCACAGAGACATACCTCAAGAAAAGAAACAAAACTTATGATTAACTGTAAAGATCTAACGAACAGAAATTTATATCATAATTGAAAATTTGAAAGTTCTGAGAAAAAAGAAGCGATCGTACGGTCTAACAACAACTGAAAGAACGTAAATGGGGGAATCAGACCATCTTAATGTAAAACCTCTGGAAATGAGCATGGAAAGCAAACGTTGTCTTAGGAAAGCTGAGTGACTGCGGCAGAAATCAGCTGATCCGGATCGCGCCACATCTCGCCCCGCGGATACCCGGATACCAAGTCTAACTAGTTAAATCTTGGGAACGCTGATGCCTTGGGCGGTGCAACTTGCGTAGAATTACTGGAACTATCAACCAGACTCCAAAACATTCGAAATTGTGGACATGAAGGTTATCGTGGGTGCTGCCTTTAAGCTCCGACAAATAAGAATGGCGCTGTTTCATTTGTTGTTCGTCGGTTTTTGCCTGAGTTGGCACCACTACGAAGGTCTATGGCCGATATCTTCCGCGCTTGTAAGTAGCGTAGAACACCTAAGACAAGTGTCCGGTATATGGATCCTTGAACCAGATAAGCGTCTGAGTATACGCAGAAGTTCGATTGAGCACTCGACCCTCCCATTTTCCATCGCTTGCATGAAATCTCGTGCTCGTTACCGGTATATGAGGACTTGGATTGACTCAACCAGTTGAAGAGAAAATTCGCACATAGAGTCATAGAAGCTATTGTCCTCGTGTTTTGTATTGGAATCGTCTTGTCTCGAACATTCCTAAGGTGTCAGTGACTCGATAAGGAAACTGGTTGGCAATTCGGCTAGTTCGAGCAGAGCTCATCTTCTCGCCTTGAAGGCAGCACCCACGGAAATTTTCGCTTCTTAGCTCTTGATCCAATCGTGATCCAATCGACAGTGGGGTCAATTTTGCAATAACGGTACCAGCTAAAACTTTTTCTATCAGGAGTAATAACAGTAAAACAGGTAATACCTGGATCAGTTGGATTACTAGGCAGTAGATTTTACGAACTGCCATGCTAGCATTGCGCTCCGAAGTCTTCAATAGTGCGCGAAAAACAGCACCTGTCAGCTGATTGGGCGATGATTTCAAGTGGCACTCTTCCGTGTTAGCCTTTTCGCCCCTCGTTTCGACCAAGATTCCATTGCTATGATTTTCTATTTACTTCCTTTCCGCTCATTATTCCTCTCCTTTATTTATTTATTTACATTTTCAAACTTCATCATTAGATTTCATTTTTCTTTTGCAATATGCCTTTATAATGAACATTCTATTCTCCTTCTGCTTATACCTTTACTGTTTTAAGAAAACTGCCTTACCATTCAATTACCTAACTGCGTCAAGAAAAGGTGAAAATAATGGCAGCGTTATCAACTTTCTTATTCGACCCCATCCGTGGAACTTGACCACCCTGTTCTAATATAGCCAAACCGAAGGGTCTGAAAACTGTTTTTCCATGAGTTTCAACAAAATTAAACACTCTGCATGTGCTCCCCACAGTCTAAAATCTGAGATTAGGTTGAAAATTCGGCGACGAAATTTTCGGTAGGTGCTGCCTTTAATTTGTGGTGTAACAACGGTGATGAAAAGGCTATAATAATTGCGTAGCGCTTAGCTCATGATGAGAAAAAAAAATAGAATGCAAGATGGAATAGGTGGAAAATAACGCTGGTGAACAAGTGACCCGCCTGAGATCTTAAAAAGAGAAACACGGGGAGCGAGAAGCGCGAAATCGCAGTGGATTCTATACGATTCTGGGCAGAACTGCAATAATGGTTACCAAACTGGAACCCAGCCAGATTACCATTGTAACGATGACTCACAGCTTCTTCTGGAGTCCACACTGTTGAACACATCTGTCACTAATTTTATTTATTTGTTCAACGCAGGTGCAGAGCACATGATAAAGCACATTTAAAGAAATAACATCCCAGAAAAAAGGAAGACAAGTGCGGAAACAAAGAGACTACCATTATCTACAGCTGACGGAAAAGTAGCGTGCAATGAATAGTGCTATTTTCTGGTTAGTAGTAGATATGTATCAGTAAAGAACGACGTTAAATTCTTGAGATTTATTGAATAACACATTGTTTTAGCTTATTTGGCAAACTCTGTGCCGTCCCTATATGTGAAAAAATTCTTGCAAAGATACACTTAGTTAACGTAGCAAACGTTTGTCCATGCTTCTCCAAGCAATGGCATTTGAAACAGTATAAAAATTGTTCAGTTTAAGACCAATAATATTCGTAATCGCCCTTTTGCAGTACAGTATATCTCTTCTTCAAATTCATATCCGAGCTTTCCATTTGGACATCGACGTTTTTTCTTTGTTATGAGGATTCTGGCCAATCAAACGCCTCTTTATTTATCCAGTTACTTTTTACACCATAAGATCTGCCACGGGAGGGGGGCTGATCATGGCAGGAAGATAAACAAGCATGGACTAGAAAAAGAAAGTCAAAATGGAATCAATATGCTACATCGCTTTCCCTCGCGATCAAGAGAAGAGATTCGAACTATTTTACGTATTGAGGGTATTTTAATGGAATAACCAGAAAATAACACTATTCAGTGCACGCTACCTGTTCTACTGCCAAATGCCTTCACCGGCCTCTCGCACATGGAGCATGTGTGGTTCCGCAACTCCACAGTCGAAAAGCTGTCCACGAACGCCTTCTTCCATCTGACGAACGTCAACTACCTGTACTTTAGGGACGTTACGCTGAAGCATGTGGAGCAGAGGGCTTTCGGTGAGTGCACATCTCAGCCATCCAATTCTGAAGTCACTACGAGACGATCTCTTGCAAGAGTTAACAGCAAAGAATGCCTTCAGAAACGGCGAAACCAATACAAAATTTAACGCTTAATTCTTCCGATCACAGTCCAAGCGAATTCTCTTATAATAGTCTATGAGTCCATATAACCAGGTGTGATTTAACTTATTTATTTATTTATTTGTTCAATACACCAGCCATTTCTGGTGCTCCGAAAAAAGAAAGAAGAAACTGAATGTTAGCTAAAATATACAATTGGAATGGCTCTTGTCGGCAGCTTCCCATCATTATGATAGGGATTACAATTTCCGAACGAGCTAAGAACGAGACTCTATACACTTTCCTCAGTAAGCCCATCTGCCCATGCTACAAACAACGATATAGGGTGAACGGCTGTGTAGAAGGACACAGAATTGCTAGATATACCCTCACCAGCCAGCCACGTGTCACCCAGTAATGTGCCTTCAGAACATGTTGGGGCTTAATCACGCAGGTATGGTGGTTGCTATTCCCTGCGGAACAAACATGTTGGGTAGCCAGCACTTCTGAGTTCGATCTAAACGATCTAAACGGTGTAACCGGCAATCAGCTTGATAAATTAGCTCAAAAACAGAGGAAATTGCTCTAATTCAAAACTAAAAACAGAATCATGACTTATAATAAAGGGCTTAGTCTGTCACGTGTGTATGTGCGTGTTTGTGTGTCAGTGTGTGTGAAACGAAATTCGAGGGCGTGGCCTAGAGTGAAGAAAATGTTCTACACCGGGTCCACTGTTGCTGTACGAGTGCGTCGGCGTCCAAAAGTGGGGAAAGGCCTGGAGTCGGGTCCAACGGAGTGATAAGGGTGCGCCGGCGTCCAAAAGTGGGGAAACGCTTGGAGTCGGGTCCAACGGAGTGATAAGGGTGCGCCGGCGTCCAAAAGTGGGGAAACGCCTGGGGTCGGGTCCAACGGAGTGATAAGGGTGCGCCGGCGTCCAAAAGTGGGGAAACGCCTGGAAGTCGGGTCCAACGGTGTGATAAGGGTGCGCCGGCGTCCAAAAGTGGGGAAACGCCTGGGGTCGGGTCCAACGGAGTGATAAGGGTGCGCCGGCGTCCAAAAGTGGGGAAACGCCTGGGGTCGGGTCCAACGGAGTGATAAGGGTGCGCCGGCGTCCAAAAGTGGGGAAACGCCTGGGGTCGGGTCCAACGGAGTGATAAGGGTGCGCCGGCGTCCAAAAGTGGGGAAACGCCTGGGGTCGGGTCCAACGGAGTGATAAGGGTGCGCCCAGCATAGAAAAGTGGGGAAACGCCTGGGGTCGGGTCCAACGGAGTGATAAGGGTGCGCCAGCATCCAAAAGCGGGAAAATGAATGGAATCGGGTCCAACGGAGTGATAAGGGTGCGCCGGCGTCCAAAAGCGGGGAAATGCCTGGAATCGGGTCCAACGGAGTGATAAGGGTGCGCCAGCATCCAAAAGCGGGAAAATGAATGGAATCGGGTCCAACGGAGTGATAAGGGTGCGCCAGCATCCAAAAGCGGGGAAACGCGTAGAGTTGGGTCCAACGACGTGATAAGGGTGCGCCAGCGTCCAAAAGCGTGAAAATGCCTGGAGTCGGGTCCAACGACGTGATAAGGATGGGTCGGCGTCCAAAAGCTGGGAAATGCCTGGAGTCGGGTCCAACGACGTGATAAGGATGGGTCGGCGTCCAAAAGCGTGAAAATGCCTGGAATCGGGTCCAACGGAGTGATAAGGGTGCATCGGCGTCCAAAAGCGGGGACGCGCAGAGTCGGGTCCAACGGAGTGATAAGGGTGCGCCGGCGTCCAAAAGTGGGGAAACGCCTGGAGTCGGGTCCAACGGTGTGATAAGGGTGCATCGGCGTCCAAAAGTGGGGAAACGCCTGGAGTCGGGTCCAACGGAGTGATAAGGGTGAGCCGGCGTCCAAAAGTGGGGAAACGCCTGGAGTCGGGTCCAATGGAGTGATAAGGGTGCGCCGGCGTCCAAAAGTGGGGAAACGCCTGGAGTCCTACCTAAATCACCTAGATGTACATTGTTTCCTTTCGTATCCGTATTCTCTTCCCATTCCGTTTGTGTCTGGATGAACCACTCCTTCCTTTCCGTTTATATACACCGGTGGACCCTTATCACTTGAATTACCACAAGAAACAGTTGAGCCTAAATCATTTCAAGATTTGCACTGAATTGGTTGCACTCATTTCTTCACGGCCACTAAATTCGCTCATATGGAAAAGCATATCTCCATTATGAGGGGAACTACCCCCTACGGGATCAAGGGTTTCTCAGGAGAGCGATAGAGCAGATTTAATCAATCCATTTACACTTTCGTGTTCGCTTTCAACGTGCAGTATGCGAGCGAAGCGAGCACTAACAGAAGTCTGGAAGTCCGGCTTTAGCCGGACGGCCAGACTGGTCTAAAACATAAACAGGTATTGGTAGCGATGGGGCGGCTTTGGTTGGTTAGCCAGATATGCTATAATTGTACGGTGGCAGTACAAGCAATGAGACTGAGTGATGGAGTCGCGACGCTGAAATAGAAACGAGTGAATGGAGTAATACCAGCAAATCTAAGCAAGAAGACTCTATGTTCAGGAGAGACGTAGGATTCCAGGTGAGAGTTCCGTGGATTAACGATTGATGATGATGACAAACTGCAGTGATAAGCAGTTACAACAGCAAATCTATGTATCCATGTCCAGTAATTGAGACAAGTTCGTATTTCGTATTCTCGCCTTGAACTGTTTCGTGGTTTGGGACTGAACTAATTTTCGAAGAAGAGATTGTAACCATCTCGCCACTTTACAAAAAGTGTTGTTGAACATGTGCACATAGTATCTGTTTCCAATCCTAGGATAATGTAGACAAAAGCAACCCTGTCTAGCGTGAGTAGTTCTGAACAACCAATATTTATTGGGGATGAATTTCGTTTTCTTTTTCAACACTCGAGAACAGAAGATAAAGTCTGGCATAGCACATCTGTACATCGGGCTTTTGAAACCAAATTTACTTAGCCGATCACTATAGCTGGGTAAATCACAGCGAGGGTAAGCTCTTCTAATTAGTAAAAGTTCGCTGTACATTTTCGAGCCTGAAAATATGTTTCCTTTTGAAAGGATTCAGGCTGGTGATGCATACTCAAGATGTGGCAAGACGAAAGACTTGTACAACCGTAATAATATACCAGCACTTCTGGTATGCGTACAACACATCAGCAGGAACAGAGAATAATACGCTTTACTGATGACATTGTCCTTTTGTCCAGTGAAATTCAGATTGGCATCTACAATCACACCTACATCGGACTTTACCAGTTAACTCATAAGGGGCTTCACACTCTTTACCTACATATATGCAGAACACAAGATTTGTGTCGAAATTGATTGAGAGATCCCAATCGCAGGCCCATTATTGTTAGGTGTATTCGGAAACCTTCTTTTCTTTGAGTGATAGCAAATACAATCGTTCGACAGACAACAAGCGGAGTAGTAAAATATTCGTAGCTTTGTCCGCATTCATGAAAGATCCCACGAAGTTTCTAAGCTTTCCAAAAGTCCTGAATTGACGAGTTTCTCCAGCAAAATATGTTACATCTCGATATCTTCACCACAATTTCAATATCATCAATATTAATATCATCACCTATGAATTTCACTTGAATGGAGATTTTTTATAAAGTTAATCCATTTTGTCTCTGAAAAATAGGTCCAATTTTGAGGAGCGGGTAGATCACAACCCTCCTGGAAATGTTCATGAATGCAGGCACTGGTGGGCCAGCTGAGAGTAGTCGCGGAGAATAAACAAGGGAGAGGCAGCAATGAGGTTCAAATGAAGCCTTAGGTCCTTCTTCCAATCGAGTTTTTTTTTTGCTAAAACTATTGCCTGACGTTTCCATAACATCGCCTTTTTCCAGAATTCCACCCAAAAACCTGGTTGAGAAAAAAATAGAGGGAGAACGCCACGTGGACGTGATGCCAAGAGATTAAGGAGGTGTTTCAAACAATAATGGGAAGCTGTCTTAATGTAAATACAAAAAAGAGTCGAAAAAAGAAAGAACTCTGTGGAGTTTTGAGGGAGCATTTGTTGAATTCAGCGGCAGTGAAAATCGCTATTGAATGTTATCTTATTTTCAGACCCTCATCAAAGATATCAGCATTGCCCAACATTGTTGTGCGAACGTTCTGGCTAGTGAGGAAAACCTCTAGTTCCTCTCGGCATTAGCACCCTCTTTCCTTCAAGCATACTATGATGAAATCTTATCCTTTTATAATGAAAATGATATTTTCGTAATGAGAATCTGAATTTTACGAGAACAAATAACATCCAGCGACTTTCGCATGTGGAAGAGTTTTGAAGTCTTCAAAATTCTTAATTTCTGCTCCCTTTGGCAAATTTTGCTCAACACTAGTCCTGGTAATTTCAGGCAAGATGTACAGCATAGGCCACCTGTTCATGGGCGGAGAGGTGCGAATCAGCAGCAGCGGCCGCTCCCTGTTCGCCTCCTCATCTATAGAAGAAATGCTTATAGAGGGACTGAGCGGGCAACTCGACGTCGCCTTCTTTCTCGGGTCGGACGTTCGCTTCGCCACCATTCGTGATTCCACACTCAGCTGTGAAATCCGCGACGGTGACCACGAATCGCCGTCATCGCAGAAGGCGAAGTCTACGGCTAAGCGGCTGAATTCACTCTCTTTCCATAACGTGTCTATGAATGTGCTGGTGCCCGACGTGCTTGCGCACTTTGGAGAGGTATGTGTCGTTGAAGCTGAAAATATTCTAAACACTTGCCCTAGGAGTACTTAACTTCAGGTCACGTTTTTCAACTCGACAATTCGCAGCGTCCGGTCGTGGCGAAGCCCTTCTGTGAATTACTTGCGCAACGACCTAATCCTGAAATTCGTCAACACCGCTTTGGAAGCCGTCGACTCTTACGCCTTCAGCAACATCTCTGCTCATATTCTGAACCTGACCAGCTGCGTTATCGGCAAGATGACTCGTTTCGCTGCTGCAGGAGCCCTTCTGGATCGAATTCACATCATTAACACAGAAGTGAAGACGATGGAGGATCAACTGCTCGCCGAAGCACGCATCAGGAGCATCGAAGTCGTCGGCGGACGAGTGGGCCACATACTCCCACAAGCGTTCATGGGAGCTCACGTGGAGGAGATGCTGATCGCTTCGTCTCAAATCAACGTACTCGACAAATATGCGTTCATGGGCAGTAGCATTCGCTCGCTTACAATATCAAAGACGAGTGTGAACAACGTCAGGCACATGCCGTTTGAACATACCCAGGTGCGTACGCTGCAGCATACTCAATTAGCTGCTATGATATCCAGGATTGAAGGTTATCTTATCCAAGATTCAACGCCGAGGTTATAAATGACCGAATTTCGGAAAAAAAATTTTGCAAGTACGTGTAACGTGGCGAGGCAAAACCCAGCTCTCGCAGTTTTCTAGTTCAACATGAGTGGAAATTTTCGTTCCCAAAACTAGTCGTGTCACATGTAAACGGCAGTTGTGGTATCATTCATGTGAAAGATGCAAACGGTAGTTCTTCCCATAGGTTAGGAAAATTTTCCTTCAATGTTCGGGCTTGCTGCAACTGTTTTGATTCATCTTTACTGGTTTGCACTGCCAGTCAAAAATTTGGTCAGAAAAAATCAAGAAATTGATAGAGATTCAGCGTTTGCTTAATTCTTTACCTATTCCTTTCTACCATTCATTTCTTGACCTCGGCTGTATTTCCTGAAATTATTTCTCAGATCAAAAATTAATTTTTTTCTGATGAGTTCGTTTTTTAAATTATCTTTGTTCGGGCCCCATAAATTTGAGGAGACTCCAGTTTTCCATCATGTGTTCCCCTTCCCCCTTCCATTGTCTACGCTAGCCACTGCCGGATGGGCCAAGTTTGAAGCATTCTGTTGCTGAAGAACCATGTTAGAGCTCAGCTCCGATTGTGTTGAAGTGGTCTCTCTCAACATAGGGATGAGCAAGATGTTGCACAACAAGCTACTGTTTAGATCGCCTTGGATGCCTTTCTCGCACATTTTCTTGAGATAAGCAGCATTCAACGCGTCTGTGCCTGTACATCCTAACAGCAGCAGTTTCTGCTAAAGCATTCCGTAATCCAGAAAGAACGAAGAGAACGTATTCTCCTTTCAAGTAAAGTTCAGGCTTGTGTGAGTTTTTTGCACTCGGGTGAGGTGTGATGTGATGACGTATGCTAGGACCATAAAGCTCCTAATTCTCATCGCTTGTAAGGGATCATTCACCTTAAAGCTGTAGATTGTGGCCATACTGCAATTAACGTCTTCTATGACTGCGAATGCATTCATACTCAGACAATTTCTCCTAAGAACCGCAGCAGAAAACCGGAAGAACCGACAGGTGACCTGCGGTCCTTCCGGTTTCCTGCTGCATTTCTAACGAATAGCCGCTGCGCTCCTTTCGTATAACAGCTGCGATTCTTCCAGCTTCCTGCTGCAGCCCTCCCGAGGCGTTCCCCACACCAATCTATTAGGTTGTCGGGAAATGATTGAGACACTATTCACCACAATTAATTTTTTATCTTTTTTCTATTATTACAAGACCTCAAGACACAATATAATCACCATGTCTGTCTACCACCTTCAGCCACCGATCAGGCAAGGACTCAATGCCACGGCGCCAGAATTCCGGATTCTGCCGTTCGAAGAAGTCGCCAATAGCAGTTTGGAGGGCTTGAAAATTGGAGAAGGGCTGTTCGCTGGTAGCCAATAGGCGACATGTGTATCATTATGGTAGCGCACCCAGCTTTCATCTCCCGTCACCAGATTGGCGAGAAACTCTGCGGTTGGGGCGCAGCAGCAACGATTGGCAGATTGAGACACGGGCAGTGCGAATGGCGTCGGTGAGCTCATGTGGTATCCATCGAGCCATCACTCTTCGTACTCGAGGGGATAGAGACGATCGGCGATGGTGGAGTGGTGGCGGCCAAGCATCTGCGCTAATTCATGGGTCGACGCCGTCGGTCGCTCTTCAAGCGCTCTTCGCAGCTCGTCGTCTTTCAACTCAGGTGGTCGCCCAGTGGTTGTCCGACTTTGAAGGGATGTGTCGCCTGGAGAAAGCTGTTGGAACCAGCGGCTTTCCGTCGCATGGCTCACAACCGTCGAGCCGAATGCCGCATTGATGTTGTCGGCCGTCATCCTTGCGCTGGTTCCGCGTCGGTGCTCGTACATCACAATTGCTCGAAATGATTGCTCGTCCATTTGCACAGCTAATTGAAAAGCTGCGCAGAGCTACAGCATTATATACCCATGGGTAAGGTGCTCCGAGAATATTCTATCATATACTTGTAAAGACTTGTCCATGAATCTTGAAAGAAAAATAAAACAAAAATTTTTCGGTGCAGTGTCTCAATCTTTTCCCGACAACCTAATATTCTGCTGTGGCCCTTCCGACATTTTGTCTGAGTAGAAGACGATGAAAAAATGGATGCGGAGTCATTGTTGGTTAGTGCTTTTCCTCAGCGTTTTCCACCGTCGAATTCACTTCTCCGTTAGCGATATTTGAGGCAGTCAAATAAGTTATCTTGATGTTGTTTCAGGGCGGCAATGTTCTCGACCCCGAGCCTCGCTGCTACTTGTAGATATACGAACATGACTCATAGGTTGTTTCTATTGATGGAAGTATTAACTGAAGAAGATTGAGAACCAACTCTTTTATGAACTATTTACGGGGAACTATTGAAAACGGCTAACACTACGTCTCATCTCTCTGGGATAATTTATCAATACAAGATGGGACTGGAATCTCAAACAATTCCTACATTATTTTCACGACAACTTAATAGAAAAAAATCATCACTTGTAAGCGAAGGTGTTACCGTAGTAATTGTGAGTCATATTGAGCTATGCACAAGCTGTTATAATAGCAATAAGAGAGAGAGAATAAAAGAAGGAACAAGAGAGAATGATGAGTAACAACGCAGTTGGTGAATGTCACCTAACCATCCCGTGGCAGTGAATATCGTCAGAGTTACGCATGTCATTGGATCACAGCGGAGTGCACAAAATATTTTTTCTTCTAACGAAGGAACCACGAAGAGAAGCTGTTGATCCATGACGGGACCTATATGTATGGGGAGTGAGCCTGTGCAACATAATATAACTGGCTCTACTTGAAATCTGCTAAATGGTCTACAGAGGCTGAGAATCCTCTATAGATGATTTTCAAGAATGCTGATCATGGGAGGATACTATGGAATTGGGGCTGAGGTTGTTGTCGCGGGCTTCAAATTCCTTTTCACCCTTCCTGGATCTTTTCTTTTTGACGAGTAAGTTTTGAGGAATTACCCCCGTTTTTTGCGCAAGCACATATGATTCGGCTGTACTAGTGACTAGTGCAGGACCCACTAGTCACCAATATTAGTTGTTTGTGGTGGAAAGGTAAATATCTCGCTTTCCAATGAAATGCTCGCAAGATCAAGCCCTGCCACGTGCGTCAGTCTTGGGTTTCTTCAGAGATCCTGTTGATCATTCAGCGATTTTACGTATGGCTTGTGACATCATTTTGGATAGGCTCTGTACCCATATATATATAGGTGTCGTCTTTGATTAGCAGCCTATGTTCGTGTTCTTCCCTTATGAGATGAGGTTGTACTAGGAATAGACGCTCCGGCCGAGAGATCTGTGATCTGGTCAGTCGGACTAATCGCGGCGCTCAGCCACACCTCCCTCTCCAGATAAGACACTCCATACCCCTGAGGCTACTGCAGACACTTGCGATACTACGGTTTTTGGGCTAAACGGTCGAGTTCCAAGTTCCGAGATTCCAAGCCTTATTCCAGCCGACTCTCGCTGCCAGTGGGTGCTGCAGTCAAACTAGTGGCGATCGCAGAAAGTGGGCGGGAAGGGGGGTGGGGGTGGGAGAATGAGTGTGGTTTCCGGTGCCGCTGGTACCCAGTTGGGGAATAAAATTATTAGTTGTGATAGTAAATAATTAATAAAGATTATATTAAAAATGCTAATAAAAATTAGCAATCAAAAACAAACTAGTACAAGATTTTTATTTGTGCCCTAAAGCGCCCCCCCCCCCCCTCCTCTGCGTCCGCCACTTGAGTCGAACGCGGCACCATCTCAAGGCCCCATTTCTCCTTACGATGATTCACACCCTTGCTGCACAGCTTTCGGCACAGATCATGACTATTCCTTCCGCGTGAGCCAGAAAACTGATGATTACCTTCCTTAGTGTTTCTTCTTGCGCTAGTTTGTACACTATGCTCATGGTTTTTTGATGAAGTGAGGCGGTATGACGACCTGTGAGTCACTCTGATACGTGAACCCATCCATGATTACCGACTTGCATCATTTACAATGCATAATAATATCAAAACACTATTTGTGATAGTGTGAACATCCATTCCATCACAGAAGCCCCTTCGCAGAGAGATTAGCAATTGTGACCAACGATGAAATGAATGAAAATAACCTAATTTCCGGAATAGAGTAAATATCATAATTCGCTTATCTAATAATTTCTACAGGTAGAGATGTGTTGGAGAAAGTTATAGCCATAAGAGTTTGGCTATAAAACAATTAAATAATACATTTACATATAAAGAGCAACATATTCAGGTGGTGAACTCTCAAACGAAATTATGTACACAGCAAAATACAGAGTGGTTGGAACGTATTGACGGGGGACAACTTCTATGCAAATTCTCAAAAATATATTCTGCTAGATGATATTTTTCATCGCTTTAAAATAAAAAAAAATTACCAACAGCTCTATACAATACTGCTCCTAATCTTTGCAAAAAGGACGCGCGCGAGGCACTAATACGTCGCAAAGCGTCTCGCATTCGTAATTTTCTTAGAAATAAGGATATCTAATTTTTTCTGAGTGTGTGGATTCTCTGTATTACAACGGATCGAATGATTCATGAATTTTTCAATATTTTTCCCCTATACCGATCAAAACATCATTACAAATTTAAGCAGACTTCTTTGCACTATCCAAAGTATCGTTATGGTATGAATCAACGTCAGATGAATGTCGGTGTGGTAAGAAGGTCTTGAGCCGTATGATGCATTTTTTCTGCTTTACTTTATTACTCAGCATACAACGGAACTTACTCAACATTAGAATCACCAGAGCTAGTCAGTACAGTGTCCCACCTAATGGACAGGTCAGCGTTCCCCTTCTCGCAGAACTGGGGAGACTAACAGTCAATGATACCGCCCTCTCAACATCTTTGATTTCGGTGAATTTTTCTTAGCTAAGAATGCCTTAAAGGCAGTGTGTCACCTCGTTTCGTGAGCTGAAAATACCAGCAGAATCTAGACCTTCTCGTCACGCTAATTCCGAAGATGCAACGCTCATAAAAATGACGAAAACCCCGTTTTCGTAGGGTCCGGAACTGCAATTCACGGACCACCTGGGCGGAGCGGTCCGTGAATGTGCTGGCTGCCCGCCACGTCTGCAGTGTTGGCCAACACGTCTAAATGTGTCGGATCGATGAGATCAACGGTTTCACGCGTCCACTCGGATCGACAAACTGTTAGGCCCATGGCTACTTCACAGCGACACCGTCGTGGTGAAGAAAATGAGTGGAAATGATGAGAACAAAATGTTACGAGTTCTCATGTCTTATCACACAGTTTGCATTGAATACAGTGCTGGCATAGGAGCCACTGTGAGAAAACTTGTGGTGGTGAACGGTCGCAGCGACGCCGTCGCTGTGTAGTATGCCGTAGGCCTTAGGAACACCGTCCCAAAAAACGTTTAAAAATAGCGTTTAAAGACCTCTTTGCAGCATTTTAGGTATACCGTTGGCTTCAGCATTTAGACGAGATTCAGAATCTGGTAAAAGCTGAGACACGAAAACGAGGTGACACACTGCCTTTAAGGGAACGAAATAACTGGTAATCACAATGGGAGGGGCAATAGTGTGGGTGGAGAACTGTGTCTCAGCCCACTCCTCCAATTTTTCCATGCGTCTCTTCAGCTATATGGTACCTGGCATGATTGTGGAGGAGGTGTACAGAGGCTCGTCTAAGCCGTCCCCCTCGAACACCGTTCGCGAGTTTGCAGAGCTGGTTGGTGTAAATGTTAATGGTGACTGTGTGTCTTCGCGGGAGCAGCTCGTAATATGAAATTACTCGCGAATGCCAGAGGCAGCAAGGCAGACATCCAGACACTTGCTTGCATGAAGGTGCAATTTTGAGGGTCCTCTCCTCGATGGAGCCACTCCTTTCGGTGCAAGCGGAGAAGGAATTACTGATCATGGCTCGGAGGAGCTTTAGTGGAATTGACATCGTGGGTAAAGTCAAGGAACGCAAGCCCGCTAAATGTACTCATTATGGTAAAGTTCCGAGAGTGGTCTACATCTACTACATGGTAGATCATGGGTAGCAACCAGTGGCGGACGCAGGGGGGATGGGTCGCCAAATTTCCGAAATTACTTTACGATACAAATAAAAATCTTGCATTAGTTTATTTTTGGTTGTTCATTTTTATTATTATTTTTTGATTATTTTTGACACTCATTTACTATTATAATTAATATTTTTATTAATTTTATTTTCCGTCTGAGGCGGAGTCCCCAATTTTTTCCCACATCTCCCCCTCCCTTCCACCCACTTCCTGCGTTCGCCACTGGTGGCGACCTATAATCGAAAGTCCTGGAACTTTCGAAAGAAAAAATCAGTGCAATAAAACTTCCTTATCACAACACTAGCTTGACACAACACGCCAATACTTTTCAGCCACCCCGTAAGTCATGAAGCGGTTTGTAGGCACAGGAATGGCAAGCCAAGGTGGGGAGGGGGGAGGGAACCTGCTGTAATATGTGCTAACTCCACCACTCCGAGGACCTGGATGGAATAACAAAACTGCTAAAAATAAAGGACAAAGTGGTCGGCGTTAATCAATCTTGGCTAGTGGGATGCGCCACTCATTCGACTTCATCTGATCATCGTAGAAGCGTTGAATGCGTATGTGCCCTATATAGTGACTTGCGGGGGGCGTTCGATGAATCAAGCCAATGCTAGCTTACACTATATTTTTATCTACTTTAAAGCAATTCCAAAAATTCGGGAACTCATTCCCTTTGTGTCCGCCACTAGAATAGGGGATTTCTTTTGATCGAGTTTTGGAGCAACAATGGAAAAATGTCAAAATCTTGATTCGATCCCAGTGAAATGCTTTCCATCAAGTGGTGTTTTCAGGTGGACAACATGCATATTGCGAACAGCGCCTTCCATGGATCACCTGCTCGATACCTGTTCGCAGGCCTTACACCCAGTCGGCTCAGCGTCGTCAACTCTACTTTCGACTGCGACCCGGACGACTGCGAAACGAACGCGTTGCTGCTGAGGACGAGTCCGCACGAGCTGCTGTGGACGTTCGAGAACAACAAGTGTCGCACAGCGCCTTTGGACGCCGGCAGGAAGGCCTCGGTGTGCGCGCAGCCGTCCGAGTTCCTTCAGTCCGGCCTAAGCTGCAGACTGAGCTGGGCGGTGGCCGACTGCGTCTGCACCGAGGCCAGCGCCACCCTGCCAAAGGTCAACGTGTCGGTCGTTGTCGTCGGTGATTGTGAGCATCTGAGCATCGCTGACACTGAAAGCACCCCAACGGCTCTCTACCTCTTCAGAATAAGCAAATGCGACGTGCTGAAAGTACCCACCACGACCAAGACGATAAAAATGTACCACTCCAATGTCGTTCTCCACTCGGGTGCCATGGAGGGAAACCACTTAACGTCGCTGTCCCTCAGCCACACGAACCTGTACAGGGTAGCCCAGCGAGCAGTGCACAACGTGACCATCCAGGAAATGAGCGTCAACGACTCGACATTGTCCAACTGGCACACGGAAGCGGTCACGGCCACACGCATAGAACACGCCCACATTTCGAGGTCCCAGATAGGGGTCGTGGCGTCCCTGCTCCGCTCCGTCGCCCACCTGCAAATCCACAGCAGCGTCATATTCAGCGGGGACGGGCTCTCGGCCATGAGGAGCGTGCAACTGCAGAACAACACTGTGCTGTGCTGCTGCGGACGCGAGGGCGGCAGCTGCAAAAACGACGCGCGGATGCGGCGGCGGTGCGAGAGCCACTTCGGCGCCTTCACTTGCAGCTCTGCTCCCGACAGCGAAGTGCTTCTTCGGTGGTGGATTCTCACTTTACTTGTACATATCTTGAGTCAGTGGATAGTTCGATAAATATTATTCCGAAAAAGTTCTTCTTTCAGCGTTGTATAGTTTCTGGTCCAACAATCAAAAATCCGAAACCCATGTGATCAAGAAGTGTGACTCAGATATTCACAGATGTAAAAACACCTGGGCAAGGGTCGTTCTCAATTGAAGAAGAATTAGTCGCAGAAAACTGCTGAAAATCTCAGGATGAAGTTACAGTCCAGCCAATACAGAACATCCTGCCAATTCGACTTGAGCCGAGATTATTCTTCTTTTCTCCTTTGCACTTTATGGTAGTTCCCCATTTTTGTTGTTCCTCCAGAACCTTGTAACGATACGTAATCCCGCAGCAAACCAGCTGTTTATTTATTTATTTATTTATTTATTTATTTGAATGCACGCTAGCGTGCGCCATACAAGTACAGCAGAAGGAAGAACCAAACAAAGCCGAAGAACACGAAAGAAAAATCCTCCAATCTAAAAAAAGGAGGATACCACAGGAAGTATAAAAAAGAGAGAAAAAAAGAATAAACAAAGACAGGAACTTCAACATTCAAACACCATTTCAATGAACGTCTAAAACAGAAGAAGTATTACCGCACAGTAAACCTTCAGGCAAACTTCTAAATTTGATAATAGTTTTAAAAAAAATGAACCCATTCCAGTGTAGGCACGCATCAGCTCACAAGGATTAGAAACAGCTATCTAACGGCAACTCATGTGGTGCGATAGCCCTACCAAATGAGCCCAGCAAGATTTGTAGAAAAGAAAGCAAGTGAATGGCGTTAGGGAGACCGCCACTTCCCACAGCTAAGGCATGCATGGGAAATCCGGCACCAGATTTTCGGATGTTAGGTATTCCCTACCCCTAACAATCTGGCGCCGAACTCACTTCAAAAGGGCTAGGCTATGGAGTGGGCAGAATTCGCACCAGCATACCTGATTTTACCGTATTATGCAAGTTAAGAATGAAAGAGATGCGCTGTACATAGGATTGTGATAAACTGGGCCTACAATCCCAGGAACGAGTAGTGATTTAATGATTAAAATAGCAAGGAACTGGACTGTCCTCAAGGTTTACTAGCGCTATTGAGAGCTTTGAAAGAAAAGGAGAAAAGAAACACAACACGAGCATGAAATGAAAAGGAAAATGGAGAAAATGTTGAATAGATCCTGACATTCAGTGAAGCAATTGTCTAACTCGAATGACGATCTAGGCAACGGTGTGCAAATCAATGGTTGAGACGAGGAGCTGAAAAGTGTCATAAATCAGTGAAGCCAAGAGTTTGTAATAAATTAATTTTTCTTAGTTTCATCCGAAATGCCGAAGTAGAAGGGGAGCTCAGAATGTCACGGGGTAAACGTTGAAGCCACCTTGCCCCTCGCAAGAATAATGTGTTAAATAACCTGGAATTAAATCTCCTATTCACTTTTTTGTAGTCTAGCAGAAACCCACCTGTCCGACCACTACAAGGTCTGAAAACCCAGTATTTACTGGGCCTTAGTTTACAATTCATTCGCAAAACCTTGAAGCATAGGACTAGGTCACTAAGTACACGCCTATACAAAAGACTGTCAATTTGGAACATGCTGAGTCGTTCAGTATAGTTGGGAATCAAAGTAAAACGGTGGGGGGTGGTAAAACATCGAAACATAAGCAATCTTGTAAAACACTGCTGTACTCTTTCTAAACGTCTCTGCTGTTTGAGGGTGGAAGGGCTCCAAACTTGAGATCCATACTCAAGAATAGGACGGACATAGGTTTTGTATAAATTTACCAGTAAAGACACATCATTGGATCGAACGTTTCGGAATATAGTAAAAAGAGTAGCTAACGACTTTTTGACTACATGGTTCACATGAGCATCAAATGAAAGATCAGACTTGAGGATGATCCCTAGGTCTTTGACTTCACTAAATGTCCTAAGTGTCAAGTCATCAATCTTGTATTCCATACAACTGCCTCTTCCGATATGGAAAACTACTGTTTTGGCGAGATTAACAGGAATGTCAAAATCTTGGGCCCACTCGAGCATGTTTTTGATGGACATGCAAAGTGCCTGGTGAATTTGATGGCAGTTTTGCGGATTATATGCTGCGTACACTTTTATATCATCAGCATATATCTGAACTTTAACCAGGGAATGCGTCCGCAGTTTAGTTGGCAGATCCCATGTGTAGGCAAGAAACAGAAGGGGGGAAAGAACGCCCCCTTGGGGCACACCGCTATCGCAGGGATACAGTTTTGAAAAACTGTTTCCGACTTTGACGCACATATGTCTGTCGCATAGGTACGAGCGAATCCAGTTAATTAAATTATTCTTTACACCGAGCTGTAAAAGTTTTCGAAGGAGTTTGTCATGGTTAACTTTATCAAAGGCCTTGGAGAGGTCGAAGTAAATGACGTCAACTGAGCTACCATCATTGAGGGCAATGGACCAATCAAATAAGCTATCGACAAGCTGGGTAGTGGTTGAAGCTCCGGGAATAAAACCATGCTGTTCTCCTGGGATGAGATTGTGTATAGTAAGATGACGGAGTAATTTATCACGTATGACCCTCTCAAGCACTTTACCAGGAGTGGGGCAAATACTAATTGGTCTAAAACACGAAACATGTTCGGCTTCGGAAGACTTAGGGATGGCCGTAATAATGGCTCTCTTCCAGATACTGGGAACTTCCATAGATGTAAGAGAGATGTTGAACAGGATTGACAGTGGTTCGCACAAGGATTTTGCGCATTTCTTGAAGAGAATCTGAGGAATTCCATCAAAAGGGACAGACGTGGAAGGCTTGAGGTTCTTAAGTAGTTTAAGGACATCGTTTGGTGAAATGAGTAGCTCAGAATTGTCCCAGAAGTTACCAACCACGGCAACAGGTGCTTCGCTACCACTATGTGCCCCCTTCAGGAAAACACTGGCAAAGTATTTGGCCAAGGCGTCGGCCTTATGATCATCCTGTATCAGAGAGTTCCCATTATCCAAACGTAATACTGGAATTCCATTATTACCATTCAATTTATGTCGAATATAGGAGTAAAGGTTATGTTTGTTAGAGTTTCTCATAAGACGACGTTCAAAACTGGCATAAAACTTCTTAAGATGACGTTCTATTTGGTAGCAAATATCTCTGTAAACAGAATCATTGGATGGATCTGGAGACATGGAAAAGATTCTCTTTTTCTGAGAAGCAAGGTTAACAATGTGCTTAGGGTAGCGGATAACCTGATGACGTGGAAGAGTAAGAGGAACATGTTCACCAAGGCCTTTGTAAACCAGTGAGCAAAATCTCTTATAAGCATCATCAATAGAGAGGTAACCATGGAATACTTCCCACCAATTGATTGAGGAAAAGTATCGGGAAAGGGCGGTGTAATTGGCTCTGCGGAAGTTCGGTAAAGGAAGGTTAGCAGGGCGACTGAGAGCGACAGATAGTGAAAAACAGACAGCATTGTGATCTGATGACGCGAGGGGAGCATGTACTTCGACGTCTTGCACAAATGGTTCAGAAGATAGAACAATGTCTAGTATGGAGTTACCTCGCGTAGGGGTGCGAACGTGTTGAGTTAGGGCACAGCTACCGAAGAAGTCAAGGAACTTTGCAGAAGTAGAGTTGTTCGGATAATTCTCTGACCATGCGACATCAAGGTTAAAATCTCCTAACACAAGTAGGGGCCTTGGAGAGGAGCACAGGTCACAGAGAGCGTCAATTAGAACCTCATCATCATGAACACTGCTGTTAGGAGGGCGATACACAATAATCATACGGAATTGAAAAGAGCAAGTGAATGATATAGAATCAAGGCAAAGTAGATCAGCTTTGGCATCAGAACTGATAGGTTCTTGCGTGAAAAACGTCTCCCGTGCAATGCAACAGACACCCCCACCTTCACTTCCTTTTCGGTCGAATCTAAAAATGGTATAAGGCAAACCAGCAAGAATTTGAGAACTAGCAATTTTCGAGGAAAACCAAGTCTCCGTGATGCACACCATGTCAGGGTTTTCGGTTATTAATAGATACTGGAGATGGTGGACTTTATTAACAAGGCTGCGAGCGTTAATAAGGTAACATTTTAGCTTGCTCTGACCTGACGAAGTAGTGGGGCCCGTTAAAAGTTTCCCGCCCCGGACGGCTTGGGAAGGTCGTGGATGTTTCTCAATTCGCCACGGTAGACAACCCAAGTGCGCCCATTCGTTGTTTTGTTGCGTTCCTTAGCCTCTTGGCGGAGCTCGAACTCAACAAGCCGCTCAGTAGGAGTCATACTACGACGAACGTATACATTGGAAAAAGATGATGCACGCAAGAGACGCGCATTGGAAAGAGCCCTTACCCAATGCGATCTTGACGGAAGAACGACTTTAACCAACCTGGGACGCTCGTCGGTATATCTTCCCATCCCGTAGACCTCAACCGGTCTACACTCGACACGTAAAACATCTAAAATAGCTCCTACTTTCTCATCCAGGTCGTTCAATTTGTCCGCTTGCTTTGCGTTAGGAGGAGACTCTCGGAGGCCTGATATAACCAAGCTTCTTCCTCTCTTCTCTTCCTCCACATAATCAAAAAATCCTTTGGTGAACTTGGACTCAAGCGCTAGAACCATTTTTTTGATTTCAGGATCGTTATACCTGGCCAACATAGTGTTCAAAATTTCTGGAACTGAGAGACAATTGTAGTCAACAGTATCCGGAGAGTTAGCACTCACACTAGATTCACAATGAATAGCAGCTTGACTAGTTTCTGAGCTAGAAGAGAAGCCTTCATTCTTCTTTGAACGACGCTGTCTAACTGGCATTGTAAGAGATCAGAAAAAGTCAATCAATCCACGGATTCGATCCAGAAAACGGAACGCGAGCAGGTAGAGGGAGGAATAGAACGAATAAAAACTGATAGTGAGGCAAAGCAAAATCCAAAATTTGATTCAGAGATAGAGAGGGAAACGGGACAGAATAAGATTCAACAAAAAGAATAATGAAGAAAGCACTAAGTTTAAGTGTTAAGCAAACGGCAGGAGAGAACGCCAAAAACGCAGCCGCTCAGTACAGTCGATGATGATGGTCACTGATGGTGGTGTTTAGGCAGTATGCGCTCATGAAATTTGCACATTATTCCGAGTTTCAGCCTCATTTTCGTAAAATTCATCTCTTAGTGATTTATTAGTCTTCATGCATGCATGTTCATAACAAGACAATTTGTGCTTTCCACAATGCGCGGTTGGTCTACTTGCTTTGAATCGGAAGTGTGGGCTTTTATGGAGAACCACGCCTTGGGCGATATCAAGTCACAGCGGGAAGTGATTACTGTGATTCGACTTGCTCCCTTACTGTAAGACCGTCGCTGTTACTATGTGGGTAGGCCAGTTCTGGAAACTAAGGAGAACCGGTGGAGAAGAACGACACAAACAAAAAAAAACCACAAACAAAAAACTCTGCCCTATACCACGTATCTGACATGCCAATTTTCTCACTTTTCTCGATGAAAAGTCCAATCCCAAACAAATGGGACTTCCCTGCACTCTGGTAACCTAATATTCTTCTTCTGCTTGCTTGTTACTCTTTGATCGCCAGTTCGCGCTCCCTATAGGTTTCTTAGAGGGCGAGAAAGATCCCGTTAATTTCTACCATTTTCGAACAGGAGTCCCTTAGGACTTCTAGCCGCAGCTTGGGCAGTTGCGAAATGGGTAAAACGTTGTTCTACCCATGCGTTGGAGTAATGTTAAAGATTCGAATGGTGTGTACTCACTTCAGTGGAAGCGCATTCTTAAAAGTTAGAAATTAGCACCTGTCTTAGATGCCGTTTCTTCCACTACTTTGAACCTGATCCAATACTTCGATCAGAGCAACACTCTGGAACAGAGAGGTAATCCACTCGTTCTACTATCAATTCAAAAATCTTTTAGGGATCCATGCTTGAAAGAAAAAAAAACATTCCGTAGCAGAATAAAGGTTCGACTTTCTCTGAACCTTGGCATAGTCAGTCCGTGTTTTGTGGCCTATTTGAGCAGAGGCCAAGATTTGTATTGATCTTTTTATTGAACGGCTAACGTTTCGGCGCAGTCGCCTTCGTCAGAGCCTGGAAAAGTCAAAGACAAGTATGATTTACCCCTCAAACACCTCATCACATCAACAGGACCTAATCCAACAAGCGGGATAGGACCAGAACAATACCAGAGAAGAAGGTAACCGTGATGCTCACCTTGACAGCCGCAATGCCGATGGAATAACGGACCACCTAGTGATAAAAGTGCGCCGCTTAAGGTATTTAAGTGCCTTACAGACCCGCCAACGTAGGTCAAAACCCGCATAGGTTCTGGTACAGCGCGAGCTCGTTTGTTATAGCAATGCACTCCTCCTTTCTGTTCATTTTTGGGTTTTTGGAAGTAATCCAAAATGCTTCCAATGTTTTGCGAGCCAGAATTTCGGGTTCCCGCGACAAGATCGTGACCTTTACCTCAAACAGAGCGTTGTTGTGACGTAATACACGGTGAGTTCCTAGTGGCGTGGAAAGTTTGGATTTATTGAGACCCTCTAGATGTTCTTTAATACGGACAAACAATGGGCGCCCAGTTTCCCCAATATACTGCTCCCCACAAGTACTACAAGTTATAAGGTAAATTACTCCCCATGCAACACAGTCTCCTTCCCTGCCCAACAACAAATTACACAGTTTGGTGTTTCGCAGAGGCGGTCGTAAGCCCGGTTTCGCACTAGGCGCTCTTTGAGGGTTCTGGGTGGGATATCTACAACTCGAACAGAGTCTTGAAGTCCCACCCTGCGTAAGCATGTGCGCACCTCGTTGCTCATCTCGTCTGTGATGAACGGGAGGCAAAAGGGGATCTTGGCGCTGTCATCCCTATGCAAAGGCTCTCGCTGCGCGAGTCGATGATGGCGCTGTGGGTAAGTGCTGCAAGGGTAACCATTGGATTGCGCAACCTGCCGGGCCAGGTTAACTGAAACCATACGTTCTTGGACATCTGATGCTGCGTTTTGAGCTGTCCTAAACATGTTGGTTATGATGGCTTTCTTAGTTTTCCAGGGGTGCGCAGAACGGTAATGAACCAAGATGTTTTTGTTACTGGGCTTGCGATACCATTTAGTTTTCCACTCCCCTTTGGACAAATACACCTGTACGTTTAAGAAAGTCAGCCAGTTTTCTGTGGGTTTCTCCCTGGTGAATTTAATATACTGTGATTGCTGGTTTAGAAGATTGAAGCATGTGTCCATTTCTGCCTGAGTAGGACATACAATGCAGCAATCGTCTATGTAGCGACAGTAAAGGTAGGTTTGCGCCTCTAACACAGGGCTCTCCACCTTGGACATGAATGCTATGGCTAAGGAGGGTGCTAGTCTTTGCCCCATAGCTAACCCTCTAACCTGTCGGTAGTATTGTCCAGCCCAGCGAAAAACGTTGCAGTTTAAGCACTCACTGACAAGTGTCATGACCTGCCCAACTGAAAACCCAAACATGTTAACCGACCCTTGATGTTCTGTAAGAAGCTCGAATACTGCTTGCAACGCGGCGCTATTGGAAACATTGGTGTATAGAGAGGTGACATCGAATGACTCTATCACGCACTCTCGTTCGAAACGTGCATTGCGCAGGTGCTCTAAGAAAAAAAAAACATTAATAGTAATGTCCATAACCTCCCCAAAAACAGGTAGAGATAAAACTTTTGTTATAGTTATTCCTGCAAGAGTGAATTTGTCCTGGAAATCGTGCCATATATTCTAGAATTCCACAAGGGATGCAGATATCTCTCTTTCCCTAAACTACATATATGTATGTACTTGGGTAACCTTTGCAGCGGGTATGCTTGAATAGTTGAACCACCTAACTCTTATTGATTCTATTCAGTCAGCTAATTAATTAATTACGTAACTAGCTAATTAATTGAAACCTAAATATGTCACGCTTGACTATCCAAATGTGACTTATTGTGAATGCACAGCTTTAATGTATCCCGATCATGGGTGTGCGTAATTACGATTTACGATTTACCAATTACGATTTACGGCCATTTTTTGCGATTTTTTACGATTCACGACAAAGCGGCAAAAATTTCGTAACAGAATCTTACTCTATATAAAGCGCAGACCCCCCCATCGCCGCGCGAGGGATGACAGGTCACGCTGTCATTGATCCACTCGCCTCGCCCCACCTCTTTTGCCCGCCGCCACGGGCTCAATTGCGAAAATTGACACGCCCAATCTTACTCTATATAAAGCGCAGACCCCCCCATCGCCGCGCGAGGGATGACAGGTCACGCTGTCATTGATCCACTCGCCTCGCCCCACCTCTTTTGCCCGCCGCCACGGGCTCAATTGCGAAAATTGACACGCCCAATGACACGCCCATGTATATGTATGTGTACAACATGGAAATCTTCAATTAGGACGTCCAATTTGCAACGAAAACGGAATATCTTTGATCTTTAAAGCAGAATAGGAGAACCAATGATGAAGCGAGTGTGATTTCGCAATCAGAAACGTGAATCATCCAAATACAGCAGAGTTGCACGGAAATTTTCACCGCACTCCTTCTAAAGCATTAAGAAGTACTGACCATTTGGATCTAACGGTCAGGGGAACAAATGGTGCACTCTATGAGCTTAGTATTGTGCTTACAAAGTAGGAATAGAACTTTTACGCACTTTTTTCCTGTTACAACCTGATTGTGCCCGAACCATAACGATTTGGACTTCCAGCGCTATCACAAATGAAAAAGACTTGACCACGTGAGGATCTGTGTTTCTACTCATAACACGCACCATGTAGGAGCTCTTTATATTGAACATAATAAGAGTTAACCTCCAAACTGTTTAGGAGCTATGCAGTTTCGCAGAAAATCACTGTCATCCGCGAAGCGCGGCGAAGCTTCTTGAGTTTACCTAGCCCTGAGGTAACGTGGCACACGGGTCCGAGTCAGAGCGCCGCGAAGCGGCGCTCTGGCTCGGGGTTCCTTTTTTTTCAGAGTTTACCTAGCCCTGAGGTAACGTGGCACACAGGTCCGAGTCAGAGCGCCGCAAAGCGGCGCTCTGGCTCGGGGTTCCTTTTTTTTCAGAGTTTACCTAGCCCTGAGGTAACGTCCGAGTCAGCGCCGCGAAGCGGCGCTCTGGCTCTTTTTTTCAGAGTTTACCTAGCCCTGAGGTAACGTGGCACACGGGTCCGAGTCAGAGCGCCGCGAAGCGGCGCTCTGGCTCGGGGTTCCTTTTTTTTTCAGAGTTTACCTAGCCCTGAGGTAACGTGGCACACGGGTCCGAGTCAGAGCGCCGCGAAGCGGCGCTCTGGCTCGGGGTTTTTTTTTTCAGAGTTTACCTAGCCCTGAGGTAACGTGGCACACGGGTCCGAGTCAGAGCGCCGCGAAGCGGCGCTCTGGCTCGGGGTTCCTTTTTTTTTCAGAGTTTACTTAGCCCTGAGGTAACGTGGCACACGGGTCCGAGTCAGAGCGCCGCGAAGCGGCGCTCTGGCTCGGTCGTAAATAACTACGAGAAAGGAATCTCGCCATAGCTCTTGTGGTCAGTGGACAAATATGCTCCATTTGTTTACGTCTGCATTCCTCAGCAATATTAAGAGCGGATTTTCTGTTTTCCGAGTAACTTATTAAAAAATTATAACTTATCAATAAATTATTCGGAAACGTGGTCTCGTCCCGAACTAGCTTCCAAGTTCTCTGTTGAGAAGTTTTGCCAGAACCCTGGAGATGATACGGAAGGCCATAGGAAGTTCGAGCGCGTCTTCTTTCAGATCTTTTTCCCGGACAGTGTTAAAAGCAGGGGTCCACCTCATTTTCGTGGTTCAGCCAACAGCAGATTCTGCATCTACTCGACACGATGGTTCCAACGGTATACATAAATTGTCTCAGAATGGTCTATAAACCCGTCTTCCAGGACGGGGTCTGTAGCAGTTTGCCAACCCGAGTTGACATGTGAAGCCGTTGGTCTTATCGATTGAACACGCCAAGACTCGTTGTCCGACGCTGCAGGCGTGGCATTCAGCTTGGAGCGATCCGCCTTTGGGCTCCAAAAAAATGGCCAATTCGACCCTTTCGAAAAAGGGGCTTTCGTGGCTCTTGAGCCTGTTGATGTACACTACTAGCATCGACATGGCGAGAGGATCTAGGATATGTTGTTAGCTCCAACAGGCAGAACGAGCTGGCCCCCTGTCTTTAAGCTCTTGCAGGAAGGTCGGGCTGCCCACGAGTCCCCGTCGTTTGTCTATGAGTTTCACATTATTTCCGATATTAACTGTGGCATTCTGCAGTGCGTGGTTTTTTTTCTAATAGGTTCGTATGAGATCCGTGGTGAAGGATCTCATACGAACCTATTAGTAATACCAACTGAACTACGTAATTGATAAATGATCCCTTTTGGTGTTCACATCATATCCAACTTATTTTGGAAGTGGCACTAAATGCTCATATGCTCGATGCTTTGCAGGGGCATCTGATAAATCGCATGCGTTTCTTCTTACTAGACCTCTCTGGAACCAGTCTTCCGACTCCTTTGGAATGCTTGGTTGTTTTGGGAATAGAACCATCTACTGTGTTCATTTTAAAAGCACTGATCAGAATAAAAAGAATTCTCCTAATCTCAGTGAATAATATTTACCTCAGAACTGGATTGCCCTCAAAAACAACAAAAAAAGTTGTTTCCTCTTCACAATATCACCACTCTCAGGAGAAGATACAGTACCCGCACTAAGTTTGTTAAAAATGAACATCTTGAACGCGAATTTGCGTTATTTTCGTTCTAGGGTAATAGCTCATCGTAACAAAGCGATTCACAGACCAAACCAGGGGTTAAAAACGGCAATGGAGTGGGCTACTATATTTCATGAAATGAGCCCTAAATTCTGATTTTCAACAGACAAATTCGCAAGTTTTTTATTCTGCCGCTTGCTGCGCATAGCGCGCGACATACTTTGATGCGCGGCATGATCCGAGCACTATAACTATAAATGATTCTGGAATTTCAATGCTCAAAATCGAAATTTAGAGCTGATTTCATGAAATATGCTAGCCAACTCCACCGCTGCTTCTGACCTCTGGTTTGATCTGTGAAGCGCTTTGTTACGATGAGTTATTGCCCTGGAACGAAAAGAACGTAAATCCGCGTTCTGAATGCTCATTTTTAAGTGCGGGTATTGTAAGGAATTGACAGAGGATCAGTTTCGCAGTGATAACTCTGAACACTCTGAGGATGGTTTTGCTTCAAACAATCAAGATTTTTTGGATTCTACTGGTGGTTTCCAGTTTCAGTTTCTTTAGTTACGATTTACGATTTACGACGTTTTTGGGAAGTTTACGATTTACGATTTACGAAAACCAAATTTTTTGTTACGCACATCCCTGATCCCGGTTTGATGGCTGGGCCTGAGCTGATCTCGCTAGAGCAAAGATTACTTTACAAAATGAATTTGGGATGCCCGAATTAGCCGGTTGTTGACAAGTGGGAATCCAGGACGCTGTTATGGATGCTGGAAATAGAACATCTTGACAGCAAACGAGTTTGAGAACAAAGTTTTCGCTCGCCAGTCGCTGATATCATGTAATAGTGCAGCAGTTGATGCGTGTAATGAAATCGAGGAACTCCTGGGCCGGTAGTAATCCACCCCGCAAGTTGCCAACTCGCGGTGGCACCAGGGTGCGACATCAGTGGCAGCCGGAACGGTGCGGAGGCACCTCAATCAATAAAAACTCCTGAATTTTGCAACTTTACCTCACACGGGTACTATCCCTGTGACCTTGTTTTACCCCCAGGTACAGTGTTTAGATGTCCTTGTTTCAAACAGCCGTGCGCAAATATTCGGAAACTCCAGCTGCCTACGAGATCGCGACCTCCTTGGGCGCCACCAAAGCTGCCACCTCAAGGTGGCAACGTAGGTGGCAGCAGGCGAGCACGACGAGAGAGTGTGTAAGGAGAGAGGTTTCCCCGTCGGCAGGTCGGACATGCCCTGGGGCATGTCCGAGGTCGTACCTCGTCGGGAACTTCAACAGAGATCGAGGGGATTCACCCGACTATATTGTATTGTTAAGAGACACCTACGATAATGCTGCCAAGGGTTAGCGAGAACAAAGATTAACCTGATGGCACAAACAGACCTCAAACTAGATAGGAAATCGGAGCAAAATTAATAATATAGAGAAATGAACATGCTTGAGTACAATAACATTTGACTTCAGCACCTCTACCAATACCATACACACTGTTGTGAGATGAGATACCAAAAATCAATCGAAATCTGATCTGGTTGGTGTTTGTGTTGAGATTCAATCGCACGCGGCAATGTGTTGACATGGCCAAGTGGTTCAATCGCTTGCTTTTGATCGCGCTGTAGTGGGGTTCGATCTTGTGAGCGTCGCTAGGTTTTGCAGCCATAATAGAATGCCGCATCTCACACCTACTTCGCATCCAAAGTTGCCACCTTGTAGGCAGTGTTGCCGTCATGGTGGCAACATTGATACCAACTTGCGGGGTGGATTACTACCGGCCCTGACTGTGAAAAGATCATAATGTTCGCCCATACGTTGTTAATTTTTGTTTTTGTTAATTCAGGATGGGAAAATATGAGTGTCCGTTTCTAATTAAAAAGCATAACTTATTTCAAAGGAAATCATGCAATAGCTTATTTCATCAGGTGTTTTCCACCTCAGTAGATGACTCTTATATATACATTTTCCACACAAGGAACGAAGCCCCTGCGCTATTGCTGGGCTCTATTTGGGAGGACATAGATGTATGCTCGATATTTGGTCAGTGGGAGT
Organism: Ancylostoma caninum; assembly: GCA_037903475.1. NCBI lineage: Eukaryota > Metazoa > Nematoda > Chromadorea > Rhabditida > Ancylostomatidae > Ancylostoma > Ancylostoma caninum. Next base: position 2,196,610 of record JBAJFG010000384.1, on the reverse strand, counting down.
TTTTGAACTTTTTCTCATCCATGATATCCAACATCGAAGGAAGAAAATGGATACTGAAAAACTGAAGGGCAAGGCAGTGAAGGCAAGCTTTCCATATTCAACTTATGATTTTCTATCAGGTAATGTGAGCTTAGGCTCGTCATTATGAAAGAGATTTGGAGCCTTTTCTCTGCACCATGACAGTAAAGTTCCTCCTCAACGTGGCTCGAATGTTGTGCTTGAAGGTGTGCTCCTGACAAACTATTCCAACGATTCAACACTCCAACTAGTGTAAACAAGGAGGAGCATATGGTTAAGACTCAATGTGGCACTCCTGTCCCTAATTCAGCTCCAGCAGAAACTGATTTTAAACAAAACTACAACAACCAAAATTCGAGTGCGCTGTTCCGCTTAATATGTTACATATTACAAGGTGACAAAACTATGGAATAGCTTGGAATTACAATTCATTCTTCCACACTATTTAAAATGTAACGATGCAGAACAGGGATGTGATGCAAGACTGATACGTTTGCTGTGGTCAGGACCACCAAATAACCCCCTAAAGCCTAGTATAGGCCGAAAGTTCTTAAGGAAACCGATTGAATGGCGAGTAATTTCTAAGTATATCTACGTGTACTTGCACAGAAGTTGTTGAAGTAAAAGTAGAGTCGTCAACGCATGAACGCAGCTGGGGCAGGTTTGTTCATAATAACCTCTAATAGGGCTCAATTTTTTTTGCTTTGCCTCAACTAAATTAACATAGCCTTGAGAGACTGTAGGCATGCCACATCAAGTTGAGACTTACTTCAAATTAATCTGCTACCCAACGTGCTCGCATATCTCTTATTTCGAAGTTTCCCTAATCATTTCCATATAGCCAAGTAAACGAGTCTGAAAACATAATCTAGCGCTCTGTGAACGAAAATCTTTAATCCCCTGCGTTGATTCCTGATGCACTGACTCATTACAACCTTGAGTTGACTGAGTCTGGGTGGTTTGTTCCTCACCAATGTTGTCCGTCAGTGTGCGAAGCTTACGATTTGTCTTCTCAAGGAATCGCAGTGCCAATATCTTCATCAGCAAACTTCATGGACTCAACAAAACTAACAAAATAAGAAAAGAGAAAAAAAAACAGACTGGATATCCCGAAAAATGGCAAAGGGCATTAAAGTCGGCGTCACTTAAAACTACGCAGTTTGTCTTGGAGACGGAACCAGCGATCTCCGGAATCAAAGTCAAAGCGAGGCGGACGGGGCGCGGGCTACAACTCCTGGTGCCCGTACCGGTCCACGGGCCACATGCAGTCGCAGCCGATCGGCACGTTCCGCAGAGTGTGGGGGCTCCAGTGCGCGGACCCGACGGGCCGCTTCGAAACGTGCACCTGCAATGTCAGCTCTGAGATCACACGAAACGAAGAAAAGTGCTTTATAAAATAAATAAAAACTTTGTAGAAGTTTATTTTTAATTGTGTATTCTTCCTATTATTTTTGAAATAGTTTTTATTAGTGGCTTATTATTATAGCTAATATTTTTATTGGCTGTATACTGTTTCCTTTCGGGTCCCCAAAGTGACGGAGAAGACGAGTGATGGAAAAGGAAAAGAAAAAAAAAACAATGTTGTTCTGGGGGCACAAAGGCAGCAGGAATTTCTCTTTTCCGAAAATTCATAACTTTTTTAGTTCCAGATTTGTTGCAACGACGGTTCCTAGTTATGTATGCATCACTTCGATTAAATTTAAATTCAGTAAACTGATCGGCTTCCTTCCACTGCCTGAGGGTACAAGAATGTGCATAGCCGTTGAAGGAAAGAACGTCTTGATTTTAAGCCGTTGGTCTTATCGATTGAACACGCCAAGACTCGTTGTCCGACGCTGCAGGCGTGGCATTCAGCTTGGAGCGATCCGCCTTTGGGCTCCAAAAAAATGGCCAATTCGACCCTTTCGAAAAAGGGGCTTTCGTGGCTCTTGAGCCTGTTGATGTACACTACTAGCATCGACATGGCGAGAGGATCTAGGATATGTTGTTAGCTCCAACAGGCAGAACGAGCTGGCCCCCTGCCTTTAAGCTCTTGCAGGAAGGTCGGGCTGCCCACCGAGTCCCCGTCGTTTGTCAATGAGTTTCACATTATTTCCGATATTAACTGTGGCATTCTGCAGTGCGTGGTTTTTTTTCTAATAGGTTCGTATGAGATCCGTGGTGAAGGATCTCATACGAACCTATTAGTAATACCAACTGAACTACGTAATTGATAAATGATCCCTTTTGGTGTTCACATCATATCCAACTTATTTTGGAAGTGGCACTAAATGCTCATATGCTCGATGCTTTGCAGGGGCATCTGATAAATCGCATGCGTTTCTTCTTACTAGACCTCTCTGGAACCAGTCTTCCGACTCCTTTGGAATGCTTGGTTGTTTTGGGAATAGAACCATCTACTGTGTTCATTTTAAAAGCACTGATCAGAATAAAAAGAATTCTCCTAATCTCAGTGAATAATATTTACCTCAGAACTGGATTGCCCTCAAAAACAACAAAAAAAGTTGTTTCCTCTTCACAATATCACCACTCTCAGGAGAAGATACAGTACCCGCACTAAGTTTGTTAAAAATGAACATCTTGAACGCGAATTTGCGTTATTTTCGTTCTAGGGTAATAGCTCATCGTAACAAAGCGATTCACAGACCAAACCAGGGGTTAAAAACGGCAATGGAGTGGGCTACTATATTTCATGAAATGAGCCCTAAATTCTGATTTTCAACAGACAAATTCGCAAGTTTTTTATTCTGCCGCTTGCTGCGCATAGCGCGCGACATACTTTGATGCGCGGCATGATCCGAGCACTATAACTATAAATGATTCTGGAATTTCAATGCTCAAAATCGAAATTTAGAGCTGATTTCATGAAATATGCTAGCCAACTCCACCGCTGCTTCTGACCTCTGGTTTGATCTGTGAAGCGCTTTGTTACGATGAGTTATTGCCCTGGAACGAAAAGAACGTAAATCCGCGTTCTGAATGCTCATTTTTAAGTGCGGGTATTGTAAGGAATTGACAGAGGATCAGTTTCGCAGTGATAACTCTGAACACTCTGAGGATGGTTTTGCTTCAAACAATCAAGATTTTTTGGATTCTACTGGTGGTTTCCAGTTTCTTTAGTTACGATTTACGATTTACGACGTTTTTGGGAAGTTTACGATTTACGATTTACGAAAACCAAATTTTTTGTTACGCACATCCCTGATCCCGGTTTGATGGCTGGGCCTGAGCTGATCTCGCTAGAGCAAAGATTACTTTACAAAATGAATTTGGGATGCCCGAATTAGCCGGTTGTTGACAAGTGGGAATCCAGGACGCTGTTATGGATGCTGGAAATAGAACATCTTGACAGCAAACGAGTTTGAGAACAAAGTTTTCGCTCGCCAGTCGCTGATATCATGTAATAGTGCAGCAGTTGATGCGTGTAATGAAATCGAGGAACTCCTGGGCCGGTAGTAATCCACCCCGCAAGTTGCCAACTCGCGGTGGCACCAGGGTGCGACATCAGTGGCAGCCGGAACGGTGCGGAGGCACCTCAATCAATAAAAACTCCTGAATTTTGCAACTTTACCTCACACGGGTACTATCCCTGTGACCTTGTTTTACCCCCAGGTACAGTGTTTAGATGTCCTTGTTTCAAACAGCCGTGCGCAAATATTCGGAAACTCCTGCTGCTTTTCTTTAGCATGATCTCTTTTTCAACAGAATTTCATAACTGTTAACTTTTGTTCTGCAATGACTCATTCGACTAAAGAAATAGTTATCTAAAGAAATAGAAAAAAAACAAGGAAACCAAGTATAAACCTCGCGACGGGAAAATATCCCACGTAATGTGCTCTACAGAATTATGCATAGAAGGTGACTCGTCACCTGGACGGGTTCCTCATGAAATTTTTTCCATAAAAACATACACACTTAAGCAAGGGGGTCACTTGACACTCTAGTCACCAAACAGTGATGTTCGTTTTATACCATAGCTCAATTCTTGTAGGGCTGTGGTAAGCTTACAGCAAGAAACAACGGGAAAGTGTCGCTTTTAACAAGGAAATGACAATGGGAAGTGGAATATTACTGAGAAGACACGATTCCGCCTTTTCTGTTTCGAAAATCGCTGAATTTTCAACGCTGATCCATTAATGGGTTATTCACGGAGATGACCATGAATATCGCGTCCATTTTGTACCGTAGTCTATCTAACTATGCTGCAGCTAATGCCACTGTCATTTCCTTGCCGAAACTGATATGCTATTTCATTCTTCCACACTATTTTCAATGTAACGATGCAGAACAGGGATGTGATGCAAGACTGATACGTTTGCTGTGGTCAGGACCACCAAATAACCCCCTAAAGCCTAGTATAGGCCGAAAGTTCTTAAGGAAACCGATTGAATGGCGAGTAATTTCTAAGTATATCTACGTATACTTGCACAGAAGTTGTTGAAGTAAAAGTAAAGTCGTCAACGCATGAGCGCAGCTGGGGCAGGTTTGTTCATAATAACCTCTAATAGGGCTCAATTTTTTTTTGCTTTGCCTCAACTAAATTAACATAGCCTTGAGAGACTGCAGGCATGCCACATCAAGTTGAGACTTACTTCAAATTAATCTGCTACCCAACGTGCTCGCATATCTCTTATTTCGAAGTTTCCCTAATCATTTCCATATAGCCAAGTAAACGAGTCTGAAAACATAATCTAGCGCTCTGTGAACGAAAATCTTTAATCCCCTGCGTTGATTCCTGATGCACTGACTCATTACAACCTTGAGTTGACTGAGTCTGGGTGGTTTGTTCCTCACCAATGTTGTCCGTCAGTGTGCGAAGCTTACGATTTGTCTTCTCAAGGAATCGCAGTGCCAATATCTTCATCAGCAAACTTCATGGACTCAACAAAACTAACAAAATAAGAAAAGAGAAAAAAAAACAGACTGGATATCCCGAAAAATGGCAAAGGGCATTAAAGTCGGCGTCACTTAAAACTACGCAGTTTGTCTTGGAGACGGAACCAGCGATCTCCGGAATCAAAGTCAAAGCGAGGCGGACGGGGCGCGGGCTACAACTCCTGGTGCCCGTACCGGTCCACGGGCCACATGCAGTCGCAGCCGATCGGCACGTTCCGCAGAGTGTGGGGGCTCCAGTGCGCGGACCCGACGGGCCGCTTCGAAACGTGCACCTGCAATGTCAGCTCTGAGACCACACGAAACGAAGAAAAGCGCTTTATAAAATAAATAAAAACTTTGTAGAAGTTTATTTTTAATTGTGTATTCTTCCTATTATTTTTGAAATAGTTTTTATTAGTGGCTTATTATTATATGTAGTTAATATTTTTATTGGTTCTATAATGTTTTCCTTTCGGGTCCCCAAAGTGACGGAGAAGACGAGTGATGGAGAAGGAAAAAAAAACTATGTTGTTCTGAAAAGCACAAGGGCAGCAGGAATTTCTCTTTTCCGAAAACTCATGACTTTTTTAGTTTCAGATTTGTTGCAACGACGGTTCCTAGTATGTATGCATCACTTCGATTAAATTTAAATTCAGTAAACTGATCGGCTTCCTTCCTCTGCCTGAGGGTACAAGAATGTGCATAGCCGTTGAAGGAAAACGTCTTGATTTTGCTGTAAGGCGGGAACAAAGGGTGGAAACTATGAGGACGCCTCAGACACACCGGTTTCCTGTGGCGGTTCTTCCGGTTTTTCGCCGCGGTCCTCCCGACTTTCTACTGCGGTTTTTCCTACAGTTTGTCTCATGGGGAGTACTGAAAGAACGTTCCTTATCACGTCTGCGTCACTCCAGAATTTTTCCTCTCACGATTTTGCCGGCATTCATGCTCACGAGGACATTGGAGAGTTGTTTGAAGGAAAATTAAGGATCGAAAGGCCCCCAACCAAGCAATTCAGGTTTTCAGCAGCAAACAGGTTTTGAATTTCCGTCTCTTCCTGTATAATTTTTGCGTTCACGCCTACATGTCAATATGTGGTTTTCGCTTCTAGCTTTGCTTTTATTTAGAAAGTTGAAAAATAGTTTATACAGCTCAGTTCCAGATGCTTTTCTTCTTCGACTTCACTCCACTTATTTCGGCACAGCTTCCTACTAAGTACTTTCCACCTTTGCTGAATTTCAGTCAGAAGAGTTTTTTTCTCTTGCTGATATTCAGTCCTGCAAAGTCACTGTTTTTCAGGATAGCAATACGGCAACAGCAAGCGAATCGCCTAACACTCCCGCTCATGTGGAGCAAAGACCAGCGCACAGAGTGGAAGGTTTCTATCTGCGCGGATCGTGTTGAAAACATCATCGACGACTTCTATTAAAGTCAATTCTTATCAGTCTGGGTTTCAGATCAACCTCCATTCCGATGGATGCAGTGGCCACTCGCTCTTCTTCTCAACTTGCTCACCTACGCCGGAACAACTTTGTGCGCGAAACCTAATTTAGAGTGACCAATTGCTTCACAACAACAAAATCAACTACTGGGCGAAAAGCCTTCTCTGCAATCAAAAGTTCTCATATTCGTCGAGCATCATAACTTGATAAATAGCGGATCCTGAGTAAAGGAGTTGGTCTTTTAATGAGACCGAGAAACGTCAGCTTATTTTACATCAAATCAGAACCAAAGGTGTCCGAACGCATAACACAGAACTGCGCTGAAAATAGCAACACATTAAAACGGTGAAACATACCGAATTCTTCGTATAATTGAGTTAGTTCGCTAGCAAAATGCAGACGCAGAAGAAATTTGCGGTAATGTTGCAATGAACACTGATAACCCATCTGCTTTGACAGTTTTGACAATTGCCATAGTTTCTCGTCACAGTGTCCTTTACGGATGTTTGCAGAAATTTTTTTCTTTTTTCTGGCTCATCAATTATAAAAAATCGCGGAAAAAATAAACGCAAATCGTAATTCCCAAGTGGGGCAAAAACTACGTATATGCAAATCGGTCAGATAATCGTTAGGGCGCAATGTGTGTACATACAAGACTACGAAATAGGAAGTCTTTGATCCGCGATATCACTACAGCGACTCCTTTATCAAGGGAAACCTAATCTTATTACCCACAAATGTGGAGAGGACCTTTAACTGGCTACCAAATATTTGGTAGGTAATGAACCAGGAACTCGACCAAAATTAGGAGCAAAACGCTAGTTACAGACAGAGAATTGTGGAAGAAGCATGTGGGAAATTCATCAAATAACAGACTGGACAGTAGGCCTGCCTCAAAAGTAGGCCGTGGCGAGATGGCCGAGCGGTCTAAGGCGCTGGTTTAAGGCACCAGTCCCTTAGGGGGCGTGGGTTCGAATCCCACTCTCGTCAACTGTTTTGGTGCGCTTACCATAGAGTCTCACGCTGAGTGCAGGCTCAAATTCATACGAATTGTTAGCATCCCAGGGATGACCTATGCTGGAAAACTCTATTTATCTTTTCCCCTCTCATTTTTCATTCAGCTCTTCCTTTTTCTCGTTTGGTTTTCTGCTGAGTTTGTTTTTCTGTCACACCATTGCTGAATTTTCCTTACAGCTGGTTCTTTCCATTTTCGTTAACTGTTATAGCTCGCATGAAGCGCAATAATGAATGGATGAATAAATAAACAAATAAATGAATGAATAAATAAATAATGGAGTAATGAAGATCAATAGAACAAAAACTTCAAATTTGAATGAGTACTTCGAAATGACGTGGAGAATTCAGGAAGCCGGACATTCCCAAAAAAGACGAGCCCTTAAGCGGAAGAAGAATTTCAAAATTGAATAATTAGAAATGTTATTTGTGTTGTTGTCTAAGAATAATGGTGAAAGTACAGATATAAAAATAACCTCACACGAAATGTTTATCTATTTCGTAAAGCTATTTTAGCCAAATTAGCCAGCTCCTCCCCACTCCACCCTCTAAAAACAGGTTGGCATATTTCTGTTCGGTTGACGCTGTTTACCACCGTATTTTCGGTAGGTTGCTACTGGCCACGACCACAAAGTTTCTTCTCGGATGTAACACATGTCTTGTTTTCATTTAGATACGGATGCAGTGGCAAATATTCTAAGCTGATAGCTGCAATACCAGTACCTTAAAAATTTGCTTCGAAAATGGAAGTCTATGAGTGAAGAAGGATAGGAATGAATATGAAGAAGTGGAGGACGGAAAACTAAGAGGAAATAGCACTCACCTCTCCGTAACGCTGCACACATCGAAGCAAGTTGTGCACACAGGTCTGAAATGACTGCAGTTTCAAAAACTTTGCGACTCTCTTATGATAGTAACATAGATGATACTCCACATTCATTTTCACATAAGTGCTCTGACAGCGATCAGCTCCCTTTAAGTTTGTTACGGCCCCCTTGGAAGTGCAAAATCACTCTTTCGCAGGAGACCTAGAAGTCGTGTTTTGCATCGATATGCAGCGATCTGCATGGTATTGAGGAAATCATGGTGTTTTTTTTTAAAAATTTATTTGTAGGTGGCTATACCACACTGATTTACAGGTACACTAAAGAATATAAGTACAATGCTCGGAAAGACATCGAAGCGCTGACAATAAAGATTCACTCGGAGGTTGAAGTGATTTAGTAATGTCAGTACAATGCATACATGCATATGTATATGCGATGAATCAGTCATTATAGGGTGACCGAGAATTACCCGTGCACTAAAATTTTGATGCTGTAAATAGGTCATCAACTGCAGCGAGCTCTTTTCTCTGTAGAATTTTGCTGACGACCCAAAACATCTTAAAAACTCATAAGACTTCAAATAGCCCTCAATGGCAGAAATGCTGGCTCTCAAAGTCATCATATGTGCAGCACATGATTCTCGCAGGTAGTCTTCACTCATTTCGTTCCGGCCTTTTTTGGGGCTGCCTTTACGGAATACAAATTCATATGGTGGATAGAGCAGGTTTTTCTCTCCAACAATCACTACAGGAGAAAATCCGCTGCATTCAAATTCGGGCTGTGCCGAGGGCATTTCGTATGCTCCACGAACTCATGCGAACGCTCGCTACTCTAATCTTCAACAATTTTTCCATTGTGCAGGAGCGGAACGCTATCGCAGGACTTCTCTGCTATTTTTGAAAAATACAAATCACAACGATTCAGAATTGTCCGACAGAATTCTCTCCTTGCACACATAAATACAAATTTTAGCATCGAAATCCACAAAAACTAGGGGGGGAGGGCATTATATCGCCCAACGGTGACAAAGATGGGGATTGACCTGCTCTAGCAACAGTTCTGCTTTGCACTAGGACCAAGCAATTGATTTAGCTATAACCGCTACAACCCTGTCGCTCTCTGCGTTGGCTACAGTGAAAAGTTTCTCGCTAGCAAGGACGATCGAATGCTAGCGAGAGTAAAGGAATCGCTTCAACACCTGCCTGCACCTTCCTCACAGTACATGTCAGATAAGATGCGGGTTTTTTGAGAATGGTGATTATGGATGTTCAGCTTCTCTCACACAATTTTTCTCATTGGTCTGCGGTCGATCCGGACCTCTGTCTGAGGCATTCTGCGCAGGGAACCTATGGTTTATTGTCGATCCTGCTCCGACCAGCCTTCACTTCCTTGGAAATGGTTGCAGCAGTAGAAAGATGTCTACCGCCTCTCATTGTTTCCAAGCTTTTTGAAGCTTTTCACTGTATCTTGAACAGTTATTCGGTGCAGAAATAACGCTTTCAGAGTGTGCGCCACAGATGTCCTGATACAGTTGGATATTGGCACTGCTCATGACCTTGGAGGCAACCATCGCGAAATAACCATTGCTTGGGAATCGAAGACAAGGAAGTGATGGGAAAACGAGAAAAGAACTCGAAAAAATCCGGGAAATCCGCAGAATTGGGGGTGGACAGATAATTTTCGGCCACCCTGTAGAAGCATACATACGTTCGATAAATCAATGGGTTTAGTATTTAGTTTTGGACTTGGACACGCATGGGGGGTGCATGGATTGCACGAGTTTTGCATAGGTGTCCATGGGTTTTGCTTGAAGTTCACCATTGCTGACATAGAGCTATTGATTGAAAAAAGTGTTCTGCACGAGCGTGCATGTCTCAATCGCAGGATTTGCAACTTTCAAACTCATGCAAAACCTAATCTTTCTTATACAATGACTAGTTGATTATCTCGAGGTAACTGTAATATGGATATGTGGGGTGCAACAGGTTTCTTTTCACTATTTCTGCCACTAGTATATTAGTGACATTTGGTGGGGTAATGTCCTCTTTTTAGTATTTATTAATCTGCCACATTTTTGCTCGTGTAAAATCCCTTCAATTGAGGTGATTATGGCAATTGAATAAATAATCAAAAAGAAAAACACGGTTTCTAGGTTTCCTGAGTTAGTGTTTGTGAGGCTTCACCGAAATGCATAAGTGTAAACAGGTAGTTGTCCTACGCAGTCCCAGAGGAAATGGTTGTGAACACTTGAAGGAGGCGAACTCGTGCTGTACCTGCTCAAGAAGTGTGTCAGTGTTGCCCTTCTCGTAGTCGGCCGTGTTCTGACACCGAATCTCCACCAGGAAAGGAGGGTCGAACTCGTCGCCCATTGTGTTGAGATCAATGGTCCTTCGTTCCATCAGGCACAGTTCCTCGTTTCGTTCTCGCTTTGTGCTCACTGCATTCTAAATTACCTCACAATATCGCTTGTGTTTTCTTTTTTTCCAGAAAAGACAATAATGCGCGTAGTTCTCGTCAACCTGCTGTGACTTTCCTACATAGAGTATCAACTGACTATGATCATTTTTCTGAAATAAGCTCACAGAACTGCGCGTTCGGCGCATTAAGGTCCAATCATGGTTGGAAAGTGATGGAAACAGTCTAGGAACACATCAGTTCCAATTCAAAAGCAGACGGTATCGTTTGTTTGTTCTATTGTTGGACTGGAATGGTGTACTTCAAATTGAGCACATTTTGGAAATTCATTAAGTTTTGACGAACTCATCATTTGAGCCTCTCAGTGCACTTGTGAATTTAAGAGCTCAAGATGTAAAGGAGTATATGCATAAGCTGAAGCCAGTGGCGGATTCAGGAAGTTGGCGGGAGGGGGAAAGGCGTGAGAAACTGAGGGGTCTCCGTCGAACTGGGGACGGAAGGAAAACAAAATTAACGAAAAATATTCGTTGTAATATCGAATGACTAATAAAACTATTTGAAAGATAATAGAGAAAATCAACAATTAAAAATACTTTAATGCAAAGTTTTTATCAATTTTGTAAAGTAATTTCGAAAATTTGCCGACCCATTCTCAGGAGAGGGTCCGAGTCGGTCACTAGCTGGAGCTTATCCTAAATGATGAGGACAGGGAGACCCATTCTTGTGTTTGTTCTCCGTACACATAAATAGGGTAAGCGAAGCTATCCACGCTTCTATTATCCCCTCTATTTGATAATCCTTGTAATAATATAGAAATTTTCTGAAATTGAAATCTAGCCCCGAATTCTCAGAAAAATTAGCTTTGCTTGTGGAAAACGTGCAGTGTCTGGATTGGCAACTGCTTTCTTAAAGGACAGTCATGTTTCCGTTTTTCTTCGAAAGATGGATGCAAGCCTTGTATCAGTTCATTTTTTGGTACACTACTTACTTCATCAATTATTTCATTTCATTGTGATAAAATTTACGCATGCAGGTATCTTACAAGCAATTCATGTCGTCCGCATAATTCATTAACTGCTTTCATAGTCGAAGCGGGAGCGACATACCTCTCTCTGAGCAAGAATGCACCCCTTTTAACTCGCTTGTTGCCTTCAAAAATTCGCGATCACCAGGATGACTACCTGCTAACAAAAGAATGGTGCAATTTCAACCCGTTATGGCGGCATTGAATGAGATGTTAACGCTGATTTTTACCCACATGTCATGATAATTGTTCTTTTTAACGCCCCTCTTACAGGGTAATAAATGTAGATATGAATGTGTGCTCGGGTTCGTTGAAATTTTTCTTTCGCGATAATTGGGCTCCGTAGTGTTTTAGACGGGAACTTGTTCAGGGGACGTTAGAATTCAGGGAAAACGCTTGTTAATGATTACAGAGCATTCTTTACAATTGCTCGAAGAGGAACTAAAAATACTACGGAAGAAACCAAACCTACCCTGAACTGTAAACGCACACAAATATTTCGAACACTTCGTTTCCACCAAAAACGCTACAGCTTCTATTTTTCGTTTACGACAATGCATTAGGAGAGAAGAGGCTCGGGGATTCACTGACATTAAATCCTACTGACGATTTACTGTATTACTGCATTATTATTCACTAGTATTATTTACTGTTTCGAGAATCATATCTGTTTGTTTTAAAGGCGGTGATCCACGGAAGCAATGGATCTCTTGAATAACACGAGGCGTGACCAGTGTTTTTGCCGCCATTGAAACGACGTGACCTTCAATCACGCACTTTACCGCATTCCAGCCGATTTCATCAATGCCATATGATGCCTAATGCGAGAATGTGTCGCAGAAAATGCCAATTATTAGTTCAGCGCGGCCTCCGAACGCTATGTGATGGCGGCCCAAAGTGGTTCAGACCAGTTCGCCCACCTTCCCCTCCGTTATGTCATGAGCGGAAAGGAACGACGATACGGATAGATCTCCACAAAACTCTCCCACAAAGGAGAATCAGCCTCAATTCGTTCTGGGTGACCCGTTCTGGGAGTTGACGAAACCAGTCAGTTCAAGGGCATTTCACTTAACAGTCATGAGGTCCGTGTTGTTGCCTTTCAATCCTCTGGTTGAACACATTGACAAAAACGAACGAAAGATCGAAAATCTTTTTGATGTGATTCAACTGCCCATTTCACACGGATCAATAGCGATATGGTGGATGCAGATAGTGAGGTTGAGGTTTCAAATTGCTCCCCTCACTACCCCCCCCCCCCCTCGCCACCCTCGAGAAGGCCCTAGCGCTAGCGCCCCTCCTATCGCGTCAGATCTCCGCGGTTATTTCGCTGGTTTATGCAAAACGGGTGGTATTGAAACGGAGCGCGGAAGCGCGCGATTCGTTCGAATGTGATGCGACGCGACGATTTACAACCGCGAGAGTAGGCGATAAATTACGCTATAATCGCCGTCAACGAACGAGGCGACCGACGGCGCTCGACCACCGCTCTCGGTGCAAAGGGCCAGCGACCATCCCTGGACATGTGTCCCCGGAGGACTGGGCAACCTCGTACAGCTTCAGGGCTTCGCTATTTGTGTACTTTCCCCTCCACTCCTTCTCTGCATGAAAGACATGGGTATCGGTGGAAAGGTATGAACAAACCCGAATGCTGTAAACTATATATACCCGGCTTTAACGGCAGGGTCCCACCACAGGAATCTCCGAAATTTTTATATCAACAGAATCTGCGTGAGCTGCTGAGAAGAATGATATCTGCAAAATGCCATAGAAATGTCGGAGAAATGTCGGAAGCCACATTTTCTAAGGTCTACTTTTCGTCGAGATTTGATGGAGCTCTTGGCGAGATCTTGCGCTACTTGATTGTTTTGATCTATGGTTTGATCCTAATCGGATATAATCAATTCTGTTCTCTAAATCCGTGCTTTTCATGTGCTATGAAAACGGGTCCAACGGCATTTTCACAAATTTTTAAGGATATTGCCAGAATTGTATTGAGAGAGAGAGCGGAATCTGATGACAATTCCATCATAAGAGTGAGGTGACACGTTCTTTAAGGAGTAGGAAGGAAACATGAACACAAAGAATAATCTTGAAGTGAGCCGCTTTGATGTAGTCGGCAGTCTCAGACCTAACGTTATCATGTGTGAAACAATCTGACAGTGGCGAATGAGCCCTTTTGCTGAATTGCCTTGTTTAAAGGTTGATGGGGCTACATGCTCAAGATGTAGAGCTAGACCAGTTTTTGCAGTAATTCACAAGAAAGTGTGTCGATCGAAGTGGTTAGCGTATTCAAGACAGGCTTTTTTGGACTTGAAAGATCACAGCTTTGGGCTATTCCGGACACATCTTTTTATGGATAACATGGGGCAGTGTTGGCGGTTTTCTAAGCAGCATCTGGATGCCTAGAGGAACTGCCGTCGTAAGTGTTATTCTCCATCTACTCGATACTCCAATTCAGAGTCTTCAGAATTGTAAGAATTGATGAACTGAAAAGAAAGAACAGAACTGTCTTATAGAGCAGGTGCAGCTGTTTAAAATGGTAATCGAATGTAAAGCATAGCCAGAAGTTAGCGAATGGAGGAAAAACTGAAAATCAAAAAAAAATTTCGCTAGTACTCATGTCACTCAGTGTGAGAGATAGTCATATGCCCATTTATATCTCGTAATTGTACCCGTATAATATCATTGCAACACATGTAACGTACATTAAGAAAATGGACGAAAATCCATGTCGCATAAGCGCTCCATCAAAACTTTTCGTTTCTTCCTCACAGATTTTCAAAGGAGACGCAAAACCGCAAGTAGAACAGAAATTTTTTTTTGCACTTGCGGTGACAATGGAGTAACCAGATTTCTTATTGATGGGAGTTGATTTGAGTTGATTAGGTTGTGCATAACATTGGGGTAAATCTCATTGTACTGCTAGGGTGGATGCGGATGAAGAAATCCCACCTATACATTCGTGTTTTTCATGGCGCACCTTAGGTTATATGAATAAATAAATAAAAAATATATAAACAATGAAATAAACATAATGAAATAAACGAAAACATGCGTGTTGCGCTCAAATTGCAACTTCTTGTTCGTAGGTACGCTTTTCAGGATACCCAGAAGTTGTTCTGCTTTGTGGACATTCAGCCATTATCCGCTAGATGCTAGCTTTTAAACAACCCTATAATAAAGAACCACAATCAATTTTGGGAGAAGTATTAGAATGATCATCAACGGCGTCATCGCTCTCGTTCTTTTTTTTCGCTAACCGTACCGTAGACTGACTCTACTTTGATCAGAATTCAGAATCTTTGACGCTAAAGTGTTTTGAATCGACGTTCAACGTGCTTTAGATATATGGCACATCACTTTACTATTACCAGTGGTTGAAATTAGGAAATATAATACATTATGCGCGACTCCTTCCGAATCACGAGCCTGACCGCGAAAAAAGGAGAAATATGTGGATCTTAGCAATAAATGGGAGGCGGCAAGAAAACTCCTTCCATAAAGAATAGTTCAGTTCCACTAAGAACAATGGAGTGACTGCAAAAGACCTTCAGAATGTCTTGTGCAGAACGGAAAAGATGTGCGATGCCCCGAGTATCTTTGGACAGAATGAAAAAGAAAACAAAAGAAGAGAAAAGATGAAGTAACTAAAGGAGCGTCGTCTTTGTCTTTTTGCAAAAATTTTCTGCATGAGGAATCAAATTTTTCATTAAACAACCAAACGAAATAAATAATAATTCGAAGAATTTGAAAAAAATAATAAAAATAGATTTCAAAAAAAGCAAAATTAAACAAGTAACCGATCAAACAACAACTGTATTTCCCTGGAATCAGTGCCTAAAGTTCTATGCGAGTGCATTGCAGGCGTTGTTTCATGATAGCAAAGAGAGCCTCAAGGGCAATGAAGTCCATACATGTAAGGAAACCGTCGAAAGGAGTCTAACATAGTTTTATGATGTGCTTACACTTAAAAAAGGAAACACCTGTAATCTGCAGCGCTAGAAATTTCGTTTTTTTTTTCTGAAAAACTTCCACGTTTCAACGTTTTAGCGCACTAGATTGCCTGGATTTTTCGGGCTGATAAGCTCCAGTGATATCCGAGATATGGTTGTGAGCCCTATTTTTTCGAAGAAGTATTGTATGTCATGTCATTACAGCTCGCATTCCTATCGCAATCAGTGCCTTTCTGCACGAGCTGCGCACTTGTTTTGGGAAATACTATGCGTAAGCCGTGTTTTGCTTGTTCGAGCGGGCAGAACTGGTTCGCCGCACCGGCGGCAGTCCACTTAGTTGACCTGTTTCGGCGGCGGCTCACCTTGTTCTTCCTGGTCCTGTGCTGGTTCCTGTGCAGGTGGTCTCCGAACATCTCGAACAGTTCATCGGCCTCGAGATTAAGAGACGTCTTGTGCCGGTGCCTTCTGCGGTGGGCACGCAAACGGACTCGCTCATAGCCCGACAAGACAGAATCTGAAGCGATACTGTAGTAAGAATACTGCGGAACGGCTACTTACTAGAGTCAGATCTGGTGTACAACGGCCGGTGACACTTCTATGCTTGGATATTTTCGAATTCAGGTTGAACCACAGACCAAAAATCGCTCCCGAGGCTTTCCCTCGCCAAGATGTGTAGGGCTGATCTCAGCGCTATCTACCTTGGTCGAGACCTATTGCTGCTCAAACAATTTCATCAGCTTCGTAGCGGGACGCACGAGTGTCAAACTGAGCGCACCTAGTCGCACGGGAAACAGCACCTCGATATCGTGAAGTTCTGGTGCGTTTTGCACTATTTCACTCCTAAATATGAGTCCTGCGCCCCTCAAAACCGCAAAATCTCAAACAGAAGATCTGAACGGAAAAATGGGTGCCTCCTTAAGTACGAAATTATGGCTCTAACAGTACCGATTCATGATTCAAAAATAGAAGATTTTCCAAAATAGGCAAAGTCTTCCGCGTTTGAAAATATTTTTAGCAAAAAAGCCATAAGATTGGTCCTGCTTCTTTTAAATATAGAAGGTATTTTCCTCCTTGGGAGTTTTGGGAGACATGGGAGTTCCTTTTCACTTTGTCTAGTCTTGACCCACACAGCCTTGATAGCATTTTTGCGTGGTACATCCCCGAATGTCCGGAAGAAGATCCGCAAAGAATGCAAGTGACCTTAGTGCAATTTCTGACATAAAGTGCATTACTACCCCCTCAGGTTTAACGAGAGCAGATTGAGAGCAGAGAGAACGGAGTGATTTCTGATGGAATTTCCTTCGGATGACAGATTTGGTCGAGACGCACTTTCTCGTTTCCGTTTCCGCTTCCTTGTCTTTGTGAAAAAGTCGAGCTTTTTGTGCTAATCTGTGACCGCAGCTGCATCGCTCTTCTCATGAGTACTAAGGAGAAATTTCCAAATGTTTCCCGGTGGTCATAACAGAGTTTTGCGAGGCAGGAGAGACAGAAGCAGTTGAGTATTATACATTTGTATACCAATTCATTATTAGTGCATCTATTTTCATATATTTTTCAACAGAAACATGAAACATTCGAGATAGAACACATTGAGTACAGATGGATGCTTTAGGGAACACTTATGTACATCTTTAGGGCATCCACAGGGTGCGGCAAAGGTCTTTGGACAAGCTGATCGATCTTTAAAACATGTGGAAGAAGAAATTGAAAAAATGGGTAGTTTTTATAAGTCCAGTTTAGTTGTAAATGTAAGTAGTATTTTTGATACTAGAATTTCCTTCAGTGGTAGCGACCCAGGCTTGAGGAATGGTATGTAAATACGACATTGGCCCAGCGCGCACACTGATGAAGTCGAACTCATCTCGGACCTTCTCCAAAGTTCCGGAACAGAGTCCAAATTTCCGTGTGTTGAGAAAACCTTAGCTCATAGAATTTTAAGAACATCACGGAATCTTCCAAGATTTCCAAGATAGATGTTGGAACTTGGTAGGCTATTATTTATCTCCACCTTAGTAATAGAGAAGAATACTCACTTTAGGTAGCAGTTTTATCACTCTATGAATCCCAAAATAGCATGTATATATTAAGAAAGAGCGAATCAGTATAAAAAAACAGCGGTGGAATCGCTGTTAAACAAGCGAAAATAGCGAACGCGATTTCCATGTGTGTTGGCAAAAATTTTGACCACATGCAAAATCGAAGTTAACAATGAACCATGAGATACCCTACTCATTTTCCAAATTTTCTGCAGATTTTTCTAGATTTCATAGAAGGAGGCTTCTACTAGCTCCCACAAGAATTTGGGATCTCTTCGCAATTAGATAGAGAAGTGACGGAGAAAGGACGACCTCCACTAGCTGCGCGCCAGAGGCTGTTCTTTCGTATGTTTTCAGCTAGCGATAATGCTTGTCCAAAGACTTTCGCCGCATACTGTATATATGGCCCAAGTAGCCTTAAAGTAGTTTTACGTAGCCCTTCGCATTTCGATTTCATGTACGCAGGTGTGCAGCTCCGAAAACAGCCACAAAATGTAGTTGAAATAAAAAAAACTCCCAGAGCAGTACCATATACAGTAATACCATTAAGTAGTATAGTAATACCATTAATTCAGGATTAGATCCGAAGATGCTCAAAAAAAAGAAAGACCTAAATGCTTCACTATATGTAATTCCTGAAGGATTGTATTGCTCCCTCTTCTCCAAACATTGAATTGTTTACTTATTCGAAATCGAATTTTCCAATTTCAAATGAATTGATAGATACCTATGTAGTGCATTATTCGGCCCTGAGTACACCATCAAACATCTAAAAGCGCAGACCACCATTAGAATGACATTCCTTGCTGAATGTAAACTAGTCAAACAGCTGTCTTCTCGTTGGTTGTTCTTCGATCCATCATGGATTAGCAGCTTAGTAGCGACATCTGCGAGCAGGAATGGTAATGCCTCGGGCTAATGGCGCTGATAGCAGATCTACGATAGCCAAGGATCGGATTCAGCGCCAGGATTAACGCGCGAATACGGAAAATTCTCTTAGAAATCGATCGGATAGCGTATATCACGGCAAAAGGCGGTGAAGATTGTGGGAGTGATTGATCGACTCAGTAAGTAACAGTAGCAGCGGACTCTGGACACGCTGTACAAAGAGTGGCAACGAACCGCTGCTTCCGGATGGCACGTCGGTACGCGGTGTACAGTGAATGAGCATTGCGACCATCAGCAGTAAGACGAGTACAGTCAAACGCATATAGAAGTAATATTCAGCTCATTACAACTTGTCTGACGCCGTATAGAGTAGACAGAGCGCGGAGGAGTCGAACAGCATGCGAGTCGCGGCGGCGGCGGCGGTGTCGCGGAGTCTGGCAGCAGCTTCTCAGCACCTCGTCGCTCTCGCAGCCATAAATCTGAAAAGACACACACAGATTCAAGTGGTCAGTACGTGCGTCGCGACGGACGGCGACATGCGAGCGACTACGCGCGATGCACAATCGATGCTCGCCTTTGAGCTGGCGACTCGGAAGGACCACTGAATGTTGGAGAGGGGTGGAGAGTTTGAGTTGAAGGGCAGGATCGTCCCGGTGGGAATAGAACCGAGCGCAGAGTAGGTGCGAGCGACTGCGTTGTTCGCATATCTCTCGCCACAAAGATACACATCAACACACGGTCTTCCATGCCCATAGCCTCTCGCCGATAGTGTTCCCAGCGGTTGTTGGGTTCGCCCACCTGTTTAATTCCGGCACATTCAGCCGGGCCACGTATGGTCCTTGAGATTTATTCGGCTCAAAAAAATCAAAATTAAGTAAAAACATTCCTGATTATCAAAGATTTCTTCAATACTAGCAAGTCGTAGTAGTTTTGGATGAACTTAGTTGATAGATTGCTCAAATTTGTTCATCCACAGGATTTACCTGGGTGATGAGCAGTAATATTCACCATATTCAGCGACTGTTGCTCACAATGACAAGAGAAGAAACGAGTAACTAAGGGTGAAAAGAAAGGAACTCAAAGCGAAAGGTCAAGCCCAGTGCGCCAGCGTCGCTCCCTTTGGTGGGCAGGGCCAGGGCAACTCAGAGACAAACGAGGATTACCCACTCACTAGAGCGTTCGGTGAAAAATGCGTTGGCATTTCGAGGGCCAGCAGCTGAGGAGTCTGCTACTAACGATCACCTACAATTGAAGTATAAATACGTGAACCCTTAGTTTTCTGGATCCTGCCCCTTTAATAAAAAGTTCACCGCCAAGCACAGTTCGTACGGTAGCATTTTCATGTGGAACCACAAGAGGGGCAGCTCCCTTGACTCCTCCTCGTTTCGTCGCTGGGCAAAGGGTAATTTAATTTGATTATACGGTGGTTCCGTCATCTGTACAAAACATGTTGAATAGCTGGACGACCTGTGCCGCTCGGTTGTGGTGGAATCACCATAAAGGGCACCGGGTGCGAGAGCGACTTTCGGTAGATTCCGATCTTTGGTAGTCGGTCGGTCCCACTGCCAATAACAACGCAACATCGACTGAGGAGTGAAATCAAAAAGACAGGACAGACAGAGCAAGGAGTTACCGTATCATTACGCGAGGAGGCGGTGATAATTCTTGTTCTTGTGGTGTCCTTAAAATAGTATTTTGATTAAGAAGTTCACTTTGAGTATATTTGTGTGAAATGCGGTGGCACTAGCAGTTCTATTTCAGCCTACATTTCTACAAATACCTGCTCCTGAGAGTTCGACAGGGAACTGTGCAGTCAACTCTCTTGAAAATCACACAAACAGAATACTGTGCTTGCTTAAATCTATTTCTATAGTGTGTTTCTCAGGAACATAATTGTTAAGATACTAGAGAAAGAGAGAATGCGAGAAATAGTGCCGTATTTGGAGAAGAAGGATACTCAACTACCATCGTTTCTGAAACGGACTATAACTGCTAGACTAGACAGTCATCTTTTAGTGCTGAGAGCAAAGCTGACGACAAGGATGGCTTCTTTGGGTCGAAAAAGCATATTTTTCACGTTATAGCCCTTAGAACATTCTTACATTGTAATCCCAAATACAGTAAGGACCCGGTGAGGCCTCGGATTCTTTTTTTGAACTCAAATATTCGATCTCGAATAGGTTGGGAATTAGAATGCTCAACTTAAGGCAGCGGCCCACCTCGTTTGGCGAATTGGATTACTAACATATCTTAGACCTTCTGCCCATGTTGATCCCAGCAATGCACATCAACAGGCTCAATAGTGACGAAAGCCCCGTTTCCGAAAGGGTCAAACTGGCCACATTTTTGGAGCCCGGAGGCGGATCGCTCCAAGCTGTGCCGGCTGCCTGCCACTGCTGCAGCGTTGACCAACGAGTCCAGGCATGTTCAATCAATAAGATCACCGGCTTCATACGTCAACTCGGGTTAGCAAACTGTTACAGACCCCTCCACAGAAGAAGGTTTTACAGACCATTCTGAGACAATTTATGTATACCGCTGGGATCAGGGTGTCGAGTAGATGCAGAATTTGCTGTCAGCTCAACCACGATAACGTGTTGGGCCCCAAATCCACGAAGCTGCACATCATGAAGTGAGCCCGCGAAGCGTCGGAGGGTGCGGCGGGGATGGGGTAGGCGAGAGAGATGAGAAGGAATGTACGTACGTAGAGATCTATGTTCTTGTAACACTTCACTTTCCGAATCAGTCTCCAAGTCACTTACAAAATTTATTCCTTTTTTTCTGTCCAACGGACTTCCTTCAACCGACTACCAAGATAGAGACGTTAGGTGCTCTTTACGCTCTCCTGTGGTAAAAAAAGAACACAATTTAAGGGAATTAATGGGAACTTCAAATCCAGAAAAAGCAAGCATCAGCTAGCCATAAAACCCCGGGGCGAGAACTAACGGATGAACGTTCTGGAACTTCGACAAAGCTGATCAGAACACTGAGAGATGAAGCGGTAGAAGAGGGGAAGCGAGCAGCTCGGTCGCGGCACCGACACTTGCGCTATCGTAGCGTAACGCGCGTTGAACTGAAGTGGGTATCGAGCGCATCTCATCGATATTCACGGAGATCTCGCAAAACAAGGCGTGATATTCGAAATCGGCGATGCGGAGGGGGACTTCCCCGACACCAACAATGCATGCCATATGGGGTTCTCGTAAAGGGTCGACCAACTGTCGTAGAGCAGTGGAAACCTAGCGGGAACGCTCGACACATGTGGGTGCCACGATGGCGTCACAGAACGTGGAAGCCGTCGATGAGCTTCTTGGCCGTGCGAGTCAACGCATGGAATGTCGTAAATTAGCGCTTAGAATCGATGAGCGCGGGGAACAGGTTTTTGGTATTGCCCCGAAACTACCCCATCACATATGTTAGGAGACTTTCACCGTAAACCCAGAGGTCTACGCTTGTTCCCCGGGATCAGGGTCGCAACTCTACATCGACAGGGAATCCCCTTTGACCTCGAAGTACGGGAAAGGGGTAACAGCGGGCACGAGCTTAGCACTTGACCAAAGACCCACGCAAAGTTGGGATATGATACTAGCGGTGATTATGGGTTCCTCTCCGGAGGCAGGGTGGTACAGGCTGAGAGTCTCGTAGTAGTGTTGTAGTAGAGCGGTGATACGCCGATAGCGCTGTTGTAAACAGCATCGGCTGGTTGTAAGAAATGAATTCCCCTGAAAGGTCGCACAGATGCAGAGATGCGCTGGATTTCCGACATCTCGAGAATGAGAATCTGATAGCAATTGCTATCAGATAGTTCTCCGCTGAGGAGAAGAAGCCCTTGCGGAAGACACGTGGCGAAACCGATGAAAATTCCCGAAAAGGTTGTGCTTTACGCGCCCGCTCAGAGTGGACGAGTCCCGCGGGCAGGAATGGGCACATTTCATCCAGGCATTTCGTTTTGGTCAGTGATTATAGAGTTACAGCCCTTTTAACCACAGCAGAATGCCAGTCTGTTGAGAGTCAGTCGTGGTGAAGGAGTGGGTACCCCGCTCATCAGTAATGACATCGCAGGTGCAGTTCCCGTCACAGTCCGCTGTTTTGCGTTTTCCTTCCGCCTACTGTTTTCCTCTGAATATCTATTCTGTGCAGTTTTACAAGGTTTTCCATCTATAAATAGATTTTTTGGACGCTTATTCGACTACTTCTGCATCAAAATTCCAAAAGAATGTTTCTCGGCCAAACATGACCAAGGTGGTTATTTGAGGTGTTGAACCCGAATATCGTACAGCGGTTATAGGGGAATATGAATATGCGCAGACAATCAGAGTGCCGCGACGCAAATGGTGTGTGAACGGGTCCGGACCCAATGGAGTCTCCTATGCACAGTTTTTCCATTGGTATTATTAAACATCACGATGTAAACAACGACGGTCATCTAACATAGATGCCAATTTATCCTGACTGGCAAAACCCCTATTTCCACTCTTTCTGGGTTCTCTGGTGCAAGAATAACCGAAAACAAGCAATGATAAATGGGAGAAAACCAGCAAAGTGTCAAGACGATAACAAACAAAAGCGAAGACAACATTGATGAAGGGCGACCTGCTAAGGTGGGCGCTGAAAATATGCGGACTAAGTCAAGGTCTTTTTTTTAGAACAGCGATTGGTGTAGATCTGCGCAGGAATTGATGACGAGAAGTGGCATCAAATGCATTGAATTCTCCTTTTTTTACACCCATTTTTTTTTGGAATAATGGTCGTGCGTAATCCACATGATGCAGAAACGTCACTGAAGGTCAAGAAAGTGCACGGCTTCTGGCGATTCGCACTCGTGGCGCAGATTGACTGGCTTAAAAAATGGCCTTTTTGCAAGAACAGTCAGAAGGTGCCGACATCGTTGTCCTAGCTGAGTGATGGCAGTGGCCCGCCGCAAAAATCTGACCTGGACGCCTAGGCGGGTGAAACCAGGAACGTGACGTTACATGGTCCCTTGAGTGACCAGTGAGGCCCGCCATAGATGCTTTGTTGGTTAAAGGGAATGGGGACAAAATCAGATGGAAGACTTCAGGCAACTGAAGGGATGAGCACAGGTTAGTATTTATTAGAGTGCCTCATTGTAAGTAGTTAGCACTACAAACGTCATGTTATTTTCTTATTTTTCTTACTATTTTTCTGTGTTCTATTAATTTTTCCTGAGCAGAGTATTCAAAAAATTCCAGCAGCGATTCAAATGAACGAGAACTTCCAATATTCTTGAAAAATGTTTTACGAAAAACAGACAGTTTCTCTGTAACCGCAGTTGTGACTCATTACTTTAGTAGCTAGAATTCCCTTCGATTATTTGATTCCATGCCTACATTTTCAGACGAATTTTTTTTTCGAGAATAACAGCTGACCGTACAGCCTCCCACACCTAGAGTACATATCGAAAGCTTTAAAACTTCCTCACAAAGAAGTTGAAAGATTCACATTGCTGAATTTTCAGTCAAATATCGTTTTTTCTAACACTCATCTTTGCTTGAACATATGTGTTTAAACTAATCCACCAGGTATTGTTTTGCGAATTGTAGTTGCCCAGGTTTACAGACTTACACCTTTCTCACGCGATATCCTCCCCCACCCCCTCCCCCATTTATCCACCACAGGTGGGTTCAGCATAGTTCCCAAAGCGTGCACAAATATCCGAATTTTACCTTGAGTCAATGAAAAAATCCGGAAAACTCGAAAAAACCGGAAAATTTCCCTTGTTAAAACTTAGGTAAGTGGTGCAAATGAAAATGCAAGAAAAGAGATGCAATAAGAAAAAATAATGACTATTGAAGACGAAGGAAAGGCGATGCGAAGACATGGGAACGTTGTGAGGTGTCTTAAATAAAGCCACAACCGGAAAAAGAGTACAGGTAGTGTTTCGCCTGTTCTGATTGAGGTCGCCAGGGCAAATGGGTGCGGCCTGAATGGAGTCTTCTCTGGAGAGGACAAAATGGGAAATTAGAGGGAGAGGCAGCATGATGTAATCGCACTTTCAACCAGCGAATCCTAGTCTCTCACTGGTATAGGTGACTGCAGGGAATGAGCTCAGAAAGAGCAGGTATAATTCGGAGAATGGAAGTAGCTCTGGTCCATACTTGATAGCCGCTTCGGGAACGCAACAGGTAAGGCACAGCGGTGGCAGCGCGAGCCTTCGGCCGTCGCAGCGCCGTCCAGAACCGCTCGTGGCAGTTGTGAAAACGAGAACTGGCGTGATTTGACTTAAATTGCGTTGTTCTCTGCTGGCAATCGCGCTCAGAAGAAAGTCGATTTGTCAACACTACATCAGCCATACCTGGCCGAGAAACCTGTACTGATCGGCGCGCTGGAATTCACGGAATCACCGTTCGCCTGCAATAAATAGGCGCAGATATGAAAACATCAAGGTCCAAAAACACGGAAAAAGCTGATCTGGTTACAGTGCGAACTTGGACACACCGTGCCGCCTGCTTTGTTCGTTTGGTAAGCGTTGAAGTGGAGCGGGAAGTGGGAAACTTCGGACTTAATTGTAATAGATAGAAGCTTTTCTTTAAGTGGAGAGCTTGTAGAATGTTCTCGTTACCCTTTGCAAAACTTCACGAAGTCTTCATGAGTCGACATAGCGTGAAGTAAAAAAGCATAGAAGCAGCTCCTATCCCTACTCGAAGAGGTTCACCATGAAAGAAGTTCTGGGAAAGAGGGAAGAGACTTTGCTAGCATTTATACAATAAAAAGCGGCTTCAGGAAGCCTCAGCGACTTTGTCAAGCTGCTTCCAGAATTCTTGAAGATGCAGGTGACATTTACTAATGAACAACCAGCCCGATTCAACTCTTCAAAGCAAGGTGGAGCTGCTCGGCCTCAGCTCTGTGGGCCCCCGATGATCCCTCAAACGACGCACTCGAGGGACGCACAACGCAACTAATGCAAGAAAGATTCCCAGAAACTTGTGCTGCTCCCGAGGGAGGGAACCACCCTTTGCCGACCAAGAGCACCACGAAAGGCGCTACTGCCAGTGACGACCAAAGATCGACGCCCGTCACCAGTCGCAGACGATCGCTCCAAGTCTAAGGGCATCAAATTGTCACGTATCGAAGCAAGTTTTCTTCGGGCGGGGATCAACCCAATTATCTACCGAAGGATATGTATTATGTCATTCGTAATCGACAGGTGGTTTTGCGGTCTAGTTTGGATCCGCTATGACAGCGGGAATTACTGACTGTTGACGACCCGAGTAATTGTCACAGCTGGGAAGGACAGCATTGCATCTCGGAGCCCCATGAAAAGTTATCATAAGTTATCTCAAGTTACCTGTGAGGGCATTAACAACGAAACGTTAGCATAACTTTGATGGCTCTGTATTTTTCATTTGCTCAGATACTCTCAAGCGAACAGCGAAAGAAGGGATTTGCAGAGAACAAGCTGAGAATAAGCCTCCAAGCAGTGAAATAGTTGTGGAGTAGACTGTAATCGTTACCAGTCTGGGCTCGTATCCATGATCATGTTCGGGAAGGTTATGACCTACCCGCTCTTGCAAACTGGAAAATAATGTCTTCGTTTACAAGTTATGAGAGACTATCGAAAAGGACATTTTTTTGAGTCTCACATGAAGCAAACCAACTTTGTAGATTTTGCTATGTGAACAACAGATATGATTTCGAACTTTGCACGGTCATGTGCGTCGCTTTGTAGCTCTTTCCTTGGTTATCAAAAAAACATGAACCACTTCGGACCTGTGAACGGATTGCTTCCAACAGTATCACAACAAGGGATATCACCGTTCAGGATGACAAGAAAGGCCAAGTGTTTTGAAGTTGTTTTTGTAAGTCACAGCGACTGTGCTGGTACATCACGAGAAGTCCACGCATACGTGGAATGTGATTTTTCGGTGACAGATCACGTGGTCTGGTTCAATGTGCAACGAACATTCAACAGTTTCTCTACTTCAAACGAATACACGCGTCGAGCCTTTTTCGAATGTGTTTCTATAATTAATCAAATCGGTGGAAATGAAAATAAGAACCGAAACAGTTCGTTTACAGGGTCTTCGTTCCATGAACATGGACAGGATTCGTTGGAGACTTTTTAGAGGCTTATTGTTGGTACGACGGTTCAACTGATTCGGCGATTCTAGATTCATTCGAGGGTTAGGATTCGTGAACGCCTACCCAAGCGAAGGGAGGTTAATAAACCAACTTTTGCGTCCTGCATCTCTTAACATCACGTAGTTTATAAGACAACCAATCAAGCTAACCATCCTTGGTTTGCGTTGCTAACGTTCGATGGACCCCATCTCCGGAATGAGGACTGGCCCGTGGTTTATTATTTGTGATCGAAACCTCAAGTAGTCTCCACCTTCCTACCCAGCCAGTCTTCGGCACCGCCCGTGTTTGCTACTTTGGAGAACGCTTAGGTGAACATAAACCACCCTTCATCTGAAATTGCAGTTCATCTAAACAGGCATAAGAGTAGAACGAGAATTTTCTTTCATTCTTGTCTACATATGCATAAGTACAATCGGGTAAAAAATAATTGCTCCCCCCTCTCCTAAGAATTTTTTTAAAGATGCTCTGTCGTGAATTAAACATCCATAGAAAAGCTCGGTGAATTCAACAGGTCATAACTTGACCTTTCGAAAGGTTTTTTGAACATGGAAGAAAGAGCGAAACCTGTCTAAGAAAAGAAATCTATATATAGAACAAAGAAAACGCTTACGACTCTTTTTTAAATTTGGACAGCGCGCATGGGCGCCAAATTCAAACGATAGGAATGCATCTGTAAGCAAGGTGGCGAAGAAGAGGGCTCGGACACCATCCGAATAGGGCGGAGGGCCTAGGACACTGTTCAACGGACAGTATCGACCAATTTTATGTATCGACCAAGTTTTCCTCAGCTTAGCTCCAATCCGGATCGCAACGGGCATGCTAGGGTTTTTCACCACTCTGACCACGAATCTGATGGCCACTTTGCATGGCGTGGTCATTGATTTATTGATCTTATTAGTTTTTCGTAAGCAATGCTGCAGGCGTGACGGAACCGTACCCAAAGAGCTTTTTCACCACGCTGATCACGAATCTGACGGCCATCTTGCACAGCCACTATCGATTGACTAATGATCCTTCCATCAGTGTGAGGGACGGCACCACGTGGGGGGAATATGGCAACCGCTGGGAACCGTTGCTGCTTGGGTTTCTACTCGAACCATTACTCGAACCACTACGCTGTTTGGGCCGCGTTCATGCTGCGCAGTTATCAGAGTTTGTGCACGACCATTATCGATTCACTGATTTCATCGATTTTTCATGCGTTTTGTTCCGGCGTGGTGGAACTATGTTCACAAAGGTTGTTCGGCATGCAGAACATGAGTAAAGGCGTGAGCACAGTAAATTCTTGGGAATACGTTGATCAGTGAATCACTACCTGCGTGTGGAATGTTCGCTTAAATAGATAAATGCATGGATTGCCTTCATAGTCCATGTAATTAGTTACGCTAATTACATGGACCTTGAAGGCAATCCGTGCATTTATCTATTTATTTATTTATGTATATATTTATCTATTTACTTGTTTATAATATGTATGAAAATTAGTGTGCCATGAACCGAGACAATTTTCACATCTGATATTTTGAGTTTCAAGTCTACATTCCAACCGGTTTGACAAGCCATTTTTAACATCAAGGAACTACTACGTGAAAATAATTACAACAGATCATTTAATAGAAACAAGCATGTGTTACAGATTGCCTATCATTGAGATTACTCAGGGTAAACTTGCCAACGCCACACAAATTTCCCCGTCATTAACCCGGACGGCAACACGTTCAATCTGTGTAATCTCGAAGATGGATCTCGATCTCTCAGGGATGGACAGAGTTCATACAGAATGATAGGAGGCGTGAACCGGAAAGCCACCCCTAGAGAACCGTAATGACAGATTGCATGTTTTTTCCACAAGAGTGGTTCCGAAGCCTTTTGCAAAAGTTCGGGGAAATCAATCAAGGAGCAAAGGTGACAATTACTTTACTGAGAAGAGCTCAAAGAAATACGGAGCGTGATGGCGGAATTTAGGGCGGAACAGGGTCATCAGTGGTACGCGTACGAAATATTGCGGAATGGCTAATAAAAAACCTCGTGAGACCAGATGCAACGCAAACTTGTGCCGCTGACCACCTCAAGGCACATCTACAAAGAATTTTCTGATCAAAAAGTAAAAGTTCAACATGGATTGCGAACGATGTTCATAGGATTTCCAAGCGAAAACCAATAAGGACAGCAATGGCGAGCACTTTCTCATGATTCTTGGTTCGGAAAGGTCTTTTATACAGTAGTAAAATTCATCAGGGGTATTAAAGGCATATGCTCAAATCAACGACAACTTTAGCAACAGTGGAAACATCGTTATTGAAAAGAAAACCTCTACTATATTACTTCTGAAGTCCTTTACTTTGTAGGCCAAATTCCAAAAACTCAGAGCGAGAGACGGAGGGTTGAAAATCGCGGTAGAAGGGGAGACTAGGGAGGTGGAGGATAGAAGATCACGCATGCGCAGTGTTGATCGTCTACAGCGAACCATAGCAGTGCCCTTGTCACGAAGTATTGTGTAGTACATATGCACCAGGTATTTATTTATTCACGTATTGCAAGGTATATGAACATCCAAACAAAACAGCAACAGATAAGAGTTTAAAAAAACATGTTCCGGAAAGCAGCACAGCAACAAACAGTTTTGGATAGTAGTACGATGAATTTCTTCTGCTTTCAGGCAAAAGTCATATGTGGCATACTAGTAAAACAAAGCTCTAGCAATATAAGCCCCAACAGCTTAGCCTTCAGATATTGCCTAAAGATCGTTTGAAGAACATCTTGTATATCTTTTATATGTAAAGCGGCGAACGATGACAGAGCAACACAAACGCGCCTTTGGATTTCGCCCCGAGCCGCCTTTGCCTTCACTGTGAAGCAGTTTCGTCGCCGAACGTGTGGCCTCTTCTCGAGGTCTGCAGCAGCAGGATTCCCAACTCTCAGGCAGGGATGCGGGCGAAATTTTGAGCACAAGAAGGCTGTCCAGTTGAGTAAGGGGCAGCACGTCGACTGCGGTGTCCAGGCAAGGTGTGCGACGGACTTGTTTATCGCCCGTCATGGAATCCACACTTGCACTCGTTCACGAGTGCATGACATATTAGGTTGATGCAAAAGAAATGTCGCTTTTACGCGTTG
Source organism: Ancylostoma caninum (assembly GCA_037903475.1). Taxonomy (NCBI): domain Eukaryota; kingdom Metazoa; phylum Nematoda; class Chromadorea; order Rhabditida; family Ancylostomatidae; genus Ancylostoma; species Ancylostoma caninum. The sequence continues at coordinate 2,166,907 of JBAJFG010000384.1, read as the reverse complement.
ACTGTATTTTGTTTCGCAACTTTAAGAACGATAACTTCAGCAAACTGTAAAAGTAATTTAATTAGCAGCGACCATTGCTTATCGTATGAGCAGGTTCCTGACGCCGTACGTCTATATCTCGTGGAACAGCGAAGCCAAGAACAACAAGAACCTCGTCTTCATATGATCATGTTTGACGAATTTTTTCTTCCGGAGTAAGAGTTTCTGGTGCTGGGAAAAGCGGCAGAAATATTACAATTTTCTTGAAGAAAAGAATGACTAACAAAAGTTTCCCATTTGAATTATCAAATTTTACGCCAGCTCCCGGAAGCAAATATTGGCCGAAATCTGGGTTGCAGAAAATGGGCTTTTGAGCGCCTCGAGCGTTTTTCCAGCAGACAGTTCGAGAATCTTTGGGGCTGATATAGCTGTAGGTGTTACTGAAGGTGTACTTTTTTCTTGAAAAACAGGTTGAAGAGTATCATCTAGCTAGAATCCTAGAAATAACAAAGAAAGTGCTCCAAGAACTGCTCATCTACATTCCTCCAACAGTGTGGCCGTTGCACCAGAGCTCATGTGTGGAGTAAGCATTGACATGATCACCTAATACAAAAGAGGTATTTTGGACAGTATTGCTTGTAATAGAAAAATCAAGGAAATTTGAAAAATCGAGGGCGAGTTTTCCGGACATTTTCAATTATTTCGCGTCTGCTAACTGCAGAGGAAATCTCTTACACTCACACAATAAAAGAGCTTTCTTTGCTCTACAAGTATGTTACCATATCTAGGTGTGACTCTCTGCTTAAATAAAATTATATGTTCTCAAAAAAGTGGCGCCATTCCTTTTGCATCAACCTAGTACATTCTATTAAATTTTCGTTCCTCTACTCGTGATTCTGTGTTCGAACTGGAACTATTGGATACTCCCCACTAGATAGTAATTTCACGCATGGTTCCTTCAGAAGTCGTTAACTTCGAAACGATCAAGCCAGGGATACATAAATCAGCTTTCCTAGTCCAAGTTAACAGGTCACATGGATCGCTAAGCTGTTCGGCGCCCATTGATTTTGTCATTTACTTGCAGTACTGTAAATCGATTCCTGAGTGCATAAAATAACAAACTGAAATCAACTGAGGGTTCCCACAGGGGCGCTCAAGAGTCCAATAGTGGAGGAGTGTACCGAAATGAGCTCGCTGTAAAAGTGTCAATGCCAGTGGAAAGGATGCGTATAGATCATCACGTAGCCCAAAGCTTTTTGATGCTCTGCATAGCGGCTACGACGGCAGCGTGAAAGAAAGCCTTGACTGATAACCGGCTGGTTGCATTATTGGAAGGAGGTATAATCTCATACCAGTGGATGTGATTACCCATAGGTTACGGCTGGGTATAGGTAACGGCACGCATAGACAAACGCAATGACGATGGGTCCGGGCTCAGCGCTAGGATTCGTGAACGCATACCCAAGCGATAACAGAGTTCGTATGCATCACTGAGACAACCTAAGGTGAGTGTGCTAACCCCACGCAAGTTTAGCCACTGTTAGGATAGGCATCAACACGTGTACCCTGGGTGATCCTACTGGTGCACCAGCGGCAAGTTTACAAACCAGCTTTATCAACGGGTGTCTCCTAATACCTGTTTTATGCACTATGTATTCTACAAAACAACCAATAAAGCTGAACATTGTTTATTTGCGAGGCTAACGTCCCCTAAATGCCAACCCTAAAGACCTAGAGCAAAATTTTTTCGCTGACCACTAAAATGGCTCTCGGCCGGTGGATGTTGCGGGTAACAAATACGGCAGAAAGCAGAAATTTCTCAAAGTTTTGCACTTCAAAGTTATCGCGTGATCTTCACATAAAAGAACATTGGTACCTTAATCGAGTGAAAAATTAGGAGAAAGTGCAGAAAACTTCAAGTACAAGTCTGAAAGATCAATTTAAAAATGGACCGTCGTTATTAAACAAAGTGCGCATGTGGCAGCAACAGAAATTCTTTCGCCATACAGCAGATGCTTTTGGCCTCAAGCACACCGTTTATTCATGCTGAATGATGAAATGGGTTCAATGTTGAACGCGACAGCATCTCTCTCTAGTAGAAAGGGCTACTGGTACCAGGAAGCAATTCAAGCGTTCCTTGAGACGAGCATGTGTGTTAGATACACACAGCAAATTTCTTCTGCGTTCTACGAGTGCCGTTGCTACCGTGAAGTGATCCACCTATCAACAAGCAATAACAAGCTCATAAGGTTTTGTCCCAGCATGACTCTAAGTTTCTTATCAGGGGAGGGTAAGGGTAAACACGTCCAACCTCACGTATATAGTTGTACATAATTTGAGTAGTGTTTCCGCGACAAGCATGGAATGCTGAAGAGTATTCTGACCGTCCTTCAAACAATGCTAATTTTCTTGCGAATCAAAGAGGAATGGATTAATTCGAAATCAACTAACACATATCTCTGGTAATTTTGACACTACTGCATGTTTATTTAATAATTTCGATCGAAGTAACGTTTTTTTCAAACATAAAGATTCTATTCACTCATTCATTCATTCACAGCTTTTCTTAAGGAAAACGTGTGAGAGTTGGAAGGACAGAGACTCACATTTTACAGGAATACATGACATACAATATTGATGTTGGTTTCCACATAACTCCTATACATGTGACTCCTCCCCCTCCCCGCCACCCCCACCCCCAAATTGCACTGGAGGCCTTTCATAAAGAACTGTGATGCAATGGCCAGGATCATCTTCTGAGACATCGCAACACACGAAGGACAACACAACACGACGTCTTTGATCGTCTAAGCACCGAAATCTCTTTGCTAGATAGGATATCCATTGCAACTGCAATCAATCTCAAATTGCATTTAGCTCATGGATGACGTTTCCGGTCTTCCCTCGAAGCAAATACTCCACGCGAGGGAATTGGATTTGAAAAATGAGAAGGCTTAAAGTATCAGCTTGAAGCTCCGTCAGGGGTGAAGGAAGGGTTGCAAAGGAAGCAAGCAAAGGGACATTGGGTGTGGTCACGCAACACATGACAATTTTGAAAAAAAAGAACGGAACTTTCGGTAGTAGCAAAGAAACCTGCGGAAAAAATGGCACTTATCCTGAGAAATCGGCCAACAAGAACGAACTATGCTATTAATAATACTACATACTCATGAGTAAACAAAGAGTGTGAGGAGTAAAATATGAAATATTGAAAATTTTAATGAATTATGAAATATTTTTCAAACTTGAATTATGGAATGTTAAATTGAATTCGAATGATACTGAATTGTTGACATGTTTTTCATAGAAGAGTCCACACCGTTGCCCTCTGAAGATGTCGAGCACTCAACGTGTACGAGAACGGGCCTAGCGGACCTCTATCGCTTTCTCTCTTCGACTTGTTGCATCCACAAAGTATCCGTAATATGGAATGGCAGGAAAGTGCAATGACCATGTACTCCTTTCATTCTCCAAAGAAACAAAATATTGTGGCAAAACATCTAAAAATAGCAAAGTACTCAGGATCCACTTTGTTTTGGCTGCCTTAGTTCCTATAAGGTGCCGACTACGGCAAAAATTAAATAACCAGGAACTGTTCATCTCGTCTTGAGAGTAGTAGGAACAAGTTTTTCTTTAGTTCCTTGTCTAGACCTTTGTTAAGATACTTCAAGACTAGTCCAACTTTTTGCCTTAGGTGTCTATTTTTGAGTATTCCTGACGAAAGGATGAGTGGATCTAAGCAACTCCTCCAAGGGGGCGATTCTTCGCATTCGACAAGTTGCCAAACTGGCCGTTCCGCACTTTTCTTCTTTTCTGTACAACTGCCTTACTGTTCCAAAGCTTCCGTTTTATTCCAGCTGGATAAGAACCTAAGTAGTTGGTTCTCCTCTAAAGGCATTTACGATTAGAGCGTCGAAGCACACTAGATCGAGTCTTCTTCTCTATGGGAAGAAGTGGTGAAGATGTCTTCGGCTACACAATTTCTAAAAAAACCAGTGTCAATGATTGTTATCGTCACAAATTAACGAATACATGGCAAGGCAATGAATAGTAAAATGGTGAAGAGCAGAAAGAATACATATTTAACTTTGGTGGCAGTAATTTGGCCGAAATTGCCATCTTCACCTCAAGTGTAAGTCCCAATTAGGTGTCAACTAACATTCAATTGTGACTTTTAGAAATAAGCTATTCCCGATCTGGTATAACCAGTAGTCAAGCTGTCAGCGTGCGTGAAAGAGCACGTGATAAAACGAGACGCAGACACTTTCCGAAATCGACGGCATACATCGATAGCATACCCATGCTAAATTTTGCTGCCAATTTCGCTCACAATTTCGCCGACATAACTCCAAGCGCACGCGTCCACATTGTCTTTCATTCACGAAGAGGTACAGAAATGCAAAGACATTAACACCATTGCATTCTTGTCCGCAATACATTATTCGCGTAGAAATGCTAGTGGCGTAGTGGTAAAGAGGCTTGTTCATCGTGGAATCGGTCGCTGGTTCAATGCCACTGCAATGTCAGAGCTTTGCAAACGATTGTTCAAGTGTTTTCTGAACAGAGTGGAGCTTTATTTACTTCGGCTAGATCCAGCTAGCGGACTGAACCATGAAGCCAAAGAATTCTCCACTACTGATAGGTGAAAAATCCTTTGTATGCATACGAACACGACAAGCGGTGGGTGATGTAGTGGCTGAGAGGCTTGATCGCAGTGAAGTCGGTAGGAAAATTAAGAACTCCAAGGGATGGATTTTGGAAATGGTTTTAGGATGCTTTGTACGCAGGAGCTAGATTGCAATTGCTGTATACATATATCTATCTCAAACTAACAACAACAATCACCCTTCGTTTAGTCAGTAATATGCACAGGTCGAAGCTTGGATCCTCAAACAATTTCTTTACGGTTGGCTTTTTATATCACTGCTAACTGGAAAGCCTAGAAACCTTGACTTGGACCCATTTAGTGTTCTAGAAAGTATGGAATAGATAGGAGGTACGCTGATCCTTGGTTGGCCTCATGCATGGTCCCAGTTGTTGCTTGCAAGGGTTGAGAGGGAGGAGTATTCACGATCCTACCTGAGGTGCGAACACGACCATTCTTTAAGAGCCGGTTCAGGACACTTGATGAGTATCTTTTGGCAATCTTACCAGAGAACCGCATGGTTAAGGGGCGAAGTCTCACATTTTCCAGAAATGCGTAATGAATATCCGAATATATAAGCTCTCGGAAATTCAAATTGAATTCATTCTATCTCACGGCGTCCAGATGTTTTGCAACGTTTCACTCACTTTACGGCTGTGACAGCCTTCACTGACAAAAACAGGTGCAATGTATGCAGAGGTTGTGCTGCCCATCCACAGGCATTTTGTCGAGTGATCGGCTCCCTTCAAGGCCAGTGTTTTGTATTCAAAAATCCACCCAACATGTGGTAATTAGATGAAAATTTCCTCACCGTTGGCAAGCGTAGGTCACACCTAGCTGTTGTTTGAAGCTGTCTTTTAAGTGCCAACTTCGATCAAATTACTACCACCCCTGGTTTTTGCTCGATCATCATATTTCAACGCATCTTCAGCAGCCATCCTAGAAACGCATCTTATATCCTGATTAGAAATGCCTGAAGCAATAGGCGTGAGTGTAGCGATGCGATTCATTGCCACTGTGATACACGAATGAGGTAATCGCCGCGATTTCGCACCTGATACATGCATGTGTCTAAAAATACCAGCATCGCTTTCGAAACGTATACGCATCCAGGAATAAAGCTGCATCCATACTCCTCGAACAGTGCAGCTTTTTACGTGGGCGTCTTGCATATAGGAGTGTTTATACTTTAGCGCGACGCGACCGTCGCGTCCCAGCAAGCTGTTCAAATGTGATGGGTCCCGAGTGGATGCATGCGCAAACAATGGTCGCGATGTGGTAGTTGGCGTTTCCCATCGCGAGGCGACGTCGCGGAGCGACGTCGCATCCTGTTTATACTTTTTTCGTGAAAAACGACGCGATGGTTTTGCTGATGTTGCGGACTGGAGTTGACCACTGTTCTACAGTTTTTCGAGTGGTTTTGGCCCGAAACCTAAGGAATAAGATGAATCCAGTTGGAGATGTGGATGTGAACAAACTTGGACGCGTCATATGTGTTCTAGGTAGTGATTTTATGAGCTTTTTATGTATCTGATGTTGTCTTCTGTTTATGAGCGGTTACTACTTACAATTTGTCAGCCGAGCTGTGGAAGAACACAATGTAGGTATACATGTTGCATCTATATATTGATCTAGAGATTTTGTTCTGAATTTGAGTTATCGGAATCATCTCCCTTTCGCGTAGACATCGTTGTACAGGAGCTTCAGAATAGTTTTCAATCAGTGCGGTATTGATTTATAGGTGAAAGTAGGATAGTCCTGCGCTCCGACACTTTTTCACGTTCCGGTGTGATTTTGTGCAAGACCCCCCACCACACAGAAATCACAAGATAACACGTCTAACCAGTGAAAGATTGGAGAAGATCAAAAGAACGGGGCTGGAATATGACTTAGTGAATGAAACTCCCAACTAGGTCAGAAAATCACACATTCGACCAGCACAGGACCAAAAAACATCAAATAGAGGCACTGGAACAACGTACACCTTCAACGAGGAAAACCCTGGCACTACCACTAGAACACACCTAAACAGTGAAAAAAATACACAAAGTATCGAAGCACGGGACTACAACAATGTATGCATAGGAGAAAACCATTCTGATAACTCAAATGCAAAAAAAAAATCTCTGAACAAGTAAATGAGGAGAACCCGCAATGCGTCCTTCCACATCCTGGAAACAAACATCCTTGACAAAGAACACTGCGCAAAATTGTAGTCTTCGCAAAGATCACCACTGAAAATCGTTGAGAACTTTTTCTGAACATTCCAGACCACAAACGGTACCACGAGGTCCAAAACAGTCCATGGAAACCCATGATCCCCCCTAAGTCGGGGTGTGCATGTGATTTTGCGTGGGCACGTAAATTTGCGACGTTCAGCATGGTGCGACGGGGCGACCCGACGGCTTCGCTACCCGTCGCGTCGCGCGTGTTGTGGCCGTCGCCGCGACGCCATCGCGTCGCGAAAAAGTATAAACACTCCTTATAGGGTATTGACGGTTCGTGCAGCAGCGACGCAGGCGATGCTCCGCCCAAAATCAATGCGCATCGAATCCAGTGTCGCTGGAAACGACAATTCAGGTGCTAAACTCAACGTAAAGTTTGGCGACAGTGTAAGCGATCGCTAAACTCTACGTTGTTCCTGCCATCTGTTGAAAGTAGCCGTATCCTAATCGTTTGCCTCCATGCGCATTTTGGAATGTCCGTGAGTGGCGAAGCTGCAAAAGTACGAAAGCAGAATCCCGTTACGATCGGATTGCTGTCGCTGGCGAAATGCGCAGTAGGTTCAGTGGTAGCACCAATAGGTGGTCAGTGTGTGAGGTTCTAGATGTCCAAGAAAATCTTCAGCTCTGCTTAAACAGGGTGCTGCACAACATGCAAGCTCTGTACTACCAGTAACCAAGCGACATCAAGAAAAGTCGTTGCGCCTTTTCTTCTCCCAACATTTCGAAGCAATCTAGAGAGTCTTCATCTAGCACAGCAAAAAGGCTAGTGCTCGAACCTTGTATAACATGTGAGAACGTCGCTTCGCGCTTCCTTGTCTGTGGCCAAAAAGGAGTCTCCAGAACAGGAATGTCGAGGGCGTTCTGAGCGATATCTCGAACAATCGCAGCGCTCATTTCAAGAAATCTATACATATTTGACGGATGCGTAATCACAGCAATGTCCCTCCGCAATGAAGTGAGCAAGGGAGGGAGAGGGAGGAAAGCGAGAGACAAACGAGTGAGAAAATATCGGCAGGCGACGATCCAACATGACGAATGTTGTGAAGACGCTAAGTGATCCACTCTAGTTCTTTGCAACCCTACAATTCTATCCTACCTGGAGTAGGGCAAATTGTGTACATAATACTCCACACAAGAAATAAAATCGCTCAGACACTGCATTTTTCTAACTTTCTGTTTTCTCCTTTCCTGTTGCAGCGAGCGCTTGCGCCGATTTGCAAGTACTACATACTTCTTCCAAATTTGGGATTTACGAGGAAGTAAACTGCAGATTGCTCGTACTAAATTAAGGACACTCGTAAAACAGGACAAGTCCTTGTTCTCACTCAAGACACGCAAACATATCAGCGTGCCGCGATTCACAATGATGAACTGTCAACAAGCGCGGCCTAAAAACGAAAGCGTAGGGATCGAACGGCTCGCCCTCGCCGATCCCTCAATACTGCGGGCTCAAAGGCAAGGGCCGGTAAAAATCGCTTCTATCCAAGTTTTTTGCTCTCTGGAATTCAAACTATCTGTGTAGCCCATGTTTCAAGTTTGAGATCTTGCCGTATCCTCTATCGCAAAATATGGGACAAAACGTTCGAGGATTACAGTAGCCATGGGAGAATGCTCCAGGGCTGGGATTCATGAAACAATAACCCAGGCTAGCAAACCAACTTTTGTTGACTGCGTCTCTCAGCACTATGCAGTCAATACGATAACCAATCACTCCAGCCATCTTGGTTTTCTTGGTTATCGTTTCATGAATCCCAGCCCAGCTGGCAAAGGCTGCGCACGTACAGAGAACTCCAAACGTACGCAGTCAAGAGTCAGGGCCGCGGCGCGGCTCTCTTGGGCAGAGTCACCGGAGCTCAGCATAGTGTGCTCAGCACAAGAGAGCCGCGCCGCGGTCTCGACTCTTGTCTACGTACGTTTGGAGTTTCCTATACATAATAAAGTGCGATGGAAGTGCAGATAGATAACGAACACTTCCTGAAACCTTCCCCCTCATCAAAGGGACCGGCTGTCCCTTCAACATGAATTTTGTCCTGCGACGATACTATAGACAGCGAGTGAGGCGCGTGGTATAGCGTTACTTGAAAGCACGCACGGACGAACGCAAACGACGTGACTAAATTGGTTGATGGAAATCGTGAGTTGTGGGGCTTTCCTAGTAACTTCTCCATTGTTTTCGTCGTCTAGGGCGTCGCCTTAAGCAAAGAATCCAGTGCAAGTCCGGAAAGCAAAATTCTAACTGGCTCTTCCCTTTAAATGAACCATTGTTGTGCGATTTTCCCCACTCTACTACGAGACTTTCTGGGATGAAACTTGAGACTTGAACTCGTCCTGAGAATCTGGATATTTGGTTCTTTTCCGCGAATCGTACTCACTTCCTTTACCACCTCTTCATTAGAAAAATCACCTATTTCGAGAATGCATTTGGAAGAAAAATCCACGGAGCGTGAGTGGTATCCGCACTAGACGTTTACATTCGAGTTTACGTTTACATTACATTACAATATGTTCGTGTGGTCTTTTCACATTGTATTTTTACTGTTATTAGAGGCTTATTCGATAGCATGTCATAAGTCAATCTGTAGCTCTTGGTTCTCTGTTTACAAATATTTCAACCGATTTCCTCAAGTTCCGCCTTTCCTCATTTTCTACCTCAATGAATGTAACCCTCCAATTAGACAAGAACGAAAACCTGCGACAACCCCTACCGTTCGGCTTCGGTCGTGGGTTGAATGGAACTCAAGAAGCAACAGACATGAATGACATCGAGAGAGAAGCAAATACTGCTGAAAAGACGGTACAGAAGCGGATGTCCTCCTTAGAGAGGTTAATTTTAGCCTGGAGGATGTTTTCGCTCTAAACAGGCGGTTTGAAGAGCTGCGAGACCATTATCCACTAGGTTTTGCTCTAAATGCAACGAAGAACCATTACGGATATCAAATCTCAGTAATACCCAAGTTCAACTGATTCATTTCGCGAAAAAAAAAACATCGAAAGGCTCAATCACCCTGCACTTTGACTCAAGAAGGTCACCGTGCACTTTGAAAACACCCGACTCCTCTGAGCAAATTCCATCAAAGCGATGACCGAAATACTAGAATGAAAGGTACGTATCTAGTTCTGCTCAGTCCAGCTCTGCAAGCCTGAAGCAGTCTCCAACAACGTATTTTGCTGGTTTTCATAGGCATTTGCTAGAGTTCTTCAAGAGTTTTAACTGACAGTCATAAATTGAGTTGTCTTTAAATAATGTGTCTTTTCACCGAGATGTAAGCGAGGAGCCATTCTGTCTCTGGTGGCACTGATAGCGGGAGAAACGGGCTACATAATTCATTTGATACACTACTTGTGGCTGATGTTGTTTGTGAAGAAGCAATTCGATGGCCATGGAAAACCGCATGAACTAGTTGCTCAACCACATAATTCCCCAAACTTCTGAATATTCGGATTTTCGATTTCTGGCAACCTTCTAGTTTTCAAATATTCATACTTTCGAATTTTGATGCCCATCGAAGTCTCGAATACGCGAATAATCGAAAATTTGTTCAAATAACATTTCATCTGGTAGAAGAAAAATCAAGCATTAAAGTGGTAGTAGCTAGTCAATGAGGCTAACATGCATCACATCAGATAGCAAGTTTTATTTCTGGTTTCTAGAGGTTTTCTTTTATTTTCTTATAAACGGAAACTCGTAATGCTACAGGGTCGAATACAAATTCAAGCAGAAAAAAACGAAAGTAGCTTCGGAACACCAAACATTTCTTTCCATTTTTTTCGCTTTTCAATTTCCAGGCAAAAATAAGTACAACGCTACGCTGTACGCCTCTGCAGCACCAAACGTCGGAAAGGACCACTTATGGGACCTGGAGGCTTGCAATATTTATTTCACAGGGAACTGTGTGTAATAAAGAAATACGTAAACTGTAGAGGCTAAATGATAAGGATGCCTTGAAAGGAGTGAAGGCTCATGAATGCAATATAGTATTAGGGAGCAAAACTATGAACGCGTGCGGATTTTTTCATCTTCATCAATGTCTTATTAGAGATTTATGCCTCATCATGGTTAACTTTATTGGTTATCGTAATGCCAAGAGACGCAGGACGTGAATGTTGGTTTGCTAGCCTGATTTCACCTGGGTATGCGTCCATATAGCTCGTCTCCAAATCCCCTTACCCACGTGCAGGAGATAGTGTTGTCTTCATGGCAAAAAAGTAGTGGAGTGACTGGAGGTGCGGAACTCTTGGCACGCCAGCATGGTAGAACTCTGTCCACAACAAATAGCCGCCTATACTAGCCACATCAGCATCATCTTGCCAAACAGCAGCTACAACAAGTTTTCCATCATCAGGCCTGGTTGCATTTGCGCGAAGATTCACAATAGAAAGTGGAGCAAAGAACACAGGAAGCCCTGTCTCATACGTCACATAGCACAGAACTTCCACTAGCAGACCGCTACATGGTTATAGCTAGGAAGACTTTCTCGCGAAGAAAAAGTGATAAAACCGCGAAAAAGGCCGCGACATTTCCGGAAAGCACCTATTTTGAGTCACAGCGCAGCGACTTCTTCAGAAAGGAACCTTGTTTGCTGTGCGAAGGATGGCGAATGGTAATTGGTAGCTAATGTTAGCAGAATTTTTGTTGAGGGTTCTGCTACAGTTTTTCTAGAATGAGTTTCATTTCGCACAAATACGCGCATTCATGGCTTAATCCTACTCTATAATCCTACCTATAATAAAGCGCTAGGACATATTACAAAATATGCCCGTCGCCGGGTGACTCATCGCCTCAGGGAGTCGAGGGAACGGCATTTTTTTCGAATTTTCGAATAGAATTCTCGGTAATTAAGGCAGAGATTCGCAGAAAAAAGATAGCGGAAGATTAAAGAGGATTCCCCACGCCCACTGGAAAGACTATTTTGCAATTTATCGAGAATGAAAAGTCGAGGGCGTTGTGGTTGCATGTCCCGTGGTTAAGATGCTTGAACTGCAAGCACATTTGGAGTCCAGGTGAACAGAATCCAGACAAAACAGGCCAAGATTACCCCAACCTCCTTCATCTCTTTACTTCTAATAACGTTTTCAGAATGATATGTTTCCAAAAAACATTCGCACTACATTAAAGCTAACGAGGCACGCGCGGTTCAAAACAAAAGGGGCTCATATAGGACAGCTAAACTCTTCAAAACGTAGTACTTGCTTGAGAGTTCGGGAAAACAGTGTATGTGGAAGCCCCGAAAGGCCACGAAAGGGTAAAGAATATCGTTAGAGGGTGTTGCGGCAAGACCGAGCGGTTAGCTGCTGCAGCTGAACCCCTCGTACAGCCTGCCAAAATAGGTTTTTCATTCACAGTCTCTGCCCCCCCCCACTCTTTGGCAGATCCTCTTCTTTCGATACAAGTAAAGACTACAAGAGAACGAGTCGAAAAATCTTTTGAGGTCGCACAGGAATTCTTCAGAAAACCTTTCAAAACAGCGAGTCGAATGACTACTTCACAGTTCTAAAAAGAAGAATCGGTCGGAAATATTTATTGGAGGAGAAGATCTGAAACGTTCAGGAAAATCAGAAAGGGTCACCTGAGGATGACAGTGATTTTCTTAGAATGTAGGTATTCTAGAGTAAACGTGGCGCACGGGTCCGAGGCAGAGTTCTGGCTCGGTAACCTCATAATTGCGACGCCTTGACATAAGTCTTCGCGAGACCACCTTGACAAGAGCTCAGACAAAAGTCCGATTGAGCGGGATGCGACATGGCTGCGAGCGGGCCCCGGTAGAGCGGGCGGTGGCCATGTCGCGTCCCGCTCGCACGGTTGTCGCAACCCGCCCGCACAGTTATTGTGGGCCGCTCGCACGGTATTTCGGACCAACCTATGTTGTCGCGGCCCGCTCGCACGAGGATTCTCCTTGCGAGCGGGCCACGACAACCGTGCGAGCGGGCTGCGACAACCAAGCGAGCGGGCCACGACATGGCTGCGACCCGCTCTACCGGGGCCCGCTCGCACGGCACTTTTGTCTGAGAGGGTGTTGTTGCACGATAATATGTCTGGAACAGGAGACAAGAAGCTGCTGTAGGAAAAATGCAAATTGGACGTACACATGCAGGAGAGAGCTAACACTCGTCGAAACATGAGTGTTTCGCCATCGTTAGCAGTTATGACTTCTGCTGCCAATAAACTTTGATCGCTCACTGCCATCCGGCGAAAATCGACGATAGCACATCTGAAAACTATACACGTGACCTGAAGAGCTATTCCCACAAAGTTCAACTCGTAGGTCCCACTTGCTGTTGATCCCACCTTTTTTTTCTCTGTAGCTGTTTTTGGTTCCATGACATTATTTTGTGAATTGGATGGAGGAAGGGTGTATTGGAGGAAAGAGGGAGCTCACATGAATCATCATTTGTTCGCCAAATCCTGATTCATAACTGGAGCTCGAATTTTGAAGTTCAGCGGGTGTATAACGCCGTGCATCGGTTTCTTCGGAGTTCTGCCAAACTTACCCGGATCTTTGGAGAAGTAAGAGAGGACGAAAGAGGTAATTTCGAAATTTCCGAGGAACTAGTCTTCCGTCCGGAAGCCTTTTGAGGCCTGATCTGTCATCGAAAACGTGGACGACGTGACATCAGGCACAAGTTTTCTATAGCAGGAATTTATTCATCTAGGACTGCCACTACTATATAGGGTTGGGCAATAAGTTCGTGCAGTTTTTCTTCAGTTCAGCTTTTCACGAGGATTTGAACTAACTCCGTCAACCTATTATGGGTCATCCTGTAGCTCTCGTTTTGCTCTTAACGAATGTCATAACCAGTTTCCCCAATTCCCGCCAATTCTCATTTTTTTTTGAGCATGAAATCTGTCCCTCTAATTCGACAAAAGCGTACATCTCCGACACCTCCAACTGTTCCACTACAATCGTGGAACAAATGCCACTCAAGCTGCTGATGCTGGGGATGTTAACAGCATCTAACTGAAAGCCAATACTTTTGAAGAGACAGCGCGGAAATGGATGTTTCCTTCAGAGAAGTCGATTTTGGGCTGGAGGATGCACCTTTTTCCGTACGCATAGTTCGTAGAGTTCTGAGACGATTTTTCGCAAGGACTTGCTCTAGATGTGAAGAAGAAGTATTCTTTACAATATCATTGATACAAGCACCACGTCGACATCTATGTTCAGCTATACTTGCATTTAGTAACGATGATTTCAAACACGCAGCAGCTTTTCTGACTTTGTCATCGTACTGGTAGGGAAAAATCGAATAAAGAATCATCAAAGCACTCTTCACACTCTAAACACAAGTTCGACACTAGATGAGGCTTCTGGACAGCAGCATTCTCCAATATCTGAAGAGCTGACAATGTGAATCGAAAATAGCGTCACGATTCTGGGCAACCTACCCTGAGGTCCCTATGTTTTACACTTTAGTCAAATCACATAAGTTCGAAGCAAACGTTGACCCCGCACATGTGTACATAGCCGGAATAAAAACACGATCTGCAATTTCATCGTGCGGGGGACCAGCTGATCAAATAAGTTGGCTTCAAGTGAAGATACTTGCTCCACTTCTAAAATTCGTTGGAACTCATATAGCAAACACCGACGAGTTCATTAATGCAATTCAACGGTGTAAGATTCCGGATACTGCCTGTTATGTGAGCTATGAGGCAACTTCTCTATACAAGAATATCAACAGCAGTGCAACAATTCAGGCTCTGATCGAACTCCGGAACGATCATAAGAATGAAGTGGATGCATGGGGCTTTTCTAGTACAGCTATTGAAATCCTTTTGGAGGCCACATTTGTGTGTAAAATGGGTACAACCATGGAAATGCTGGTCCCTGGAAACGACATTCAAGGTCCGATGGTATTGCATTGGTTCTTTCCCACCTGAACGATTCCACTGCGAGGCAAATCAACATCATTGTCAGGAAATCTGGGTTACCAGTGCATCTCATTTGCAAAGCACCGCCCACGCTCAATGTGATGTTTATTTCTTTATACGTGGTGTTTCCACGCTATATGAAAAACTTCCAACAAAAAAGATGTAAAACAACATAAAACGCAATACAAACAAGTTAATCAAATCAGAGGCAAACAATAGGTCTAGAAAAAATTCATCAAAAATTTAGGAACGATAAACTAATAAGCTGATTCTTTAAGGAACTTGTCCGCAAGTCTTTTGAATTGTGACAGGGAAGATGGTAGGTTGTACCTCTTAGAAAGTCTTAGAAAATCAGATCCAGCCCTCTGCGTGAAGAAGGATGAGCGCAATGAGCTTCTTGCTGTAGGGAGCGTAATTTTAGATGGACCACCTCTGGTACAAGAAGAGGATACAGAGTAGAACTTGCGGGAGATTCACTTCACCACTAATAATTTTGTAGACCATAACAAGGTCATATTTTTTTCCTGCGACTAGCAAGGGAAGGGATTTTAAATATGATATTACGAGCAGAAGCCGGAGGAATGTTGGAATAGTTATATCCATGCAGCCTGATCCACAGTTTCCTAGTAAAACTATTTTGGACAGCTTCAAGTCTCGAAATGGAGCGCTTGGATTTAGGACTAAACACTGTAGTACCATATTCCAGAATGAGGCGCACATAAGATTTATATGCTAGCAGTAAATGAGTCGATGACTTAGTTGTCAAGGATCTAAAAATATTATGTACAGTTCTATCTGCTTTCGCTGCTATCAAGTTGCAATGAACATCAAAGGTAAGTTTATTATTCAAAGTGAACCCCAAGTCGCAAACAGTATCAGTGCTGTCTAATTGACTCTCACCAAGGTAATAAACATTCCTTGCCCCTGACTGACCTAGATGGAATAGTTTGGTTTTTGGGCCAGATAAAGGAAGCTTCCAAGTGACTGACCAGTCAGCAATTGCCGTAATTGCTGACTGAAGATCATCATGGTCATCACTGGAGTTGATACTTTTATATATCTTAATGTCGTCAGCAAACATTTTGCAGGAGACACTGTAACGACTAACTAGGCCAGGAATCTCGCATGTGTATATAATAAAAAGTATAGGTGATAAGACCCCACCCTGCGGGACTCCGCTCGCCACTGAACATGCTTGAGAAAATGATTCGTTGACTCTAACCTGAAACGACCTACCAGAAATGAAGTTCTTTATCCAGTTTGTAATTCTGGGGTGCAAGCCAATTTTGTGGAGCTTAAGAATGAGCTCATTGAAAGGGACCTTGTCGAAAGCTTTGGCGAAGTCAAAATAAACGACATCAGCATCCGTTCCTCGATCAAGTGCCTTTGTCCAGACTTCCATAGCTGACAACATCAAAGTTTCTGTAGACCGACCGGCTCTAAACCCAAACAGCTCATCAGGAAGAATAGCCTTAGCTTCTACGTACTTAACAATCGTGGACTTGAGAATTTTCTCGAAAACTCGGGCAAACACAGATGTGATGCTGATGGGACGATAATTTGATGCAAGATAGTATGGTGCTTTCTTGGGTATTGGTACAACAAATGCGTGCTTCCACCGGCTGGGTATGTCACTATGCAAAAAACTGCAATTGAAAATGTGTTCAAGGGGATAAGCGAGTGCAACGGCAACCTTCCGATGAAATAGGGTGGTATTGCATCAGGAGTAATAGCGTAGGACAGTGGTAGATGGCAAAGCATTTCATAGATATCCTCCTTGTTAAACCAAACAGAACAGTCTGTAGAACTGGATGTTTCAGGTGGGTCCCATTGTACGTCGGAAGAGCACTCGGAAAACGACTTTTGGAACTGCTTTGCAAAGATTGATGCTTTTCCAGAATCACTACTAATGGTTGTACCATCATCATTCGTCAGAGTAGGAATGTGTGGTGACCGCTTCAGCCTAGAATTGAGAAGTTTGTAAAGCGAGGATTTCCTAGGACTCTGGAGTACTTTTCTTTCAATGTACTTGTTATACTTCTTGAGAAGGCGGTCAAACTTGTCCCTAACCTTTCTAAAATAGGTGACGTTTTCCTGACAAGGATCGGATTGGGACTTTAGCCAAGCTTGTTCTCTACGTTCAAAAAGCCTTGACAAGTTAGGGGGAAGATTACCATAACTCACAGGTTGCTTTTCAACAGGGACAAAGTTCTGGACGCACTTCATTACCATCCTGTTCTTATAAAGGTGATGTTGACATCATCACCTTTATAAGAACAGGATGGTAATGAAAAGCAGTGTCGTTACTGTCGTGACGAGAAGATCTGCCACTTAAGTGGAACAGTATACCTGATTAAATGCAGTGAATGTGATCAACAATAGGAGAAACTGAGAGGCCACTGAGAAAGCTATCAGATGAACATCGACGAGCACTGGTCCAACCACAGTCATACCCCAACAGCAGCTTCTCCAGGCACCGTGTGACAGCACGCATGTGCGAACCTGTACCATATTTCAAGGTTACAGTGCCGCACCGTCACCTAGAAAGAAAAATCATGGAAGCAATGGAAATAAGACTCTACAAGCTAGGGATAAATAATATGGATGAACTAGTGGAGGCACTCAAGTTTATCGCTTGATCCAGAAGAAGGCAGAGAAGCAATGAAGAGACGATTACAGTATCACGACCTATTTAACACCCCCTGTGGTCCCAACACGACCTTACAGTTCGCCCTCTGCCAGGGAGACCGGTGGGTGACGACGGTGTCCTCACTTACAGTCGTGTACCGTATTGTACTATTTTGTTACTTGTTAAGATCTGAGGAAGGCGCTACGCGCCGAAAGCTAATCGAATAAAGAATCAGAAGCACTCTTTACATTCTGAACACCAATTCGACACTAGATGAGGCTTCGGGACAGCAGCAGTCTCCACTACCGATATTGCTGTACGGAGGGGAATCCTGAACAATTCTTCATTTGAGTGCACAAAAGCTGCTGGAATCGTTTCAAATGTGATGTCTTGGACGAATTCTTGGTATCACCCTACGAGATCGAGTCCGGAATGAAGAAACTTGAAAGAGATGCTGTGATTAGCCTACTATCGCTGCTGAAATCAGGAAGCGAAGGTTGAAATGGTTTGACCACTTGGACAGAATGGAGCCTTCGCGCTTGCCACATAAGATTCTATGGAGGATGCGCCCGACAGATGGAGGATCCAGCGAAAATCACCTGAAGAAAACCTGGCTCAAGCAAATAGAAGAAGATCTACGTATTGTTTTTCAGACTGAACTTGCAGCAGGCCATGATTCTGGCGATGGACAGACGTCACTGGAAGACAATAACGAAATACTTGCAACGTCCTGCGGCACCTACAGCAGCGTCACTCATGCGCGCGAGCTAAGGAGGATAAGTAAGTAAGAAAGCTGAAACTTTCACACAACTATTGGAAGACTCACTGGTGCAGTGAACCGTGGACATACGGCCTGCTAGTTCTAGTGTGGGGTGCATCGCACAGCGCACCGTCCTTCTCTATCGTTATCTCTATCGAGTAGAGTGTTGCATTCGAAAATTTTTTTCGAATATTCGAACATTCGAATGATCGAATATGCCGATGTGGCCGAAAATTCGAATATTCGAATAATCAAATATTTCGATATGGCCGAATATTCGAATATTCGAATAAACGAATATTTCGACGTCTCCGAATATTCGAATATTCGAATAATTCGAGTATTCCAACCTCTCGAACATCTGAATTATTCGAATATTCGATCATGAGCTTCGAATATTGGAATATTTCGAATATTTGGGAAGTTGCTCTACATTTATTTCGGCTGAGTATGCAAAGGGAAGTTCTCTGAATAGAACAACTACTCATTAGGTTGCCGCGAAAGTTACCTATTCACTTTATCACTATTTACTACTACCTACTTAGTCGAAGTCACTTACTTTTGTGTGTTGCTAATTTTTTCGAAATTGATTTGGAATTTCCTGTCCAAAACTTGTATAAGGGTTAGTCAATGCTCTACCTATATCCAGTTTGTCCTATCATTTCGTTGCGATTATGACTGAAAATATTGTCACTGACTACAAGCATGTTCGGTTGCTCCTGGTTTGATAACTCAGAAAACCAAAAGCGAGCGCCTCCTGGAACTGATTGAATAGAATCCGCGTAGTGGTATCCTTGAACTGGCAGAGGACCCTCCAACGTCATCACGACACAGTATTTTTTTATCTGCATCTCCACGGGGAGGCGAGGAAATACGACGTGTGGATACCTCATGATCTGAGTGACCGCTAGTATCAAGTGCGTAGAGTGCGTGCATAAACTTTTTGAGTTTTCAACAGAGCTTCGCTCAGCTAGCCATCTTGGTTACCGGTGACGAGAAGAGGGTTCTTTATGTAATTCACGTAAGGAAATGTGGTTGACTCGTAAGCCGATAACTGCCAAAACTACTGCAAAAACGAGAACTACCTCCTCAGAATGTAATGCTCAGTATTCGATGGAATTACAAAGGAACCACTCGTTAAAAGCTGCTGCCAACAAAACTTACTGTTTGCGCAGAATAATGATTTCACCTACATTGTGTAAATGTTTGTTATATTGAAGAAAAAGAAATAATCTGAAAAGACGTCCAAAATGGATGAAACTTTCGCGACGTCCAATAAAAGAGACAACACTGAATAGAGTTAAGAACCGGTGTTTCGAGCCTAATTTCAAATGAGCCCAGTTCTCAGCTGACGGGTTCAGTATTGGAGCTACTAGCAATTGCATGAACTAACCCAATCCCAAATCAGTGAAGCCTAAAGATATGTGCATAGTGTTGCACTCGTTTCTTTAATGAGTCTGCATGAGTTTTTTTGCTACAGCAACATACGTAGAGCGTTACAGCCATATGATAAGTCAGCATGAGTTTCTTTCTGGGTACTGAAAACAAATAGGAGCATTTTTAGGAGTTTTTCACTCAGAAAACTAGTACGTCAAACTTGTACGTACCTGCTAATCGCATTGCTGCGTTTCCATCCAACATCTCGAGATCGTTTCCCAGAACGGGTGCTTTGTATTGTATAGGTAAATGAAGTTAATTCCCCAAATGTTGTGCACAGAGGATGCAGTGGCATGCTGGTGGTAAGGTTGCGGGGTGGGGTTGGAAAAAGTACGATTACTCGAAATGGAGGCGTACAGCCTCCATGGCAGACTAGTATCATGAAGATTGAAAATTCCCAGTAAGCTCTTTGCGTTTCTGAGGTTTTTTTTACCAAATTGAAGGTTCAAGACTTGCCACAAAATTGTAGCTATCTGTCTACGTCAGCAGGTATTCTCAGTCAATGTGGGGGTGAACCGCGGTACAAATATTTGGCGTAGGCAACTCTACAGTCAACCAAGTAATTGAACGTGGTCATTAAATTATCTATGTGCGGTGAGCCTGCAGAAAGTCCTTTGTCAGCCCGCTGAAATGATAATATGGCGTGCTGACAACGGCAGCAATGCATACCGGCGATCTCAAATTTAGCGACGGTAGGTGCTTGCTGATGGGGCTCGAGAATGATTATGAGAGCGAAGTGTGCTGTTGAAAATGACTGCTCGGTTGTTCGAATGATCTAATATTCGAATGTACCCACCCCAAATATGCGAATATTCGAATAATCGAATAATTAAGAGTGATCGAATATTCGAATAAACGAATATTTTGAAAGCGTCGAATATTCGAATATTCGAAGAATTATTCGAATATTCGAATAATTATTCGAATATTATTCGATTCGGTCAACACTCTACTATTGAGCCGGACACATCATTGATAGATAGAGGTGTTAGTTGGCTATGATACCGAGAAGATGACAACGATATGGACAAAGGATTAGTTCCGTCGCAATCTTTACTTCCATTTCCTTATTTCTGATTACTTCCAAGGAAAGCAAGACCTTAACAAGATTAAGATTTCCAAGATAACGTCACCACAACATCTCTTAGGTGTTTATGCACTTGTGTTCGTTATCTATGCTGATACCCTGCTCACGCACGCCTATCATGCCCACAGGTACTCACGCACGCCTATCATGCCCACAGGTAATGACACCCAAGCGCTGAATCGTTCCAGGGTCATATCCTGAGGAGCTGTATCGCCTGATCGAGACCATTATGCCGACCTGATCACTTATGCACGCATACATATCGTGGGTGTGGCTTCATTGCAGATTTGTATTGTGCTTACAGTTATCGAAGATGGAAAATGGCTCTTAGCTGCAGACGTGTAGTGCTGTTGCATCTCTTTGCTCGCTGATAATAATGTAATTAAATAAAGGCAGTCTTCCTCTTCTCTTAAACCATATGGCTTTTTTACTTTTATATGCGCTTGTGTTTGCAGATGGCATTGTTTGCGTCTTTTCTCGACACTTCGACTTTTCTGTGGTCTACGCGTACGGACCAACAACAATTTTTTTGTTTTAAGATCAGACCGCCGTTTGTAGAGCGCAAAAACGTCCACATCTGTTGAGATGCAGGCACACATCAAGTTCTTGCTTGCGAATAACGATCGTTGACGGCCTTCTTCAAATATTCTTTCATAACTGTTTTTCTTTTTCAGCCCACTAAAAGGTCAGCACCCTGAGGAGTGACCATGCTACCCATAAAGCACAGCGTGCTCTTGAAGCTGAATCTGCTTACCACACGAATCGCAGAAATACCATTGCTTAGACTCTAGTCAGCAGATAGCGGAGAAGCGCTCGATCCGCACAGTTCGAGAGAAAGAGAGCCTCGAAGTCATCACAGTTAAGCTGTTTATTCTATTTCATCTTCAGATTTACGAGTTGTCAAAAACGTGTAATTTTAAGCCATCTTCATCGTCATGTTACCAAGCCAAGAAACGACAGCGTTCTTCACGGAGAGGAGTAGCCTAATCGAAGAGCTAATCAAGTATTTGGAAAAGTGGTTGCTCTGCAGTATAGCATTGGATACCAGAAAAATGACATGCAGCGTAACCATATAATTACTACGTTGCGCAACAAGCCGAACACTCCATCAACGATTGACGACTCCATATCAGTGGAAGTTCATTCCCGCCCAAATCCGAAGCGCCAAGAAAAACTTGTTCTTTTTTCCTACGACTACTAATCTGTGATTTGGCGTGGCGAGCAACTAACGAGAATCATTGCGTTAAAAGATCCGAAACTTTCACAAAAGGAGCGATTCTCTAGACGACGGATATCCGCTGTTCCGAAGAAGTGATGATGGAGGGAGAGTTGCTGTTGATAGAAAAGAATTACGGTCGCCTCCAGCCAGAACACAATCACTAGCAACGCCCACCTACTTATGCGTTATCTACGCCACATCAATTTCGAATACTGCTGTTCCATTATGGCTTTTAAATATATTTTCAATACATTTACAAGGGGCCAGGTCGTCATCTTACAACCAAGGAGTTTCAAAGAAATCTACATTTGTTGAAGATGAAGATCAGAGTCATGCTGTTAATGAGAACTTGAGGAAGGTTTACTTGGATGCGACTTACCGTTTGGTCGCCTTTCCTAATGTGCAGCACAGCATACACACAGTCATTTCATTAAGCCCTCATTTGTTGGACCAAGAACGAGAGTTTTTCACTGCTGCTCCTCAAGTCGCAGTGTGTGAGTAATCTGCTATTCACTTTTTCTTGGCGCATGTGCTGCAAAGATGTTGTGGGTAGAGGTTGCTGAGCAGTTTCTTTTCAACAGTTGCAGTTATGTTCCCTACAAACGAAAAGGACTCTGCGTCGTTTGAATCCTTCGAATCCAATGATGAGAGAACTGTATGAGTTACGCAAACTACTCTTCTATACTCGTGCATTCATTTTTTTTCATTTGAGCACCGTCGCACTGTTGGAGAAGTTGCTCATCCACTCTCTGGAAGCTGCTATAACATCTGGTTTAGTGGAGGCCAACAATGAGTCTAGTAATTGCTTCCGATCCGCGTGTGCAACCGATATGCCTTCTGCTAATCGTCATCTTCTCGTGTATGTTATACTTTATTGTCCCGGAATAAATCCTGGAATGTTATGACTTATTTAAGCAGGAAATGATGTCGTGTTGTGAAAGCGGCAGCGCTATTTTTGCCTTGCTTGGTATTCACTTGCTCGACGACATCGAAAGGATTTTTGTAAGAAATGTGATGTCTCTGAAAGACTGCGGTAAATACCGCATGTAGACATGGATCATTGATTTTTCTTATTACCTCTGCGTTTTTCTGAAAAAGGAATTCAATGTGTCTATATGATTTCAACCTTATGAAGCACTCGCTTCATTCATCTCTACAATAGACCAGATCAGAATATTATCGTGCAATGAAAGTAACACCTCTAGTAAAGTGCCATGGCGGTGAGATCATCGAGGTGATTTGCAATGATCGCACTGGACACTTTACTACGGGCCTAAGAGCAGTTCAGACATCTCGCTTTTTTATGCTTTTCCTATTCCCACTCAATGAAACGCCAGGGATCAGTTTTTCTCCTTCTTGTCTCGTCTTCTAGTGTTCTCTTCGGTTGTTCTACTAGATTATATTGTTTGTCTTTGAGTTTGATGAACTGACACTTTTTTTCTGTTCTCTCCCGAATGTTATCTTTCGAGCTATGCTTGTTACATGCGCACCTAGAGTGTATCAAACGAATAAACGAATCAGCAAATTTGCACCTCTTCCTCCTTCTTCTAGTTATCACCTGAGGTTAGAGGAGCAAGAAATGGGCCTGGAAAATTGATCGGTTCAACAGCGACACAGCTAAAACTGAACGGGTTGTCTAGATTACTTTTACATCGTTTCATGAAGACATGAGCTGAGACCAAAGGTGTATGTAGGCAGGATAATTGCAATGCCTCAAGCACCTACTTGAAATAAAAGGATTGACAGTATTCCAAGCGTTGGTAGAGTATTCACTATTGATGGTAACATTTCTATTGAAAATTTGAAGAGAAAGGACAGTGGAGCTTCGAGGGGCATGATGAACGCATTTGGAACTCTACATGACTTTCATTTGATGTTGATGAAGCGCTGATTTTTTTTACTTCTGAGAAAGCCGGAGCCAGTACGGATTAAGTCTTCAGAACTTTAAATGATCACTTAAGATAATCAGAGGTACCATTTTGACCTTTTCTCCGGGTTCATTCTTCATCTTCAACTACTTCCTGCCTATCCTTACTTTTTAGCCAGTGTTATTTTTACCGATCATGGCGTCTTAGGAGCTCAGAGAGCAACATCTGCGGAAGCCTCTTACCGCAATCGTATGTTCAGAATAACGACTACCCCCAAGCTATTTAGGCGTACTGGATGTAGCACAACTCGTCCACCAACTCGCGTCTGCTACGTACAATACCCTCGCTAAATTCTTTAAAAAAGTACACTTGGCGCGCGAAATTGCGTTCATTTCGTTCCATCTCTATAAATTTGTTGAGACGCAATATACCGCAAAATAAAACCGATGGGATGAACCGTAATTGATCCAACCCTCAGCCCCATATAAGGTGAGCTTACAGTTTTTAACCTCATCATTAGATTTCAAGTGTCCTCTCTTTGCCACAATTTTGTCGCGAATCGCTTGGCTCGCCACATGCGACATCGCCCTCCGTTCGCGACGGAATCCCTCGAAATAAGAAACGCTCAAATTCCACAATTGGTAGGTCGAACGGACATGTACGGTTTCCGTGATCTATGCCTACTTTCGACTGCATTCCACCAATATAGAGGATGGAACGAAAAGAACGCAACTTCGCGGGCCGAGTGTATTTTTTTAAAGAATTTAGCGAGGGTATTGTAGTTATTGGGCACTGATAGTTCTGGCGCTGTTGATCCGATTGGATTTTTTGTCTTCATTCTCACACCTTTAATTGAATATCCTCAGGTGGTAATTAGCAGAGGGAGGAAGAAGTGCGAAAATCCAATCGGATCAACCGCCTGTCCCTCTCCGTTCTCTTATGATGCGTACGGCACTCGCACCAACGCGTATTAACTTGTTGAACAAGTATCCCTAAATTTGCCAAGAGTTTAACCGATACTGGGCCAGAAATTAGAGTTTTGACCGAATCGAATAAAATTCGGATATTTATTCGAATGTTCGAATATTCGAAAATTGGAATATTCGAAAATTCGGAGGTTCCGAAAAATTCGAAAATTCGAATATTCGAAGATTCGAGGGTCCGGGATTATTCGAAAATTCGAATATTCGAGAACTTTAGGCCGAAAATTCGAATTGGAATTGTTTTGCTTTGCAACTGTTATTTCAGTTCTCGCTGAAGGACCATTCCGATTGAAACTCCAGTCCAATTTCTCATTTCAATCTCAATTTCCCAAAAATCTGCTCATATCTTTGCACGCATTCGAAAGTCACCAACAGCATTTGAAAGCTTTGAAACTGCAATCCTACGAGGTGTACGACATTGGCGACGATGATCTCTCCGGTGAAACCTACGTATGTACCTTTCTAGACACTTAAGAAACCAGCAGTTTCAACTATACTTTTGATTATTCAAGCCTTTCCTCCAGAACTATCTAAGTGAGATGCAAACTATAAAATTTTACACAGAATTCCTCCTTATATTTAGATGATTTCCGACTACTGCTTCGTTTAAACTCTTTCTAAGTACATCACCGTTAGTTATGGAATTCAAACTTCACACAAAATCTTGAGATCTATTATTATCCCTTCTGCCCAAACATACTCCGATTTCTTGTTATAGAAGTTCTGTTGGTCTTAACATTCAACGTACAAGCATGCAGTTGGACCCGATAAACAGAAGTAATAATGAGGAACGGGATAACACACAGTGTTTTTTTTAATCTTGCTGACGCTTTTATGTGATAGCTGGAAACTCATTCATGATCAAGGTAAATGAACCGCTGTACCCAACATTATCTTTACCGCGTCAATACCTCTACATTTAGTATCATTGCACGTTTTGTTAAACTACAACACGGGGATGTTAAAGCGAAAGCCTTCTCACGGACGAAGGGTTTTATCCACTTTACGATCCTCTAATGATGGTTACAGACCTCAAGTGACGTTCTTAAGCTTACAAATTTCAACCCGTTGCAATTTTAGAACCGATAAGGGACCAACTCCACAGCAGCACAGGCTTCCACTCATGAGAAGGTTGTGAGAAATTTCAAAACGGCAAATGAAACTTACTACCCGAAAAGTTTCATGCCCGTTGTAATTGGCAAACATATCGCCTTGTTCGCCTACATGCATGGGTACAAAATGTTTTTACCAAATGGAATGTTATTCGAATAAATAATCGAACATTCGAATATTCGAAAGTTCGAATATTCGAAAATTCGGTGGGTTCAGAAAATTCGAAAGTTCGAATATTCGAAAATTCGATTGTTCGCAAAAATTCGGAAATTCGAAAATTCGAAAATTCGGGGGTCCCCAAAAATTCGAAAATTCGAATATTCGAATATCCGAAAAATATTTTCGAATGTAAAACTCTACCAGAAATTCGGCTCGAATTTCGGGAAAATTTGGTCAGCCTCGTTTCTTCCTTTTCACCTTGCACGAGACAACTCATCCATATCGTATCTTTCAACCTTCTAATAACCACAATTTTTAAGGCTCCAGCGGGTGAGACTCATACAATTGCAATATACGAGTAGAGTAAGAGGGTAGCAAACTTCAAAACTCAATTTTTGCTTGAACACTGCCTTTAACGTACAGTTGACGTCAATGACGGCCTCGAGAGGCACGCAACCGCGCCGCGCGCACGAGATCGGTGTCGTCTGCCGTGGGATGCCGTTCCTAGGCGCTTTCCTTCCCGATTCGTTCCGAAATCCTTGGAATGGTTGGAAAAGCTTCTAGAAATAGCTTAACAGCAGCGGAAGATATCGGTTATGGCGCGAGCGGTTGCGCTACGTCCTTCCCGAGGCCGCGGATAGGACACCGCCATTGACGTCCACTTTATTTATTGCAGTGACCATTATTTATCTATCGACATCCCTGACTGTAGTAAAAAGTGGTCAAGCACTTCAGCTCCTCTGCTCTTTTGTCAGTATTTACTGTGTACGAAGCATTGCACTCCTTGTGAATCACTTCGGCAAGCCGATTAGTCAGGTGACAGCCAAATCTGTTCATTCACCTTCTCATCCAGTGCTCTCTACATACATACATTTCTCTCTACATACATACGCGCGCCTTGCACTGATCGTCGCATTAAGACACAAATTTTAATACTGTTTCTCGTGAGAGGTGAAGAAGATGAAAAGCATTTGTAAGGAATTTTTGTGCTGTTTGTCTTGCTTCTCTCTTTATTATGATTGCCAACAAATTTTTCGCGCAGAATGAATTCCACAGGAGGGGAATTCAATTCTTCTTTTCGTTAATTCAAACATGTTTTCGAACCTGAACTGGTAACTTTTTACATTTCTGGCTGCGATGGCTATCATCAACGGTACCATGTATGCTATAGCAGGTGAAATACGCAGGCGAGATGTATGTGTGTATTAACACCGTGATAAGCCTTCTCTCTGATAATCAGAACAGTCACCAGAAAACTCACAATCTCACATACTCACATGTCACCTTCTTGCATGCATTGTGATCTTGTGCCCACTAATACTACATTGGTACTACATAAGTTGTTCCCAGTGAAATGGTGTCAGAGGTCTTCTTTTCAGGTAAAATCATTAAAGGATGGCTAGTTACCGTACTCGGCTTGAACCCTAGTCACATCTGGGCTTGTACCCTGGGTTCCACCTGCACGTACTGCGTCCGTTGCAAGACGTGCTGTGGTCAACTACTCATGCGTCAGTTCATGTTCGGCTTGTCTTTTGATGTGCCCTCACACTATTACCTTATACTACTCCGACTACTGTGGCGAACAAAAAAAAACAAAGCAAAATGCGTGAATAGCACTTGAACGAGCATGCACTCTGGGCTGGGATTCATCAAACGGTAACCAAACACACCAATCTTGGTTACTATGCTTCGTTATTGTATAGATTAGGGAATACATGGAGACGGAGGGAAAGCAAATTGGGCCCGTAGCAAAGTGTCATGGCAGTGAGATGAACTCTAGAATTCACCATCGGGCTTTAGGCGATGATTGCATGCTAGCTCACATCCGCGGCCCATAGGATAGCAGATCATTGCCATCCACGTCACTATTAGAGAAGATCGTCGTCCTTCTAGGAGCTGATTGCCTTCTCATGCTGTAGAAAGAGTGGGAGATTGGGAGACGCAGACTGAGACGGTCGAGGTAGCTAATTCTGCGTCTACTCACCTCTCCACTCTTTCTACAGCATGAGAAGGCGATCAGCTCCCAAAAGGGCGATGATCTCCCCTGTTGCCATATGCATGCTCTAGCACTAACGTGGCTGGCAATGATCTGCTATCCTTCTATCGTTTTTTACAGCTTTAATGAGGGATGACCTCAGCCGATGATTTGATTCTTTGTTTAGCAGGGACCACTGCTTATCTCAAGAGCTGTTCCCTAACCCATCAAAACTCGGAAAACTAAGGAGCGAAGAACAGAGACTTCCATATCCATGTCGTCATGTTTTTCAAATTTTTCCTCGGCAAACGAGGACTGGAAAAGGCAAAATAAAGTTGTCAAAATTTACGCCCATCTTGGAAACAAATTGTGGTCAAGAGCTGAGGTGCAGAAAGTGCGCTTTTGAGCATCTCAAACGTTTTTCTAACGGACCACCCGCGATCCTTCAAAGTACATATAACAAATAACCGCTGTTGGTCCCTTATACCTCCAGTACAGAGGAACTGCGCTTTGCTTCACAAGTACGCAACCATAATCTTTTCATTAAACGAATCTTTTCATTAATGAACTTTTCATTATATGAATTAAGTACAGCTCGAAAAACCTCCATTCGAACGAATTGGGAAAGGTTTAATCACACTGGAGTATGATAAAAACAACATAAACAGGCGTCTGGGCTCGGATGTATTATTGGAAAGATGTATAATCTCACACATCTGAATGAGACTATCAGTGGGTGGAAGTCGGATGTTGACGACGTCGCGTATGGGTAAACATGGGTGCCAAGTAGAAGGTAAATTTGGAGCACGTTAACATGTTGCCTCCTCTGCAAATACTACTTGTGCTCTACAAAGCCTACTGAAGATATTATTATCTCTCTCCATGATGCAAAAAATTGTAACTATAGTCGATGAGTTCTATAGGTGGAGGTACGGTATCCATGTGATGGCGCTCCGGGTGGACTTCGGTAAAAGATTGAGGTCCAATAACGGTCGACTACGATAATTTGGTCCAATAACGGTCGACTACGGTAATTTAAGGCCCAAAAACATTTCACAATTGCAAATCGTGCTGAAAAACCTTCGCCCGTGCTAAAAACGGGAGAATGACTTCTCGAACAGCTAACGATGAGCGATGGTCGGGTTCACTCAACACAAATCGCCGTGACATGCACGCCCTTCTTGGTCCGCACCCTCATCGACGGGGTTTACACATGTACTTTCCATTATCTAGTGCATATTCTGAACTGGAATGCTAAGCCGACCCTTTCCTAAGTGGAGATGATGGGAAGGGGGAGAGTGCGACCACAGGAAATCAGCAGATATTGGTACGAGAACCATTTGAAGCAGCACTAGGAAAGATGACGGATCAGACAAGGCTATAAATGAGTGCAGCCAATTCTATCAGGTTAATTGCCGTTTTGGGGTATGCTCACTTGAACGTTTCTCTTCTGCCCAATTTGAGCAACTTCGGCCCAATTTATGTGACCTCCTGATAGGGCTTTTCCTCCTATTTCGAATGCTGCTTGAATATTCTGGCTAGCTCTTTTCTGAGGGTTTTTGTGAAGTCGCGAGCAAATCATGAGCCAACGTGATTTTCGGCTGATTATGGTTCATGACTTCAAACTCGATCACTCTTTGTCGGATGCTTGCGGTAGTCTTGCATTTGTTTTGGCTTCGAATTGCCTTCCAAATGGGCAGTGAGCTATTCCGTCGCAAATTTTTGTTCGGTCGATTTTGATCCCCAAAGCAACCACGGTCGTGACCACAGGTTGTTCTCTGACGATCAAGCGTTGGGAAGAGTCGTTGAACCTAATCCGGGTCCAACCATTTGGACTTTGAGCGCAGGGATGGATGCCCACTGTACCGCAGTTTCAAAACATTTGACTTCAATTGACATGACAAGAAAGGTGCGGAAGTGAACACCTCACGATCTGACAGATGACCAGCGTCTCACTCGCTGTGACACATTTTCTAATTTAATTTGTCACCCCAAAAACTACCCATTTCTACAGCGCGTAACAGCTTTCAATGGAGCTCGGTTCTTGTACGATAAAAAAAAACGTGAATTCGTTTCGGTAGACACTTCCTCCCATCTCCAACTTTTTCCAAATCAAGTCTTCGCACTAGGGAAGTTGTGTCAGGAGCGTGGTGATGCTGTGAGAGTGTGATCCACTGCAGTCTTCTCCAACCTAGTCAAGCACTAACACCAGAGTCCTGGTATTGTAATTTCGAGTTGATACCAGCAAATCTGCTATTCATGTGGTCGGCAGTGGCGAGCAAAAACTGATTTCTCTCTTTTCCAAAGTAACATTAAGCCTCACTCTCCAAAACTCACACGACAAAACTGATGTAGTAAGGCATCAAGGCTCTCACTCATTGACCTCATTCCTCAGACCATTACCCCACTGTACGTCTTTTTTTCCGAGCTCCAGATTCAATCTTGCGACAGCAGCAGATTGCTGATCTGGAGCATGCTGTAATCGCCTTCCAAAAGTTTACGGATCCTTGTGATCTCGGTTTTAGTAGTGGAGGCATGCAATCCTCGTAGAATTGTCAGGGAGGATCTACTGACTTGAACGGTTGCTGAAGCGATGAGAAAAATTGTGTTTGAGCCGAGTTAAAACACTTTGAACTGGTGTGTCCACTTTGGCAATTAACTTCGCAACAACCTAATATTAGGTTAGTGCATAATTAATGTGGCGTTTTCTCGCGAATCTTTCTGTCTTTCAGAGTTAACCTTCTTAAACGTTTTTTTTTTTCATGCTAATAATCCTCTTCCTTCATTTAGTAACGGTGCTATCAAAAATCGTATCCACACTTACCATCTCATGCTCTACCATTCGGACACAAAAGTTGGAATGCAGCACAGTCATTTCGTGATATCAACGAAATTTTGTCTGAAGAAAAACAGCAAGGCCAAGTCGAAAGATGGTTAAGCACTCCAAGTAGGAAGGTACGTAGCATCCTACAGATGAAAAAGAAGAGCTCTGCGATCAAATTCCGACGATCAGGAACTTTTGGCAGTCGTGGAAGGGAGGGGGCTCGATCGAGGAGATTCCTCAGGAATGCAGCCTGTTCGTTCTGCTCAAGAAAATCAGTGGAATTTTAAACGTTCCTCTCTGAGAGTTGGCGCTGACCCATATAGCCAATCTCCATGCTTTTCTGAGCCTCCTCAGAGGAAGAACCATGGTCCATATTGAAGAGTTCGGGCAGCATTCCCGTTGTCGAGCTTTCCTCCTCTTCCACGGCTGCCCATAATTTTTGGTGCTTTAATTTTCATCGAGAAAAAAAGAGTCGCAAAAAAAGCCGCATTGATCATGCACCAACCTAATAAACAATATTCTGCCATTATTTAATTTGGACCATCATTGAGTCATGACTTAGTCTTGTGGAATAGCTACGGGGAAGCTTAGATATAAGAGCTGCAAATAACTTGCTCAACAAGAATTTCCTATTAGCAATACTCATAGCAGTGTCGACAGATTCTTGCAGGAAAAAGCCGTTCATTACGATTTTTACACTCTCTCGTTATGCCCATCACAGCAATGGAATGCGCTGTTTTGAACTTCGTTCTGAGTTTCGGGCGATTTCACCGTGTGGTAACACTGGCAGCATTTGATTATTGTCGCAAGGAATTTTACAATGTTTACAGAGCATCAAACTGCGTCTCTCGTGCGCCCATTTCCAGAGCGATCCGCCCTCGCTCGCACGGCTTCCTCCGGCGATGGTGAGCACATTAATTTTTCGTCTTTTACTGATCATGGAATTGTTTATTTCAGAGGCAGCAGGAATCAATGGGTAATATTTTTCGAGCCACTACGAAGAAAGTCTCGTTCTGACTTGCCTTGTTAGGTTACGTGCGGGAGGCCCAGAGGGAGATGCTTGAGCGGTCGTCACGCTTTGGGGACGTGGATCGCAGGTCAATGTGGAGCGCCACCTATAGACGTATATTCAGGTCCGTGTATCCAGAGGAGACGTGGGAACGACTGGAAAGTCGCGCTGAAAGGTGAGTCATCCGCACACGGTCGTCACGTTGGAGCTGATCAAGATCTCGTGGGGCACCTCAGGCGTACAATCATCCTTATTTTCCGTTCGTATTCTCGCGCTCTTTTTGCCTACTACAGACTACCTGTTTTTTATCTGACATGATCGAAGTGCTGATTTATTTGATTTGATTTTCAGTGCTGAACGCAAAAATGACAAGCCAGGGGGGTTACTGGCAGAAAAGTGGCGTGTCCACTATTTGAGGGCCCGGATGGAGAAATAAAAACAGTAAAAGTATCGATATTCGCCTGTTGAATTTGCTGTGCGCGAATTACTTGCGAATCCTTCCAATAGTGCTTTATAACGACTTTCAGAAGCTTTTTTTCAGTTTTATAAAGTTTTATAAGGATTGCAGTGACTGTTTGAAAATCTTCGGGTGTCCCACTTCTTAATATGAAAAACTACCGCTTACATTTTCGCGACTTCTCTTCTCGTTGGAAATCAGCGGTTCCCAGATGGCTTGTTTATGAAAATGATCGTCTTTAGTATGGGTGCTATCGAAAATTGTATCCACAATTGACATCGCATGCTCCACCACATCAGGAATGGTTTCAGCACACGTTCTGCGACCTCAGCGAAATTTTGACAGTCAAAAAAGCTAAACAAGAAAATGTTTAGGTATCCTCATATATAAATCATGGCAGTGCAACAAAATTTTCTAGAGCGCAGGCGTAGGGGGAATAGCACGTGATCGCATGCTTTAGCCGTGAGGCTCATATATAGACTGTGGCTCGCGAGGAAGCGCAGCTGACGGGGCATTCGGCCGGTGTTTCGTCATAGGTGCATCGACGTAGTGGAAGTCGGGTGCATTCGGGATTTCGCGGTGGGATCAGCGCCTAGCAGTCTCGAGCCCTCCTGCCGAGACAGTGTGTACAACGACTTGACGATGCATAGCAGCAATATACGTAGCAGAGTAGCCCCTCTGATGGAGCTTTGTCAGTAACTGCACTCAACCTTGGAACGCTGGACGTGAATCACTTCGAAAGGTTGAGTAGAGGCCGTAGCGTACGATTCACTCGGTTTCCTTATGTAGGATGTGCTCTTTGCGCACCTCTCAATATTCAGGTGCCATGGGGATTATGCAGCTTGAGCATCCGTCTGTCTTTAGGAAGGGCAGTACAATCGAACACACAGGATGAACGAACGGAGAACAAGTCATTATAAGCTGTTGTGAGATCTTCTGGAACCTGTTGTGCAACTGATCAAACTTTCCAAGTATTTCCTACTTTCTTCCATTTTTTTACAAAGAGTGCGGGTGCACTGATGACGGACTGATGTGCCGGGCAACATCAGGATGGGTGTCCACCGATCGAGAAAGGGTGGCTGTTTGTGGAGAAAACGGCAGGATACGGGTCCATCGATGGAGACGGGGTCAGCAGGAGCCCATTAGTGGGAAAATACCAGGGAATGAGTCCACGGATAGGGATTGTGTCCGTCGTGGCCCAACAGTGCGGAAAACACCAGGATACGGGCCCACCGGTTTAAGTGGGTCCCGCAGAGGGCCCAATATTGGAGAAAGCGCTGGGACACGGGTCCCACCGATGGATTGGGTCTGCCCTGGCACAATAGTGGGAGGAACGCCAGGATACAGATCCATGAATGAAGAATGGGTCTTCACTGGCCCAAGAGGGGGAGGGAAAGAGCCTGGATACGGGCGCACGGATAGAGTCCGCATGATTCCCATTAGTGGGGAAGACGCCAGCATACGGGTCCACGGATGGAGAATGGGTCCGCCGTGTCCCAATAGTGGGGAAAACATCAAGATGCACGTCTACCGGTGGAGTAAAGGCACGCTACGCGCTCATTCGTGTCTCAGTCGACCATCTCTTTTTCCTCCCTGTATATTGAAACAGAAGCTCATTAGTTGGACTATCTCAGCAACGTGAAGTTTGAATCATTTCAGGTGATTATTTGCGCGGCATTTGTTAACGTGTTGTTCATAAGTGCTAAAACCATGTGAAGGATACTCCTGCGCAGAGTTGGAAGTGACCGCTCACAACGGGTCCATAGGCATGTAAGAAATGTGACAAGAAAATAGATAGTATCATTGCATCGGAAATTGGCTTTATATGTAGATGCGTGATTATGAATTTGCAAGCAAGGCTAGGATCGCGAGAAGACTCGAAGCCTGATGAGGCGGCCAGACCGTAGAATATACGCAACTCATAAGAAGGATTTTGTATTTGAGCTCAGTTAATGATTGGTTTTGCTTATTTGCTAATTTTCTAAGCATTTTGCACGTGTGAAGCTTTTGCACATACCTCAAGTGGCTGCCCAACCCAACTTTCTAGCGTCCCGAAGGGGCGCTAGTATGGAATAAGGTTGTGAATCCTCATAGAAAAGAGCTTGACGGTCGAGACCAGGAGTTTTTGACAGTTAGAGGAGAGAAGGAGGTTCGATTGACGAGATTCTTCAGAAATGGAGGCTGCTCCTTCTGCTGCAGCAAATTCGTGTAAATTTGGACACATTTAGCCTGTCAGAGAGTTCGTGAGACCCTTTCAAGCAATTCCCACGCCTTCGTAGTTTTTTGAAAGGGAAAAAACGACGTGGAAATGGTCTCACGTCGGAGTCTCCAGCCATCATCCTCGTTGCCGACCTTTCGCCCTTGTATACGACCCTTCCAAAGTTCCTGCTGCACAAAAATTGGTGATCAGCCTCACCTTTCTTGTATGTTATGGATATGGATCATCTTACAACATTTCATTGCACAGTGTAGCTTCGCCAAAAAGTTTGCTTAGGTCACGAATTACAGTGCAGCATTCCAATCTTTCTGGAAGAGATCGACCACATAAAGAAGAAACTGGATGCGGTTTTCGGCAGCTCTCTAATAAATGAAAAAAACGGGATCAATTCATCAAAAAAAAAAACTACTCGGGAAGTTTTGGTCACTGGTGTGCACCCAGATGAGCACCGGTCCCAGTGTCTCGGGGATAGTGTAGGTCCCGGGCCGGCACCAATCTCCAATGGCGGCAGAAATGGCGACTCATCAACGACCACACAGCGCCTGAAAAGCCCACAGATGGATTTTTACCTGCTCCGTTTGCGATGCGAAGTGGCGCCGGCCCAGAATGGTTATCGGACACTTACCACCCGCGCACGTTATGCACCGACGAGACAGTATACATAGAAGGCGCTCGCCCCCGGTCTTTTCTTAGGAAGGACAGGTCAGCTTTGACCTTATATGCCTAGTATGTTACTAGAGTGAGTTAGAACACCTTTTGAAGCATGTTTGGCTGTTCCTTCCCAGGTTCAAAAGGACAAAACGGTCTGCCGCGACGCGTACGGGTGGTAACGTAGGCTACGCATCTGTAGGCTTTTTTTAAACTCTGGATTTACGTGGGATTTTTACTGTCGAGTAGTTCCGCTGTTGGCGCCGATAAAGGCAGATGTACCTGTTCAGTCGCCACCGGTGACCAGAAGTTTCCGAGTAAGAAGCGTTGGTTTTCAATTTCAGAAAGGCCGCGAGAAAAGCGGTATTGATTATAGTATGTTGTTTTTGTGGTTTGCGAATTTGCGAAACCTTCCCTAAGAGTTAAAAATCCTAGTGCTAATAATTTCCGTGCATTCCGCAGATGTCGTTGGCGAAATGAAGAAGGGTGAACATTCTCCATGGAGAAATGAGCAGCGCAGTTTTTAAGACTGATGAAATGTTGTCGACGGAAGTGTCACGCTGTTTAGGATGATTCCAGTGTTGTTTCAGGAACGTTGCAGGGCACGATTACCACCAGACGCGTTCTGCAGAGGCACACTCGAGGAGTTATGCCAACCAAAATCACACAAATCTCCACAACAGTTCAGTATTTTCCCGATTTTGCTTACTTTATCTCGGCAACAAGATTCAAAGAATTTCCCTTCAGTAGCCGATTCACGAGGTTCGAAGAGAGTTTCGATAGATGAAAGCGAAGCGCGGAGCACGCTTAGCAAGAAGGTGTACGATCACCGACGAGGCGTCGAAGCGACGACGGCGGTGAGTGCTCAGGCCCCTTCCCTTCTAAGCAAATCCTCGACATCGCAGCGCAGACCGCTCTGATGCCGGAACCATTGGAGGACGACGACGTTCGCGACTACATCCGCGATGTCATGCAACGCGAGTTCCGCGGAGAGTGCCGCGACGTGACAGTGCGCCAGCTGAACCACCACCCCGAGGCGGTCTTCAACAAGACGCTAAAGTTCGCTGGCCCAGAGAAGGTGGGATGATATGTCTGCGGGAGTTGTTTTCGGTGGAGTCGGGAGAGAGGTAGAAATAATCGGATAGCGACTTAGGCAGATCCGTGACTAATTTTGAAGAGAAGCGAGAAAATCAAGGCGAGAAAATCACTTAGAGAACCACAGGATAACAGTGACTACGACCGGCGTCGTCATCAGTTATCAATCATAGGTAGCCGCTATACTCCTCGAGGAGTATAGCACCTTGCGTCGCCGTCGCCGGCGACGGCGGCCGCCAATGTTGGCACCTCTCACAATCGATACGCACCGACGTTACAGTCGCCAATATTGGCGGCCGCCGATGTTGGCGATCACCAGTCGCCGGCGACGGCAGCCGCCGCCGCCGCTCCGCCCACAATCGATGCGTATCGGCCTCACAGTCGCCGGCGACGGCGACGCAAGGTGCTACAGTCCTCGAGGACTATAGCTGCAGTGATACACGAGGGTGTGGACGTTTCAGCGCATTTTTTCTTTTTCAACGACAAGGCTACCAGTTCATCCAATCGCATGATTTTCCATCTGTCAAATTATTGGATCGTCTCTGCATTTTCCAGTGGCGGACGCAGAAAGTGGGCGGGAGGGGGGGCGTGGGAAGAAAAGTGGGGTCTCCGCCGTTTTGGGGACCCAGACGGAAAATAAAATCAATAATAATAATATTAATTATAATAATAAACAATAAATAAAAAATATATTAAAAATAATAATAAAAATAAACAATTAAAAATAAACTAACACAAGATTTTTATTTGTATTGTAAAGTAATTTCGAAAATTTGGCGACCCATTCTCGGGGGGGGGCGCGCCCCCCCCCCTGCGTCCGCCACTGGCGTTTTCCTACTAAATGGTGTTGATTTATTCCACAAGTTCGCCGATGAAAAAAAAGACTGTCATACATTTATATGACTTCAGGCTAAGCACTCATAAACGCGTAACCAAGCGAAACCAGGTTAACCAACCAACTTTCGCGGTCGTTTCTCCTGGGTTCACGTAATCTGCACGATATACAATTGCGTTAATCATCGTTGGTTTGCTTGGCTATCGTTTCACGAATCCTCCCCAGAATTCTCACACTACAGTCGCAGCCAAAAAGATATGATCAGCGCCCTTTAGACAAGAGGATTTTTTTTGCTGTAACTCACTTCTAGATTGAGCTATCCAGATGAAATTTGGATATGTGTCAAAGCTCCACGGGTGCTTCCTGATAGCAGCTTAACTGGGCAGAAACTCAATTCTATTGGTTTTACTGAGCCTAGAGATCGATTTCCTAAGCTACTTTTGCTTTCGTCTAATATCTTTACCACCATCTTCTGAGAAAAATGAAGAGTTAATAAAGATTGGGCACAATGTTGCCTATTTTTCCGCCAGACGTCCTTGATGGACTTTCCTTTGCTGCTCATATGCGTGGCCCAAAATAACTGATCGAATTTAATTTTTTTGTATTTGGAGAATACTGGCTGCATACAGTTCCTATTTGAATGTCAGAATAGTTGTTAGTAGTGGATATCATAGGAATATCCTCCGCCGGAACGGTTGCCTTTTGTTCGAAATTATTGAAAGCTTCTTTTTCTCACTTTTTTTGGACTTTTTGGTAATCCCAACTTTTCATTTGAAGAGAAGAACTACAGAACACGACTTTTATCAAATTGCTCACTTAAGATGCGATGTAGAAGAACTGCTTTGCGGATCGAAATGAGGCGATACAAACGAGGAAACATCATGTTAGTGAAAATTGTGAATTTGGACTTGGAACGCGATGGTTCTGTTCGAAAGCAGCTAGCGTCAACGTTCCTCAAATTTCGGCCAAGTAGCTCAATATCAAGTTAAGTTATGATGAATAGATCCGCCTTCAACATGCCCCTGATTATATCTTTTCGACCACGACTGTATCTAACTATAGCTTTGCAAAAGTAGGTGTCGGACACACATGCTTGGGCGTTGAGCAGTCCGCCGTAATTCCTTATAACTAGATTTTTCACATTTACATTCATCTGCTCGGTCAGGGTTCCACAGCATGGGGCATCTCGTTGGGTCGAACAGTTCCACACCGCTTTTAATGAACTATGGCAACAGAACATCCTCAATTTCTTGGATGGCTCATGCAGTCATCGAATAATGTTACTAATTCAAACAGAGTTTTTGTAGGAGATCGCTAACGTTTCCCAAGTATTCTTCCATTTCAATCTTTCTCTCGGGATCTCTGAACTTTAGACAGTCTACGTTCATCTACGAAACCGCGTGAGAACCTCATCCAGGCAAGAAAATCACGAGGAAGAACAGAGGGCTGAGCCCATGTGGCCGTGCGATTCACTAGCCAGGTGAGCCAGAAGGCGCAGTGTTCTAGGCAGTTGTCTCTTATCTACTTTGTTGACAAAAATAAGGTGGTAGGTTGCAGCTAGGTTTTGCAGGAGAAGAGCTTCCCGAGAAAGTGAAAGTTCGTTCTATCAAAGAGCTAATGACTCAGTGGCCCACACAAAGGCGTCATCGTGGACGGGCCCGCACTCACGATTGCCGATGGAAACGCCTATCCTGTCTTCCCCGAGGGAACAGAGGTAGGTGTCGTTTTGGGAACAAATCGAAATCCAGAAGCCACCGGACCAATCCCTTTTAGTTCTCAGTTTTCTAGGAAAATAACGATAAGTGCGGAGCTCTTACCAGCATTCTTTAAAACACGTCTTCGCGCATATTGTAATCCTATGAATTGCTCTTGGAGTATATCCCATGATTCGGTCTTACTATATTTACGTGCTTACCATTCGTTTAATTTCCGAATTTCAAGTTCCCTTGAATAATTGCT
The DNA here is from genome assembly GCA_037903475.1 of Ancylostoma caninum. Lineage (NCBI taxonomy): Eukaryota > Metazoa > Nematoda > Chromadorea > Rhabditida > Ancylostomatidae > Ancylostoma > Ancylostoma caninum. The sequence goes on along the minus strand of JBAJFG010000384.1, from coordinate 2,127,913 downwards.
TTCTGTTGGAGCAAGACAGTGTTAGAAAATTCCGCCACCGTTTACTGTTCAAAACTAACTGGTCACGAAATAAAATTTTCTGAATTACATGTATTCTTTATATCTTCATTGCTTCTGAAATCTTTACGTCGAAACGGCACCTTTTTCTAGAGGGAGTTCGCTGATTACCTTCATTCGTCAGTGTTCTCCACTTGAATAATGTATACTCTTCTCTATAAGGTCTACACGTCGTCAAATCATCTCCTCTCGAGCCCATATAAAATTCCATTCAGCTTCACAACAGGTTCCTCTCACAGAATTTATAGCAACAGGCTTTATGTCCAAAAAAAAAAAAGCTCGAAGCCAGCCAAAAGCACTAAAGTTTGGACTTAACGAACAGCGAACTTATGGACATGTACGCAAAGAACTGAACATGCAAGCATATTAGAGGCAGCATCCCACCTCAGAATCGTTATTGAGATTTCAACGTGAAAAGAATCTCCAGGAGCTGGTGATCAAACGATATACGATACGATGATTCCATACAAGACTGCTGAAAAACACCATTTCCGAGCCCCATTTTTTAAGGAGCCTTTGGGCGTAGCTAAGTAACTTTCTGATTCACTCCAGGATGCGCACCTCCTGAGAAAATTCGTATTATTCGTGAGAGTTCCTCATCAACTCCCTAACGGAATAGAAACTGCGCTCCATTTGTGGCCAGCAAGGGAGTACGTTGGGCGGAAGCCCTGCAATCCTGTATTGGCTCCGGAGCTGTCCTTGATAGAAGGCCTCATGTGATAGATGTACATGGTCATTACAGCATATATGACGCTGCCAACTAATTTGTCCTCGCAAAAATGCAAAATAGAGAATGAATGGCAGAATCCGAACGCTTCCAGTTATGCCACCATTTCATTTTCACTGTGCCATGCCCCGAACGGTCCGGATTGTGGCCATTCATTCCCAACTTGCATTTTTACGCGGACAAATTAGTTGGCAGCGCCATATATCCTGAAGTTTCCTAATAGAAGAGAGAAAGTTTGAAGACTGGAAAAAATTCAGAGTGTCTCAATCATTTCCCGACTACCTAATAGTACTTCTAATTGGATTCGTTAAACCTACACAGCTCACACGTCTCTAGTATTGTTGCCAATTCCTAAAAACAAAAGTTGTTAATGGCTCAGAAGCTGCAACTACTATGGCGAGTCCGAAAAGGGAATTTTGAAGCAGAGTCAGCAAACACCAGACGAGCTCAGGAGAAGGATCATCCGAGGGGAGCCGTTGGGTATGTTTCTTTCTGAGAATCACTGAGATAAATATGTCGATTGGGATATGCGTTTATAGACAGAGAGGATCTTCTAGCCCTTAAAGAAATACATTGTGCGCGAGTGGCGGAAGAGGAGGACGAACTGTTCTCACTTTTACGTTTTCCCGGACCACAGGAGGAGCGAAGAATTTCGCATTTACGAGAAATTCTAGGCGAATCCTATACTTCTTATGAGGTGAGCTTTATTGAGAGAATGTGGCGCATTATCAGCTCACCAGTTTTGATTTCCCAACAGGCTCTCCTCCAAGCTGCAGTGCCTACCAGGTCGACTTCAGCTGTTCTCGCACATCGTATTCTCCTCGCTGATGCCTACTTTTTCCACGCCAGAGTTGAAGGCCGGTTCTTTATCCGCTTATTTTAAAGTTGCTATGGTGTGACTTCATTAAAAGTCAATCGTGTAGAAGTGTTTCAGCTTCTGAGTCCGCTCAACAGAGACTATACCGTCGCTCGATTGATGTGTACAGCGACCTACTAGAGCTGGCAAAACGATCGCTTACTTCTACGGACGACTCCCTCTTGTGCATAGTCGAGAAGATATCGCAGATCCTCCGCGAAAGCCATATTCATGAACCAGTGCTCGTTGTCGAAATCACTACGTTGCTGGATAGGGCGGAATCAGGTAGGAACTGATGTATTTCTTGATACAGCTATATCGAAATTCTTTAATTGCCAGCAAAGCAAGGTCAATCCGGTCTTGTTAGGGTGATGTTTTCTCTCTCATTGTTAGTTTTACATTTTTCATCGTTTCATTTTTCTTCATAATTGTAAGGGTAACTGGCCGATTTTCAGGCCAAGATTTCGTACTATCCAAGAGGATAGCTATTTTTCTTACTAGTACACCTTTAGCTAGTAGATTCATTGAAACTCTTGATATGCATTCAACACCTAAATAAAACTTGTTCTGTACCAATTATAACTACTTGTTGTCCTTGCGTTCTTGACGCATGCTTTTTCTTAGAAGTAGATGACATTCTCCACTGGATGCACTTCTCTTGTTCTCTTTATATTAAAGTTAGTTCAAAAAAATGAATTTTATTATTGCCAAATTAATTGCTCACTACTACATCGCTATATGAGGCTAAAGCTACTCTTGATGAAGCACTGACTGGATCGGCACTCTCTGTTTTTTTTTAACCCCGGGATTAAAACGGTCCGACAACTAGTCTTCCTTCCAGAAACCAACACAAAAATTTTTTTATTCATCTTTCATTTTTCAGAATTCTCACTACCTTCTCCCTTTACAACCCAGGGTCGATTATTTCCTCCAGGTGTAAACCATTACATTCCGATATATCCCAACCCGATCTTCAGGCCTGTATAACGGGGTGAAACTAGAACATATACATCCACCCACTGGAATGAGAATTAATCCAATCACTTGGTGCACCCACTCCCGCCAACTCTAATTTTGCGTCGCCGATTTTTATGCCTAGCGGCTTCACACCCTGCTCTTGATATTTTGCTTTATCTCTTTTGCAAGAACAAGCCGGAAGTAATTATGTAGGTCATAGGCAACGAAATAGTTTTCTTGATCGTCAACAAAGGCAGATCAATTTTGTCAGTCACAATGTGCGTTACTAAATCAGATTTTGTCACCAGTAATACCACTGCAATGTTCGAGTATTGCTTTCTTGGCGGGACCGTGACTTAAACATATAGGCTGCCTTAGCCTGTAAAAATACTTCTCATATTTTGTAAGTTGACCCTGCTTCTAATTGCACAATACTGTTAACAAAATCACATCGAATTAATCTAATCATTATTTATTCCAAACATATTCCAAAAACGTGCAGATAAGGGCAACATCTTAACTTCTACCCATGTTGACAGCTTAAGCGGTCCCAGTCACAATGGGTGGCACACTCATAGCTATAAATAATAAAAGGCATAAGTTATAGGTACTGCTAACATCGCGATTAATTAACTCATCCAGGTAAAACGCCAGCTCATCCAACATCTTGTCTCCTTTCACATGCCAATGGATATATTTATGATTTCGACCCACTCTTAAAAACCCCGGAGTGTATGGATTCCGCATAGCGAGCCTTACGATCCGTCAACTAAAAATGTTTTTATTATGTCGAAAGGTTTGATAAAGATACAAAAATTCTTGGAAAAATATCTCAATAAATATAATCCCTTCACCCTTGGGACAAGTCAGGGTTAGCATACATAAATACTTAACGTGATCATTTAAACTTCATAATAATTTTGATGCTATACAATAGTAATTCCAAAAGATACTTTGTTCCTAGTTCGAATTCAAGCCCGTATTTGCATGAATAGAACATTTATTCCCAAGTGTATCATGAGTTTTCGCTTCTTGTATTTTTATTAAATAGATTTACTAGCATAAGGAGCTCGTATTACCTTTGCTGGGTTTCTCCCTATTTTTTCAGTTTTGCGCTTCTCACCTTTCAATTAACTTCTGCACATTTTACACATAATGGGGCTCTACAAATAGCTACTGGAATAGAAGGGCGAGTACTGCGCCTCCAGTAGCATTATTCTTCTGAGGGTGAGGGAGCAAAGCAAAGCCTCCAAAATCATTAGGTAACCTCTCCCCTGGTATACATAGGATGAGGCCATTCTGTATCTTAGACCTATGCCAAAAACGAACAAGAAGGCTATTAAAATGTTCCCAACCTCTGTTTTCAGGTACATATGCTACGGAAAAGTGAGGCAAACGGTATGTACAACCTACTAATTTTTGGCAGTAGAATCCTAGGATTTGAATGTGCCAAAGACTATGATGACGTTTGTGGTCTTCTTCAATGCAGAAAATTTATTATTTACAACTCCATAAAATTTACAATATCTACGCATAAGACCAATACATTAGTTGTGATTCCTCCCGCCTAGTTTATTGTATCAGATTATCGGAAAAGTTTTCCGCCACTCTCTTTTCTGTCTTACCAACTTTTCCGGGATTGTTCTAGAAGTTTCTTTTTAAAACATGCATAAGGGCTGGTTAGCGGTCTATTTATACCAATTTTCTCTTATCATTCCGTCACGATTATAGGCGACAAAATCGTCGTTGACCTAAAGCATGTTCGGCTTGCCCTCCTTTGCCACTTCAGGAAACACAGCAGCGCAGTTTGATATTGTGCTCATTTTCGGAACCCACCACACGCCTGGTGGAGCTGGCATCTCAGAAAACCCCTTGCTTCCAATTTTCATATCACCACCTCAAAGCCTGGTCCACTGGCTCGAATCTTCGATATCACTTCGATATCCGACCGTTTCATAAATATGCAGGCAGTGAGAACAATCTGAAATTATTTGGGGTTGAGCCCACTCCAAATTACAAAAACGAAAGTATGTGTAGAAAAAGAACATTGTATGGTACGAGCCCCAGTTTTCTTGTCTGTGGAGGGGGTCAAGCAAAATCCCTCCACTCACATGGCTTGTTGAATCACGTTGCAGCCAAAGGCTTCGGCTTTTTCCAAGGAGAATCGGCCGATTTTTGAGCAAATTTTCTATATACGACCAGAACGGGTCTCATTCACATCTCCATATGCTGTTCAGGCACGATTGGAAGCGAACTTTCCAATTTACGTCAAGTTCAAACCTCACCATGCATGGGGTATTCTCTCACTTAAGCACATTCTAAGTCTAAAAGGTGGGACTCTCGCCTCAAATTAGTGAATTGATGAAAGTCTAGGCTCGTTGTACAATTCCACGATAGCTGCAGTATATCGAGCTGCTCGAGGGAACAGTAAATTCGAATGATGAGAGTTGGCTAAATTCCTCATGTTCACGGAGGGACACGAGGTGGCCCGTCTTCACTGTGCACATATGTACCAATTTTAGTGCGGATTGGTCGATAATGGTATTTTTATATAAAGGTAGCAACATCAGGCGGCTTAGAGGATGTAGGCAGTTACCAGAGCTAGTTTTGGAAAAAAGCACTCTTATGTTACCACCGAAACTTTGGAGTGAGAAGTTCGGTGCCGTCCGCTGGCGTTTCTCAGCCTGGGAAGCTGCAGGTGAGTCTGCAGGTGCCAATTTCTGACGCATGGATGCACGAGAACATCGGCACGCATTCGCTCTGCACATTCTGCCATTTTTGGGATGTGCAAAATTTCGAAGTTACCCTTCCCAGCAGGTCAGCGTCACTGTGCATGAGCCCAGCTCTACAAAAGCTTTCCAAATCAAAGCAAGATTCGCCTGCTCTACTGGAGGCCGTTGTAGTCGCTACGTATAAGGTACTAGAGGTAGTAGCATCGAAAACCTTGTGGATCGTGTGCAAAGAAGAATTTTCGATCCAATTTGTGATGAAGAACTCCTGGAACACAATTATTCTAGAGAAGCTTTTGGTATTTTTCACTGCCTATATGTTTATGAAACGGTCTGGCATAGGACTGATATCAAAAACTGGAGCCGGTAGACCAGATTAAGAGGTCGTGATATGAAATTTCCGGACAAGGGGTTTTCTCACCTACCAGTTCCACTGGGCTTGGTGGCAGATTTCAAAAATCAGCACAATCTAGTGGGACTTATAAATTTTGGGGTGCCTACATATTTACGAAACGCACTGTGTGTGTTGTACGATAGACCCTGTGTTTAACTACACTACAAAAGTTTTATTCGCCATACTTAAAGAACGCGGTTTTGGCCTGAGATATGTCAAGATCTCACGGACCGGTTCGAGTGGTTGGCGAGCGCTTCCTGAAGCTGATTGGAAAGAATCCACGGACTGCTATCCATATGCTGGCAGAGGAACATGAGCGCTATCACATATAATAGCTGTTCATTTGCACCTCCTTGGAGAGGCAAGGGAATATTATGTATGTATTGATCGTGATCTGAGCTGCCACCTCCTTCAAGTGCGGGGAGATGTGTGCCCAAACTTTCTGACTTTACCACAGACTTTCGCTTTGCTGGACAACTTGAATACCAGAGTCGAGACGTAGGTTCCTCATGTAAATTAAATGAGGAAGTGTTTGTGGCTTGGTAGCACTTAGCGTTTTGGATTCCACTGTCAAGACAAGAGCTGCCCCCTCAAAAGGCGATGCTCAGTGTTTGGTGAAATTACAATGGAACCACTTGCAGCTGTCCAACAAATCGCTCGGTTGCCACTGGAGTTCTTATTAATAAATATGGCACATATATTGCTTAAATGTTAGTTGTATTGAAGAAGAAAAAGTATTGAAGAAGAAAAACAAGTTCGACAAGGAAGCTCGGAAGTGGCGGGAAACTTTTCCGACAACCTAATATTTCTTGTGGTAAATGTGGATTAATATATGCTGCCAGACTGCTAGTGAATCTAATATAGGTCAAGAGAGTATTTGAGGAATATTAAAAATGAAGAAAACAATAAAATCCCTGAAAGACATTTTTCTATTGGTACTGCAGCCCGTGTAATCTGAAAATTACTATGAATGTGAACATAAATAAATACGATGTGTTTCGATTCCTTAAATCAAAGAATGAATATTATATAATATGTTATAAATAGGCTGATTGACCTATATGCCTCCACCCATTCAAATTCAAAGTTAGTAATCGAAACAACATTACGCTTCTCAGTATTCTATGACATTACCAGTCTCGGAAATCACCTGAAAAAAAGTTATAAAAGTACAAGGATATGCATACTATAATAATATGAGGTTTCTATGCTACTTCACTCTTCTAGGTATTCTCAACTTCAATAAACAGATAATACTAAAACCACAGCAGAATTAATTGAAAATAATTGTAACAGAACATACATATGCGTCATTTAAAATTGTGTTCAGAAACCAAAAGCATATTTCTACTATCTTTTTCAATTATCATAAGTTCCCCAAAAATAATTACCTCTCTTGAAAGCAATAATATTCTACGTATCTGTGATACATATCCTTCCTATATTGATCCTTATCATTGGCATACTGAGGATACTTTTGATTACTGGAAAAAATTCGGACCTCTACATTCAGTCACTGGACAGAAAATAAGAAATATTTGGTCCAAGTTAACCAATGATGTCATTCTTATCCGGAAACTCAACTACAAAATTACGGAACTGGGGGTTCAGTGGTGGGCTTCGGACGGATGTTGAGGGATGAGAACGCGGCAATAAATTTTTGTCATACAAACAACTGGCATAGATAGTCGCACAGCGGCAATGCGGTGGGTGAGGAGGGAAGGTGACCGGCACGGTGGAGGAGAGAGACGACTGACGGGCGAGAAGACAGCGGTGGAGATGTCGAAGTAGTCAGAAAAAGTCGTTGCAGAGATGATTGCAGAACTTGCTCTTGCCGGGTGGTCCGCCCTTTTATAGAGGCGGCCAGAGGTAGAGGATTTCGAGAAACATAAGAAATTGAGACAATAGTAGATCGCGATGGGGAGATGCAACAGCTAGCTCGACGGCTACCCAACTTCACCAAAGGCACGCATGGCGTCGATGAAGTTATGGGGATCTCCTTTTGCAGAACATCTAATGGAATTCTCCAGCAGAAGGATTTCTTATAAAGGAAAAGAAAATTTCCGTTAGCAATTTAAACCGGGAATCAAATGAAATTCAAAGCACCTTATCATATTTCCATTAGACAAAGCATATCCTAATTATGTAATACTACATATATGACAAAGTACCTATCCCCGCTTTGTAATAAACGGTGAAGCTGTTTCATATAATCAAAGAGATGGGTACTGAAGACCACAGTTATAAGTTATATCTACAAATCCCTTAAAAATAATAATACGCTAATAATACTCCTAAACCACTCCAATTTCGTCAAAAATCCAAAATTTAAAACTGCTACCAAATCTGCAATTCCTATCACCTATTGCATTCCCAACTTCCACAAAACGCCTGTTAAAGTCAGATTTATTATTGAGGCTGCTACCAGTGGTACTGCATAGGTTGTATTAGAACAACTAATATACTCAACTTCATACGACACCATTCCAACAAATAACAAGCAATACAACCCACAGTTCTTAGAGAGAATGCTCTCAGATTGCCATTACTACACGTTATTTAACATGCTGATCACGAATATGACATCCGGTCTGTATCGTAGCGCAGACCTGTAGCGATACCGTACATCCACTGTAAGTACTGTAGATGTATTTTCTCCCAGAATCAAGTGAAACTTTGCGTAGTAAAGTCATTTGGCATGTTGGACACAGAAATGACACCCCATTCACACTCCTAGGCATCTTCAAACAGTTACTGTAGGTGCTGTGAAATAGTTTCTGAAGTATGGATGCTGTAACGTTACAAGAAAGTCCCAGCGTGCAAAATAGACTTCACACTCTTTTTCAATGAGCAAATATGCCCTTGTTACCGTCTTGTCCATAATATTGAAGCGCAACTTCGCAATGGTTAAAAAACTTGCATTGTCGCAAATGTGTTAGAGGCTATTTTAGATAAGTCGGTAATTTTGAGAACTGTGTGGCCCTTTTTTGTCAACTTACAATAGTACTAATTTGGCCAAACTAGGAGAAATCCATTAAACAAAGCGCTGTAAGAGGGCTAGAGCGGCTAGAGATACACGGCGGCACTCATAGACACCGCAATCTCGAGGCGCAGACTGTGCGGCGAAATGGCCGATTTTCAGGGACTCAGGCACATTCGTTTCGGGACTCGCAATTACGTCACTGCTGGCTCTCCCGCATGCACGAGGTAGTGATTTCATCACCTTTGCTGGCGGTCTCGCAGCAGTAGGAGTGAGGGAGTGTTTACAAGCTTTTTGGCTGCACGATGTACGCAGCAGGAAAACCACCGTTCCACTGTTCATTTGCAGAGAAGAAGTGGACGGGTTGTATGAGAGCTGCAGCGTCTTGGAAGCATAGGGGAGGCTGGACCTACGCGGTCGCCTCATCTGGTGGATGCCATTGCCGCATCCCCTGCTCATTTCTCGCAGCGATTGTGCAGTCACGACATCCGTTTGTTTCGAGAAAGCTTCTGCACTAACACAGAGTAAAAGCCTCAATATATCAAGGCATGACATTGTGTAATCAATCAACTATAAACGGATACGGGTCCAGCGATGGAGAAAGGGCCCGCCGTGGGCCCAATGGTGCGGGGGACGCCAGGATATGGGTCCACCGATGGAGAAAGGGCCCGCCGTGGCCCAGTAGTGTGAGGGACGTCAGAATATGAGTCCAGCGACAGAGAACGGGTGCGCCGTAGCCAACCGGTGTGATGAACGCCAGGATACGGGTCTGTCGACAGACAACGGGTCCGCGTGGCCCAGGGGTGTGGGAGACGTCAGGATACGGGTCCACGAGGCAGGACCCGCCGTTGCTCAATAGTGTGGAGAACACAATGATACGGCTCCGCAGATGGAGAAAGGGTCCTCCAGCGCCCTACAATGAGAAAATCGCAAGAACGCTGGTCCACCGATGGAGGAAGGACCCGTCGTAGCCCAGTGGTGTGGATAACACCAGGATACGGGTTCACTTTGATCCGATAGTGTTGAGAAAGCCGGGATGCGGGCACGCCCCTGGAGGACGGATCCGGCTTGCCCTAACTGTGGGGAAGGTGCCAGAATGCGGGCGCTCAGATGGACGAAGGGCCCACCGTAGCCCAGTAGTGTGGATAACACCAGGATACGGGTCCGCCAATATATGTAGTATTGGTCCACTGTGACTCAGTAAAGTGGAGAATACCAGGATACGGTTCAGACCTAACAGTGAAGATGACGCCAGAATACGGGTCCACCGATGGAAGAAAGCTCGCTGCGGCCCAGTAGTGTGGAAAACACTCGCATACGGTTTCGCTTCGGTCCAGTAGTGTGAGGAACGGCAGGATACAGTTCCGTCGATAGAGAAGGCGTCTGCGTTGGCCCGGTAGTGGGAATACGCACAAATACGCCATACGATCGAAAACGGACCTCTCATGCTCATACTCAATTCACAAGAAGGACTTCATGTTTGGGCCCATTTAAGGATTGGTTCTGCTTCTTTATAAATTTTCCTGAGAGTTGGCAAGTGCGAAGCGTTTGCACATGTCCAAGTGGCTCCCCCACCCCACTTTCTAGCGTCCCGATAGGGCGCTAGTTGGTTTAAATAATATCAGGATCTTCACAGCTGATTTCGCCAATACGTTCACTAATATTCCACATAATATTATTATAAATATTACGAAACTTTGAAAATCCGTTTCAAATGTTCCAATGAAAATATTTAATTTGCAAAAACCGTAAAGTACTCTTTTGTGACCAACTCAACACTAACAAGGACTACAGGACTTAGAGACTGATGACTCGTATTTCGTTAGTTTCCGGGATAAAAGGCGGGTGGGGGTTGCGTCTTTACGAATACGTAATACTATTGAATTCAACTGCTTGCGTATGGAAAATGTAATACTTATAGCTGTCGAAATCCAAAAATTCAGCATGACTGTGTTAGATAGATCTCCCAGTCACGAAACTCGCGTTATGTTGTTCCACTTCAAGATGCGACTATGTATCTTGAGAATGTGAAACTTTTGGTTGACTCAAAATTTGTGCGCTGATCGCTATTATAAATTGAAACTTTTTAAATATCATAATGCTGAAAATTATACAATCTCAAGCCCTTCTTAAGCCATACAGAATATGATTGTCTGCAGATATGAGAGGTCGGCCGAATATAGAGGCACAAAGGACGATCCGACGAGCCCGGGACAATGTCGCCGCCCTCGGGAGCTACTACTACCTCTACTTCTGACCGCATCTTCATATGATATGATTCATGATATGACTCTATGATTCTTGAAGTCAACAAGCAATTTGCGACTCTGCGAGTTCATTTTGCTGCTTTCATGCTCGATTTACTTTTTGTTTTGTTCGCCTCATTCCAGAACTCCACAAATTTCCATGGTCTGAATGAGAATTGCCATGAAAAATAAATTGTCTTTGCGTTTATGAGTTTGGATAGTAGCAATTAATGGTTGAAAAGGTAGCGGAGTACAGAAAAAGAATTTTACAGTCACAGCCGTAGAATCTGAAAAATTTCGCGGGATTCGCGGAGATTGCGGGATTTCTTAATAAATCACTCCAAAACAAATTCTTTCGAGAAATTCCCGCACACTAGTACGGCAGACTTCCCTTGTTCGATTTAAAAGGAAAGTGGTTTTCCTCCGCCGCGGCTGGATTTTGTTCTGCACTGAAAACATATTTTCCCCCAAATGCAGCGAATTGAAGCTGGAGATTACTGACATTGACGTTTCTGAGTGAATTGATATGGACAGATCCGCTCTCATCTAGGAACAAGTTTCAAGCAGCTTTATTGGCAAATGATGCAGTTCCCACATAAAAACAGGTTGTCGCTCAAAAATTCACCTCTTCGAAATTCAACAACGAAAATTTCCCGCTTCAAGCAAATTGGAAAGGTTTTGTTTCTGTGCTTCAATAGGACTACTTGTGTATATTCGGAAAGATCCGTGACATCAGAATAAAGGCGTTTGAGGAATTATATCTGGTTGAACATGTTCTAGCGTGCAGTTATTTTTACATTAACATCACTACTTATAATAACGCGCTTAGTCTGTCTGTCTGTGAGTGTACGTGTGTGTCAGAGCGTTACGAAATTAGTCCATTCAGGCTATTCAGTTAATAGAATATAGTGAGGCTAGTTTTTCTATTTCGGATGGTATTTTTGGTAGAATTTTTTATTTGTCGACAGGCGAATCAGTATTGAGCGGTGAACTAACATCGATAACACATTAGTTGATATCTGCGATATCGTAACGGTCGAGTAGGTTTAATTTACCAGTACCGGAACAGGGAGACGGGTCCACCACTGTGATGAGGGTGCGCCGGCGCCCAAAGTGGGGGGGGGGGGAGACGGGTCCACCAATCTGATAAAGGTGCGCCCTCGCCCAATGTGGGGGGAGACGGGTCCACCACCGTGATAAGGGTGCGCCGGCGCCCAAAGTGGGGGAGACGGGTCCACCACAGTGATAAGGGTGCGCCGGCGCCCAATGTGGGGGGAGACGGGTCCATCACCGTGATAAGGGTGCGCCGGCGCCCAAAGTGGGGGGAGACGGGTCCACCACTCTGATAAAGGTGCGCCGGCGCCCAAAGTGGGGGAGACGGGTCCATCACTGTGATAAGGGTGCGTCGGCGCCCAAAGTGGGTGGAGACGGGTCCACTGCTGTGATAAGGGTGCACCGGCGCCCAAAGTGGGTGGAGACGGGTCCACTGCTGTGATAAGGGTGCACCGGCGCCCAAAGTGGGGGAGACGGGTCCACCACAATGATAAGGGTGCGCCGGCGCCCAATGTGGGGGAGACGGGTCCATCTCGTGATAAGGGTGCGCCGGCGCCCAAAGTGGGGGGAGATCCACCACTCTGATAAAGGTGCGCCGGCGCCCAAAGTGGGGGAGACGGGTCCAAGATAAGGGTGGGGCGCCCAAAGTGGGGGAGACGGGTCCACCACGGGTGCGCCGGCGCCCTGGGGGAGACGGGTCCATGATAAGGGTGCGCCGGCGCCCAAAGTGGGGGAGACGGGTCCATCACTGTGATAAGGGTGCGTCGGCGCCCAAAGTGGGTGGAGACGGGTCCACTGCTGTGATAAGGGTGCACCGGCGCCCAAAGTGGGTGGAGACGGGTCCACTGCTGTGATAAGGGTGCACCGGCGCCCAAAGTGGGGGAGACGGGTCCACCACAATGATAAGGGTGCGCCGGCGCCCAATGTGGGGGAGACGGGTCCACCACAATGATAAGGGTGCGCCGGCGCCCAATGTGGGGGAGACGGGTCCACCACAATGATAAGGGTGCGCCGGCGCCCAAAGTGGGGTTGACGGGTCCACCACAATGATAAGGGTGCGCCGGCGCCCAATGTGGAGGGAGACGGGTCCATCTCCGTGATAAGGGTGCGCCGGCGCCCAAAGTGGGGGGAGAGGGGTCCACCACTCTGATAAAGGTGCGCCGGCGCCCAAAGTGGGTGGAGACGGGTCCATCACTGTGATAAGGGTGCGTCGGCGCCCAAAGTGGGTGGAGACGGGTCCACTGCTGTGATAAGGGTGCACCGGCGCCCAAAGTCGGTGGAGACGGGTCCACTGCTGTGATAAGGGTGCACCGGCGCCCAAAGTGGGGGGAGACGGGTCCACCACTCTGATAAAGGTGCGCCGGCGCCCAATGTGGGGCAGACGGGTCCACCACAGTGATAAGGTGCGCCGGCGCCCAATGTGGGGCAGACGGGTCCACCACAGTGATAAGGGTGCGCCGGCGCCCAATGTGGGGGGAGACGGGTCCACCACTGTGATAAGGGTGTGCCGGCGCCCAGTGTGGGGGAGAGGGTCCATCACCGTGATAAGGGTGCGCCGGCACCCAAAGTGGGGGAGACGGGTCCATCACCGTGATAAGGGTGGTGCGCCCAAAGTGGGGGAGACGGGTCCACCACAATGATAAGGGTGCGCCGGCGCCCAATGTGGGGGAGACGGGTCCATCTCCGTGATAAGGGTGCGCCGGCGCCCAAAGTGGGGGGAGAGGGGTCCACCACTCTGATAAAGGTGCGCCGGCGCCCAAAGTGGGGGAGACGGGTCCATCACTGTGATAAGGGTGCGTGCGCCGGCGCCCAAAGTGGGGGAGAGGGGTCCACCACTCTGATAAAGGTGCGCCGGCGCCCAAAGTGGGGGAGACGGGTCCATCACTGTGATAAGGGTGCGTCGGCGCCCAAAGTGGGGGAGACGGGTCCACCACAGTGATAAGGGTGCGCCGGCGCCCAATGTGGGGGAGACGGGTCCATCTCCGTGATAAGGGTGCGCCGGCGCCCAAAGTGGGGGGAGAGGGGTCCACTGCTGTGATAAGGGTGCGCCGGCGCCCAAAGTGGGGGAGACGGGTCCATGCTGTGATAAGGGTGCACCGGCGCCCAAAGTGGGGGAGACGGGTCCACTGCTGTGATAAGGGTGCGCCGGCGCCCAAAGTGGGGGAGACGGGTGCTGTGATAAGGGTGCGCCGGCGCCCAAAGTGGGGGAGACGGGTCCACCACTGTGATAAGGGTGCGCCGGCGCCCAATGTGGGGAGACGGGTCCACTGCTGTGATAAGGGTGCGCCGGCGCCCAAAGTGGGGAGACGGGTCCACTGCTGTGATAAGGGTGCGCCGGCGCCCAATGTGGGGGAGACGGGTCCATCTCCGTGATAAGGGTGCGCCGGCGCCCAAAGTGGGGGGAGAGGGGTCCACCACTCTGATAAAGGTGCGCCGGCGCCCAAAGTGGGTGGAGACGGGTCCACACTGTGATAAGGGTGCGTCGGCGCCCAAAGTGGGGGGAGACGGGTCCACTGCTGTGATAAGGGTGCACCGGCGCCCAAAGTGGGGGGAGACGGGTCCACTGCTGTGATAAGGGTGCACCGGCGCCCAAAGTGGGGGGAGACGGGTCCACCACTGTGATAAACTGCTGTGATAAGGGTGCCGGCGCCCAAAGTGGGGGGAGACGGGTCCACCACTGTGATAAGGGTGCCGGCGCCCAAAGTGGGGGGAGACGGGTCCACCACTCTGATAAAGGTGCGCCGGCGCCCAATGTGGGGGAGACGGGTCCACCACAGTGATAAGGGTGCGCCGGCGCCCAATGTGGGGGGAGACGGGTCCACTGCTGTGATAAGGGTGCGCCGGCGCCCAAAGTGGGGGGAGACGGGTCCACGGCTGTGATAAGGGTGCGTCGGCGCCCAAAGTGGGGGGAGACGGGTCCACCTCTGTGATAAGGGTGCGTCGGCGCCCAAAGTGGGGGGAGACGGGTCCACCACTGTGATAAGGGTGCATCGGCGCCCAAAGTGGGGGGAGACGGGTCCACCACTCTGATAAAGGTGCGCCGGCGCCCAATGTGGGGGGAGACGGGTCCACCACTGTGATAAGTGTGCGCCGGCGCCCAAAGTGGGGGAGACGGGTCCATCACCGTGATAAGCGTGCGCTGGCGCCCAAAGTGGGGGGAGACGGGTCCACTGCTGTGATAAGGGTGCACCGGCGCCCAAAGTGGGTGGAGACGGGTCCACTGCTGTGATAAGGGTGCACCGGCGCCCAAATTGGGGGGAGACGGGTCCACCACTCTGATAAAGGTGCGCCGGCGCCCAATGTGGGGGAGACGGGTCCACCACAGTGATAAGGGTGCGCCGGCGCCCAATGTGGGGGGAGACGGGTCCACCACTGTGATAAGGGTGTGCCGGCGCCCAGTGTGGGGGAGACGGGTCCATCATTAGAGCTCAAAGTAGCTGCTTGTTATAGAACCCGTCATACCTTTGGCTATCACAAATACTTACGTTACGCTAGGAAACTTAAACGTGAACTTGCCGCCCATAGTTTGTCGATTGAGGACAGAATAGCGAATGGTGGTAATGTAAGAGCTTTCTATAGCTTTGTTAACAGAAGGCTAAAGGCAGCTGGAAATATCGGAACGATTAAAGATTTGGATGGACACATATGTGGTTCAGAGGTTGAGAAAGCCGAGGCATTTGCTCGCTTTTTTTAAATCTGTCTACAAATTACCACCCATCATCGACCCCACATGCCCCAAATTCACAACCGCACAACTTGACTTTGTTGATATCCCAAGTCAATGCGTTTATAAAACACTCACAAGTCTGCCATCCCGTTCATCATGTTCCCCGGACAATCTCCCCTATATATTTCTGAAAAAGGCAGCGATGGGTCTTACCCCGATTCTTACCCAACTGTTTAACCAATTTCTTCTCCATGGTGACATTCCTTCCATTTGGCGGCTTGGACTAGTTAAGCCTATTTTCAAGAGAGGTTGCAAATCTGATGTAAAAAACTATAGACCAGTGTGCCTCACGTCGTGTACGAGCAAGGTTCTGGAAAGGATAGTTTGCAAACAGCTCCATACTTACCTCCAATCTCACCTCCTTGTCACAAAAGAGCAACACGGTTTTGTGCAGAAAAAATCGACAGTTTCAGCCCTGATCTCTAGCATCTCACACTGGCAGAAAACAATAGATGCGCGAGGCTATGTAACTGCATGTTACATCGATTACGCTAAGGCATTTGACTCTATTCCACTCAATTTACTATTCACTAAGCTCTCTTGTTATGGCATAACCGGGTGTCTCCTCCGCTTCCTAAAGTCATTCCTCTCTGATCGGGTTCAAAAGGTGTGTGTGAACGGAGCATATTCCGCAACGTACCCCACGTCAAGTGGCGTGCCGCAGGGCACTTGCTTGGGCCCACTCATGTTTATACTTTACATAAACGATCTTCCTAAATGCCTACCTCCTGATGTTAGCTGCACCATCTATGCCGACGACTGCAAGCTATTTTCACTTAATTCTTACAGTAGAATCCAGCAGGCCTTAGACGCCGTCATGGATTGGTCAGCTAAATGGATGTTGGACATTTCTAGAGAGAAAACGACTGTGATGCTTGTCGGTTCAAATCATCCCACCAATTGTCGGTTCTTTTTAGCAGACTACGAGCTCTCTATTTCTAATTCTTTTCGTGACCTCGGCATCACCTACAACAATGAACTAAACTTCGAGCAACACATAAGGAATATCGTGCAGGCTGCGTTTAGAAAATCGAATCATATCTTGAAATGTTTTCGCACTCGTAACCTGCTCACATTGTATAAGCTTTTCGCTACTTATGTAAGACCATTACTTGAGTACTGTACTCCGCTTTGGTCTCCAACTAAACCTCACCTGATAGATGAGCTCGAAAGCGTGCAGAGATCATTTACGAAGCGCATTTTTGCCAGGATTGGATTGTTCAAGATATCTTACCAAGAGCGACTTGCGCGTCTGAATGCTGCATCGCTGCATTTAAGGCGAATTGTTCATGACCAAAATCTTCTCTTCAAAATTGTTTTTGACGAGATAGAAATTGATGTTAAACGTCTCCTCATGCCTTCCAATTTTAGCAATAGAACAAGAGGACACCAGTTCAGATGTTATACAGATACAGCAAGGACCACGTTGTACTACGACTCATTTTTCCCACGCAGCACCAGAATCTGGAATGATCTCCCCTGTCGTGTAGTTCTATCATCGTCTTCTTCTGCCTTCTGCTCTAAGCTGGAGAAAACGCTCAAACAGAGGGGGTTATACTGAGCTATACCACAAATAATCATGACTAATTGCTACTTTTTTCAGCACGAGATACCGTTTCGAGAGCACTTATTTCACAACAGTTATAATCCACCTGCTTCTCTAATTCCTGGCTTTGCGTCGATCCTAGCCCTGATTCTATGCTGCACTATGTTTCATCAACTATTTGCTACGATCCCTTTCTTTTTGTTATCCCCACTGACTCTCCAGTGCTTCATGTATTTTCATGCTTCATTTGCTCTACTCTATCGTGACCCACTTCGAGTCTAGTAGGTGCCGCGTGTGGAGCTTGGCTTGGTTGACGGACCTACTAAGTTGGTATCCGGAGCCCTGATTCACCTCATTGACGGACTTGCGGTGTTGGCGGCCACTGCTCTTCCATGCCATGACATCCACCCATTTCCACCTACCACCACCCCATTGCGTGTGTGATTTCTTGCTTTGTTTTATCAGCACTGTTTAGCCTATTGTATTATTCTGCGTTTCTTATGGACTGATAATAAAACATCATCATCACCGTGATAAGGGTGCGCCGGCGCCCAAAGTGGGGGGAGGCGGGTCCACTGCTGTCTCGGACATTCGAGCAGCTCAAGCCTCGGAGGGCGAGGTCTGTCCCGCCCATCGCTCCTCCCCTTCCGGACAATATCAGCTCTCTTGCCGAGGACAGCAATGCTGCTTAGTGCTGCTAAAAGGCGCAGCAGACCTGCCTTTGGGCTGTGAACGGAAAATCGATGGCAATTCAGCAGCTCTAGGCTCGGACAAGAGCGCAAGTGCTCGCAAAGTGCTGTGGGATCGCGGGCAACCGGATTTTCGAAATTCGAGCCAGCGCGGGCATGGGGCCTCGCGTGAGTTTTCACTCGCAGGAAAAGCCTTTTTCTGTTCCAACCTTTGTGGTATATCGTTTCCTTCTCATTCTTCCCCATTCCTTCTCACCTCTATCCTCGTTCATTCGTTTCTTCTAGTCGCCTACACTTTATACTGTGAATATTTAAACGTTTCGCGCTGTTTTCTGAATTTCGTTATCTCATTGGTTTATGTTCACTACAACTATGCAGCTCGTGTACTTTCAGAAAGAGCATCACCACGGAGTGGATGCGATGAATGAGGGAGCACGCCGTATCTCGAAGGCGGCTCCGTTCGTTGGGCCACCGCGTTCAACTGCTCGCAGCAGATCGCAGTCAGCCATTCAAGGTATGCTCATGGATATTTTAATTTCTCATATCTGAAATGGCATTCACATTGAATGAGCTCCTTTGGTTCCGGTATCCGCTTCTTTCAGCGAGTCTGCCGCCGTTTCCGGCACGTTTTTGTTGAAGAAGGGAGCGCCGACGAGCCCCAAAACGACATCGAGTGACCTGCCAAATAGGAGTTGACGTCCCCAGTATGAACTTTGGGCTATTATTGTTGAACATGTTGCGTTCACTTTTTTCTTGCTGTGTTCGAAGAGCTTGCTTCACTATTTGTGTATTACCTATTCACCTCATCACTGAATCTATTCTCCATTTAGAAGCAATAGTAAAAATTCCGTTATGGGCGTTTAACAATATTCGCCCATAATTTCATTGTGGGCTAACATTGTTAAACTTGTTATATTGAAGAACTTGTTTTACGGTTCACCTCATGCATCTACAGTCGCGGACATAAGTATTGCAACAAGCCGTCTTCTGCCCGTAGCTTTTTTCAGTGCAGAGTTGGGCTGCTCTAAATTTTGTGTGTTCTGCAGATACGCATGTAGTACTGGCGCGAATAGATGCGACTTCATTCCGTGCATGAATTTCTCTGGGAGAAGTTTTTTATCCAGTGAAATTGCAATTTTGGGTCCAACGTTGTTGACAACCACCTACAAGGACAAGTTTACAAATGGGGTCTCGACCTCAACTGGATTTACTACATTATTTTTGACACAGTTTCACTCGAAAATGCATGTTAGAACAGAATTCACTCATATCTGCCAGCCTTGCATGTGATTGGTGTGTTGGTAATCCTCCGACATAATTCCTGCCATTATAACTCATTATTTCACACCTATTCCATGATCAGAATTGCTCCTTATGCTACTCCTGCTCTATCTAAAGATGTTCATCAGAATTACGATGTATTTCTATCCCTTTTGGTTAGTGGAGGTGACCCAGCTGATTTTGTTGAAGCTAATAGTGCACATTGCCGAAAATATTGTAGGTGGAGGTGTAACTGCAGCAACAAGCGCTTCCTGGTCCTTCAGTAGCCACTGGGTAATACTTTAGGGAACCTCCTACTACGTCAACCGGCAATGCCTGTTCGAATCATCAGCAATAAGGAACACGAAAGTTTTGAAAAATTTCTTCCATTACTTTGTCCTCAACCTAATACGTAGCGATTTGAATCGTAGCGGTTTTGATGACATACTACGACTCAAAATTGAGCGCTAGCAGTAGCCAGCAACAGCCTGTAAACCGGCTTGCTACGCAATGGATTTTTCTCATAGTGTTTGAACCAATATGCCCTGCAAATGTTCCATTTGCCTCGCTTTATTGGAATTGAACAGAATTGCCGTGCTTCCATAAGAGTGGAGTGGTATACTCCACCCCTTTGACGAAAGCGTAGTTCCTTACACTTCAGTATGTGTTGATTTACTTTCCGACTCTCCGAAATCAGATACTTTTGAGCTTCACTGTCTCCGCTAACATCGTAGAGAACTTGTCTCTTCTTCATTTACAATACCGTAGGAGGAAATCGTTTTTCCCGAGTAAGGCAAGAATCCAAGCCACACTTCCGACAATGTGCTCTGCTGACTCTACCAAAACCAGATGGGTTGTCTCCACTCACCAAGAGGGATAGAGATCGCAATGGAGAAATACATCTTTAGATAGATCAGCAGTATCGTGAGGAGAAATGCTTACCTCATAACAGACATGAAATAATGAGTTACAATGCCAGAAATTGTGGCAGAGAGCTAGCGACAAACCAATCATATTCAAAGCCGACAGATATGAATGAGTCCTGTTACAACATGCATTTTGGAGTGAGACTGGTTCGAGACTAATGTAATAAATCCAATTAACTTGATTAAGTATACTTCTGTCCCTGAGCCTCATTCGTATTCAGTTCTTATTTGGGTTTGTTTCAGGCTCTTAGCAGATGCGTTTATTTCCGGCAAGCTTTCGGCGATTAACGCCTTCGTCAGACCTTAACATCAAGAAATATTACAACGTCATCAATTGCTTTACAATATTCGGATGCAGTATCTTCCTTAACTCATCTTTGGTGTTGATTCCTGACCCATGACTGGTAAGACGTATTAACGTTAAGACTCTAGTTGTAAACATTTCCTTGTAGGCCGTTGTCGACAATGCTGGACCCCAAATTTCGATTTCTATGAAAGAAAAAAGTTCTTCCATAGAAATTTATGCACGAATTTAAGTCGCATTTATTCGCACCAGTACTCTACACATACCTACAAAACATATGAAAATTAGAGTTGCTCAGTTCTGCACTGAAAGAAATTACGGGCAGAAGACGATTTGTTGCAATACTTATGTCCGCCTCTGTATTTACCTAGTAATCGAAACTGTTCTGCATTTTGAAGCAATTGTAAAAATTTCTTTTAACAAATGAGAAAAGTGAGCGGAACAAGTTTAACGATATTAGCCCATAATGAAATTATGGGCTAATATTGTTGAACATATTCCGTTTACGTTAGTGTTCTTGTTATGTTAAGAACATGCGCGACTATTTACCTCGTTGAAATGAAATTTTCATTTCGAATTCTGTAGTTTCGTGCGTTGAATTTACTTAAGAAAGTCCACCCTCCCTCCCCCTCTGTTCTAATGGTATTGTGGGGCTTTTGAGCACCGTTGAGCTCACAAGCCCGATAATAGCCGTGCAACAGTCCTTTGTCGGGGTGCTATGCCAGCATTTTAGGGCGACATAACCTTCGAGAATACGGTGTTGTAGGGCGACGATGGTATGATAGTTGGGGGACCATTTGAAAAGAGCTGCTATTGTCTCTCCAAAACAGCAGCTCTACTCGAAGAGTCACGCGCATAGAATTGCTGTTGTTGTCGGCTAGAGCTGCTCGATTGTCTGAGGTGATAAGGGTGCGTCGGCGCCCAAAGTGGGGGGAGACGGGTCCACCACTGTGATAAGGGTGCGCTGGCGCCCAATGTGGGGGGGAGACGGGTCCATCACCGTGATAAAGGTGCGCCGGCGCCCAAAGTGGGGGGAGACGGGTCAATCACTGTGATAAGGGTGCGTCGGCGCCCAAAGTGGGGGAGACGGGTCCACCACTCTGATAAAGGTGCGCCGGCGCCCAATGTGGGGGAGACGGGTCCACCACAGTGATAAGGTGCGCCGGCGCCCAATGTGGGGGGAGACGGGTCCACCACTGTGACAAGTGTGCGCCGGCGCCCAAAGTGGGGGGAGACGGGTCCACCACTCTGATAAAGGTGCGCCGGCGCCCAATGTGGGGGATACGGGTCCACCACTCTGATAAAGGTGCGCCGGCGCCCAATGTGGGGGGAGACGGGTCTACTGCTGTGATAGGGCTTCGCCTGCTCTCAAAAGTGGAGGAGCTCCTGAAAATATAGCTACCGATGCAGGAGGGGTGCGCCGGTGTCCACTACTCAGGGAAACGTCATAAGTTAGGTCCATATTTGTTAAATCGATTCGATGGCGTCTAACATCAATCGTTGAGAAAAAAAAACTAGATGTCAGACCACTGCGCGGATTAGTATGCAATCCGTGTGAATCCTTCCTCCTTACGTCCTCCCCCGCGTTCTCCTCTTCTCATTTGTTTATGAACACACCGCACCCTCCACTTTTATATGTTCTAACTGACTCTTATCACTTGACCAGTTATAACAAACAAAGAATGATAGACCATTTTCTG
This sequence comes from Ancylostoma caninum, assembly GCA_037903475.1. NCBI lineage: Eukaryota > Metazoa > Nematoda > Chromadorea > Rhabditida > Ancylostomatidae > Ancylostoma > Ancylostoma caninum. Next base: position 2,105,762 of record JBAJFG010000384.1, on the reverse strand, counting down.
CGGTCAATCCAGGTTGAACCGGTTACATTTAGTTACAAAAAGCTATTTCAGTTGAGCAAATGATAAAATTGCTTCGAGAAGGTTAATCCTCTTTGATAAGTGCATTTTTACATGAGAAAAAGCAATGGAAAGGGTGTGGGACACATTATAGCAAAAATGTGGAAGAACTGTGACTTTATTTGAATGAAGAAGAGATGAAGCCATGCGAGCGAAGCGAGCATTAGGAAAAGTCTGGAAGTCCGGCGTCAGCCGGACGGCCAGACTGGTATAAGAATAATCAACCTTCAGCGCTGAAGAAATTTGCTGAATATCTGGCTGTCGACTCGGTTTAGCCATTTTTCCAAGGTAAAACAAAAACCATTCTTTGAGAAGAACTTCTAATTTTCTTGTAAATTTGCTGCACCCAATTATCAGCAGCCTTGGCAAAGCAGTCCCATGTTGGCTGCCTTTTCTCTGAGGCATTCAGGTCATCAATAGATAATGCAGCACAGCCCAGGCAGGATTTTGTAGCTAATTCATGACTATTAACATAATACCCACAAAACTGTGTATTTGATTGTTTATTGCTCAGAAAAATACGGCGAGTGATCAGGTGCTACAATTTCAAAAACACTAAATGAAAAAAAAAATGATTAAAAAAGAATTTTACAGAATATGAAAGAGAATTTTACAGAAGGGTGTGTAGCGTTCGGTGCGATCCAATTAACAGCGATAAACTACAGATATGCTCCAGGGATCATTAGCGTCTTCGCACCTTGCTCGCACCTTTAATTGTGGTGATCGCTCGCAACCGAGCTGGCAGCATCCCCAGGAACTCTCCTCGCCGCAACCGTCGCGCGCGACATCGCGTTTCTTGATGCAGAAGAGATGAAAAAAATAAAATGTAATTAATTTCAATTTTAGTAAAAAATCGAAAACTTGGGAAAGAAAACATTTATTTGGGGTCACTCGACATGCTAATTACGAATTTGATATCTATTTTGTATCTAGTGTTTTTTTTCTCACAGAGACTAATATGCACCCGTTCTGTTGTTATTTTACTATGGAAAGGGATGTTTCTGTTCTCTACATACGAAGTGAGATTTTTAGGGCACTGAAAAAACTCCCAAGTATGCGCTTGTCTATGACGACTCCAACATTCCCATGAATGTCGTTGAGGGAATGACCCACGGTCTCTGTTACTTGCACGAGATCGTGACATCTCAAGTGGATGATGGAATTGGATGGGCATTTCAAAACGTGTTAGTTGTATGTACTCTTCGTAATGCCGAATACGTAATGTATACCTTCGAAGATTCTTAATATTCCAGTTAACTGGACTCGTTATCGCGATCTATACACGGCCATCACCTGAATACGCTGAGACGCGATTGAAATCCGTTCTTGTTTGTCTCGCTGATCGCATCATGGAGGATATAGAGATAGCGCAAAGAATCCGATCAATGATGGAGAATGTGGGTAGTCTGACTTCATATCAAGTTTTCGAAATATTGTTTGTGACTAGGTATTGACTATTTCTTCTCGTAGAAAAGAATCTGATCGTAATAATCGTCCGATGCATATGTGCAAGTGCTTCATCCATCACTAACTGACGTTAACTCTACTAATATATGACCCTGTCTGTTGAATAACTTCTACTGTGAACTGTTTTTGAAATTCACAATGGATTGCAGGATGTGGATCCCAGATGGCTGTCGACAAATCTGGCAGCGTTGTACTGGCGCGTGAAGGGGAACCCAAAGCAGGCTGCGTACTGCTTAATAGAAGCCATTTTAGAACCGGTAGGGTGAATGAAATCACAAGGCTCTTATTATTCTCCTCCATACTGTCTTGTTTCAGTACTGCCCCACCGATATTGCATTGGTACAGCTTGCGCAAGTGATCTTGAAAGTGACAGGGCAGAAATCGGAACCTGCTAAGCTGTTGCTGATGGCGACTGGTTCAGATCCGGATGAAGTGAGTTTGGTAGTCCTCATTGTTACTTTCTTGTTAATTTTGAATTTTGCTTGTTGCTATGCTTTTTATTATCGGGTATGGACTTCGTTCTCCATCATTATGTACGTCTATTTAGCATGTCACTGCTAGAGAGAGCTTACCCTCCACTTATCCAAGTTTTATACCTCTAACAATAGCATATTCCCAGTTATCCGAAGCCTTTGTGCATCTGCAGTTGGCTTCTGCTCATAGTTCTTTCTTTATAGCCTGCCATCCACCTGCTTCGAGCACGTCTAGCTCTCCTATCCAATGATGTAGATGAGGCACTGAAATTCCTCAAACTGTCTCTAAATCGAGATCCGTCCAACATTATGGTTGCCGAAGATCTGCTGAAAGTGGCCTGCAGTGGAAAGGTTAGTAGTGTATCAGACTGTATCGCCCATTCTCCCTTCACCCATCTTCACCCATGGTTTCATCCCTCATTGTAATGTCTGTTCAGTCGTCGAGGCAGGTGATCTCGTCACGTTTCCCCACTGTGTGTTGTTCCTCTGTGGTTCAAAATGCCGTCTGTTTCAAGGTGGGTGGTTTTGGGTGCTGAAACACATTCTCAGCAGTTCATCTTGTTGAAAATGTGATTATTTTTTTGTCATGTAATTCCATCGATCGTATCATTTTGATGCATAATTAGCAAACGCTTTATCGCGCCCGTTTCAAGCTTATTGAACCTGGCGCTTGGTTTGGATTTTTGCATCGATATATTCTTCCATACATAATGCGATGGTGTGTAAATAGCCATGTTTGTTACTCTGTGACCCATAATTTAGAGATAATATGGATCACAAACTACACTGCAATTATGATAATTATGTACCTACCTAGTATGTGGAACCAGTCCCCTTCGTAGAAGTAGACTGGTTTGGTAGTTCAACGATTTTGAACGGTAGTGATTCTGTTCGTGGCCTGTTCGTGGCCGTAGGTACCATCACTTAACTAGGAAGTAGACTGTTTTGGTAGTTCAACGATTTTGAACGGTAGTGATTCTGTTCGTGGCCTGTTCGTGGCCGTAGGTACCATCACTTAACTATAGCCTTTTTTAGACAGGACACAAAAGCGGCGAGCAGTGCTATGTGGTAGATACAGAAAGCAGCTCTGGTCGGTTGATCTACAATCGCTGCAATGGAGTCTACACGGTAGGCCCAACTTGCTAACTCCGCTAGGCCTTTTTTGTTGAATTTTAGGCGTTTATTATTGAATATCATGAGAAATTAATCTCAATCGTTACCGGTCTTTAGACCTATTTCTTTGCGTGATTTTAGTTCGTGGTATGTGTTTGTGTCCGTCATGTATAGGTTGTTCTAATTGGATGGAGTTTTTCTTATGTTTCGATAACTAGGAATACCATTATTCCGGTTCATTCGGTTGTTAATAAATCTATGTGCTGTTGTGGTGGAGTTTCTGTAGAATAAGGCAATCAGGAGACGATCAGAAAGTGGAGCAGAAGACGCTCATGGGCCTCCAATTAATCCACAGAAGTACCCCAATTAACCCACAGAAGTACCCCAATTAACCTACGGAAGTACCCCAGTTAACCCACGGAAGTACCTCAATTGAATTACAAAAGTACCCCAATTAACCCCATGATGCACCCCGATTTGCCCTCGGATACTCCCCGGGAATCCCCCACTTTCCCCACGGAAAATCCCCAATTTCTCCACGGAAATCCCCCAGTTTCCTCATGAAAATCTCCCGGTTTCGCCACGGAAACCCCCCATTTGCCCACGGAAGGCCCCCGGTTAGCCCACGGTGGGCCCACTAATACCCCACGGTGGCTCCACCGTTATCCCATGGTTGACCTGCCGTGTATCAACCATGGGATAACGGTGGGCCCACCGTGGTACGAAAGTTCAGAGCACGGACTCCTAAAAAGGTCTGCTGCGCGTTGCTGTCTGCGTACATGTCGCACAAGAAACGCGATGTCGCGCGCGCGACGGTAGCGCGAGGGGAGTTCCTGGTGGACGCGGCCAGCTCGGCTGCGAGCGAGGTGTGAAGACGCTAATGATCCCTGAAGCATATCTCTAGTTCCTCGCTGTTAATTAGATCGCACCGAACGCTCGCCACCCTTTTACAGAATATGCATGTTGAATGATTTAAAATCACGAGAGAATAATTAATGAAGAGCTGTTTATCAAGAAATGTCATTTTCTTTCCTCATTATCCCTCGATTCGCTTCTACAACTTTTCTTAGTCGCCACTGAATCCCTTGAACATACTTTTTGCATTTCTCAGGTGTGAGTGACCTCCAAAAAAGTTTGATGGTGAAATTACTCAGACACTGGGGCGGTTGAACCGCAGCAGGATTACGCAGGTCCCTGCCCATTTTTTGAATTTGGGGGCGATAGCAGCACGTTTCCTCGTGCAGCACGTCCCCTCTTCCACCCAACACGTGCCGTGATCGTCCCGCAGCCGCGCCACGAGCGCATTTGCGTGGGCGTGCAAATTCGAAAATCGATCGATTCAAGCCGACGCCGCCAAAGCTGCGGCTTATTTCATTGATGATTTCATTAATTTCTCTCTTCAATTCCTTCTTTGCCTCTCCCTCCATCCCTCCCTGCCTCCCTCCCCCCCCCCCCCCTCTCTCTCTCTCTCTCTCTCTCTCTCTCTCTCTCTCTCTCTCTCGCTCTCTCTCTTTTTCCCTATCTTTATCGCTGTTTATTTCCCCGCGCTGTATTTTCTGTTTTTTTATCTTCTTTTTGTATCGTTAAGCATCTCTTTTCTTTCTCGGTTCTGTTCTATGGCGTTCAGCTATCCGTCTCGTTCTTTAGTTGATGATAATATAGTTTTGTCTTGCGTCATGAGATGCTGGCCCTTGTGAGGGACGAATGCTCTCGCACCATCAACAGTGACTTTCACTGCCTCTATCAAAAGATGACTGAGGGATCTACCGTGGGGTGTTATTGTTTGTTTTATCCACTACTGTACCCATTTCGCCTCCTTTGCTTAGGTTCCCATGTGCTGAGAGAATATCGGAACTCTGTTATGATCCTGTCGGTTCTAAGGTTCCTTTCACTGGCCTGATGGAAGCGCACAGAATTGCCTTGTCAATTTTGGCCAACAGCACTTCCATTTGGGGTACAGGTATTCGTTGTGATTATGACTGCACTTTAGTAGAATTTAGCAGCAGTCAGTTTTTTCCATTTCAAGATTATCAATTCTAGGAAAAATCTACTCTTCTGGGATTCGGTGGAAGAGAGAGAAGGACTCCTCACAGGACATAGTCTATGCTGGGAAGCAGGGGGGATCTTCCATGTTCGGAAGGACTTGTTTTCCCGTACAGCTTGGAATGTGCGAAATTTTCTCCAACCCTGAAGCGCTTGCCGAAAAACCTACTAGGTACGTTTTTGCCATCTCTCCCCAGCCTGAACAAAAAACAATGGGATATTGCAGATATATTTGCACTCGGCCGCGACTATGAGAGCCGCAAGCAGGAACTGCTCAAGCATAAAACCGCTAGAGCAGGGTGGACCGTCAAATTGCGCCAGAGTATCGCAAGAGCTCTGTGAGTACCGTTTTCACCATGCTTCGCAACACTTTCCACCTTCGACTGCTTCCAACCTTTGATGATGAGTTGTTACCGTTAACAATCAGTTACCGTCGTGGTTAAGATCGTGTCAGCGAGCGACCATTTCTCCTACTTTTGTTCTTTTTTAGAAGAAAAGGAAGATCTTCGTTAACGGGGAGGAGGTCGGCTATTGTTTTTTTACACTATTGACTTCATGTAAAAGTTTCCACCTTCCTTGGATGTATTGCTAGTAAGAAAACAGTCTATCTGCTTTGCCAGTGAACATAGTAACTTTCAATTTTTCAAAAACTTTTTTATCAGCGAAATCAGGGTCATATCTGCTACAACTTTTGCACCAGTTTAGGACGTCTCTGCAATTATTTGAAATGTCAGTAACGAATGTGCTCACCTTAGAAAAGATTTTAAAGATCCCCACACGACCTCAATGGGATTGAGATCAGGAGACTCCTGAGGCCAAACCAGTGCATTCACTCCCTATTCTTCCAACTTTTTCGATGTGTAAAGACTTTTATGTGCGGGCGCATTGTCGTGCACGAGTTTCAAGAGACCTTGAGATAATAATCGATCAGGTGAAAAGGATTGAGCAATACTTCAAAAGTGAAATGGAAAAATGTGGCTAACCATTGTATGCAGCCACTGCAAAGTCCAGATAGCAATTTTTCAGGATATGGCAATAAATTAAGCTGTTTATTCTGGCCGATCCGGGTAGAATCGCCAACAAAGTTGCACCCCTCATCGAGATCCCACCTCAAATGTGGATTTTGGCAGGATGTTTTGGTCTACAGCGCATCCTCGCAGAAAAACTGCCACTCCTGGCATAGCAGAACTTGAAGTAGTTGTCAAATGAAATTTTGCCAGTAGATTCTATATTTTTTTTGAGATAATGCAGTTAAATCAGAAAAGTTATGATCACTCACATTCGACTGTACTTTCGTCTGTGAAAATGCACCCCGCCAATATTTCCTTTCTGTGCAGCATAGACATGGAAAAATCAAGTCGTTTGAGATTGTTTTCCTCACTTACATTTGACAATATTTTGTGGTAGTTTTGGGTGTCAGCAAAAGCCCTTCCATATGTAGTTACAAATCAGTAATTAGAAATTTCAGTACACCTGCTTCTGATCAGCCCATCCTTGGAAATCTTGTGAGAGATAAGAACAAAACTATGACGGAATTGGTTACCCGGATAGGTGAAGTAAGGTCGGAAATGGTGCCCCGCAATTTCCAAGAAGAAATCGGCAAGAAGTGGAGGCAATCTTGAAGGAAATTATCATGCGTGATAGGGAGATTCTAAAGAGACTTCCGTCTTCTCATGAAGTTACCTAAAGCAATGGTATTTCTGTTCATTTCGGTACCCTGTTTTTGGCATCTCTTTGAATGCGATAAATTTGTGAATTTTAGACAATTTGAACTATACCTACGTCCCCCAAAGCAAAGTATACCAAGTGAGAGCACTGCGCGCTGGAAATATCAACCAATTTGCTTGTTTGATTGGTTCCAACTATCTCTGTTAAACAAATTGCTCTTATAGTGCATCTATAAGTTTTACCACGTGCCACTGGAGGCAAGAAAATCTACCTGGAGAGCTGTTAAAGTGGCATTAAATTCGAGGACTCGTCACCTTAGAAGGAAAGAAAGAATGATTGATGACAAGCTGCCACCACATAGGATGAGCGGTGGAAGAAAATCACCTCTAGATAGTCGTTCTGCAACTACGACCATGGATGAGTACGGTTTTGACATCAGTGATGACGATTGATCAGTTACAGTAGTTTTTATGTGAATAAATAAATAAATATATATATATGGATGCTAATTAGATTTTTATTTGCTCGGATGAATACGCTTGAGCACCTGACTATTTTTGAAAGACTATCACGTTTTTTCCACGTATTCCTAAGCAATAAACAAGAAAATCCACAGCTTTGTAGGTATTATGTTAATAGTCATAAATTAAATACAGAAGCCTGCCTGGGCTGTGCTGCCTTATCGATTGATGACCTGAATGCCTCAGCGAAAAGGCAGGCAACATGGGACTGCCTTGCCAAAGCTACTGATAATTGGGTGCAGCGAATTTTAAAAAAAAATTAAAAGATCTTCTCAAAGAATGGTTTTTGTTTTACCTTGGAGAAATGGCTGAACCGAGTCGACATCCTGATATTCAGCAAATTCCAAATTTCTTCAGCGTTAAAGGTTGATTATTCTCATATATTAATATCAAAAAATTGCACGCGAGGGCATGTTCAACCAGATATAATTCCTCAAACGCCTTTACCTTGATGGATGTCATGGATCTTTCCGAATGTGCACATTGAAGCATGAAAACAAAACCTCTCCAATTTGCTTGAAGCGCCAAATTTTCGTTGTTGAATTTCGAAGAGGTGAATTTTTGAGCTACAAACAAACTGTTTTTATGTGGGAATTTCATCATTTACCAAGAAAGCTGCTTAAAACTTGTTCTTAGGTAAGAGCGGATCTGTCCATATCACTCAGAAACGTGAATGTCAGTAATCTCCAGCTTCACTTGGCTGCATTTGAGGGAAAATATGTTTGCAATCAATCTCATGTTAAAAGGTTTGCCGGGCGTTGATCTTCACGTATATAGAGGGCAAGAAATTAGCTCTCCAACTCGTTGTAGCGATTTGAATATGAGTGTTCAGCGACTGACCCCTAATTAGTGGGCGGGAATAGTGAATTTTTCAAATCACCGCTGACAGCCGCGGCGGAGGGAAACTACTTTCCTTTCTAGTCGATGAAGGGAAGTCTGCCCTACTATAGTGTGCAGGAATTTTTCGAAAAAAAAATTGTTTTGGAGTGAGTTATTAAGAAATCCCGCGAATCCCGCGAAAATTTTCAGGTTCTACGGCTGTGACTGAATGTAGCAGAAGACAGAAAAAGAACTTCACAAGTTATAGTAATGTTATATCTTGTTATGTTTGCTGTCTCACATCAAACGGAGGGGCCTCAGAATATCGTCACCAACTTCGACGAAGGCCTTGAGAAGTTGAATAGGACCGTCGACAACTTCGCGAAAGTTGCCAGTGTTCGTCCCAAATAGGCAAAAACATCCACTCGTTAAGGAGCACTTCCTGCCAATTTTTTTCTCACATCATTGATTCGCTATTACATTTCGTTTTGGACATGTTCTTCTCCAAGCCTCTGCACTGTCAGCGTTATTCTACGCGACAGAAATTTATCTCACCGAAATAAAAAATGATACTGTCGCCAGAGCTATGTGAACACCTCATCTAATACGAAAGATGCTTTCTGAACACGAATCTGTACCAGTAATGACATGAAGGCCTTCGAAATGCTGATTTACATGAGAAATCACGATTGAAAGATCCGCTTCAGTACATAGAACATTTGAAGCATAGTTGGACTTCGACGTAATGATGAAATGGCGATAGCTGGGGTCTCCGTTTCACTGAATGGTCCCAAGAAATAGTATGAGACTATAAGACCACCACGACAAGATGGGCAGACTCATTCACAAAACATTTCAGACAGCGAGTTCCGTCGCAGTGCATGCAAGTCACCAGTAACCATGCGGCCTGGAAAGTCGTGCTCCTCATTGAGAAGATAGCTAGCTGAATAGGACAACCAAAGTATCAAAGTAAAATAAGCATCATTTGTTAAAAATATTCAAGGTCCTATGGTGCATTAAGCAAGGCTAAATGTTGAGTACCGCGAAAACCTAACTCGGTTGATTGAGGGCCGGACAATCGAGTGGCCACTCGGCGTAACCAGTTGGCCCTGAATTGTCCAACCCCAATCATTTTCCACCCGTTTCCAAAGAAAATGAACTTTTGCTGGCGCATTGTCTCAGTGAGACGTCCCATGCTCAACTAAGCTTGACATCAAGTCAGAGCATGTCCCCTTTAGAGGCAAGACACGGGTCGTGAGGGTAATTTTGGCCCATCCTGTATAAGAGACTAGAGTGCATACCCGGCTTCGCTCGGGTGTTTTACTACCCCCCCCCCCCCCACTAATTCACACTGTAAAGGCGATATTTTTCACCACACTATTCGCGAAAAGTTGATAAAGTTATTTGGACAATAACTCCAAAAAAGGGGTTTTCATATTTGTGTTTTAGGTATTCGCTAACCCCAGCAGGCGTGTTCCTATCCGTCCTTGTGCGAAACCAAAAAAATCACTAGATAGAAATTGTCGGGCAGTATGATTCCCACATCCGTGCTCGACGTATCCAGGAACTACAGTAGGTATTACTTCACCGACCCTGGGCCAAAAAGTGCGAAAAATCAATGAAATCGATAAATCAATAGACAGACACTTGCAAACCTTTGTCATATTCGTGTTCAGCGTATTGGAGAACCCCAGTAGACATGTCCTCACCGATCCCTGAGCAAAAGTGAAGAAAAATCAGTATATCGATAAATCAATATTTCCGCTCCAATTGGTTGTCGTATTCGTGTTCAGCATATTGGAGAACCCCAGTGACATGTCCCCGTGCCCCCCCCCCCCTGAACAAAAATATTGAAAAATCAATAAAATCGGTATGATCGATGAGCCTGTCGATATTCTGGGGTGGAAAGTAGCCTATAACCTCAGCCATGCAAAATTTGGTCCGGATCGGTTCATCCTCCTCGACTTTTATTCCGAACGTACAAACAAACAAACAAACACAAACTTTCACTTATATATATATATATATATACGGATTTTCGAGCGACTAACTCAGAAGTAGATGATGTTGAAGGCAACTTTATGAGATCACGTGGCCGTTGTACAGTGACTATTTTATGGGAGAAAAAATGAAAAGTGGAAGAAAACGGAATCGAAGTCCTGTGGTTTTTCATTGCTATTTGATTAAAGCACGTATTGTTAGTTGATGTATAATAAACGATGTATTTTTCAATATATCCCATGATCGATTGTCTTTTAATCTTGGCATTATGATTTCGACCTTGTGTAGTATCTATTACAGCTGTTTTTGGCCAAGATTGTTAATGATTTTATTAATGATTTAATAATATCATTAACAATCTTGGCCAAAAACAGCTGTGATAGATACGACACAAGATGTATTTTTCCTTCCGCAAGATTTCCTCATCACTCCCAAGTACGTTTGTGTAAATTAGTGAATCAGGGAGAATGCACAGCATAGATGCGTTATCAAATCAAAAGAGAAGGCCTCCATCGGGAAAAGGTTTTCATTGCTCCTTTGGAGAAGCAAATTAGTAAGACGTTGCAATTCGATACTTCAGTGATGTCGATTTCATCTTTCAGGATAGTTTCTGATTTTTAGCATATGTTCGACATTAAAGTTCTTGAGTACAGCACAAACATACAGCAAGCGGAGATAGGGTGCGTTTTTGTGCTTACTCAAGCAAACCCTCGCTTGTCGCGCGCGCCTGTTTGAGGTGTCTGCGGGAAGCGAGTCCTACTTCGCTTCGCGCGGAGCAGAAGGAAATAGTACAGTTTCGAAGACGCATGTCGGTAAAGTCGCTCGCTTCTGCCAGAGCACAACTTCGCTGGGCGCGGAGCAGAAGAGGGAGGATTTTCGAAGGACGCAGACGACAAAAGACGCGGAGCCTGCGAGAGCGCGTGCGACAACATCGCTAGCCGTGCGCGAGAACACATGTTCACAGGCAAGAAATACGAAGCAACGTCGGTGGGACTCCGCCGGTCAAGGCGGCGGACGGGTTTGGTTTTGAAGGCATGAAGCTAATAATTTTCAACCGTTAACCTCATCCAATAACAGAGGTCGTAGAGGCCATTTCTGTAAAGATGGTTATGCACCATCAGTACATCTATGTGGTTGATCCTTGTCGTTCGACGTTCAACACCTGAGCATCATCCGGTATTGACCGGTTGTGACATCGTCGCTGGGCGCGCGCTACAAGTTCGCTGGGCGCGCGCCTATCTCGCTTCTGCCGGGCCCTTATCTGCGCGGCTAGCGAGATTGTCGCGCGCGCCCAGCGACGTGATTTGTCTGAGTAGATTTGAGAAGCACACAGCGCGACCGCGCTGGTCACGCTGGAGTTGTCGCCGTCATAGCAAACTATAAGGTTCTTTTGATTGTTATTTGGTTTTTCCGATAGCTGACATCAAAAAGATAAAAAACTGTCGAGAAAACCTAAACTTACCATTACGGTGGGGAAACCAACGCGGTTGCGCCGCGTGCTCTCCGAGTATGCTGAAAATGCACCACCGTCGACGCCCACCGTTAGTGGGTTTGGCAATTGTGGAGATAGGAACAGCTACTGTGAAAAATGCTTCGATGTCCGAATCTGACAACTCGCTGATTTTCTTCTGATTCATCATTCCGGCTTTGCCGATCCAAAAGAAAGATAATTTTATTTCAGGCTGGTGCTTATGGTGTTTCTATTTGAAAAAATAGATTTCTCACACAAAGGTGTCCTAATTTCAGAAGAGCTTCTTGACATACTTCTATTTTTAATTTTGGAAGACACTACAAAGTTAGTGAGCCATCTACGTAGTGCCTCTTACAGTCAGGAATCTTGAAATCAAAGCATTTCGATCTCTCATTGTTATGTGGAACACACTGATTGCGAATTTAGTTGGTTCGAAAGATCTGATGAGCCGACTGAAATGCCAACTACATCGCCTTTCTTGGACAAGACACAGGAAGTGACGGCATCTGCGCATCTGAAGAAACCAAGACTTCTATGAGCACTGCATAATCTTGTGCGCTCGGCTTCAGTGGCAGCTGAAGCGTACGTTTGTAGGCGTAGTAAATGGGCCGGCCGCCAGCATAACGTCATTTATTTCAGTGAATAGGAACGATGCGTAATCAAATCCGATGCTTCTCACTCTTCTTTGAGGCCCATCCCAGCGGTCCCGATAATCTGCTTTTTAGCATTCTTCGCTCGTTCTTTTGCTTGTTGCTCTTCCTGGTGAGATTATGCAGCAAAAAATAGTACGCACGTCCAGCCGATTATGGCGTTGTTTGTAAAATGTTAGGGTTTGGCTTAGGCTGGGTAACAGCTTCATTTGATAGTATTTAATAGCAATAGTACCGTATAGACTACAAAGTTATTGTTTGTCATTTACTTACTAATTGTTTGTTATCAATTCAGTATTGTCAAGTTATTTGTTGACTTTGTTTTGTTGATATTCCTAGAGCTAAGAATTCGTTCCAAGATTTCTGGACGTCAGAAGATCGAAACAATTAGTTCTACATCTCTTCTGGTCAATGATAATCGTGACATAGCTATTGAACTAAAAAGCGTTCTCTCGAAAAAGAAAACTATACGTATCTTATGGTGCTTTAGAACGAAATGCATCAATCAAGCAGAGACCCATTATCATTCTTAGCACTGATTTGTGTTTCGCGCCACGGAATGAGGTCTTGAAAGGATGAATTTCATTCTACATGAGCATATGAGGTAGGGGTATGAGCAGTAAATGATAATCCTCCTGTTCTAACCTCGCTCTGGCTTTGTTTTGCTTTTTTTTCTACGGTAATCCCTATAGTTGTCTCCCCTCATCCTCAACTTGAAATGAAATTGAAGAGATGATGATAATGCTCACTTTTTCTCTGTTTATTTTATTTTTCTTTGGGAATTATCATTATTGAGATGTTTGACAAGTTATACTATGTGGCTTCAATTCGTGGAAAGATATGTGGCCGATTTAATTTTGGCGAAACCACTGGACCTGAGAGACCGCGATCCGCGCTCCACTCCCCCTCCCCCTTCTCCTTCTTCTTCATTTCGAGTGGTCTATATCAGGGCTGTGCGTTATTAACGTAACGAATTAACGCATTAACGCATAACGGCCATTTTGGCCTAACGTAACGAATTAACGAAAAACCCCAAAAATCCGTTAGAATCGATTTCGCTAGAAGGCCAAATAGTATCTGAAATGCGTACTTTTCTCGCGCTGCACAACTTTCTCATAATATACAGCAGGGGATAAGCATAACCACAACGATTGTGTAAAATGACTTGCAGTAAGGCACCCGAATAAAAAACTGCTTTCATGGACATCTTATCATCTTAGCTTTCATGAACTAAAGTCGAGGATAGACATACGAATGAGAACTTTCATGAACCTGCAACTATTTAAGGAAGTAGACGAATACTATGCACATATGTCATCATTCTCGATTGATCGTTCTGAATAATACAGCAGCGATATTGACACCACGAAATTTCCTATTATCTAAATGTTGGCACGTAAATACCTTTTCGCACCGGCAAATGAGTGTGAGCATCTCTTCTCAGCGGCAGTTTTGTGTCGTATTTAAGAACCAGCTTGACTGCAGAAATTAAAAAAACTGCTCTTTTTGCACCATAACATATTTGTACTAGGATTCTGCGCTATGCCTGCGCGCCTCCTGCGTTGAGTCTCTCACCTTCTCTATGAAGCCTAAGATCTTAAGAGTTCTCATCCGTTCCCTTTGCCAAAGATTTATTGTGAAAATTGTAAGGCGTAATAACGCAACTGCTAACCGAAGGCATTTTTATCATTTGTCTTTTTTCAGTCGTCTGACCATTGCCTGTGTTTGTTTTCTGTATGCATTGAAGAGAAACATAATTTTTAAATCTGAGAAACTACTATTTTTAAATCTTTTCATCTTGCTATACCATTTTTTCAGAGCCAGAAGCAACTAATGTTAGCATTTGCCTCAATTTTTGTTGAATCTACGGCTTATTTACTTTGAATATCAGTTAGGGATCTTGACTGCTTGTTACAGCTGATGAAACTTATCGAAATATTCACAAATCCGTTTTCTAACGAATTAACGGATTAAAGAATTAACGCATTAACGCGTAACAGCCATTTTTGGCCTAACGTAACGAATTAACGAAATTTGAAATTTTTCTAACGCACAGCCCTGGTCTATATCATCGAATAGTTTCTTTCTCATGAAGATTTTGAGCTGTGGAGGGAGATGCAGGCCCGAGAAGGGCGAGCGATGAGAGTAAGAGTGAAGGAGTACCTAAGCCCGCTAGAGGTCTGCTGACCTGAACGAGGTCTATCCATAAAGAACTGTGAAATTGACATCTTGAGGTTGCATGTACAAATGCTTCGACTCAGCCCAAAGTAAATAGTGATTGAACAAGTATGTACTGTGAATATTCAATGACACCCTCCTTAAATGCTCTACTAATTATGTTTACTGCTCGATCGCCAAAGTGTCGCAGCACAACATATGAAGGAAGTTTTTTTTTAGCTTGTAACTAATGTTCTACAGTAATATGAGGAACTGTGGAATCTGAAAAATTTTCTGCCAGTTGTTGTACCCGCATCAGCACTGAACATTACCAGTTTTATCCGGGTTGTCGTAAAACAGTTATTTCTTTACTTTTCCGGAAAGATCACCGTAACGCTTCGGATCGCTATGTTCTGGCGCACAACCCTAGTTTCCGGGAAACATCGTCTGTAGCCCCTCTGCAAGTTGAATCAAAACATTGACAACGATCCCGTTACTTTCTCTGCAGCCTAACACTTGCCAAGGGCGTACGTAATTGAGCGCGCAGCTTCGCAACATCTCTGTGAACGGGGAAAATTGCCATCGACTTTTTGTTGTTCTAGACAGCCCGAGAAACAGAATTGCATTTCTTACTTGAGAATTCTCTCCTATTGCTTATTAGAGTGTAGGAATGGAATTTGCTGCTGATCATTGCCACGGAGGAGGAAGACAGCAAAAAATAGTTGCAGAAGGCTGCTGATTCGATGTCTCTGGTGGGGTTCTGTTCCTTACTTCGCCATGGGTGCTTGGAATAGATGGAAGTATACATTTCTATGTCACAACCCCGTTTACCTCTTCTCGTCGACTGCTCGGAAGTATTTTCTCAGAACAAATGAAGAATTAACAGTGTTCTTCATATTTTTCTCTGACGATTTATACTTTTTTTAGAGAACCGTGTTTACTGTAGGAATTGCTGTTCGATTGTCATGCACACTTCCGATCGTTGCATACCTGGACATGCCACTTCAGAAGAAGTACACCACGTAAGCATAAGAATGCTCACTGTGGGCACTGTTCGCCGCCTGCTCAAATTTACAGGGATCGTAGCTCTGAGCAGCGTCCTGCTGCTCTGCACTGGTGTGCTGAATGTCTGTTTCGAATGGCCGATACGCCAGTCTTGCTCCTACTCCAAGTATGCGCGATATCCCCTGTCAGAATCGTCGCTTCTAGCCGTCATTCTCGTTTACAGCTCGACTCAACGGGCGGAAAACTGCTTCAACCAGCGACAAGCAATTTTTCTGTTCTTCACCTTTTGCCTTTCGCGTATCGTTACATACAATGTGGAAGTGTGTTTATTCCGGAGGTAAGCGATCTACTGGACATAATTTTCCGCAACACTTGAAAGTGCACCTTTCTCAGGTATCCGAGATGTCTCTCGAAGGGGGCTTTGCCTGGACGCCATGTCGGGATCGCATTAGGTTTGCCGTACCTCGCTCGGTGGGTTTCGATAGCAAGATATGCTCCAAACCAGGGATGAACGGATACGAGGTTTTCCACTACCCGGATAACGATGCGGATAAAGGATTCGCCAAAATTGACCGGATAACGGATACCGGATAGGTGTCCCAGATGGTACAAGACATCACTCTACGATATCAAAAGCTTGTGCCATCCTATGATAGCATCAGAGTGATAAAACACAAATATGAATGTTGTGTTCAAGGATTAACACGAATTCTTTGGCCCGTTAATCATCACAATTTGACATTTTTAGAACTACGCTGATCATGGGCTCATTATAAAGTGGTATAAGTATAGTACCTAGAGCTTGCCATGGAAACAATAGTTCCCAGTGATATTTGGATAATCGGTAGCTTGATTGGAACATTAGGAGCTTAGGATGACACGTGTTCGGGACGTTCTCAGCGTTTTCAGTGCAAAGTCCCCCATAACGAAAGCTGGTTCTTACAAGGTTTCGTTGCTAAACCCATTGACGACAACGCGATTTTTTGAGTGCCTTCATATGTATTGGAGTTCTGCTTCATATATCTTTAGTGAAATTCTGGTAAACTTTCTAGTACTGATTGACAACTGTGACCGTACTGACTCGTAAAAGCTGTCTGATTACGAGACTCAAATATTGATAAAACAGTAAGAGTAAATGAATAGCCGAATTGAGCCGCGCGAGGAAGGGGTACCGCTCATCGGTAAGCTGCGAGGTCACCAAGTCAAACTTGTTAATGGCCACAGCACTAGTGAACGTTGTTGATAATCGTACAAGTGAATAATGATGTCGAGTTTGTTGCCTCAAATTGTCGGACAACCAAAGAAACCAGAGTGGGAGCATTTCTTCCTGGGCAAATACAGATCTGTACCTAGTCGCACATCACTTTTGAATACTGAATTACCTATGACGGGAAACGCGCTATGGCATACGTTGGCCTTCCTCGAAACATTTCTCTGTTGAAAACGTGTGAAACGAAACCACTATTTCCGGCCTTACCCGCACCGTTATCCAGCGCCGAAAGCCAGGATAACGGTGTGGATAACGGCTAAGCGGGTAACCGGATACGGATACGCTCATCCCTGCCCCATACGCGACAATACATACTTTAGTGGATAACGTGCTTTTCTCTCACTTCTCTCCAATTTCTGCACAATTTCCCGCGTTTTTCCTCTCTACTGTCTTTCAAACTGTCAACCATGGTGAAATTTTACCTTACTTGCTTCGTGGCATAGTCACATTGAATAGTTGCTCTAGATCCCACATTTTTGCAATTTGAACGAAATAGTTAAAAATGGACTTCAAGGCTAACACGTAGATTAATGCGCACAGTATCTGCAGCTTGTCTCGAAGTAATTGTCGGACGATGCATGCGTTGCGTCCGGGGAAGCGTGGTGAAACGTACACGACCCTTTCGCATTGATCATGTTCTTCCCGCACCCTTCTTTAGGGTCCCGCCTCGCTTCTCGGGCACATTATTCGACAATATTTTCGATACAGGCTACTACGCAATGAGTGGTGCATGAACACCATAAATAAGTCAGTTTACAATTTTTCGACTTCAAATCAATAAATTCGGTGTCGCAGTCATTTCTGAGAGCTTTCCTCAACAGAAAGCCTTCTTAAAAACTTTTCAAACCCTATTGAAATTTAATTCTTACAATTTCCTGTATAAATGAGAGTCTGAGATCTCCGATGCAGATCTTTTTAGCAAACTGCTGCTTTCCGCCGAAGCTGGGCCGTCGCCACTACTCGGCTTCGCGGTGCTCGTCCTCTGCGCTGTCGCGTTCTTCCCTTACGGCAGGGACTTGTTCGCCATGTGCAGGCTGGTGCTGTACGCAGTGCAAAGGCGATTCTACAAGGCGAATCACGACCTCATCCTTACGGTGGTCACTCTGTACATCTACCTGAGCGTCATGACGGTATGCTTATCAAAGCTTCAGACAAATCCTTTGCGATAACAACTATGGTAGTTTATTGTTGCAACGTTATGAAACACTCCTCCATTGTGAGAGCAAGAAGTAAGAATATATCAAATTTCTTCGGAAATCGAATATTGAACCTTGCTCAGCAATTTATACACCCCAGATGCGCAATGACTTGCTTTTTCAGCCATTCTCAAAAATTCCACAATACAAAGGTGTTTAGTAAGGAACCCAATAACATTGTAGATTACAGCGCGCATCCATAGTTTTGCATCCTGATAGTATCAGGAAGTTGTTCGTATAAGAACTGTTCGAAAAACCAAAAAGTGGGAGAATAAAGGTGTCCTCTCAACGGATTGTTGGTCCCTTAACGCGTATGAAGGGAGTTTGGCATACCTTTTGGATTTGATTCCTAATGGCTTAGTTTTCAGTGTCCTTTTAGGCAAAATGGATGATGTTTTAGATCGAGTTTCTGGATGTGTCTTTTGGACTGTACTGCACGCAGCACTTGCTCGGACCTCCATTAGTCTTTCCAAACATCAACTTCCCATTTTTGCTGTATCTGATGCACTGCTACGTAATAATGCACCATAAGACAATGCCAGTGATCATATACGAGGTGAGGAATCTCCATGGCTTTGAGGTTCATGGGACTTCCAAGTTACTCTTCAGGTACACGAAGAGGACCAATTTGTTCAACTCCACCGGTTTCGATGCCTCTGTCAAAAGGACTGCCCCGAATTGTGAGTTCCCAATTCAAGAACAATGTAATTTATACTAGATGAGTGCGTCGGTTGTAAGGAAGACGCACTCATCTATTTGCGGAACATTTTCCATGAAAATCGGACAAAGCCTCATGTGCAGCCTGAGTGAAAATACCGGGCGGCGGCCGCAAATGGTCGAAGGCCTGCGTTCGTATTGCGTCTGAGCTGCGTTAGGGTTGCGACGGGACCTATTCTTGATCATATACAGGGAACTCCAAACGGACGCAGAAAAAGGTCGGGCGCTTTCTTGGGCAGAGACATGGGCTCATTGCATGCTGACACTGCTGCTATAGTCCTCGAGGGCTGTAGCACCCTGCGTCACGGTCGCTGGCGACTGTGAGGCCGATGCGCATTGATTGTGGATGGGGAGTCGCGGCGTCGGTGCATATCGATTGTGAGCTGTCGCCAACATTAGCGGCCGCTGTCGACGCTGACGGCGACGCAGGGAGCTATACTCCTCGAGGAGTATAGCGGCTACCTGAGAGCCGGCTTCTCTGCCCAAGAGAGCCGCGCCGCGATCCCGACCCTTGTCTGCGTACGTTTGGAGTTTCCTGTAGACGCATGCGCATGGAACGCACACATCTAGCATAATTTGCTCTAACGCTAATCCAGTCATTACGAACGTAATTGAACGATTGAGCTTCCCAACTCAGGTCGTATACTGTGCGTCTGCCTATTGCCCCTTCGCTGGCCACGACGAGAGAGAGGCGGCTCTTGGAAGGAAGAATCGTACAAGTAGGTTTTGTCGCCTGTCACTTTATTGAACACACGGACCTCCATCCTCTTGCACACAAACGGAGAATGAAAACCGACAACAACTATGGAAATTTTGTATTGTTTTATGTTCAACGGCACGCGAGATTATTAGTCAGTTTATTTAAACGGCCAACGTTTCGGAGCTATCTCCTTCAGCGCCTGAAACGGGTTAAACAACTTGTTGAAGCTCTCCCATCAAGTGCATTAGCAATCAAGCTTGAAGTTTGAAAACTCATTTTTCAATCACCGGTAAAGCTCCTACACAACTGGAAACGTGTACACACCTCGTGAGGCGTGTCCGAGGTTTTGATCGTTTTGAATATTGAGCAGTGATCGCAACAATCGTACAAAGGTTGCACCGCCGTAGCTATCGGCATACTCAAGACATAGTGAGATCAGCTGCGCTCCAGCGTTCCAACGGGATGCTTTGTAGATGAAATGAACGAGTGTTGCCGTTTGCAACCACTCTTTTCTTGTGATAACACTTGCTTTCCCACCTCCTTTCATGCCAACCACGGGTAACTCCGGCCATTCTTTGCAAATCTGCTAGACTGATGGCAATAAAACCTGTTCGATTGTTCCTTGCTCAATCACGAATAAATCGGTTAACGGGTAGTGTTCGTTACAAGGAGGTAAGGTCGAAATTCCCGTGGGTGCTGCCTTCAACACATTGTCACGCTGCAAAAAGTGCAGTCGTAGCTGGAACGACTCCGCTTCCATTATTTTCTTTGGTGTTCCTTCCGAAGCAAACTAATTCGTGACATTTTCAGGTGCGGAATCTCCAGGCCCTACACTCGATTGTTCCTTGCTCAGTCACGAATAAATCGGTTAACGGGTAGTGTTCGTTACAAGGAGACAAAAGCAAGCATTTCACGCTCTTTCACTAGTCAAGATGTGCCCGTTCGAGGCGCATGCACTCATATGCGCAAGTGCTGTTCTCTAACATCAAGGCCTCAGGACATGTTCATTCCGAACTGTGACAATATTAGTTGATCTACAATTAGGCCTTCTTCGCGAATCCCTCGACAGCCTTCGCTATAGGTTCGATTATTTTAGTGAAGATCAGTTGGGCTCCTTGTGTCTGTGGAAGGAACAGGAAAACGAGGAGCGCAGTCTGAAATAGTTACTCCATCAAAAAACATGGAACTATCGGAAGTTGAATTGAAAGCGGTGGTGGGCACCCTCAAAAGGAAGTAAGCAGGAATCAGACTGAAGGAAGTTGAGTCAAGCAGTGCAAAGAATCCAAACGGAACCCAGTAGAGGAGCTGTCCTATGGCTTCACCTGACTTTTTATGGCGAATGACCTGAAAATTCTAATGATCGTGGTTATCAAAGTCACAATGTACTATTCACAGCTCCATCCTCGCGTCTTTGCAAAAGAAACCGAAAAAAAGCAGAGGGTAATTGTTGCAACCAGTGTTTCTCCAAGGAGCGCTTCACTCTCATTATAGGCAGTGTCTCAGCTCATTGACCGCGCTCAAGATCTCCACGTCAGTCGAACACATGCGAGCCGCTGAGCACAAAGATGTACTTTAAGTTCCGTGAAAACGTGGAAAACCCCATAAGTCACCCGCCAATGGACGAGAGGCTTCATTCCGCAGCAAGAGCTTGCTGAGAGTGCGGGGTGAAAAGGGAGTTGGGGGGGGGGGGCACTTGGTATAAGTCAATGATATGACCTGTCCTGCACGTACAGACCTGTTTGCATTTTAGGTAACTACTGCACATTAAGAAAGCTAATAAGTCAGAGCGTTCTGGACGTGTCAGCTAACAAGTATGTACGTGCAAGACAGTTCATATTATCGACTTATACCAAGTGCCCCCCCCCCCCAGGTGCGGCATGGTTTTTCAACACGGAAATGTTCGTTTGTTTGATAATAGCTGCTGTTGAGAAGTTCATTTTAATGTGCAATCTCAGCTTCTCAGCTCCGCTTTTGCTAGCTTTCTAGCAAGGAAACTCGTCCGCTCCTGTATCTAATTTTGCCTTAAAAATAGGGGTTTTCGAGGGTGTTTTTTGACATCAAGCACATCATTGGAATCAGCGCCTCGAGCTACACCTGAATCGGTGGATATCTCGATGCCCAACATGAGGTGAGGCACTGCCTTTAACTTCTCAGCTCCGCTTTTGCTAGCTTCCTAGCAAGGAATCTGGTCCGTTCCAATATTGAATTTGACCTTCAAAATAGGGGTTTTAACCTTTTTCACATTGCAAGCACATCATTGGAATCAGCACGTCGTGTAGGACCCGATTCCGTTGATATCATGAGGTGAGACACTGCCTTTATCACCTTCCAAAAAATTTGAAATTCTTTCAAAAAATTGATGACTTCCGTGCCTGTCAGTTATGGGGCAATTTATACTAGCTGCGTGCGTCAGTCGCGCGTCAGACGCACGCACCCATTTGTGAAGGATTTTTCATGAAGACCGGTCAACGCGGCATGCACATCCTCAATATAGAGAACGCGCCGCAGCGCCCCGTGAACGCGCACGTCTCAGCTGCGACTGCGATGCAACTGGATTCTATTCTTCATCACATAGGCGCACACGCGTCAGTCGCACGCGTGCAGTATAAACTGCCATTATGATGTAACCACCCCCAGTCAGGCCTAAAATGAAAGCAATGCATACCCACGAGTTCACTGATCACTTCATTGATACTGATAATGGTACCGTTTAGCTACATTTGTGGTACATCAGATCCGATCCGGCCGGATAATAAAAATACACATTGATCTTCGTTATCCGACGATCAATGCGTGTCATTCGTGATCCGACCGGATCGGACTCCGACGTACTATAAATGTAGCTTTTGGTTTTCCTACTTCTCATCTTGGATACCCTCAGACTTCAGCAGTTTAAAATGAATGAAAGGTAAACACTCGACGTAAGTGAAAACGTTAATGGAAGGGGTGCGTTTTGATTGATGCCTTGCATCGCCTTGAGTCGTTTCTCATCATCGTTTCACGAAGATGTCCTCATCATGCAGCTCGGAAAGGGCAATCCACGCTAGACACGTGCGTTAGATGAGCGTCGGTCTATATGACGAAGGATAGGGCCAGTGCCCAACTGACGCAGTTCAGACGCACGCGTCTGCGGCCTCGCTGCAGCTGAGTTTTCTTTTCATTGAGTATGTTTGCGCTTGGACCGGTCCTCAGGGAAAATTGTTCGCGTATGGATGTGTGCGTATAACTAGTATAAATTGTCCTTATCCACAACATCAGTTTACCAGAAGCGTATATCAGTCGAGTGTCGGACAGCACGCATCCATTTGCGAAGGAATTCTCTCAGAGAGCGGTCAATGCGGCGTGGATACCTCGACATATCACGGCTACGACTGGGCCTTTCTTCACCATACGGACACACGCGCGTCAAACGCACGCATCTAGTATGAGTTGCAGCAGTTTTGCGCCCTACTTCCGCCGGCGCGTCTCTAACACTGTGAGAGGCTAACGAAACTTGTATGATGTTGACATCATGAGGCTCAGTAGGAGATCAAACTGAGGGACAAAGCCACAGCTCTTTGCACAAGACCATCCCAAACATGCAATTCAACCTCTTTAAATAAGCTATCTAAACGACGCACATCAACGCTGACAGCTGCTGGATAGAGGAAAGTGATCAGGTTGGATACGAACATCGCTTCCTCGCCAGTCATCAGGTACAAGCTCGTTAGTCCAATGAGGCCGTAGGCGATCTGGAACTCATCGGCGTCTTTCCGAGACAGAACTCAGTCGCATTCGGCTCTTACGTGCTCCCTCTTCACTCCTGCTGCGTCGACCTTCCTCAACTGTTCGTCGGTAACAGCACCATGCGGCTTGTAGCACCACGCGACCAGGTCAGCCTGCAAACAGGTAGCCGTCAGTAAAAAAGCGTAGGCAACGTAACGCTTCTTACGTGAGCCTGTTTGATGCCCTGGATCGGTCCACCGGGTCCGTCCGCGGCCGACGACGGTGGTGCACCTGACGAAGGGGCTCCGCTCTTCCCACTCATCGCTGGCTGTTGTAAGTTGGCTAGAAGATGAACCCCACTCCTCTACTCACATTTATATGCCATGATCTGCCTCCTGATGTAGAAAGTGGTAAATAATTGTTCACTCCTTACTAACAAGTGATCAGTCGACTCACCAGATCCGGGGATGGCTCACCGAGATCACACAGGGTGATCTGTTGATCCCCCTCCTTCCCCCCACTCCAAATTTACTTGTTGTTAGCGCCGGAATCAGGCCCAATGATGCATTCAGACCCAGAGGCCTTCCGGCTTAACCTCTCCTAGCAATGACAATGTGCAAGATTTGTGGCGGAGCTGGAAAAGTTGATGTCTTGGTTGAGCATATACATATTTGTCACCAGAAACTCAACTGGACGATCACAACTCGAAGGGACGGAATGTGCGGAGTTTATGATCAGTTCAAAATAAATTTTCAGGTTATGTCAGGTTTTCACATTACCATTGCCTATTTAGCTTTCATTTCGTGCTTGAACCTTGTATGAAAACTGAATGTAAAAGTCGGTTCCCACCGTTCCCACCTGTTCCTATCAGTAGGGTGAAGGAATCCTATTATGAAACCTCCCATCATGGTAAACAGAGCACGGAAACGTGCATGTATGTCGTTTTCATCGCCGTGGCTTGTTGAAGATGATTCGTCAACGGCTCCAAAGGTCTTCTTGTTGCCCACTGAAAGGAATCGCCAGATCTCACTGACCACATGGGATTTCTCAAGTAATGTGGCTCTTTCGCAATTATATCTCGTTAACTTTGTGCATACTGGGTGGCAAGATTCTTTGATATTTTTGTGCATACATATCAAGAGTAGGAGTCAAATCTCGGACTGCAAGTTCTTTTTTCGGTTTTGTGATTTTTCACTGATGAAAAGAAGCCGAAAACTCCAGTGTTGTAGCAGAATTTCAGGAAACCTAAGCACTTTGCCAGAGATGCTTCATTCCTGAGGCTGCTGCTACACTGCTCGAGAAGTAGAGCAGCAGTTTGAGGGAAAACAGAGCCACTTTCAGATGTTCTGAAATGCTGCCAAGGGAGTGAGTTCCGAGCTCATCCATGAATAATGAGGCATAATGAGGCAAGTGAGCAAATGCGTCGGGAATAACTGAGCAGAGGTGAAGAGGGTTCTGACCTTCTACTGGCCGAACGGCTACCACAGAAGGATGACGTCGCATTCGTTGAAATGGCTAGCTAGAAGAGTCCGACACTCAATGTCCAATTCATATATCAATTTGCTCTGTTGTAATCCTAGTTGCATTTTATGGTCTTTCTTTTTCTTTTTGTTGTAGGCACGTTTTTAGACGTATGAAAACGAAAATGAAGTCAGCAAATCAAACTCAGAAAGTAAGTTAATGCAAATTCGCTACTAATACTTAAATTACGCTATTGAGAACTTTGACCATTAGGTATTGCGATGGTACCATAGCTACAATTGAAGTTCACCTTGTTATATTCGTTCTTCTGAGACGATGTAGCTCGTACTGCGCTCATTTTGCATTCGTTCTTCAACGAGTCGTCGACTGGGGAATGAGGCCCAAACCACTTTCTTTTGTCATTCGCTATAAGCGCACATCTCAGAGTCTCAGAAGTCCGACTATTTTGGAAGTCGGTGGGTTCTGATAGAGATTACTCGTGATTCTGTCCATATAAACGAGCGAACAGCACCGAAGCAGCTCTCATTCTTGGTTAAAGCAATGAGCGAAACTGTCGCTGACACACGGGACGCCTTCCACTACATCACAAACCTCATCGACGACGCCGTGAGCAGCGCCAAGAACATGCTAGAGACTCTAGAAAGAGAAGGTGGGGCCCACGAGTGCTCCTGAACACCTCGTATTCTCTACTACCTCAAAAACTACAGGAAGGAGCTGCTTTCAGCTACACACAAGTCTGCTGCTGCAAACGAAGTCATTATACACGGTGAAGCTCGCACTCCACCGAATCATGCAGGGCAAAGCTATCTCAATGAACATGAGGTGGGAGCTTTCGTAGAGGACGATTACCTAGCGGAGAGCTCGTAGTTCAGAGTTTACCCCTACTCGGCACGCGCATCAGCTGCGACATGTACCGGTCCCTCGACAGGCGGCGGGTCATGATCACGCAAGTCTACGAAACCCAGCAGGAGATCAACGACGAGACAGCCAGGCGGCTGGAGAGGTGAGGACCTCGGGGAGGAGCTCAGCTCACATTCGCTTCAAGTCATTCTCATATTTTTACAGATCTGCACAATCGTTAACGAGAAGATGGGTCGTGGGCAGCGACGACCTCGTCCGAGTCTGAAGCAGCTATTCAAAACCCATCGTCCTGTGATTGAACAAAACTCGTAGAATAAATACTGTTTCAGTTGTTAGTTTCAGCTCCTGAACGGATTTTTTGTCGCTTGTGTATCACACAAATTTTGTGAGTGCTGGAATCTTCTTCAGAGTTTCACATTTGAATTTTATGTAGTAATACACACCCATAGAGAGGAGGCTGCCGCTATAGTCGTCGAGGAGTATAGCATCGCCAAGGATTGGCGACTTCATTTTTGAGACTTATTGATTGTAGGCGGACCGCATGAAAATCAGAGCGATTATCGTCGACAGTGATACATCGCCAGAGGGGTGCTACACTCCTCGCGACGCTACATCGCCAAAGATTGGCGATAGCCCGTCGCTGAACATTGGCGATCGCCAGTCGCTAAAGATTGGCAAAGCGCGAAGGCCCAAGGGTAATGTAGAGCCAGCTCAACTCGAAGAAATTCACACGAAGCGCATCTTCGCCGCGCTTCGCGGATGACAGTGTTTTTCAGCGAATCTGCTTCATTAAAAGCTTCACTTTTCTGTGAAAGCTGAAGATAATAATTTCGCCGCTTGGATGAACAGCCTTCTGAGGCTGCTTTTTGTTAATGGGTAAATTTATTCTACGCCTCTTCCTCTTGGTTCACTGGTAACATAGTCTGAGCCAGCACGATTCGCTCTTTATCAGGGTTTTCTGGGATATTACGCAGCCCTATTAAAATTCCTTTCTCTTTTGGTCTTTACTGGTATTCAGAGAGAAGGTTATGGAGAGGAAGAACATCGCAACGCCAGAAACTGTGAAGGAAATAAGACCTAATATGCTATGTATAGGTTCCTCCTAAAGATAGCGATAGCAGCGCTCGCTAATGCGGCGAAATGTTCTGTTGTTTGAATGAAACCCCCTCTTCAGTAGGTTATTGTTGGAACAGACTCGCTCCAGCTTCTTCTGCTTGAAGACATGTGGCTACATTCTTAACTTAGATGCTACGCAAATGGTGTTGCGCAAGAAATATTGCTTTCGGAGAGCTGCTAGAAGGAGAATAGAGGATAAGAGATGGTTGAGCTTCCATTTCGGAATTCTGTTCTCCTAGACTCCAAACGTGCTTGCACTTCTAGCATCGTAGCCGCAGTCATGGAATATCTTCGTTTCCGAGTGTTCATTCTCAATGATTTGCAGAACATTATTTCCACTAGGTGTGAGAAACCTCCCCAAATCTTTCTCTGCCTTTTTCTGCGACGACGTGGCACGAATAAGCATACCATAACGTTAGAAGTGGGGCACATGAGTGAGCTGCAACAACATTTTCGCGACTACTCTTTATGCTCATTCAGCCTTTCGATCGGTTTGTTCAAAATGCGAACTTTCGTTGTACGATGCGAAAATCTCTGTATTGAGCGTGCTTTAGCTCAAAAATGAGACGTTCTTTTGCCCGCTCACAATAAAGTGGGAAAATGTACAACTTGCTTTCCAAAAAGTATTGGTATCTCTGTCCTAGCTGTCCTTTTTCTTGGCTGGGGCCGCCCTATTTCCGTAGGATTTTTCACGAGCTTTCAAAAAAACATCTGCGGGAGGTCTGGAAGAGCGCTAGGACGGTTGATACCTGTGCATTCCGAAAGACCTTATGAATGCGCCCTGTCGAAATGCTGGGTTTTGGAAAGATTCGACTTTTTGGTCCTACTCGCAGTGACGAGCCTTCTGACAGAGGTGGTGGTGGCAACATGACACAGGTGGGGTCGGTCCCGAGTTCAGTCCCTCACCACGGTAGTCCTTTTGCAAAATGTTTAACTTGAAGAAAACATGCACAAAATACCAGGCAGTTGATAATCGGGGGCAGAATTTAGGTAAGAAATCCAGTATCAAACCGAAACTGAGAGAATGTCATGTGGCGCTCATCGTTACTGTTCGATACCCATTGTGCCACCTTCATAAATTATGATTATATTATATAGTTCCCTCATCAATATGAACATACTATGAACACAAGATACCCATTTCTGGAGTGATACATAAGATAACATAAGATACCCATTCCGCTCATGTCGTTGTATGCGTATGAAGCAGTTGTGGTTTTATAAACCAAGCTGGATAACCAATCTTTTGGATTATTTTTACTCTTCTAATCTTCTTGAATATCCGGCTATTCTCTATAGTTTATTTATAGTTCATCAGAGTCCGATCCGGTCGGATAACGAATGATATGTATCGATCGTCGGATAGCGGGGATCAATATGTATCGTTTGTTGTTCAACCAGATCGGACTCTGATGCACTACAAATGTAGCTTTACGCTCCTCACGTGTTCTCTTCCTTTCTTCTAGAGTGCGAGATGGGTTTATGTATATACCTTTTTGAGCAAAGAAGCGAAGACGTGGGCCGCGTTTTACAACATCTTTTTAGAGCCTCGTACAGGGTAGTACAAGCTTCAGAACACTAGGACGACTCTTATTGCCATAATTATGCTTGTTAGTCAACGTATACACAGTTACAGGAAGACAGTCAACTCTAAGATAGTACAAAAGCTGAGACTTTTGAACCTTCACAAGATTAAAATTATGGTTCACTCTTTCATAAGCACTTGTTGAATTGGTCTCAACTACACCATGAATCACTACCGAACGAAGCCTCTCAGCCTCTTCATAGGAAATCTGCCTACCACAGTCACTAGAATCTACAGCCCTAGGATAACAGTTCTCAGAAGTGTTAGTAGCAAGATGTTCTGGTCCTACTTATGATTTGTTTGAAGGCAGTGCGTCACCTCGTTTTCGTGTTTGAACTTTTACCAGATTCTGAATCTCCTCGACACGCTGAATTACCTAGAATGTTACAAAAAGGTCTTTAAACCCTATTTTTAAAAGTTTTTCGGGACGTGTATGTAATAGTTTGTCGATCCGAGTGGACGAGTGAGGCCGTTGATCTCATCCATCGGACACATCTAGACGTGTTGGCCAACGCTGCAGACTTGGCGGACCAGCACATTCACGGACCGCTCCGCCCAGATGGGTCCGTTATCTGCACTTTCGGACCTCCGAAAACGGGTTTTTGTCATTTTTATGAGCTCTGACGTACATCTTTGGAATTAGAGTGACGAGGAGGTCTAGAGTCTGTCGGTATTTTTAGCTCACGAGATGAGGTGACCCACTGCCTTTAAGAAGTAAATTTTTTTTCTCTTAGCTTTTGCATTTCTTCCATAAGCTGCTGGTTCTTCGTATTTACTTTTTTTATCTCGTTTTTCATCTCCACTAGTAGTTCAACTACTAGCTTGAGATAATTCGGTCTTCTCGGTTCATGGCTACTTCCATTAGACGGTTAAGGTATTCCATATGAAGACTCTTCCACAGACGCTTTCTCGCCATTGGCTGAACGGAGTACGAATCAGAGCAGGACTGCATTTATTATAGCTGTGAAGGATCAGTGAAAGACATCAAATGACTTGTGAACTCCTCCAATATTAGGTCTTAACATAAGTCGTTACGCTTTTCGGATGCATTTTTCTCTACTTTTGTTACCCTTTAGGTACAATTCATATACGGGTCGAATGCGCTAATTTTCCTCTAAGAGAATATTGTGAGCATTATTCTAGAACGACAGTTTGCTTGAGTTTTAAGTCTACGAAATGGAGCAATGATTCAATGAAAAACAGCGCAACCGACAGCTACCTTTCTTGGCATTCAGTTAGAGCTCGGAAGGCCATTAAAACCGGCCAGGCAACGGACATAATAGTTCTCAAAGCTACCAAATAACTGAGGTAATCCTGCTGAAGGGATTCAGCCACAAGAGTTCAGTTATCTTACACCATGATAACGACGGATCCACCTTGCCAGCATCGCCAAACTGGCCCTGCAACAATTCCATTGATGGTGTTCTTCCGCGTTTATATTCTACTAGTCTGGCCGTCCGGCTAACGCCGGACTTCCAGACTTCTATAGGTGCTCGCTTCGCTCCCATACTGCACGTTGAAAGCAAACACAAAAGCGTAAATGGATTGATAAAACCTTGTATCCTTCCACGCCGTTCTGTCGCTATCCTGAGAGGCCCTCGATCCCGTAGGTGGCAGCTTTTCCCCATATGAACAAAGTTATGCCCTCCCATATAAGCGAAGTTAGTGGCCGTAAAGAACTGAGTGTAACCAATTCAGTGCAAATGTTATCTTGAAATGATTTAGGCTCAACCTGTTGTTGTGGTAATTCAAGTGGTAAGAGGTGTATATAAACGGAAAGGAGGGAGTGGTTCATTCAGACACAAACGGAATGGGAAGAAAACACGGATACAAAAGGAAACAATGTACATCTAGATGACTTAGGTGGGAGGGTCCGCCAAAACAGGGTAAGCGTACCCCTTATGCAGAAATTGGGACGGCTGCGCACCCTTATCACACCGCTGAACCCGACTCCAGGCGTTTCCCCACTTATGGACACCGGCGCACCCTTATCACACCGTTGGGCCTGAATTCAGGTGTTTCCCCACTTGTGGACGCCGGCGCACTCTTATCACACCGTTGGACCCGACTCGAGGCGTTTCCCCACTCATGGACGCCGGCGCACCCTTATCACACCGTTGGACCGGACTCCAGGCGTTTCACCACTTATGGACGCCAGCGCACCCTTATCACACCGTTGGACCCGACTCGAGGCGTTTCCCCACTCATGGACGCCGGCGCACCCTTATCACACCGTTGGACCTGAATCCAGGTGTTCCCCCACTTTTGGACGCCGGCGCACTCGTACAGCAACAGTGGACTCGGTGTAGAACATTTTCTTCACTCTAGGCCACGCCCTCGAATTTTGTTTCACACACACGCACACACACACGTGACAGACTAAGCCCTTTATTATAAGTCATGATAGGGTCTACACGTTCAAACAGTATTGGCTGGTTTCTGGTTCCTATTGGATACAAGAAGAAAATGGTGTTTTTCCTAAAATTGGCGTTTTTTAAGCCTGAGAATTGAGTCATTTAAAATTCTGGGTAAACGCATGACGGTGGGATTGTAGAGCAAAAGTAGCGCATTTATAAGGTGTAGAGCACGTTACGGAAAAAATGACAGTGTGTGGGAGAAAATCGCAACTGAAAAAAGGCGCAAGGACATATGTTAACACCTAATAGGAGATGTTTGCGAATATAC